>CM062288.1:81916100-83116100 GCA_031216915.1 Pictodentalium vernedei | reverse complement strand
CTAGTGGCGTCATGTTTGGTTGTCGTGGTAGCCTGCGTGGGCGGCCATCTTGTGACGCTATTACCGTAGTGATGCGCGGTGTTAGAGCGCATGCGCAGCGCGTGTTGTTAGGGTGATACGTGTTTCCGTCGGCCATTTGGTATACTTGAGGCCGCCATCTTGGTTTCTATGGTAGCATGCGTTTGTTATGTCACCCAAAGTATTACAACACGGCGGGGGTATATTCGGAAGGTATGTTTCTTTGAACAAGAGTAATTTCCTGATTCGTAGAATTACCACTAACAACCAGACACTCCCTCCAAATCACCCAAAACAACTTTTATTTGATATGAAACCCAAGACTGGGCTTTTTTCTCCAATAACAGGGGAGTTCGATTGAAGTAGAGTAGTTTTCTGGCTCGGATTTTCCCCAAACCCTCGGATACTTCGTAGAATTACCACAAATAACCCGATAATTGTATACTTGGCTCAGATTCTTCACGAATCCTTTTCAAAACCACCATACCATGACTTTTTCTCCAATAAAAGGCACGTCCCTTTGTATAAGTGTCCTTTTCTGTTTCTGATTCCAGCAGAATCTTTGAATACTTCATACCATTACCACAAACAATCCGATATTTGTTTACTGGGTTCGGATTTCCCACATAATCTTTTTTAGGACCGCCGTGCCATGGATTTTAATAGTTTCACGTAGTATTATAGTACTGAGGGGGGGGGGGGGGGGGGCTTTCGATTAGAGCTAACTGATGGAGACAACCTCCATGAAAGCCTATATCATTCCAAAAGCCAATAATCTATCGAGTGGTTACTGATAAGTTATTGCTCCAACGACTCGAATCCCATCGAGCAAATAAGCCATAGAGTATTTATTCGAACGAGTGACGCGCACATACGACTCTTAGCCTCATTTCCGTATTTGAGGATACCAATGACCTACTATTGTATCATTTGAGGATACCTGTCGAGGATACCTTCTGAAGAATCCATTTTTGTCGTATGAGGCTATGAGGGCCCTGATAAAATCCCTCAATGAGGTCTAATGTACTATCCCTTTTAGCCTCATTTCGTTTGAGGCCATGAGGGACATGAATAATTCCTCAATGAGGTCTAATTTATTATCACTCTTTGCCTCATCACGGTATTTAACATCCATATCCCCTGACATCCCAATTTCAGCACCCCTTTTTGGAAAAAGGTCTGGCCTTCGGCACCCCCATTTTAGTCGTATGAGGCCATGGGGGCATGGGAAAATCCCTCAATGAGGTCTTATTTACCATCCCTCTTGACCTCATTTCGTTTCAGGCCATGAGGGCCATGAAAAAAATTCCTCAGTCAGGTCGAATTCACTATCTCTCTTAGCCTCATCTCGGTATATAGCAGCCATATCCCGTGGCATCCTAATTCCAGCAGCCCCTTTTGGAAAACGTATGGCCTTCGGCACCCCTTTTTTAGTCGTATGAGGCCATGATGGCTATGAGAAAATTCCTCAATGAGGTCTAATTTACTATCCCTCTTAGCCTCGTCTCAGTATTTAACAGCCATAATACCTGGCACCCCAATTTCAGCACCCCTCTTTGGAAAACCTCTGGCCTTCGGCACCCTTTTTTAGTCGTATGAGGCCATGAGGTCTAAATGAAAATGCCTCATTGAAGTCTAATTTACTATCCTTCTTAGCCTCGTCTTGGTATTTAACAGCCATAATACCTGGCACCCCAATTTCAGCACCCCTTTTTGGAAAACGTCTGGTCTTCGGCATCCCTTTTCAGTCGTATGAGGCTATGAGGGCATGAGAAAAGCCCTCAATGAGGTCTAATTTACCATCCCTCTTGACCTCATTTCGTTTCAGGCCATGAGGGCCATGAAAAAATCCCCAATGAGGTCTAATTTACTATCACTCTTAGCCTCATCTCGGTATATAACAGCCAGATCCCGCGGCACCCCAATTCCAGCACCCCTTTTTTGAAAACGTCTGGCCTTCGGCACCCTTTTCAGTCGTATGAGGCCATGAGGGCTATGAAAAAATTCCTCAATGAGGTCTAATTTACTATCCCTCTTAGCCTCGTCTCGGTGCGGTAAACCAGTTCCGCTTTACTAGTAAAATAGGACCCAGTCACCAATGCTTGGGGTGAAAGTCCTCTAAAATGGGCAACATGTTGATAAACGATTGACTAAACTTGACTTCATCGCCATGTTGTGTCACGATTAGCCATTGTGCATAAATATGTGACGTTAACCACCAACAAACAACAAACAAACAAGCCTCGTCTCGGTATTTAACAGCCATATCCCGTGGCACCTCAATTTCAGCACCCCTTTTTGGAAAACATCTGGCCTTCTGCACCCCGTTTTAGACGTATGAGGCCACGAGGGCTAGAAGAAAATCCCTTAATGAGGTCTAATTTACTATCCCTCTTACCCTCATTTCGGTTGAGACCATGAGGGCCATGGAAAAATCCCTCTTTGAGGTCTAAATTACAATCCCTCTTAGCCTCATTTCGGTATTTAAGGATACATATCCCCCAGCTCCTATATGGCTCCTATACAGCTCCTGTACAGGTAGTCTTACCAACGGCTTCCATCTTATCACCAAAGCTCCAAGACCACTACTTATCTATGGTCTATCTGCCCTATCATTCATTAGACTTCATATAAGCTTCTGTTCGACACTTGTTGGACACGTTTTGATGTTTTGAATAAAAGATAGGGACGTAGATACCGAGTGGTCACAGGGCTCACGTACCATCCAACACTTTCCTGCTTGGCCACAGAGTGCTAAAGGGCCCGCGACTATGAACTGAAAACTGGAAAGCTTTTCTGAAGTTGGCCCGGCGGGAGACGATCCCGTGTCTCCGGCGCCAAATCGCCTAGCCAAAAATGCTCTGCCATCATACCAACTGAGGTAACGGCAACCCCAAAAGCTATTTACTCTTTTTATTGACAAATGATATAATACTGGAATACGCAACTGAATGTGTTATATCCACTGGAAAATCTTTAGATTCAAATCTAAAGAGTAAAAAGTCCGTACACCCTCTTTCCTAGAGAGTGAGTGAGTGAGTGTGAGAGTGAGAGTGAGTGAGAGTGAGTGAGAGAGGTGGAGAGATGGAACGAGATGGAGAGATGGAAAGAGATGGAGAGAGAGTGGGTGATGGAGAGAGTGAGAGATGGGAGGAGAGAGTGAGATAGAGAGTGAGAGAGAGAGACTGACTGAGAGAGAGAGAGAGAGAGAGAGAGAGAGAGAGAGAGAGAGAGAATAGAGAGAGAGAGAGAGAAGAGAGAGAGAGAAGAGAGAGAGAAGAGAGAAAAGAGAAAGAGAGAGAGAGAGAGAGATCAACATTATTGTTTTTGAATGACGAGGAACTGATGACGGCAATGGGAGAGGATTGGGTGGAGAAAGGGAAGAGAGAAGAGAGTTGTTAAGAAAACACTTGGAAACAAAGATTCAGATTAGTAAACAAAGATTCGTCGAAGTGGGAAAAGAGATAGCTCAGCTTTTAATTGACTTTCCTGTGAAAACTTTACCATTACTCTAGTAGTGGTGAAAATTGTGATAAACTAATGTTGAAATTAATTGCTAGAACGTTATCGAGTTCTTGAGGCCTAAGTGTTTGTATATAATAAAAGTATTGATATCGGACAACGAGTTGTTTGTCCGAATTTGTCTTCTACTCAGAAGTAACCAGGCAGAACGCGGATACCAGGCCCAACCTTGCAAGAACCTACACTTCCAACTCAAAGTCATCGCGGTTAAGAAATTGAAGTCCGAACTGTATTACAAAATCACTGAATGAACATTGAGCCACGGCCATTAAAGCTCATTATGCCACACCCCTCCAGGGGCCAAGTGCGTTGTGTCCTTAGGCAAAGCACTTAGTGCCGATTGCCCAAGTGGGGGCACGGTGGCGCTGTGTAGTAAGGCGTACTACACGTCGACGATGCATCTGCCCTCAACCAATTCTAACTCTGCTTGTGTGGAGTTAGTATGTTGGGGAGTTTGATAGTTGCTCTCCGTAGCTCGGTGGTTCATTCCGGGTACTCCGGCTTCCTCCACCCGAAAAACTGTCCAACACGAGGTGACGCTGGTTGTCGAAAGTGTCGTTAAACCCCAATAAATAAATAAATAAATAAATAAATAAATAAATAAATAAATAAATAAATAAATATCAACTGCGTGATTGTAAATGACGTGGTCGGATGTGTCCGATTGGTTCAGTAAAATGTTAATAATCCCCGGGGTGCGCGGACCATGTACTACCCCTTTCGATTCGTTGCTTATATGATCTTTTGGCTTACTCGACAACAGCGGCGTGGCCATGGAGGGGATTGGACAAGATGGGGGCGGGGGGGGGGGGGGGTCTTTGAATGAAAAATATCATCCTAAAATGCAGTGTCTGAAATCCCGAAAACAGGTGCGATTCCTCCACCTTCTAGATACTTAGGCCTGAAAAAAGAATCAAGTGCCCCAACTGAAAAGGTATTTTTCCCAGTACAACCCCCGAACTTTCACCTACAGACTACACATCCTTCACACAGCATTAGGTGAAATGAAGTGGGGAGCAAAATATTTTGTCTGCACATTTGCCTAACTTCAATTAGCCTGACCTCGACCCTAATAATAACAATCTTTGTGTAATTTTAATTTTACTTGTTTGTTTATTGGGGATTAACAACACTTTTGACAACCAGAGTCACCTCGTATCGGACGGAGAGTACTCCGGCTTCCTCCGCCCCTAAAACTGTTCGACAGGAGGTGACCCTGACTGTCGAACGTGTCGTTAAACCTCAATAGATAAATAGACAAATAAATTAAATAAATAAATAAATAAATAAATAAATAAATAAATAAATAAACCGCACGGGTTCTCTCCAGCTTCCTCTACCATTAAAACTGTCCAACATGTTAACCCCAATAGACTTATTTATTTATTTATTTATTGTGGTTTAACGACACTTTCAACGGCCAGGGTCACCTGGTATCGGATTGTTTTACGGGTGGAGGAAACCTGAGTACCCGAAGAGAACCATCGAGCTTTGGTGAGCAACAGACTCCCCAACGTACTAACTCCACACAGGCGGGGGTTAGCATTTATAATTTAGTTGAAGACAAGTGCACCATCGACGTGCAGAACGGCAATTAAGAGATTAAGTGTCTTGCCCAAGGAAACAACGCGATTGCCGCAGATGGGATTCGAACCGAGGACCTCTCGGCTTCCATCCTGTACCTCTACCTACTGAGCCACTGCGTACCAACCCCAATAGGTAAACAAATAAATAGCTCGCACAGCACTAAGTTTTACCAATGTGGAATTCATGAATTTTAACCCTTTACCTAACAAGAAAAGCAGACGACACTTGCAAATATAATTCTTGAATAATAATTTTCTTCATTTTTTGTCTAAAACATATAGGTTATGACCCATCTGTGGAACGAGCTCGTCGAGCTCGTTCCAAAGAGGGGTCATAACCTATGTTTTGAGACGAAAAATGAAAAAAATAATGAAAATTAATTGGCGATTTTTGTGAATAGCGATGGCCGGTTTTTGCCGTTACGTTGGGGAAAGGGCTAAAATACGGCGAGGTTAAATGGAATGGGTGGAAAATTTATCCCCCGTTATTTGGCCTGGCCACCCCCCTGTTCAACAAATATAATAAAACAAAGTGGACAGGTGGGTTTCCTGAAGTTTTAGCATAACCGGAGAGGTATTCCAACATGAATCACAGAAGTAACAAGACAGTGAAATCTAATCCAATACCAAGCTGACCCAAACTCATGTTTATTTCACTGTTTTTTTTTAAATGGTGGTTATGGTGAGGCACAGGTAAATACCGATGCCAAATCCCAAATTGAGCATGTTGTGCAATACTTTCCTGAAAAAGACCAATCAATCATATTGAAGGTGTCATCTGCAGCACAGCACCAAAGTCACCACTGGGGACATTGGTGTTTTTTTTTAAAGAAGTGTAAATCGAATTTTTAAAAACCTAACTATTATTGTCTATTGAATAAAAGGAAAGATGTATCTTTTTATAAAATTTCATATCAATTGGTGGCTGTGAGGTTTGAGATTTCGCAGATTAATAATGTTCATTGAGTTCAGCGCGAAAATTCAAATTCAAATTTCCCCTGTAAAAACAACAAAACGTCATGAGTCTTAAAATATGATTGGCTGCACCTTTTGCACGGACTTTTTGTCATTCAATGTTGGAAACACGCTTCTAAATATCATTTGGCGGTTCTGAAAGATGAAGACAAGTTCTACTGTTGGTTTCTTCTTCTACCATGAAAAGGTGAGTTCCAAAATAGGTTTTGGGAAAAATTTAGTTTCCTTCTCTAAAGAATAATACTTCTTTTGTCTTGGGTAATATAAAATAAATATGAATAGAAAAGTGAAAAAAATATAATAAATTATCTGATTCTGTCGCCACGTGTTGCACACTGGTATAGCAACTCCAGAAAAGTTTCGAATTAGGAACATAAAATTATGTCTCTTCAGTGAATCATAAACAATTTATAAAAAAGCCCCCCCCCCCCCCCCCCCCCGAAAAAAACCAACAAAAAAACCCAAAACCCCCAAAACAAAACAAAAAAATGAGTGAAAAATAGATGAAATGCTCCCAAAACCTAAATGTAAATGTTTCCATACTGATACAGTTCGGGAAGAATGGATTTCTTCTGCTACACTACAGGCTCATTATATACCTACCCCGCCGCATTAACGGGAAGTGGAGCAGTGTTTGTTTACTGTGGTAAATAAGTTTTACTAGTGAATTAGGACCTGGTCACCAACGCCTGGGGGTGCATAACCTCTCACGTGGCTAACACTGATATAAACAGTTGGCTCTACTTGATTTCATGCCCGTTTTACGGACCATGGTGTTAGGTGCCAAAAGTAACTAAAACAAATATAAAATTATTCCCTTGGGAACCCTGGAAGGTGGGGCAGTGCTTAAGGACTATGTTACCCCAAATTTCAACCAAAATGCACAGTGCCAAAACACACAATCGAAACATTTCGGATGTTGATGTTTCATATCTGTTGGATCACGGTTATTTGATTAAAACATCGATGATAAATGAAGAGAACAAAGTGATTTTTAACCCTTTACCCAACGCAGACGATACCAAAATTATTTTAAATATCATTTTTTGAAATTTTTCAAAAAAATTCAACAAAACCATATCATGTGACCCCTCGTTGGAACGAGCTCGTCGAGCTCGTTCCAACGAGGGGTCACATGATATGGTTCTGTTGAATTTTTTTGAAAAATGTTTTTTCAACTGCTGAATTTGCATATTACGCGGGCTGATGCGGCCGATTCGTTGGGTGAAGGGTTAAGGGCCTATATAAGTAATGAAATTTCGTTTATTTTGAAAATTCTCACCTCTGATATTCCTTCAATTCAAATTAAATATACACAAAATGTACATCAAAATGAAGGTTGGGATGTATAGAACACGAAACACATACGTAATCAACTCATTGAGTCGACTGTAGGCACCACTGGTTCCTGGAAGTCTGCTGCCGTATTCACACCAGAACTGATAATTTAATAATATTTCACGAAAACAACTTGTGGCCAAATGTGCTTTATATATCCAAGAACAAAGCTAGGGGATAAAAATTCTTCAAAACACGGCGACAGAGCTACACTGGGGAAAATTCCAAAGCCTTTGCTTTTGTTTACGTATGAGTCTACTTTCGATTTCCGGTTGACGTCATCCGACAGAAAAAGCATGTAAAAACAACGGCGTCTAAAATCAAATAATGAAAAAGATCGCCTTCATACAGTATACTGTTATTAGATAGAGATTGCACAGTTGCCATATTCAGTGCAAGGTATCATGATACTTGCTGAAATTTCTTAGAATTACGATTTTGTTTTTGGATGGAAATTCGTGGTAACGAGTGATTTGCGCATGTCTGTCGAGCATGGAAACCATCTTCAATAAAAAATGCAGACAGTGTTGTCCTTTTCCAAAATGCAGACCTACCGCTGTATTCGAAAGTGTTTTGAATGCCTAGCTTTGTTCTTGGATATATGAAGCACATTTGGCCACAAGTTGTTTTCGTGAAATATTATTTTATTATCAGTTCTGGTGCGAATACGGTAGCAGACTTCCAGGAACCAGTGGTGCCTACAGTCGACTCTATGAGTTGATTACATATGTGTTTCGTTTTCTATACATCCCAACCTTCATTTTGATGTATAATTTGTGTATATTTAATCTGAATTTAAGGAATATGAGAGGTGTGAATTTCAAAATAAACAAAATTCCATTACTTATATAGGCCCTTAAGTGAATAAAATGCCTTTCAGTTATCGAATTTAAAAAACAGCTTCAGCCGAATACGTGGGAAATATCACCGAAATAGTTAAACCAAAATATTCAGTGAACATTCATCTAGTGGCAGTTACCAACTAAATTTTAAAACCCCAGCAAAGTATTTTAAAATTGGCACAGAAAAGGGCAAATTATATATATGCTTTACAAAAGATACAAAAGGACATCCTGAAAATCCCAAGACACTTGACAACACATGTACAGAGTCATTGTAACTGGTCAGCGTGGCCAAACAATAACAAACATGCATGATTACAGTAGAACTGATTACCAATTCATACTCAGTAATGGAAAGGAGTTTTCCTTCCAAACAAAAGACAATCCAATTATCCAACAGTGGTTGAATGCTTTTTTCACCTTACACTCAGTACCACTCATGCAAAATTGGTATTGGTTATCCTTCGTTTTTTGTTTTCAAAAGTTAACTGATTTAGAACTAACAAGTGAAGTTGATTTTAACTGTTACGTTCATGACATGTTTTTCTCATTTCATATTGAATGTTCTCTTCCCCTTCTACCTTCGTGTCTGATTTAAAACAAATATTCTCAAACGACTTTGCATTTCAATCACAACTGTACCAATGTTATTAAGAGGTTTTGCTTTGGGCATTTGTTCAGTGAAACAAAACATATAATTTGATCTTTCCATCTTTTTAAATTATTTAGATATTTTTTAAAATTATTTGGTTGGTAATTGCCACTAGATGGATGTTTACGGAATATTTTAGTTTTACTATTTCTGTGATAATTTCCACGTATTCAGCTGTAGCTTTATTTTCAAATTTCATAACTACGTAAGTCATTTTTTCCCTTTCATTTATCATTGATGTGTTAATCAAACAACCGTGATTCAACAGATATGCAACATCAACATCCGAAATGTTTCAATTGTGTGTTTTGGCACTGTGCATTTTGGTTGAAATTTGGGGTAACATAGTCCTCAACTGCGATACCCCTTTATCCAAACGTAACGGATAAAACGGACCAGCGCTATTCAAAAAATCATTTCATTTTTAGTCTCCAAACATAGCTTATGGTCCCTCATTGGAACGAGTTCATTGAGCTCGTTCCAATGTGTCATAAGCTCTGTTTTTGACGCAAAAAATGAGAAAAAGTTATTCAAGAATTTTATTTCCAAGTGTCGTCTGCCTTTCGTTTTAGGAAAAGGGATAAACAAGTTCTGATGTACTGGTAAAGTAATAACCGAAACCAACGTCTGGATGGGAGCCCTCTTTAAGGGCTTTGGTTACCCAATTTTTCAGTAATCTTTGATTAAAAATTCTGCATACAAAAGCGAACAAAACGTCTGAAATTGAATCCCACGTGGTCCACCGATTTTTAAACATTGAATGCAGTATTTTAGCCGGAATTCCAAATTTGAATTTGTTTAAATTTAAAATATAAATAATTGTTTTTATTGGATCTACTTGATTTCATACCAGTTTTACGGGTCATGGTGTAGTCGGAAGCCAAAAGTAACTAAAACAAATATATACATATTCCCTCCACGTGAGAACCCCTGGAAGTGAAGCAGTGCTTGTGTACTGTGGTAAGCAAGCTGTTTTACTGGTAAAATAGGACCCAGTACAATGATTTGAATGGAGGTCCTCTAAAATTGGCAACATCTGTATAAACGATTGACTAAACTTGGCTTTATCTCCACTTCGTGGTCATTTGCCACTGTGCAGAAATGTGACCTTAAGGGGCTATATAAGTAATGGAATTTTGTTTATTTTGAAAATTCTCACCTCTGATATTCCTTGAATTCAAATTACAAATACACAAAATGTACATCAAAATGAAGATTGAGATGTATACACACGAAAGACATGTGTAATCAATTCAGAGTCGACCGTAGGAATCACCATTTCCTGGAAGTCTGCTATCGTATTCGTACCAGAACTGATAATTTAATAATTCACGAGAACTACTTGTGACCTAATGTGCTTTACATATCAAAGAACAAAGCTAGGGTATCAAAAGTCTTCAAAACACAGCGACAGAGCTGCATGGGGGTAAATTCCAAAACCCTTGTTTTTGTTTACATATGAATTTACTTTCGATTTCCGGTCGACGTTATCGGACAGAAAAGCAGTTATTTGCAGCGCCTTCTAAAATCAAATAACGAGAAAGATCGCCTTAATACAATATACTGTTATTAGCTACAGACTGCACCAAGCCTGAAAATAAGCTGACTGTCATCTTCAAAATGAGGTCCCCAGAGGGTGAAATTGGTGATGCTACCATGCACAGCAGGGTAGCATCACAAAATTTACCCTCTGTGAACCCGTCTGAATCAAGGGCTCAAGCCAAAATAAAGATGTACCTAGAGGACGAATTGGCCCACTGTATGAGATAGCATCAGCAAATTTACCCTCTGGGGACCTCATTTTGCAAATGACATGTTGCTTATTTTCAGGCTTGGACTGCAGTTGCCATATTCAATGCAAGGTATCATGAAACCTATTGAAATTTTTTAGAATTACTATTGTTTTTCGATGGACATTCGTGGGTTGAGTGATTTGCGCATGTCTCTAGCATGAAAACCATCTTCAATAAAAAATGCAGACAGTGTTGTCCTTTTCCAAAATGCAGTCCTGTCGCTGCACTAGAAAGTGTTTTGAATGCCTGGCTTTGTTGAATAACTAAAGCACATTCGGCCACGAGTTCTTGCGAACTATTTGTCAGTTCTGGTTCGAATACGATAGCAGACTTCCAGGAACCAGCTGTGCCTGGTGTCAACTCTGAGTTGATTACATGCGTTTCGTGTTCTATACACCCCAACCTTCATTTTGATGTATAATTTGTGTATATTTAATCTGAATTTAAGGAATATCAGAGGTGAGAATTTCAAAATGAACAAAATTCCATTACTTATATAGCCCCTTAAGCTCCAATAAATTAAATATTCCTAGGGAAACCCGGGAAGTGGAGCAATGCTTAACTGCGATACTCCTTTATCCAAACGTAACTGCCAAAACCCATCGGCGCTATTAGAAAAATCGGCATTCAATTTTCATTTGTTCTTATTTTTAGTCTCCAAACATAGCTTATGACCCCTCATTGGAACGAGGTCATTGAGCTCGTTCCAATGAATATTATAAGCTGTTTTGACGCAAAAAATGAGTTACTGAAGAATTTTATTTCCCAAGTGTCGTCTGCCTTTCGTTTTAGGGAAAGGGATAAACAAGTACTGCTGTACTGGTATAGTAGTAACCGGAACCAACGTCTGGTGGGAGCCCTCTAAAGTGGGTGGCATAATTGTAAACGATTGGCTAAATTGCCATGATATAGCCATAGGTGCTGAAAGTGACCTTAAAACAAAATTTATTTTTAAGAATATCGTGGAAAATCACTCAAGGCCAGTAGACCCAAACATCGTCAATAATTTTTTTCTAAAGCGTAGCTTGGGTCTTATTGGGACGAGTTTAAGGTGTTTGTTCCAGCAAGGGGCCATAAGCCACGTTTTTGAAGTTTGTGTATGGGATGGGGCGAAAAAACTCCCAAATATTAGTTTCACCTTGACGCGTATATAAAGGGTTAATTTGTTGGAGAGAAAAAAGCTCAATGATTACCTAGCCTTCAGCTAACAAATACCTGGGCTGTGGTCCTTGAGCCGAAAGCTTCATTATTCTTGTGATTTTCGAACAAATCACTTTAACTTAGAATTTCAGTTTGTCACAAATGATTTCACGCAGTGAGTTAGAAAACAAGAGCATGTTGACTTCGACGCTAGAATAAGATTTAAAAAATTGTAAAAAGTCACGTGGTTTAAAATTTAATTGGGCGTACGAACTAATAGGATGTCATTCGACGCTGCAACCACGCCGCTTAAAATCATCTGGCGCTCTCCATTGTGAAGACCAACTGAACCCACGTGTTGGCAGATGACCAGTTTTTTTCGTGAAAGTTGTTTTCTTGAATACGGTACTTTTGTATTTGGTTAGGTGACCGCTAAATAATTCCGTGGCTTACCGAAACACGAAGGTACTTCGCCACCTGTTACAAGTTATAGCGTGTGTAGGACTTGGAAAAACTTAATTGTGAAATTGTAA
Organism: Pictodentalium vernedei; assembly: GCA_031216915.1. Lineage (NCBI taxonomy): Eukaryota > Metazoa > Mollusca > Scaphopoda > Dentaliida > Dentaliidae > Pictodentalium > Pictodentalium vernedei. The sequence continues at coordinate 83,103,701 of CM062288.1, read as the reverse complement.
GTTATTTCGAATAAAGCAATGCAGAACGAATCGGTTGCCTCAACTATTTTAATGACATATTTTGCTGAACTTGGAGCGAACACCCCCCCCCCCCCTCTCCCCCACCCCACATAAAAACCCAAAATGAGCATGAAATAATCGGAAGTGTATATTTTTGTAACAACCACCCGGGTCCTCTAAAAGGGGACATTCTTAATTTTAAACGATTGGCTCAGCAAGGCTTCGTGTTTGTTTTTGTCGTCATATAGCCACATACGCTGAAAGTGACATTAAACGCCAGTAAAAACTGAATTGCTTTTGAAATTATGAAGTTTTAACAGGCATTTAAACCTGCTGTAACTCGGGGGAATTTAAATCGGAGGTACCCCCGCAGGAACCCCGAAAAGTGAAGCAGTGCTTGTTTAATGTGGTAAACAAGTCCCGTTTCACTGGTAAAATAGGACCGCCACTAATGCTTGGGGTGCGAGTCCTCTAGGCAACATGGGATATAAACGGCTGACTGACATTGACTTATCAAAGTATTGTGGTCATGATTAGCTATTGTACAGAAATATGTGACCTTAAACACCAATAAATGGTGGCGCGGTGGCGTCGCGGTAACCGGTTCTCGTCAGATCACCGAAGTTAAGCAACGTCGAGCGCGGTTAGTAGTTGATGGATGACCATTTCCTCGACTGATTCGCGCTTCCGCGTTGTCCTTGGGCAAGGCACTTAACCCCGATTGCCTACATGGGGGCACGATGACGCTTGGTACTGAGGCGTACTGCACGTCTTCAACCAATCTATCCCTGCCTGCGCCGCGGTGCAGAGTTCAGAGTTACGATGTTGGAGAGCTGACAGCTGCTCGTCGTTGCTCGGTGGTTCTCTCCGGGTACTCCGGATTCCTCCACCCGTAAAACTGTCACGGTCACGGTTAGCCATTGTGCATATGTATGTGACCTTAAAACACCAATAAATAAATATACCAATAATAAAATAACTGGAGGAAGGGTTTCGAAATTGTTGCATTCAAAACATGGCTTATGGTCCCTGATTGGAACAAGCACCTTCCAATATTGGGTCATAAGCTGTGGAAGCAAAGGGAAACGTGAGCTACTTGTCAGATTTAGCCAATGCTGTTTGTTCAGTCTTGTAAAATTAACACTAGATAACTTTCATACAATAGCCCACTGGCATGGCCCATGAACTGAAAGCCTTATGCTTGTTATTTAGATAATTTCTAGATACAGTAAATTAGATGGCAGTACAAATTTACTGCATATATTTATTTTCATCCCTTGAGTGCAACAAGGCACCATCTGCAATGCTTAAGCATTGCAGATGGCGCATTGTTGCACCAAGAGACTATATATGATAAATAGTCTGTCAGTAGTGGCGGGGGGGGGGGGGGGGGGTCGGCTAAGTGTCGAGATTTCCAAAACATAAGTTTCTGAAAAACGAGTAAATTGTCGGATAATAGATCAGTTATAGCTCGCGGTCTATAAGCTGAACTTTTGGTGCGCTTCTCGTGCTTTGATTGCAAAGGAAATGTAAAAAAACATCGGGCGAGACGGGGGGAGGGGGAGGGGGAGGGGGCTGGTTTAGAATAGATATTAACCCACTTCACGACGACTGCAAAATACCAGTTTCAAGCTGCCGATTTTGCCCCATAATACAACTAGGAACTTAACGATTTCAGTCTTGTTTGACATCCGAATCAAATAAAATGCAGAAAAACCTCGAATGGTCGGACATTTTGTTTCAAAAATATAGCTTGACCTTCCCCGAAGTCTGGGTAGTGAAGTACTTTACTGTGGTAAACAAGCTGTTTTACTGTTCAAATAGGACCCGGTAACCACCACCTGGGACGGAAGTCCTCGCAAATGGGCAACATTTATGTCAACGATTGGCTGGACTTGAATTTATATGCATCTTGCGGTTAAGATGAGCAAATGTGCATAAATAACATTAAAAACCAATAAATACATAAAACAGCTTGACCCATTTTCGGAACGAGCTCAACGAGCTGGATGAATGAAATGAATGAAGGTTTTTCCGCAACGTTGGATAAAGGGTGGAACCAAGCCTGGAAATAGGCAGGCTGTCATCTTTAAAATGAGGACCCCAGGGGTTGAATTTGGTGATGTCACGTTTCACTGTTAAAATAGGTCCCAGTCTGTTTGGTGTGAGAGTCCTCTAAAATGGGCCACATGGGGTATAAACGATTGACTGACCTTGACTTTATCTCCATGTTGTGGTCTTGATTAGACATTGTGCAGAAGTATGTGGCCTTAAACACCAATAAATATCATACTTGAACCTTGACACATGAGCATGAAGTTGGGTCTCCCAGTGGAAACTCCCGGCAGTGAAGCAGTGTTTGTTTACTATCGTAAACAAGTAGTTACAGGTAAAATAGGAACCGATCACCAGGAGTGGAAATCCTCTAACTCTTTACCTAACGAATCGGACGTATCCGTCCGCGTAATTTACAAATTAAGCAGTTGAAAAAATATTTTTCAAAAAATTGAAAAACTCATGTGACTCCCTCATTGGAACGAGTTCATCGAGATCCTTCCAATGAGGCGACAATTATGATTGGTTGAATTTTTTTGAAAAATTTGAAAAAGCAAAAATAATGAATTTTGATATCGTCTGCGGTGGGTAAAGAGCTGAAGTGCGCAGCACACGTTTAATCGATTGTCTGCACTTCGTCCCCTGAGTTCCAATGTGTTCTATGTGCCAGTAGGCACATAGAACACATTGGAACTCAGGGGACGACTTGTCTTTATACCTGTGTTTCGGTCAAATAGCCATAGATGCTAACTGTGACCCAAACCAATTAGAAACTATTCTTCGCGTGGGCAAGTCCACACTGTTTTGTTTACAATCTATTTATGTCGTTTCTTAATATGAACAGATAAGTTGGAAATTGGTCTTGGGAGTTTGCTCCTTGGGACTTTTGAACGATTTTGTCATGGTATTGACTGAAAACCACCCAGCTATCCCCGCGGGAACCCCGGGAAGTGAATCAGTGCCTGTTCACTGCGGTAAACAGGCTCTGTTTTACTGGTAAAATAAGACCCAGTCACCAATGCTTGAGGGTGCAAACCTTCTCTAAAATTGGCAACATGGCGTATAACGCTCATCCCTTGTCTCGAGTTGATACTCATGTTGTGGTAAAGATTAGACATTGTGCAAAAATATGACCTTAAACACCAATAAATGGGTACCACCCAGCTCGAATAGCAATGGGGTGTAATTTAATACATGCCTGTCATTTCGATTTGCAGACAGCTATCACTGCAGTGCATTTGCGATGGACAACACAAAGGCACATGGCCACCAGAATGTAACGCCATTTCCGCGGAGTGCGTTGACTCGGTAGTTAGGGCATTGGACTTGCATTTGCGATGGCCAACCCAAAGGCACATGGCCCCCCAGAATGTAACGCCATTTCCGCGGAGCGCGTTGACTTGGTAGTTAGGGCATTGGACTTAACGAAGAGCCTCACGACTCCATCCCGACCAGCGATAACTGAATTCTTGGGCAAGGTCCTTCACTCGATTGCTCAAATGGGGAACGATGGCTCTGTACCAAGGCGTACTGCAAGTAGATGGTGCAATGATCAACCACTGCTAGCCCTGCTTGTGCGTAGTACATTGGGAGGTATGGCAGGTAATGATTCTCCAAGGTGGTTCTCTTCGGTTCTCTGTGTACTTAGGTTTCCCCCACTAATAAAACCTCTCCGACGCGAGATGACCTGGCTGTCAAAAGTGTAGTTAAAACCCATTAAATAACGCGTTTTCCGATCGGCTAGTGGCCATTGCGAATGAATATCAATGACACGAGCTGTCTAGTTTACCTCGCGTACTACATCCAGGTGATAACCGTCGATCCGCGTGGGAACTTTTGTAAGTGAAGCGGTGCTTGTGTACTATGGTAAACGTGCTGTTTAATTAGTAAACAAGCAACTGGCCACCATTCATTAGATGGAAGTCCTCCAAAATGGGTAACATGGGTATAAACAGTTGGCTGAACTTGACTTGATATTCGTGTTGCTGTCATGTGCCGAAATACGTGACCCTAAACACCAATAAGTAAAAACATATGACTTGTGTAAATCCGCGTCATTTTAGCTAAACTTTTTGTTGCTGTTTAAAATTAATGAAACCAACATTTCCGCTCATTTCTATGGTAGGAGGCGGAGCAAAATTGGTATCTCGAGCAACATCCAGTGTACATGGGAATTTTTTATTAATCCAGTCCATTTTGAGCGTGGTAGCTCAGTGGTTATAGCACTGAACTTTAACCATTTACCCAACGAATCGCCCTCACCCACCCGCGTAATATGCAAATTCAGCAGCTGAAAAAATATATTTCGAAAAATATCAACAAAACCATATGTGACCCCTCTTTGAACGAGCTCGTTCCAAAGAGGGGTCACATATTTTTTTAGAAATTAACAAAACCAAAAAGGTAGCAATGATTGCCTAGGAACAGCTGCAAAGTCGGTGAATATCGACTGTTAACCCTTTACCCAACGTAACTGAAAAAATGGGCCAGCGCTGTTAACAAAAATCACCAATTTTTATATGCCCGTTTTGAAAAAGCGGTCGTATTATGGTATACCGCTGTCCGTCCGTCCGTCTGTCTGTCCGTCTGTCCGTCCGTCCGTCCGTCCGTCCGTCTGTCCGTCCGTCTGTCCGTCCGTCTGTCCGTCCGTCTGTCTGTCTGATCTTGCCATCGCAGATGGCTTTGCGAGGTGACCGTGAGGTTGGGGGATAAAACTGTTAGTACACCAACCACTTGAGGGTTTTTTTTTCAACATGTGAGGTGTGAAAAATCCACTTGAGTTGCGCAATTTTCCCCATACCGAACACTAAAATCACCTCACAAGTACATCTGCGGTAGAACGTCCGTCCGTCCGCCCGTCCGTCCGTCCGTCCGTCCACACGTCGCACAAGAACTCGAAAACGCTTCGAGCAATTTTTGTGATTTTTTGGTGGAAAGTGTGTTGATGGAAGCAAGGTCCCTTTCGATTTATGTCGCTGTCCAATTTGTCATTCCAGAGTTATGGGGCTTTATTCGTTAAAATATAGGCAATTTTCCACATGTCTGACAATAACTTGAAAATGCTTAGAGCAATGTTCATGATTGTTTGGTTGCAAGTATATGTTAACTGGAATCTCCCTTTCGATTTATTTCCAAATTAATAAACAGTTTGTTGTTGGTTATGATTATTGTACAAGAATATAAAAAAAACCCTGAAAAGTGCACATGTATACTCATTGTGTGCTTCCCTCTTGAAATTGATGACGGGCGTATCATGCGCTCATGGCGCAGCTGTTTATTATTTCATTTTTTGTCTCAAAAACATAGTTTATGACCCCTCTTTGGAACGAGCTCGTTGAGCTTGTTCCAAAGAGGGATCACATATGGTTTTGTTGATTGTTTTTGAAAACATTTATAAAATATTTAAAATAAATTTTGAAATGTCTGCATTGGGTAAAGGGCTAAACTGAAAGGTCCATCGTCAGATTCCCACCATGGCCAACTCCATTGTCTTCTTGGGGTAGACACTTAATCCAGACTGCCCATGTGGGGGCACGATGGCGCAGTGCACTAGGGCGTACTGCACGTCGATGGTGCACGTGTTCTTAACCCAATTCTAACACAGCTAGAATGGAGTTAGTACATTAGGAGAGTCGGACAGTTGCTGGCTTCTGCTCTGTGGTTCTCTCCGGGTTCTGCAGGTTCTCCGGCTTGCCCCATCTGAAAAATCAGATGCGAGGTGACCCTGGTTGTCTAAAGTGTCGTTAAACCCCAATAAATCCGGGCCTTCTGCTAACTGGGTTGATTCGACTTGAACAATCGCCTTCCAATCCCAGAACTGTAAACATCAAACTGGACCTCGCTGTCCTTACTGTTGTAAAATGGCCCATGTTGATATCGAATCGTTCAAATTGAAAAATGGGTTGTTTGTTCCCCCACGTGAACCCCAGGAAGTGAGGCAGTGCTTGTTTGTGTTAAATAGGACCCGGTCACTATAATGCTTGGGGTGCGAGTCCTCCGAAATAGGCAATATGGGGTATAAATGATTGACTGAACTTGACGTTATCTCGTGTAACGATTAGCCATTGTGCAGAAGTATGTGACCTTAAACACCAATAAATATAAATGGGTTTGTTTTTATCGATGTATAGTATCAGGCAAATTCGTGAACCGGAACATGATTAGTAGACATTTAGGAATTTGTGATTAACCTCTGCACCCTGATGTCGAAACATTAATTTTAAGGACCATTGTTTCCCCATAATACCTCAACTAATTTAACCAAAGTAATCTTGTTGGACAGAGCTCAATGACCTCGATTAAACACGACCGTTTTCTGCGAGAACCCCGGGAAGTGAAGCAGTGCTTGTTTACCGCGGTAAATGGACTGTTACTGGTAAAATAGGATCCAATCACCGATGCTCGGGAGGTGCAAACCATCAGTAAAATGGGAAACTTGGCTAATTAACCGCCCAACCCCGGTCTTGAGTTGATACTCGTGTTGTGGTCATGATTAGCCATTGCGCAAAAAATGTGACCTTAAACACCAATAAATATAAACAAGATTGCTTTGGTTAAATGTCTAGTTGCATTGTGTTAAAATATAACTGCTTCAAATGTCTGTATTGTGACATTAGTATGCGGGGTTAATCAAAATGCAAATGCTAATGTCTTTTGGCCATGCTAGGTAAAGTTAATCTCTCAATCTATAAACCGTCGAAAACAGACCACACCCATTTGTCAACAATTTTGGAAGCATTCGCGATCAATATATGACCGTTGAAATTTATCGTTTTGTGAGGAAAGCTGCATCTCACGGTAGTTACATTGGCTAAAAGGGTTCAGGGAAAGAGCTTTATTCTTGAACTATCGAATCGGATGAACTTCAAATCGTAAGGTCGCAAGTGCGACCATTCCTGACCTGCATCTGCGTAACTGGGCCGAGATACAGCTCAGTTCACGCTTGTGAAGTATGCTGGGGCGTACAACACGTTGATGCTACACTTGCCTTCAAGCAATACCAATTCTGCACGTGTCGTTTAGTAAGCTGGATGGTCAGATAGTTAGCCGCTACTTTTGGTTCCGTTCGGGTTCTGTCTTCCTCCCAAAATAGTCCTACACGACATCGTCTTGCCTGTGCGTGGTGTTAACACTCAACAAAGAACCTTTATTCAGGTAGTAACTTGGTTTTCATCTGTTAACGACTCCACATTGCAACGTTAAGTTCGTTGCAATTAAGGTCTTCCCGCGTGAACTCCGGGAAGTGAAGCAGTGCCAGCTCACTGCGGTAAACAGGCTGTTTTACTGGTAAAATAGGACCCTGTCACAAATGCTTGTGGTGTAAGTCTAAATTGAGCAACATGGGTGTAAATGATTGGCTGTACTTGACTTTATATCCGTGTTGTGATCACGATTAGCAGTTGTGCAGAAATGTGACCTTAAACATCAATAAGTATAGGTCTGGAGCTGTGTGAAATATTAAATAGACAATTATATTAGTAGTGTGGTCTAGATTGGTGTTTCAAGTTTTTAAAGCCACCCCAAAGAAAGGATGGCCTGGAGAACTGGATAAGTGTCGGAATCATATTCTATACTTGGAGCACGACTTGCTGACAGCGGCAATATAATCAATGTTCAAAAAGCTAGGTTGTCCCACCCCCTACTTAGCCTTAGCTAGGCATTTCGGCTCAATAGGGGGATAATAAATATAGGCCAAATTCCTTTAATCATTTTCTTCAACAAAAGTGGTATCCAACCTGCAAGTCTTGTCTGCAAAAAAGGTAGCCAAGACGTGCCTAGGAACAGCTGCAAAGCATGTGGATATCTACTGTTAACCATTTACCCAAAGTAACTGCAAAAACCGGCCCGCGCTATTAACAAAAATCTCTATTTTATTTTTTTGTCGCAAAAACATAGGTAATGACTCCTCTTTGGAACGAGTTCATCGAGCTCGTTCCAAAGAGGGTCATAATCTGTTTTTTATTCAAAAAATGAAAAACATAATTTATTCAAGAATTTTGTTTGTATGTGTCGTCTGCTTTTCATGAGGTAAAGGGTTCAAGTGTAAACCTGTATACAAATCTCCAGGCCTTTAACACTTCATATAACACACACATTAAAAATTAAATTTCACGCGGAAATACCGTAAAGTGAAGCAGTGCTTGTTTACTGTGGTAATAGGACAGTAAACAATGCTTGGGGTGGAAGTCCTCAAAATGGGTAACACCTGCATAAGCGATCGACTAAATTTAACTTTATCTCTTTATAGCGGTCACGATTAGCCATTGAGCCGAAACACGTGACCTTGACCTCCCATATTTTAAATATTTCAAATGTTTCAAAAAATTTAAATGAAACCTCATGTGTTTCCTCATTGGGCCGAGCTCGACTAGCACGTTCGAATGAGGGTCCTCATCTGGCGTAGTTGAAATATTTTGAACTTTTTACTTGTAAATCACGTGGAAGGGTGGGGCAGCCAATTCTTTTGGTAAAAGGTTAAGGGTCAAATGAACCACGTCGAGGTGATTCCACAGTAGTCAAGTAATTAGTAAAAAAAACTAATTTTACTTCACTGCTAGCCTTTTGGGAGTTTTCCGGAGTTTGTTCCCTTGTGGAGTTTTCGACTCCAAAAGCCTTGTTTCACTTCTCCGATGTCAAGTGCATGAGGAGTACGTGTTTACTGTGTGGAAAACATGTTGATGCTTATGTTGATGCTTTACTGGTAAAATAGATCCCCGTGACCAACGCCTGGGGTGAAAGTCCTCTAAAATGGGCAGCATAGGTTTGAGATAACCATAGCTGAAGAAAGCCCCTTAACCTCTCGAAAGATGTTATTAGAAAATGAAATTTAACACTTTTCGAAAACAAATTTCACAATTTGTCAATGAAATCATCCAAAATATGGATATCATTAGAACCAGCTCGATGAGCTGGTTCCAATGATATCCATATTTGTATGGTTTTATTGAACTTTCGGAGATATTTTAGACTGCGGTAGGCTTACACTGCTTAATTTTCTGGTCATTTTTTGACGCCATGTTAGGTAAAGGGTTAAGCACCAGTAGACATAATTATAAATAAAATATCATTTGTATTTCAAGTTAACATAAAAACAAATGATTTATTGTGGTTAATTTTTCTCTTTTCAGGTAGCTGGTGAGTTAGGATTCATGAATATCGGCAAGTGAACGTAGGTCGAAAGCCGATGTGTGGTAGTTGTTATATAGGGAGAATAGGCGTGGCAAAAGCCACGGAGTGTTATGTAGCAAATAGTTGGTTTGTTCGTAGAGTCGACGCACGGTAAGTTTTGATATTATGGTACGCTGGTAAGAAAATTGTAGCATGAACAAAAAGTACTGTTGAGTGTGTTAATTTGAAATATAAAATGCAAAAGTACCAGGTTTCAGTTTTTTCGCTGCCATTTGGCTCGACTTTCCCTTGATAACGTTTCGAGTATATTTTCATCTCTCGCCCTCATATCAATATTCATCAGATGACGAGCGATGAAATATGCGAATCGTTTTCAAAGAAAATTGCCCAAAGCCAACGAGAAAACTAGAAGCGGAGAATTCCAAACATTAAACTTTTTATTCATTTTACAATTTTCGCTACACTTGAATACTTCAGTCGACTCATTGAATATTTGGTTCTGCTTGACCCGTTTAACGTGGGTCGAGTCGTTATTGAGAACAGGTCGCTTGTGCTTCTATCGTTTAATGCTGAATATGGATTCATTGGTAGTTGTACACATTTGTGTATCAGATAACTATACATATCGATGAACTCGTATCCAGGAGGAAATGATAAGAGCTACGCATTGACAAGTTTGTGTTCAAGACGTTTCAGAAACACGTCTTGCCGGACATTTTTGTGATTTGTGTTTGAACTTTGAACTTATTCTGGAGATGGAGGAGCCGCCAAATCTACATAATTCAGGAGACGAGGATAGAGGATTGCACATGGAAGATCGTATGTACAGGTTTGTTTTTTGGAGCCCCAGCTGGCCGTTTAGTCCTGGACTTCCGAAATACCAACACAAGCAGTCTTTCCATTCACAACACTTGAGGCATATGACACTGGACTTAGGTGGCGGTCAAAAGGTTGAGGGAGGCTACTAACTGGTCTTAGGGTTGCTTAACAACTCTGATTTAGGATTTGACCGAGAGCCTAATCGCCAGTGATTGCCGTTATTGGAGAATACTTTGTCTTTTCCTTTAACGGTGGCATATTTTTCTCAAATGTTGTGACTGAAAAGTACAGGACTTGGTAAAAAGGTGAAAGAGATGTTGTTGGACCGGTTAAGTTGCGTACAATGGTGGGGGTAGAGCCAATCCCGGGGGTCACTTAAAAAGTTAACACTCAAAAATGAATCTGCATTTTAACTTAATATCCATTTTCTTTCAAAACAATGCCATAGCCTATTTTGAAAAAAATCGTTAAATAACGGCATATTTTTAAAATTGAATTATTTACATTATATTGTCTTGGAGACATTTTTGTGTGTTAAAATTTGAACCCTGGTTTGGGAAGGGGGGCCGATCTCTGCGCGGAGATTCCAGTTGAATCAGCTGAAAGAGATCGCTGGAGACCCTGCTTTGCGAATCCAGAGGTTATCTTTCTTTGGTTAAATACCGCTGTGGAAACTTGAAGCTCATTTCGTTATTTACTGCATTTACAAAGAGCAATGCCCAGTATCACTGTCGCATGTACGTCGCGTTTGCCGCGAATTCGGGTGTTTTTCGGAAATTGTGTGAACAAGTTTTTTTCTTTGGTTTTTGCTTTTTTCGTTAAAAAAAGAAAAACCTGTGTTTTACATCTTTCAACAGGAATATGAAAAACACGTTCCTCGGTGCGCATGTGCAGTAAATAACTCGCCCTTCTCTCTCACGTAAAAACCGCACTGACAAAAAATAAAACAACTTAAAATGTTACCAGTTTTTTTTTTTTTTTAGGGTGTCCTTGTGACTCATGTATCATAATTAAAATAGTTTTGTGCGAATAAAACTACTAATACACGTATAAATAAATATAAAACCCATTTGTATAGTAACAACGACAGGGATATAGTAAGTACATTTACGTCGGAAAAGTGCGAATTTTTCGGATGACAACTTGTCCCAAACAACCACAAACGTCCGCGTAAACACAAAAGATCCATATAAAATACTAATTAAGTTTTTGTCAGGCGGTTTATCATGGCCCGGCCATTATCATTCGTTTGTTAGTTTATTTGTCTATACATGTAGTTTTTTGCTTTCACCATCTCAATTTTTCAAAAAAGTTCAACAAAACCATATCATGCGACTCCTCATTGAAACGAGCTCGATAAGCTCGTACCAATGGGGGTCGCATTACATGTTTATGTTGAATTGTACCCAAGGCTTTTTCTGAAATATCTACTTTCATTTTATAGTTGGAAATAGTGTGCTCCTTTGTGAAATTATTGACGGTTGTATGGACAAAAAGCTGCATATTTTCAGGTCGACAGAGGAGGTGAATGGGTTTCAGTTGCATCAACTCTACAGTAGCTACCTCAAATTTAAATATTTGAAATTTCAAAGTTTTGATTAAAATTCGATAAAACGTCATCCATAGAGCTGCTGGGGTCAGTAACAGATCATCAAATAGTAATAAAGCTCAATGGGGCTTGATTACAAATTTTGTCCATCTGTCTGATTCCCAGCGTTGATGTAAATAGTGGCTCTCCACTCGGCGAACTAGTAGTGGCAGTTTCTTTGCCACATCTGTTTGGTTTTCAATGCATCTTTGGTGGCTACTCTTTTAAGAGAAAAAGATAAAGTACAGATGAAGAAAAGAACCTGGTATCCTCAACCCCACCCCCTTCATCGCCCACCCTGGCCACTTAGCTCCACTGTTAACATATTCGATTAAATGTTTGTAGTATTAGCCACCTTAATTAACCCTTTGTCTAACTGTACTTGAAAACACTTCGAATATTCTTGCATTTGGCATTATCTGCGTTCCGAACAAAGCTTTTGATCTTCTTATTGGGAGTCTTTCAGTGGCGCAATGTTTGTAATGAAAATGAGCAACCGTTAACAGCGGTGCTATGTTCGCACTTGGCACGAAAATGTTCAGGGTTTCTTTGGATTGAGAGAGGTCAAACTTGGCTTTGAAAGCAAAAGTAAATCCAGCACAATACTTCATGCAGGCAACTGTTGCAGTTTCTTGAATAACGTAATAGTTTTTTTTTATTTTGCCACCAAAGTAGTTTATGACCCCTCACTGGAACGAGCTCCATAGCTCGTTCCGATGAGGGGGGCATAATCTATCTTTAGGAGGAAAAAAATGAAAAACACATTCCAATTTGAATATCGATTTTAGTGAAGAGCGGTAGATCTAGTCGTTACGCTTGGTAAACGGTTAAACGGTGTTTGTAGCGCTGTTAATTTTAGTTCAGTTTGATAAGAGATTAAGTTCTTGAAACTCATCTAACCACTTGAACGATAAAACACGATGTTCCATCAACTACAATATGACGGCGCGGGTCATTAGGCAGAGGTGCTGGCTGCAAGCCGATAGGTCCTCGGTTCGATTCCCATCAGGTGCAACCCCGTTGCGTCCTTGGGCAAGACACTTCAGACCCATTGACCACGTGGGGGCACGGTGGCGTCGTGTATTAAGGCGTACTGCACGTCGATGGTGCACCTGTCTTCAACCAATGCTAACCCTGCTTGTGTAGAGTTAATGTTGGGAAGCCTGACTGTTGCTCGCCATTGCTTGGTGATTACCTTCGGGTACTCCGGCTTCCTTCACCCGTAACACTGTCTGACACGAGGTGACCCTGGCTGTCAAGTGTCGTTAAACCCCAGTGAACTAAAATATGGAACGTGAACCCGGTGAATTTATTTGGTAGATCAATTCGTATATCCAATCGGAAGCCTCCGGCAGCACGTTGGAAATATTAATTAATCCCACCAACTAGTTAAACAATCGCAAATTATCTGCTATTCGTCTGAAACAGAACATTTAATTAAAATGAGTTGAAAAGTCTGGTGGCTGTCTTGTGTGACCTCGTGTTAAATGTGTCTGTAACTTTGTTATATCGACCCCAATTAAACCACACCGTACTGAACGTGATCACCCTACCATGTTTTAAGTTACTTCTGGTTCCATCATTTTTACCTTAAAATTGTTTAACTGCGGGTTCCATAAGGGTGTTTCAGACCCATCTAACATGTTTACATACGAACTATTCTAGTTTGATTTCTACCAGCAAGTGCATTAAGACCAATATGAGATTACTGATCCTCCCACGGAATTAACACCATTGCAAGGCCAATGTTAAAGGTTCATCGTGGAGGAATCAAAATGCCCTATCGACCCAGGGGAAGACTTGAATCCATTGTCAGCATAAATGACAACGAGTCGGTTTGTACTGTGATAATGTATGGATAAAGTAGACCTTGACACTGGATCAGTATTTGGACCTACTTAGCACAGGATTGGTATGGATACTTTCCCGGAACTAGATGCACATGAAGAACCACAGGGCATTGTAATTGTAGGCAGACCTACGTGGCTCCCCGTGGGAACCCCGGGAAGTAAGCAGCACTTGTTTACTGTGGTAAACCAGTTCCGCTTTACTAGTAAAATAGGACCCAGTCACCAATGCTTGGGGTGAAAGTCCTCTAAAATGGGAAACCTGTAGATCAACAATTGACTAAACTTGACTTCATCTCCATGTGGTGTCACGATTAGCCATGGTGCATAAATGTGACGTTAACCACCAACAAACAAACAGACCTACGTGGCGCTTGATTTCTACGTTGACCTCTGGCGTTTTGTATATAAACCTACATGGAACTGGATTTGCATGCAGAGCTACAAGGCACTGATGGGCACGCAAAACTACAAGATCCTGATTGGTATGCAGAGCTACAAGGCATTGGACTGGCATGCAGAACAAAAAGGCAATGGCTTGGCACATAGACCTACAAGGCAGTAGATTGACAGACCTACAAGGCAGTAGATTGACAGACCTACAAGGCAGTAGATTGACAGACCTACAAGGCAGTAGACTGGAGCACTGACCTACAAGGCAGTGGATTGACAGACCTACAAGGCAGTAGATTGACAGACCTACAAGGCAGTAGATTGACAGACCTACAAGGCAGTAGATTGACGCGTAGACCTACAAGGTAGTAGATTGACGCGTAGACCTACAAGGTAGTAGACTGGAGCACTGCCCTGCGACGTGGGGGATGAGCATGCAGATTCTCCAGGCAGTGCATTTGAGATTAGACATGCGAGGGTAGTGGATTGGCGATCAGACCCGTTTGGCACTGGAGTTGCGATTACCTACTTGGCGCTGGATTGGCATATGCAGACTGCCTTGGTACCGGATTTCCTCACTTGCCTACTTGGTACTGACTCCGAATGAAGTTATTTGTATAAAGATTCAACTTTCAAGGACAGTTGGGCGACCTGCATGAATGCGGATGCGTGATCGACACAATATAATCCCACGTAAAGGCCAATACCGCTAGGAATAGTCTCACTTATGAGCTCATTTTTGCAATTTGCATGCGATGTAAGGGAATGAAGTGACCAGATGTTCTTTCGGTAAATTATTCAGGTTGAAATATGAGTTTTTCCAGAATGGAATTGAAACGTTCCAGAAACAACGATCTCTTCTGTGTAATAGATTATAAATCGATATCAAGGCCAAGCAAACATACTCGGTGGGTTGTAGAAATGACGGAAACCTGTCGAATTTTCTGCAAAATGGTCTTCACAATCGGTAGCGTTCCACGCAAAACGAAACAAAACAGATGAAATTGCGTCGATTTACACCAAATGGTTGACAATAAGTTTCAAAACCATCAAACTCAACATCGGACACGAAGCCATTTTTGACATTTTGGCAGTCAAATCGCCATTTAAAAGAAGGTTTAGAATTTCAAACCAGACCTCTCGGCAGGTGATGATTAATTCAGTTAAAACGTTTGGAAGTAGAGAATTGAAAGAAATTGGAAGATTTCATCTGGGATCAAATTTACAGCTGTTAACAGACTTGATGTTAAGAATATTTGGTCCAATTTTCTACACCAGGATTTCGGGGCTCCCACTGTATGATGGGATTTCATAAGGAATGCCAATGGGCAGATTGCATCATATGCCACAGCAGTATCGTGCATTTATACGTAACTGTTCCTGGAAACTGCTTCAGCCCTTGGTAGTTGGTAATGTGTTACTTGACTGCTCATTGAGTAAGAGTCCGGCACTGGAGGGTAATAGTTTGTGCACTGCTTGTGTAACGTCAAGAAACTGAACAAGAAAATTAAACGGCGGTGGCGTACGTTTGAAAATGAGCGCTTTAGCCAACGTCACGTCAAAACCTTTCAATGAGCACAACGACCTGGAATGTGAGCTAAGCTGCCTTTTATCGGAACAGAAGTACGATACTTTTCTATATCTCAAAGAACTATCAGTCTGGCCAAGAATATATAAAAATAATCCGCTCATTTGCATATACAGCAACAGTTGGATACCCTGCATTTATTTTAGTTTGAGCTGTCAGGGACTCAATCGCTTTGATCACACATGAAAATTGGCCAACAGATGAACGACTTTATCCACGCTGACTCAAGAAAAGAAACTGCGTTTTCTATTGCCATTCGAATCAGTACAAAGATTATTCCCAGTACGATATTCAATGCCCAGAACCATCGTCAGGGGACATCAGAACCTTCAGTATACACAGTTAAAGCTGTTGTCGTGCAACCTTGTAACCATCCTGACTTTAAGAAAATGCTGAAAACACTGGAATAGGGGCCCCTTTTGTGGACACGTATAACAAAACTGAGCGATTGCTACTTTTGGTGGAACTGAAAGGCGGCAAGGCATATCGCGAGTAAAACGTCCGTAAAATGAAATTTCCAAAGTTTCAGCGTTTGGAGCCTCAAAATTTGAAGTTCGTATATGAAGTAGCGGAATCACAAATGGACTCCGCTAGAATCAACAATTCATTTGAAAAGTATATAGATTTGTGCATCCGGGGGCAGTATGTACAATTCTATATTTGAGCGCACCGTACATAGTTGTCCTCTGGACAAACCTTTTTGACGGTTGACTCGACGTCTCATCACATGTGAACCAGGTAGTTTGAAGACCCGAGCGTCAGTTTGTGAAATCATTAGACGTTTCAAAATGGATTGGATTGGACTGGACTGGATTGGACAATTAATCGACTTAAACGGAACTAGTCACACCGATATCACGTCATTTGTCGACTTGGATGTCCTCCCATCAAGATATTGGCATATGTACTCATGTACATAATTCGTGAACACCATTTTAAGGACACTTCATGAATTTTAAACATATCTGGCAAGACAGGAGCGGTCAACATTTAAAGTAGTTTCTCAACATCGCCGATACAAAATACACGCACGTCAACTTGCTGCAGAGAACAATGAAAATTAAAACAGGAAGAACTTGGGTGTATTGATGGCCTTTGTTTTGTTTTTTTTACAAAACCACAGCTGCCGATCAGAAACGGATCTTGTAGCATGTATCTGGAGAATACGTCAGAAACAGTAGCCAGAAGCGTAGATTTGGGCATCATTTTCTTGAATGCTTTTTTTATATTGTGGAAAATTATGATCGAACTGCTGAAGCTATTATTTGTCCTTCATTAATTTCATATAGTAAATAACGTTTACCTCAGCAGATTGAATCAAGTTTCCGATTGCAGGTGTTCAACACTACAACGAGAAAATATATCTTTTTATCGGCAAGTGGAGCATCGCCTTCACCAGAGGCAAAATCAACCTGCATATCTATCGTAGCCATTGGTTCGACTGATAGTTGACGAAAACGGAATTTTCCCCTCTCGTTGTGACCTGAATACATTTCGGTTTAAAACAAGGTAATAAGGGGACTTTGAGCGCATATTAGATTCTTGATTGGACAAGGCTGTTTACAACAGGGATGCAAGAAACTTCTGTTCAGCATGGAAGATCACACTTCAGTTTCATCAATTTGTATTGGAATTCGAATATTTTCGATCAGAAGCAAGGTCATAAGCCAGACTTGAATACCAATCCATCAGCACATTAGTATATCGTTTGGAACATAAGACCATTTTTACCACCCAGAAACCCCGTGAACGTTGGAGCAAGGCAAAGATGGAGTAAACGTTTAAAGCAGTTTCCATACATCGCCAATATAAAACAGACGCACATCTCGCTGTAGAGAATGCAAATTTAAAACCAGAGAGCTTAGGTGAAGACAACGTGCTTTTTTACAGTACCGCCGCCTCTAACAAGGAACGGAAATCGCGTGTGAACATGTGAAGTCTGCTTACAGCTTTGGGCAGCAGGACTGTCAGCCCATTTCCCCTGGCTATTTTTGCATACGAAACTTTATAATTGTGTTGCTAAGGACATTTTGTGAAGATTCTGTTTTCAAGCATGGGTGCTGTTTTTCCAGTACTGAAATTCGTGTCATCCATTACAGTTGGTTAATTGTTTTCCTTGGTACACTGCCTCAAGTGTACAGCAGCTGTTTTAACTCTAAAAGGGGTATTTTATCGTCAAATGGAACTTCACCAGAGAAAAAGTCCACTCAAGATTCATATATCTCATGGAAAATGAAACTTTTTGCCACAAGATCGACAAATAGCTAACGGAAAGTGAACTTTCTGCCATATTTGTGACCTCTGTTAGAAAACATTTTGGTTTAAAAAACGTGATTAATTGAATTTCAACTCGTCGATTCTTTAGTGGAAGCGAATGCTTCAGAACACGGCTGCACGACACGTCTGCACGACACGTCATCTGTTAACCAATAACCACGCAAGACCCAAGTGATACCCATCATATTTAAATTACACTATTGCACATACGACAGATCTGATTTCGCCCAGAAATAAACTGTCAAGGGAATGCCGCCTTAACAGACAGAAATGCTGTGACGCTAACAAATAAACATGGACGGAAACTCGGAATTGACAGTACATATTCATCGGCGTACATCAAATGCTTCTGTGAATTCAATAAATACAATAGAGTCGGGGAAAGTGAATCTACAATAAGATGACACCACCAGTATACTTGCCCCTTAAATCAACATTGTTAGAGGAATCTGATGCACTTTCAAGGTATATTTCGTACCCGCCTTGATTGTGGAAAGTTCTTCATATGGATAATCAAGTAATGAAATGGTAGAAGTTTTATGAACAGTTTGTGGAACATGGGCGTGGTCAAAAGACAAATACCATTATCAGTTATTGTAGAAGCCACAGGATTAACAATTTAGATAACGTTTTGAGGAAACTAAGCATAACTGGTTTTACAAGTGTTGGTGAAACATCGATGAAACACAATTTACTGCCTACTTTTTACAAACCTTCAAAACAATGGTACTTCAGTAATTTGGAAAACAAGCTTGCTCTACAATCGGTCCTGTTATAGATTCAACGAAACTCGCCTTTCGATATTAATTTCGCGAAAGAAGCTTGGACCTAAAGCCCGAATGGGGTAGATGAAAGGAAGTTTTGTTGGTGGAATTTAAAAACTAAACCGATGTCTCAAAATAAGAATTTAAAACCGCAGAGTTCATAGAACCAACGAGCTACAGCATTGGATATCGGGACATTATTTAACTGCAACTAAGACCTGGAGCGGACTTGAACGTTTTGCAAAAGATACCCAAAAGGGCGCCTACTTTCTAATGCACCTGCTCATACTACCATAAGCATATTCAATGTGTATTTATCGATTATAGTGGGTATCGAAACATAGAAGCCGTTGGGAAGAAGCAGCAAGTGTATCAAGAGCAGGAAAGAGCCTTGGGAGTGGGAACAAGTCTGACAATCCCAAGTCCCGTCTTTGGCAAAAGGGTGATATCGATCCATAAATGAAACTAACTGGTCAGGAGTACTGAGGAGTTCTGAACTTGGACAAGTCCAAGTAAGAGATGATCTACAAAATAAAACCAGAGGCGAGATCACGTTGGCATCTTTATATTGGAAATCCTGTACTAGTGGGCGAAAAGAACCTCGGTGTTAATCAGCACTTGAATGAAAACTGATGCAAACAATTGGATTTGTTGACTACCTTGACCGATGAAAGGAGCACGGATGCATTTTTGCATGCCTTACAAAAGGTAATGTTCAGAAAAACCAAACGATGCTCGAAACATTTTCCAGGATCCTTCCGTTCAAAAAGTTGCAGGCAATGGCGGTGCAGGGAACAACTCGAGGACCTGCTAAAAATTCCAGAACCACGATAGATTGAAAATAGTCGACTGGGTGATGGCTGGACTATTCGTGGCAACACACCTGCACGCAACGGGAGACTGTCCAGTGCTTGTATTTGCGAGATGTCTGGGGCATTTTAGCCGGACTTAGGGGATATGCAACAGTCTGAGACCAAATCAAATTACAAGCTCGCGATATTAGAGCAGAAACTGGTTGCTCAGAAGTTAGAAAGGGGTGGCTACCGTTAGTTTTACAAAGCAATGTCAGTTTGTAGCTGTATGGGGACTGAACGGGTTACCTCACCCAATATAGATAGAATCATTCATTTTTTCCATCGGTATCTTTTGATAGCAAAAAAATTGTAAGCCATGCTTGGAGGTTTCTTCAGGTAAATCGGTCCACTGACCTTATTCTACCCCACGTTCCAAAAAATTCTTCGCAGGAAACCCGGGAGGTGTAGCAGTACCTGTTCACTGCAGTAAACAGGCTCTGTGTTGCTTGTAAAATAGGAGCAGTCGCCAGTGCTTGGGAGGTACAACCCCTCTCCAAAATGGGCAACCTGGCTTATTATCGCCTTACCCGGTCTTGAGTTGATACTCATGTTGTGGTCATGATTAGCCATTTTGCAAAATTGTGACCTTAAACGCCAATAAATAATTCTGAAAAATATTTTTTATAAAATTAAAACTTAAAAAAAAAACAAAAAAAACAAACAAATGAAATGACATAACCATTCTTCCTACAGACATTACTGCCTGAAGATGTTCAGCACGGTGAGGGTTAATATATTTTGTAATAGAGTTGAATATCAATCCTTCAGCTTTTCTTCCAAACAAAATCAACCTTCTTTTGACATCTTATTCATTGTCTATTTTGAACATTTTGCGACTTGTGTTTCTGGAGTTTTTGCGCCAGTGTCAAAGGAGGATAATTGGACATAATAGTAAGATTTATGGTATTCTGTTTGAAGGATCGAAATTCAAAGGCAGCTGCCCAACTGCAAATCTTAATTTTGCCCATTTAAATATTATATTCCGTCCCCATACACCGTCTCGCCTTTCCTGTTATTCTGTATTTTGTGCTTTCTTTTGCAGCCATTAACCCTTAAGATGCAAACAAATATTTCATGGGTTCATTTGTCACGTACTGTTAACTGACATGATTTAGGAAAGAGCTCTAGCGAACCTTTTCATCGCAGATAATTGTATCTGATAAATGAAACTCACACCTGTAATTCATCGTATTCGTTGCCGTTCTATGTGGCTTTGTACTAAAAACGTTGGAGTTGTCCGTTGTATTGTTGTGAAATCAGTTTCTCCAGTGACAAATTGATTCTGCCATTATACAAACGGTGACATGCCTCCAAAACCATAACAATCCAGTAATGTTTTGACAACACACTATTTGATAGGTGTTATTGAAAACTCTTAACGAATCGACCACACCCGCCCGCGTAATATGCTAATTCAGCAGCTGAAAAAATTATTTTCAAAAACTTTCCAACGAAACCATATCATGTAACCTCTTTGGAACGAGCTCATCGAGCTCTAAGATATTATTTTTCTAATTAAGGCCTAAAATGGAGATCATTTGGCTAAATGTTTTTAAAGAAATCTGAAAAAAGTTTTTTTTTAATTTAACTGGATGCTCTAACGCAGACACGTGATCTCCAACTATTACATAAGTTTTTCTTACTTGCACGAGGTCTTGTTCAGTGTTCTCGTTCAAGGTTCTTTTTCGCTTTGACTGTTTGACTGGAATTGCATAGTAGGCCACAGATAGCAACAGGTTCGTAATAAGTAAAGACAATTTCATAAACCTATCGCAACTCTTTCAAAGCATTTTTAACTTTGGAACTGGAGAGTTAAATTGTTTGTCCGGTAGAACAGACTGGTTCCATTCTACCAAAAGGTCACAACGAATGTCTGCAGTAAAAAGTAGACTATAAAAAACACAAACGATAAGGCATCGGATGTTTGTTGAAAATGAAAATCCCCACTAAATAGTGCACGAACGTGTCATCCACTCAAGTTTAAAACTACTTGAAACTGGCGTTAAATCATCGGTTTCCAAGTTGAATTTGAGCAGCAACAAAATATCGTCCGATGAGTGCAACAAAGCGCCATCTGCAATGCTTTAGTTTTAACTTTAGCATTAGCATTGCCGATGTCGCCCTGTTTCACTCGATGGACGATATACCAACAGAATTACCTAGGTATTTCTATCGACGAAATTAGACGCTTACCCAACACAAGCTAGATAATGGTATATTTATGATTTTGTGTGAGGGCTGAGATTATCGGGTTAACGGTTAAAACTACCGATGAAAAGTTTCGTCGCTTGCCGCTAAAGGCACTCAACGATGCTTTTCATCGGTGGTTTCTACCAGAATTCCCGTTCCTGGCATCCATGTTGGAATGGAGTGTCCACACGTGTCGACACTACTGAGGTTTGAAAAATATTTCAAAGGTCGCTTCTTTGAAACTAGCCGGCTTTGGTATATGATCATGGCATAAATATAGGATCTCTATTGAGTCACGATTCAAAATGAAATTTCTGAGCAATTTATTAAAATCGACCTGAGCCGAGGTTTCTGGAGGCTTTGACCGATTTTAGTGAACGAGGTACAGACATTTTATATTAAATCGTGTCGAAGTTAGGATTTTAATTAGATGTATAATTTAAAACTTTATCTAACGTTACGTATTCACAAACTGTCAACTAAACTGTATTTAGATTTTTGCCTCAAAAACAGCTTATAACCCTCGGTGGAACGAGCTCGTCGAGTTCGTTCCCGTTAGGTGGCATAAGCTGTTTTCGAGGCAAAACATAGTTATAAAGTAATGTCGTCCGCTCTTGGCAATTCGATGAACCGTTAATAAAAATAAAAAAATAAATTACACTAGCGAAAGCACCTCACAATCTTTCGTCAACGCAGACTTCTGACGTCATACGTTTTGCAAGACGGGATGTAAATAGTTCCGTATTCTATTTAATGAATTTATGATAAACTAAGTCAACCAATGACAAACACCTTCCCCCGTTTTATTCATAGGCATTAAATCTGAATGGTTGAGTAAGAATTAAAATATCTATTGCCGGTTTATAAAAAAATGCCCACTTCTCACTTTAAAACAAATGAGTTGTAAAATACGACCTGCTATCAAAGGCTGCTACGCATGACGTCATCAGTTAGAAAAAAAGAAACCCAACTGAAGGCATCTACCTTGACGTTGGTAGTTGGGCTTGGTGACCAAGAGATGCCACACTGAGCAGTTGACATTTTAAAACACCTTTGAGAACTTTACATTACTTTTTTCAGAAAATGGGCTTCTTGGTTGATTACAAACGAGCATTGGATATCAAGATCATGTACTATCGAGAAATTTGACCAATTGTAGAGGTTTGTGACAGCTAATCTCCAGACTGGTTGGTAACGTTTTGGTAACCCGAGTAGTGATGCAGTGCTTGTTCACCGTGGCAAACAAGTTTTACTGGTAAAATGGGACCCAGTGACCAATGCCTTTCCCCGCGGCAACCCCGGGAAGTGAAGCAGTGGCTGTTCAACGTGGTAAACGGGCTCTGTTTTACAGGTAAAATAGGATTCGGTCACCAATGCTTGGGAGGTGAACACCTTTTCTAAAATGGGCAACATGGCTTATAAACGCTCACCCCTGGTCTTGAGTTGATACTCATGTTGTGGTCATGATTAGCCATTGTGCCAACATGTGACCTTAAACACCAATAAATAACCAATGCCTTTAGAAGTCTTCAGAGGTGGATTGGCCGTATGGTCCACCTGTGGAGCCGGATAATTTGTGATCCTTGGGCCCCCAATATTGATGCAGCCCAACCAACACCTGTTGGTGTGTGAAATCTCGTGAAAACGCCCAATGTGTGAAATGGACAGGATTGCACAACATGCTGGTACATTAAGATGCTCTTTGTGGACTGCATAAGAGAACATTTCGATATACCGGCCGTCTTGCCCCCTTACTGATCTCCCAGATGCAAGGAAAGTGTTATTTTTGGAAGGATCAAAATTGTCTCCCATTGTGACGACCATAGGCCCGCACTCCCACTCCATTTTGATACCATTTTTGGTGAAGGAGTGATGAAGATGATACAAAAATGTCATCGAAAATGTTCTATGTGAACTGGCATTGATCACCCAGATGCGAGGAAGCAGCGTTCGTTCAGGTCGAAAATTTTTTTACCCGGTCCGGGTTGTGCCTTCATTCATTTCCCGGCAACTGTTTCTGCCCAATCCTCCCTTGGAAGTCTTCTAAAAGGACCGAATTAGAAATCCATGTTTCGGTCGTGATTAATCATTGTGCAGAATTGACCTGACCGACCAATAATTGTCTTCACATTTAAACATCAGCACCGACTTTGACCACCATTACAAAATCGTTCAACGTGAGCTCAACAGAAAAATTGAATACCTTCATGTTGAAATAATAACTGCACGCTTGAAGGATTCTGTGCTTTGGAATAAATTGGTAATGCTTTTAACTGGCGAGCATATGTGCCAATGTAGCAGAGTCGAACATAGTGTAGCTTATTGCCACGTGTAATAAGCGTCCCCGGGGCGCAGTGGCTCAGTGGTAGACTTGGACTTCTATGCTAGAGGTCCCGAGTTCGATCCCCACCCGGGACGACCCGCGTTGTCGTTGGGCAATTCACTTCATCTTGGTTGCCTACAATGGGGCACGATGTCGCCGTGTATTAAGGCACACTGCACGTCGATGGCGCACATGTCGTCAACCTCTGTAACCCTGCTTGAGTGGAGCTTGAACAGTTGGAATGTTGAGGAGCTGACAGTTGCTCGTCGATGCTCGGTGGTTCTCTCCAGGTACTCCGGCTTCCTCCACCCGTAAAACTATCACTGTCACGAGTAGCCATTGTGCATAAGTGTGACCTTAAACACCAATAATTAGCTTCACCTGTAGGATCCCCGGGAAATAAGGCTGTGCTTATTTACTGTGGTAAATATGCCGTAGTTACTGGTGGAATAGGACGCCCGGTAACCAATGTCTAGAGGAACTACTCTCTACAATGGGCAACATGTATATGGGTTTAAAACGATTGACTGAACTTTCTGTTACGGTCACGATTAGCCAGAATAGTGCAGAAATACGTAACCTTAAGTCCTAGCACTCTGGTAGTATTTCAAAAGTTCCATTAGACGCCATATTGTCCATTTTAAATGAAACATTTATAGAGGATATGGAATGAGTGTTTTTCTCGTATAATATTTATGAAACGACTCTTAAGGATTTTCCGTTTTGGCGAGCCTCTGGCGAGGCCAAACGGAAAATTCGGACGAGTTTCATAAATATTATGAGAAAAACACTCATTTCATATTCTATTCATTATGACACACACACGCACAAATTAGCCACTTAGTATGACCCTTTTAACCAATCACCTAACTTGAGTTGCAGACAGGTCTTGGATAAAACATCCTCGTTTTACTAAAATTTCATTTTTTGCTTCCAAAACATAAGTTATGATCCCTCATTGGAACGAGCTCGTCGAGCTCGTTCCAATGAGGGGTCATTACCTATGTTTTGGAAGCAAAAAGTGAAAATATAAAAAAAAAATGAATGGCGTTTTTCTTGTAGGTAAAAGATTCATACAATATAACCCACCCTAAATAGGACAGATAACGTAAGTTCTCCCTGCTGAAATTAGGCAAATGTGACCCAGTTGTATTTTGTTTAGCCAATCAAATTGCCCAGTTTTGAAATTGACCAATGAAATTGACGTAAGGCTTTATCACTGATATGAAAACAAAATAGCAAATGTTTTAAAGTGAACAAAACGGACGAGTCATATGATAAAACAAAATATAGCTTGTTTGACAGAGCTCAATGAGCTCTGTCAAACAAGATATAATTAAATTTCCAGTTGCATTGTGTGAAATCTTTGCGGCTGAAAACTATGGCATTTTGACGTCGGAGTGCCGAGTTAAACACCAATCAATAAATAGCTTAATGTTTGTTTTTTTCTTGAATAGCTGTTGAGATGCTTTTCTATTATATTAATCTCATGTCCACCATGGGAACAAAGAGAAATTGAGCGGTTTGTTTACTGTGATAAGCTGTTTCTACTATTAAAGTAGGTCCCTGTAACCAACGCACAGGAGAAAGTCAATGTGGGCAACCTATTTATAAACTTTTGCTATTACTTCCCTTCAGGCCTATGTTTCGATCAAATAGCCATAAAATCGTATGACTTTACACCAGTAATTGACCAAAGGCTAAATTTCGGGATGATTGAAGTGCTGGTGCCGAAATATAAATTCCATTTCGAGTTTGCTTCACATGTTGCGTTCAAATGATTTTTTGTTGCTTGTCATTGAAGACTGACTGCCCATAGGCACTCTCCAATACAAAGCAACAAAATGCCTCATGAAAAAATTAATGCTATTTTTTTAGAATCTAAGCAGCTCGAAGCTCCTGCACTAAAACACCATAGTACAAATATCGGTAATTTATTTCGAAACCGATACATGAGACATTCGCCTAGCCTCGTAGTTGTTGTAGGGTGTCGTAATTCAGGCATTCTCTTGACAAAATTGGCTGCTCGGGTGAAACCTTGCTCTCATAACACAAATCCGTACAATCGCCCACAGCAACTACTGAACAACATCGGTAACAAGTGTATTTAAGGGCCAATACCAAGAGCCGAAAACAATGTTTCTGTATCACTTCGAAGGAAATACGCTAGTATGTATTAATGTATCTGTATGAAAATGTTGCAGTTGCTTGCTCTATCCAGAAGAAATGTCCGGTTGACAGCTTGAGAGAAGACTGCATGTGTTGAAATTTCCTGGCGGTAGATGTTGCGTTGGACAGTTGGGGAAACATGTTCACATTCCCAAGAAAGCTATAGATCTGTTTTAAAACATACACTTGTGAACGAGGTAAGAATAAAGTGATAAGAAAATTATTTCTGGCCAACAGCATGCGAGATCATTCATATTTCAATCAAGAACAGGAACGTGGCGACGGTGTGTTTAGTAGTGTCTTCCTCCAGTCCTGGCAAAATTTTAAATGGTTTTAAATTTCAAGTCTTAAACCACCATTGGTGGAAATTGCATGCCCTAGACTAAATTTCGTGACATTTTTATCTCTTGCTGCGACCATTTGTAATTTTCATTAAGTGACTTTAACCACATTTCACGAAATTTTCTGATCACATTTCGTTCGTTAGTGCAATAGGGCGCCAGCTGCAATGCTGAAGCATTGCAGATGGCACATTGTTACATTCAAGAGCCGATTTCCAACACAACCCAAAGGTCATAAATTTCGAACACAAGGGTACAGCATATGTTCGATGTCAAAAACATTTAGAAATTCACAGGTAGCAGTTAAAAAATTAAACTCGCGGTATGGTTTTAACAATTATTTTCTGCAGCCGAAGACAGTTTATTCAATAGTACAACGCTTCCCGCCCACGACCCCTCGCCACGCCTCCGACTAATTGGACGTTGAGTAAGCTATTGCATTTGATGCACGTCTACCTGACGAAAGGTCAATTACATTATAATCTTTGTCAGGCTCTTAATAGCTTTCGAAAATGAGCAAAATTGTATAAATTGTCCACTCAATGGCGATGTACCACCAAATAATGTGTGCATTGCGGGCGGAGGGAGGGTGGATCACAATCGCAAAACCCACAGAGGGACTTCCCTCAGAGGCAAAAATTTAAAGGACACTTTGACAACTAGCCTCCAGTTGGAACACTGAAGCCTATTGGCTGAATGAACAATTATCGTTCACTTTTTCAAGTCGGATACCGAGCGCAGTTGGAAATTCAAGTTTTGAACTCGCATGATGTGCAATGTAATACAATTTTACGTCGCTCGGGTGGGGCTACTTATCCTCGGACGAGTGTGTCCCCCAGTTAAATATACCATGTATAGAATTGCAGATGACATGTATCTTTATATTGTTGCCTGCTTGTAAATGATGTAAAGGCAATGCCAAGGTAGATCCGGCTGATATAGCTTTCGCGGAAAGAATACACTGGGAGGCCTTTTTTCAAAGCAATAAAGCTGAAGCTGTATGATGACCCAAAGGTTAACTCATGCAACATATTTAACAAACTGTTCAATAAATATCGTTTCAGAATGTTTTCTGTGAATTAGCTAGTAGTAGTGACAAATACACAGAACGACACGTGTGTGTGAATGAGTAAATCGATATGGCACGAGTACCAGCGCGGAAGGATAAAATGAAGCTACGGACCTCGAGTTTTATCTTTCCGGGATGGCACAAGCCACATCGATTCACTCATTCACACGAGTTTCCGTTCTGTGTGTATTACGCAAATCCACGTCTATAAAGTCAATTAAGAGGACACTCAGCAATTAATTTGGTGACTATCAAAAAAAGTACAGAGCTTATTGCCCACCAAATTTGCGAGGAGAACCTGTTACTTTTTCGTCCCCCGAGGCCTAATGTGTTCTATCTTCCTAGTGGCACCTACATGTAGAACACATTGGAACTCGGGGAACGATTATTATCTATAGCTAGCGATTCAAATTGTGTAATTGTGCACGATTTGAATAAAATTCTTGAGATAATTTCGCTTCTGTTTAAAATGTCAGTCAACGATTTCCGTTCCGCTCATATGTGCGGAACAGATTTTCATTTTTCACATGTTTTAGTGTTGCTGTAGATGGGGTCTTTGGTAGAAAGGGGGCGTGTTTATAAAATTGATTACAAAGCTTACAATCGGCAATCAGGTAAACATTTGTAATTTTTCATTGTCTGATCCAATGAACAGACGGCAGAATGGAAATCCCGTGACAGTTCGGTGGTTCTGTACTGTGTTCCTGAAAAAAGTTAATGCTTGGCTTGGCGTTCCAGTGTTGAAAGGTTAGTACGTTCACGTTCTATTAAATTTGAATTTTGGGACCATCTACAGATCAAGAATTCTGCCTTCATTTTGTAACCCTATGTCTAACCCTTGAGCAAGGCTCTTAACTCGCTGTTATCAAATCGTCATGGCCTCTTTGAAGCAGCCATGACTAGATTTGAAAACCTCCTGTACATTTAACTAGATATCATTTGTCAAAAGGTGTAATTTATTCACGGGAAATTGGTTAAAAGTACCCAAGTTATACTTATTTTAGTGGCAAGGGATTTCTTGTAGGCAGGAATATTCGTCAGCACAATGAGTTAATCTCTATTGCCCTCGTGGGGGCACGATGGCGCTCTGTACTAATGCGTACTGCACGTCAATGGTGCACTTGTCTTAAACAAATGCTAATTCTGCTCGTGCGGAGTTGGTACATTTTGGGGAGTTAATCGCCGTTGCTCGGTGGTCATATCCGGGTACACCGGCTTCCTCCATCCGTAAAACTGTCTGACATGAGGCGAACATGGCTGAGTGTTAAAACAGCAACTGAAAAATGGCTGTATCCACCACCCCCGTGTGAACCCCAGGAAGCTGAACAGTGCTGGTTTCACTATCATGAGTAAACATGTCAACCATGCCTTGTTCAACTGATAAAATAGGACTCGGTCACCCAATGTTTGGGATTAGTCTTCCAAAATGGGCAACATGTGTTTAAACGATTGACCAAATTTTATCTCAAATGTTGGGGTCACTTTGGACCATTGTGTCCACGCGGGAACCCAGCAGACAGCGGTTTTATTGAATGCAACGTACTGTAATAATACACCACAAAGTCTTTGAGACTTATCGGAAGTATATTTTTTCTGCCAAATGGTGTATTTTTGCTGCCAAATGGTGTATTGTTGCTGCCAAATGGTGTATTTTTGCTGCCAAATGGTGTATTTTTGCTGCCAAATGGTGTATCTTTGCTGCCAAATGGTGTATTTTTGCAGCCAAATGGTGTATTTTTGCTGCCAAATGGTGTATTTTTGCAGCCAAATGGTGTATTTTTGCAGCCAAATGGTGTATTTTTGGTTCCAAATGACCTAACACATTTAGTGGAGAACTATTTTGTGTACTAGAGACCCTGTTGAGTGGTGATTGTCAAGAGATCATTTAAAACAGGGTTTATTCTACTTTCGTACTGCTGAATTTCACTTCAGAGTGATAGCCAGAGTTGGTACTGGATTGTGGCTTGGAATAACATTCGGCCATCTTGACTAGTTTTCATTTCCATTTGTTGTGTAAAGTTCTCGTGGCAATTGTTGGCATGTGTTGCTTGTTCTGTATGAAAGCGGAAACCTTTAACCGCTACCCCCAGGGATCGAAACGCTATGGGCAGTATATATTAAAAACTGCCACGTTTCTGGTTTCTAAGGGTGGATTGGTTGAAAATCATCAATTATTTCCGCTGGATCTACAAGACGTGAACATCTTGTATTTTGCGATTTGTCTTGTAAGACGTCTGATGGTAAAAAATTGCTTTTTTATGGCGAAATTGCGTGTGCAGTATGAATTTGTGGCTTTCTGGACCTGTGATACATTATATTTACAGAATTTGGCAGTTATTATTCATCTCTGGAGAAAATAACTAATTTAATCCAGTTTCTGAAGCTGGTAAACTTTGTTTGAAAAAATCAAGAGGACTTGTGAAAGATAAGTTTGGATTCGCTGAAAGGTTACCTCGCGAGATTAGTTCCACACATCAAAAGTGTCGGCAAAACCATTAGTAGAAATGTGGGTACAGAAATATTACTGCATCTTTTTCAGTATTGAAGTTGGAATAGTGGATTGGCTCATTGGAATTTTCAGCTTTGTTGACCCAAAATGTCGTTGTGAAATTGTTTTTTGGATCTGCATCCTTTGGGCGGTACATTTTTAACCCATTCCCTCATTAATTTCCAAACTTTCGATGATTGATGTATAGACGTCCTCTTGTGACATTCGTTGTGTTCCGACGTTCGACCCTCCTCCCCCGATTTTGGAATTTAGAGGTGTTTTAGAACAATTACTAAAGTTGTAGTGGAAAGGTGCAATAGAACCCACCTGCATGTAGATATGAATAAGTTTCTCTTTCTGTTCCAGACATGCGTTTTCAAACAATATCCGCTTTTATTAGATTCACCTATTTCTAATAGGGGGATTTTTCTTTTCTTTTTTTTTCTTTCCTTCACTGATTCTTGTCTGACGGATTACGCAAAAATGGACTACGATTTGCTGAAATTCGGCACACCTGTAGCGCGTCATGCGACGTTTCTCTCCTGGGTCATGGCATTTCTGAAGTTTTTCGTTTCTGCCAAAGCCGTGAAAAATGTAGTCAAAATGTCACATTTTGCCCAAATTCTAAAAAATGCTCGAGGCGATTCGGCTGAAACATTCCTAATATGGGAAGCATCACCAACTGCATCTGTCTGCAGAGGCGGTATTACACACCTTGACCCTATTTTGCCACAAACTTCTCCCGAAGTTGCATTTTAGGCGAAAATGGCGAAAATGGCAGACATTCACATGCGATTTCGGAGGTGCAACCACATTTTCTCACACCATGTCCAATAGGAAGATTGGCCATTCATCCAGGAACAATTTTGCTGTTATGTTTTATTCAAAGGTTTAACCTTCACCCAGTTTTTGGGCCTTGAATTAGAGTACCTTAACGTCTACCTAAAATTCGCTCATTTTGAGTTCACTTTTCTCCCACTTTGGAATGGAATATCGAAAGATTTGCATGTCCGTATACACAATCGATTACCAAGCATATTTGCGGTTGTAAGTTTGGTTGTAATGTTTAACCCTATGCCCATTCTGGTTGCCTAATAGTAGATACCGTCCAAGAAAACTCCCAATTGTTTTAGAATTTGGTCATTTTAAGTGTCGGTTTACTCCATTTCTAATTGAATGACTGCTGAATGTTTTCTTTGGCTGCATGCAGCATTCAAAGTATGACAACTTTCGTTCAATGTTATTATAAAAAAAAAAAATAACCTTCAGCAGATTTGGGAGCTCCCATAAGGATAGTGTCGGAATAATATTGTTTTCGCCAACTTTCACATGATTTCTCAACACTGGAGACATATTTTCTCAAAGCGTTTCCCATGAGAAGACAGGGCGTACATCCTAGAACAATTTTGCTGTTATGTTTTATTCAATGTTTTGCTCTTCACCCAGTTTTCGGGTCTCAAATTCGAATACCCTCAGATTCTTTATAAAAGCAGTTCCCTTTGCTGCTATATGTTAAAATTGCTCATGCTTGTTATCAGTGTCAAGCTGTGATTGACAACAGGTGTTTGGTTTTATTTGTGTAATATGATTTGAGCTGACCAGCATTCTCCAGATGCTCTTTTTCCTATTTGATGGACAGTACTGCCTGAAAAACTGCACTTGAAAAAATTTTCATTAACCCTCTTTTACTGATTTTTATTGCAACAGATTTCCTAATTGTGTTCTGGAACTATTTCCAAAGCAATATTGCTGTGCTTTTGATTTCTAACTTAACCCTGCAGGCGTGGTTACAGAGAAGATATGGATTTCCAGCAATTATGGCTGGAAGAATATGAAATGCAGTCTCAGTCTGTATGCCTACCTATCTGCCTGACAGCAAATACACCCTGAATTCGATTTTAACCATTCACCTGTCATACCTGTGAGAGTACAGTTGGAAGAGTTGTTAGAAATGCCTGCCTGTCTGCCTGCTAGCCCGCCTGCAAGCTCGAAAAAGCCTGCAAAACCACCCGACAGCCCACTTGCCTGCCCTGGCTTCGACATTAACCATACAACATTCATGCCAGTGTGAAGAGAACGGTCGGTTAACCCTTTTTTACTGATTTTTATTGCAACGGAATTGATAAGTGTGTGCTGTCACTATTTCCTAAGCGGTATTGCTGTGATGCTGTTACTTTCTAACTTACCTCTGCGCGCGTGGTTACAGACAAGTAGATATGGATTACCAGCAATTATGTCTGGAATAATATGAAATGCAGTCTATCTGCCTGCCTACCTACCGGCCTGACAACAAGCCTGCCCTGACTTCGACTTTAAGTTTGTTATTAAGAGAAGTTGGTATGGATTTCCAGCAATTATGGTTGGAATAATATGAAATCTAGTTTATCAGTGTGACTGCATACCTTCCTGCCTGACAGCAAGCAGGCCCTGACTTCGTGTTTAACCATTCACCTGACATGCCTGGGTGAGAGTACAGTTGGAAGAGTTGTTAGAAATACCTGCCTACCTGCCTGAAAAAAGCCTGTATACCCGCCAGCCTGCCTGCCAGCCCGGACTTCGACATAAACCATACCACATTTATGCCAGTGTGCAAGAGCACAGCCGGTTAACCCTCTAACTGATTTCTATTGCAACATAATTTATCCCTGAGTTTAACCCTTGGCAGATTTGAGAGTTCCCATACGGGTACTGTCGGAATAATTGTTTTCGCCAAGTTTCATAGGCGATTTCTCAACACTGGAGACATATTTTCTCAAAGCGTTTCCCATGAGCAGATAGGGCGTTCATCCAAGAACAATTTTGCTGTGATGTTTTTTCAAAATGTTAAGCTTCACCCAGTTTTCGGGTCTTGAATCAGAGTACCCTAAAAGTCGACCTAAAATTAGTTCATTTTGAGTTATTCACAATTGATTGCGGAGCATAATTGCTGTTGTAAGTTTTGTTATAATGTTTAACCCTATGCCCATTCTGTTGGGTTCCTAAAAGTAGGTACCATCCAAGAAAACTCCCATTTTTTATACGCCCGTTTAAAAAAACTGTCGTATTATGTTATCAGTCTGTGTCCGTCTGTCTGTCCGTAAACAATTTGGTTTCCGTTCATTTAAAGTCGAACGCCTTGACGGATCGACATCAAACTTTCAGAAGTTGTTTTTAGCATTAAAATACAGGTCAAGTTCGATATTGGTGTTTCTCAGTCCATCTGCTGCAGAGATATGGCCCTTTGAAAACACAATTTTTCTAAAAATTGGTTTCCGTTCATTTAAAGCTGAACGCCTTGACGGATTGACACCAAATTTTTCAGATGTTGTTTGTAGCAATGAAATACAGGTCAAGTTCGATATTGGTGTTTCTCAGTCCATCCGCTGCAGAGTTATGGCCCGACTTCGACTATAATTTTGTTATTAAAAGTTGAACCCTTGACAGATTTGAGACTGCCCATATGTGTACGGTCGGAATAATTGTTATTTACATAAAATCACTGAATATTGGTAAGCGTGCAGTGGTAGTTTGGAATAGAATATCTGAAAATGCTTTCGAAATTCGGATTCTCAATTCAATTCCAAGAATATCTTCAGTTATAAGGTTGCTGTAAAGTTTAACGCAACCCCTGTCTAGGTTGCACAAAGATAGGATAGGTGCCGTCAAAAGAAAACCCTAAATTTTGTTTTTTAAATTTCGTAGGCTTAAGTGACAATTTACGCTATTCCTAACTGACTGAGCATTGAATGTTTTCTATTCCTGCGTGCAGCGAGCATAGTACGACACTTTCTGTTTTATACGTTATTAAAAGTTTAACACTTACAAGATTTGGGAGTTCCCATGTGGGTACAGTCGGAATAATTATTTTCGCAAAATCAATCCCTGAATATATTGGTAACCGTGCAGTGAAGCTGCAAATAGTTAAGGTTGAACAGTTCATCAAATAGACAGTTATAATGCCAAACTCGGCCGGTGACGGGTAAATAATGAATGGAAAAGTCGATGAACTGAGAATAAAGTACGGAAAAATCGTCCTCTCGGTTTCCACCTGATCCACTGTGTTTCCACGCAGTCTCGGAACTCGACAAAGACACCAAGCTGTTGATCAGGGACAGTAGAACATCTGAAGATTTCATGTAGTTGCCTTCAGTGGTCTGGCTACAGTGGTCGTATGAGCCACTGCCACTGCTGTCTGTTCAATTTTAATGTCAAATTAGCCAAAGCACCGCTTTTTCGCCATTAACCCATGTGCGATTTCTGTCCACTTGTTATTTCTGTCCACTTGTCATTTCTGGCAATTATCTAACTGTTACCGGCTTGGCGGGGTCCATTTGGCGCCAGTGTACACGGTGCATCTTTCAGTCACCAGCATCTCTCCACCAGTAATTGAATCAAACGTTTCAAGTGGAACTACTTGAGAGGGGGAGCACTGCCACAACCCCAGACATACACCCAGCGACAGGTCGCACGGGCTAGAAAAGGACATAATCCAAACAATTACCTCCACTCCTCAAAACGCCTTATCTCGGCTAATTCGTGACCGTTTTCCATAAAGTTTTCACTCATTCTTCACAAATAGTTACCGCACCTTTTCACACAGAGTGATACCAATTTTGCATTCTGTCATGTTGAATGTCAGGAGAGCGTATGTGCATGTCCGGGGAAGGGGGTGGGGAGGTTACCACGAGGCCCAAGCTTGGTTTCGGGATTTTCTAATATACCGAATTCGGGCGAGCTTCAAGAACAAACGCCGAAAGTTAGGAATCGCTGCTACGAAAACGTTCGCCCCAATCTGATGCCACATACGCACATGTTAAGTATACACGGTCCTTTGGACAGGTTTGCTATTTACCCCTAACTTGGACGTTAACCATACAGCATTCACGCCAATGTGAAAGAGTATTGCCGAAAGAATTGTTAGACATTATGGGGAGTTTTCTATCGGCTATGCACTTAATATATACTAAAAAACCTACCAGCTCTATAGGCAATCTTATTTCGCAGCTGCCTAAAAAAAAAAGCGGAATAGGTGAATCTCTCGATTTCTTGAAACCGAAAAATCAAGTTTTGATTCAAAATTGAAACTCGTAATTAACTCTTCCAACGCAGTTTATCCAGTCAGCGAGTACAAACGATTCGTATACGTTTATACGTATAATTTTGTATTAGTTAACAAACATTAATAGAGGATTATTACCAATTTAATGAAACGGACCCGCGAGGGTGTTTGATAAACATATCCATGTGACTGTTGGACTAAAGTATCCCGGGAAATGGAGCAGTGCTTGTTTACTGTGGTAAGTCGATTTACTAGTAAAATAGGATCCGAACCAACGTCTGGGGTGCAAGTACTAAAGTGGGAATCACAGGTATTAACGATTGGATAAACTTTACTTCATATCTATGTCGTGATCCCGTGGGAACCCCTGGAAGTAAGGCAGTGCTTGTTTACCGTGACATACAAACTGTTTTAATGGTAAAATAGGACCCAGTCAACATGCTTGGGGTGGAAGTCCTAAAATGGGCAACCTTGGTATAAACGATTGACACATCTTGACTTTATCTCAATGCTGCGTCACTATTAGCCATTTTTCAGAAGTATGTGACCATAGACACCAAGTGGCATACGTCCGTCGCCATGAACAGTGTTGGAATTTAAGATTATCCGAGATGGGGTACCCTATCAGACAGCCCTATTTTAAGGGGACCCGTTTCACTTTTTATTTAAATAAGAATGCTCCGTGAAACCCCGTGAAGTACAGCAGTGCTATGTTTACTGTGGTAAGCAATCTCCGTTTCACTGGTAAAATAGGGTCCAGTCACCAGTGCTTGAAAATCCTCGAAAATGGGCAACATGGGTATAAACGATTGACTAAACTTGACTTTATCTCCATGTTGCGTTTCTCTTTGACCATTGTGCAGAAATTTGACCTTAAACACCAATAAATAAGACCACCAGTCTAATTCTAAAAAGAATCGACTCTGTTATGGGTTGTCGACACTTTTCGTGGAGTTGGGGTGTAGACAGCCATTGATGTAATGTGATGTCTCGACTTGAAAGAAAGATCTTCTTCGTGCTCCCGTTTGATATTTTAATTAATGAGTATTTTAACTGGCCATGAGAGGCAACAGCGTTGTGTCCTTGGGCAAAACACTTCAGCCCCCATTGCCCATGTGGGGGCACGGTGACGCTGTGCACTAAAGCGTACTGCAAGTCAATGGTGCACCTGTCTTCAACCAATGCTAACCCTGCTTGTGAGGAGTTAGTATGTTGGGGAGCTGACAGTTGCTCGCCGTTGCTCGGTGGTTCTCTCCGGGTACTCGGCTTCTTCCACCCGTAAAACTGTCGTGGTCATGATCAGCCATTGTGCAGAAATATGTGATCTTGAACGCCAATAAATAATAACTGGCCTTGAAAGCATCGATATTTACACTTTGGAACTACGAAAGCGTAATCATAAAACAAGTCAGTAGTGTGACTAATTACAGTACGGCTGCCGTGGATTGGTCACTTTCCACGGGTGGGCAATATTTCCACGGATGCAATAATAGATTCCAAACACTAATTATAGAAACAGTCATCAAAAATGTAATTAAAGAAGCACCGGGTACCACCCGGTGCTTCATGAATTAAAAATTATGCTGAAGATTTCTATTACCTGGTAAACGCGAGTGGACATCAATTTCCGCGCGTGGAATATGACCAGTCAAGGCGACTGTACTGAACTTGGTAAGCATGAATGTCTGAATTGTTTTCATGTCATTCAAGATTCAGTCAAAGGAAGTCTCGATTTTGAAATATTTCTTGCGTTGATGCACAGAAAATGAATGTTTGTGGTATTTAGATTAAATCGTTCAGAATTATTCCGATCAACTGAAATATTCCAGACGAGTTCATCCAAACATGCACTGGACTAGTTAATGGCTAGACTGATTCCAAGCCAAAACGGCGTCGAGCTCCTTGACGAATTTGACTCGAGGCTTGAGATCCTCAATGTAAATCTGAAGGCAGACGACCTGGGAGATTGCATCTTCTGCAATGAGCTGGAAGCGCTGTGGCTCTGTGGGTACTGTGAACTCGATCCTCACCAGGGCTAAGTGCGTTGTCCTTGGGCAAGGCACTTAATCCTGATTGCCCATGTGGGAACACGGTGTCGATGTGTACTTACACGTACTGCACGTCAATTGTGCCCGTGTCTTTAACCAATGCCAGCCCTGCTTGTGCGGAGGTATTACGTTGGGAAGGGGTCTGACATTTGCCCACCACTTCTTGGCGGTTCTCCCGAGTTACCCCGGCTTGCTCCACACTTAAAACTGTCCGATACGAGGTGACACTGGCTGTCAAGTGTCGTTCAACCCCAATAGAAAGGAACAGATAAATTAATGCTCTTCCATAAGACGGTGATGTGTCATGAAATATATTGGAAGGGGTGGGTATCTGTACACATTCCGGCAGCGTAAAACGCCACAGCATTTCGTCGCCAGTCAAAATGATTCATCCTCTAGCAAGTACACTCGAAAAGTGATCAAGGAATACCCTGATATTCCTATATGTCCCATTATTACTCAACTAATATTCTCAAATTGCAACTGCTGAACAGGATTCATCGTGAATGTAGCTTTACTGGTGGCGTATCTGAAAAGATTGCGTCAGTTGGAATTATTTATTTTATTTAAGGTCACATACACAGAATGGCTAATCATAACCGTGACAGTTTTACGGGTGGAGGAAGCCGGAGTACCCAGAGAACCACCGAGCAACGACGAGCAGCTGTCAGTTCTCCAACATCGTAACTCCGCACTGCAGCACAGACAAGGTTGGATTGGTTGAAGACGTGAGCACCATCGACGTGCCTTAGTATACGGCGTCATCGTACCCCCATGTGGACAATCGGGGTCAAGTGGCTTGTCCATGGACACAACGCGGGAGTCCGAATCGATCGCTCAGACGGTCGCTCATCCGAGGACTAACCGGGCTCGACGTTGCTTAACTTCGGTTGGAATTTAACGCGCGGATATCTTCCAAAATGCGTCGTCGAGCTCATTCCAATGAAGGGTCATATGATATGGTTTTATTGAACTATTTTGAAAATTTTCAAACATTTTAAATCATAAATTTTGATATCGTCTGCGATGGGTAAAGGGTTAATTGGTGGATGTATTGCTTTGATATTTGTATTTCGCCTGCTGTGTGGTATTGAGTGTTGCATATGTGTTTCCTGCGCCTCTTGGAATTCCAGAAAATTTCTTGAATTTTTTAATTTAAAAAAAAATACAAGACTCCATGAAAATCCTTGAATTTTATAGTGTCCAAATATCATCAAAACTGGAATTTTATTGCCACCATTGCGTATAAAGTAGGCCGCCGTGGACTGGTCACTTTCCACGGACGTAATTAGATTCCAAGCACCAATTGAAATAATCATAAAAAAATGAATGAAGCAACGGGTACAACATGGTGCTTTATTAAAATTTTTCTGATGCTTATTACATGGTAAACGCATGTGTGGACAACGCTTACGACGCGTGAATTACGACCAGTCCACGGTGACAGTACTATCAAGTTGTGGTGCAGGCAATTGAATATCAGTAAAAAATACGTCAGTCAATTATTCATCAATTGTCTATTAACTATCGTTCATTAACGGGTTAACACTTGTCCCGATTCACGAGAATGTTGTGATTCTATTGCAACAATCAATTTTCGGTTCTTAATTAGAATTTGAGAATACTGTTAGTCTTTAGAGAAAACAGTGCATATTCCAAAGATGAAAAAAACTCATTTTCTGCCCGACTGTTTACACTCATTGTGTAGTCAAGACTTCCGTCCGTCTGTCCGTCCGTCTGTCCGTCCGTCTGTTAACATTTAGAGTTTTATTAAAGTTTGTGGTTAAAGTTTTTTTAGTAAAGGTTAGTTTTTTTTCTTTTAAATTAATATTAATTACTGTTGATTGTTTCATTCTCATTATGTTTCATGTTATTTTGTGAAATATTTAATCCTTTTTTGTATGGCAATTTGACTTACAACTTCCAGGTTAGTTTATTTTTGTTCACAAGTTACACCTTTAATTATTCAAACAGTTTAGTGCAATGTCACCGTTTCTCATTTGTGACAATGTCTACTGAACCTTTCTGCAGTGGTTTTCATTAATATTGGCATGATTTTAAACCCTTTTAAACATGTTTTCAGACTCAGTTCCTTTGTATTGGAAATTAGGCTTTGCCACATACTTTCTTACTTTAATTCTTTCATAGTCAATACAACTTAATGATTACATTTTCATAAATGATATCTTTTGACAGTTTTAGGAAATATTTAACTTTTTTTGACAATCAGTTTTACTTAGTATTCCCATCTTACAGTTTGGAATTAAAAATTTGCTTTTCAAGGTTGTACCTTTCATTCTTCAAACACTGTGTTATTGTTTTTCATTTGGGGGCAAGGTGTAGAAACCAGTTTTGAAAAAAAAACCAGCTCTTGAAAATAATTTTACCACTTTTGAAAAACAAATTCTAACCACATTTGAAAAAAAATTACCACTTTTGAAATAAATTGTCCTTTTTTCAAAACTGGTTATCTTTTTCAAAACTGGTTATTTTTTTTTCAAAACTGTTTTTTTTTTAAAACTGGAAATTTTTTTTTATCAAAAGTGGATATTTTTTTTCAAAACTGGAGAAAATTAATGGAAAATAGTTCTTTTTTAGTTTCAAACTTTTTACCAATCGTCAGCCTTCAAAACCGGATGTCTCCTGGTGCCGACTTGAATCAGTCTGACCTGTGCAGGATGCTGGGTGTCAACAATACAGTTGACAGAAGATATCTGCATTGTTTTGTACGACATCGAAGAATCGCCACCTCTTTTAATACTAACTCGTTAAAACAAGAGCTACACGAAGCGTGGCATATGCCCCCTCCCAAAATGCCAAGTGTATCAAACGCCAAATTTACAGAAGTAGCTGTAACCTAAAAAGAACTAGAGGGGGCTGCCAAGGGTGGCTAATTCTTCCGAATTAATACTTGATATTGTAATGCCTCGATACTGTAATGCTGTGATACTATAACTAATAATACGGTCTAGCAGAATTTTAAACCTCTTACTTGGCAAAGGCCTTAAGGTCAAAGGTCAGTGTTATATGTGGGTCATGATGATACGTAACACATAATCTCATGGTGATACACCCACATGCCAAATACCATAAGCCTTGGTCAAAAGATAAAACAGTTCTGAGCCGGGCATGAATTCCGTCTACAGACGGACGGACAGACGGAATTGGGTTTATTTGTCGGATTCAAATAAATTTTGCTATGCTTGTACCTCAACATGGGGGAACGGATCCTACAGCAGAATTAATAATTTTGCCGAAGGATTTACTGAGTTATTTGCCCTTGTTTAACTTAGGGGATTATTATTGAAAAATGTGTCCGTCCAACATATTTGCTGCTGTGGCACTGTCATTATTTGTTGAATTCAAATAATGTTTGCCATGCTTATACCTCAATATGAGGGAACGGATCCTGCAATAGAATTAACATCTTCGCATAAACATTTACATAGTTATTTGCCCGTGTTTAACTTAGGAGATGATTGCAAAATGTGTCCGTCCAACATATTTGCTGTCATCATATGTTGGATTTAAATAATTATTTCCACGAAAAACTATTTCGGGGGAATGTAGTCGTGGCGTCATCTGTCAGTCAGTATGTCCGAGCTAACGAAATGGGTTTAAGTGTTTAGTCGTAAGTATGGAAGGGGTTTATGTCTGCCCCGGCTGTTTCCCAGTTTATGTGGCTATTTTTGGCTTATGTGACTTATTTTGAAGTACAGGTGGGGGTTATGTGTCTTTTTTTCACCTTTAGTCAAATAGTGCAAATTTATGATCCGGTGGTGGGGGGGGGGGGGGGGGGGGGGGTGTAGGGATTAGGGTCAGTAGTAGGGTAGGGTTAGGGTTAGCTACCACCCGAAAAATTTCCTAAAAATCACGTTTTTGACTATTTGGATATGTTTTTTTAGAATGAAAACACAAATTTAAACACATAAACCCAATTCCGTCTGTCTGTCCGTCTGTAGACGGAATTCATGTCCGGCTCAGAACTGTTTTATCTTTTGACCTAGGCTTATGGTATTTGACATGTGGTTGTATCACCGTGAGATTGTGTGTCGCGTATCATCATGACCCACATGTAACACAGACCTTTGACCTCAAGGTCAAATTACTGATTTTTTGCCAAGTAAGAGGTTTAAAATTCTGCTAGACCGTATTATTAGTTATAGTATCACAGCATTACAGTATCGAGGCATTACAGTATCAAGGAATTAATTCGGGAGAATTAGCCACCCTTGGCGCTCCCCTCTAGTTCTTTTTAGGTTACAGCTACTTCTATAAATTTGGCGTTTGATACACTTGGCATTTTGGGAGGGGGCATATGCCACGCTTCGCGTTGCTCTTGTTTTAACGAGTTAGTACTAGAAGGGGTGGCGATTCTTCGATGTCGTACAAAACAATGCAGATATCTTCTGTCAACTGTCTAGTCGACACCCAGCATCCTGCACAGGTCAGACAGATTCAAGTCGGCACCAGGCGACATCCGGTTTTGAAGGCTGAAGATTGGTAAAAAGTTTTAAACTAAAAAACTATTTTCTATTAATTTTCTCCAGTTTTGAAAAAAAAATAACCACTTTTGATAAGAAAAAATTCCAGTTTCGAAAAAATAACCAGTTTTGAAAAAAAATAACCAGTTTTGAAAAAAAATAACCAGTTTTGAAAAAAAATAACCACTTTTGATAAATAAAAATTCCAGTTTTGAAAAAACGACAATTTATTTCAAAAGTGGTAATTTTTTTTTCAAATGTGGTTCGAATTTGTTTTTCAAAATTGGTAAATTTATTTTCAAAAGCTGTTTTTTTTTTTAAAAAAACGGTGATTTTTTTTTTAAAACTGGTGATTTTTTAAAAAATTTTTTATTTTTTCAAAAGCAGTTTTTTCAAAACTGGTTTCTATACAAGGTCTACTGAACCTATATAAAGTGGTTTCAAATAATATTGGCATTAATTTAACCCTTTTCAAAACTGTTTTTGAACTTAGTTTCTCTAAATTTCAAATTAGGCTTCTACCACTTACTTTGTTACTTTTTATCCCCCTACAAGGGAGGGATATAGCACAGAGCTCCGTCCGTCCGTCCGTCCGTCCGTCCGTCCGTCCGTCCGTCCGACCGTTCGTCCATCCGTCTGCCTTTTTATCCCCCTACAAGGGAGGGATATAGCAGAGAGCTCCGTCCGTCCGTCCGTCCGTCCGTCCGTCCGTCCGTAAACAATTTGGTTTCCGTTCATTTAAAGTCGAACGCCTTGATGGATCGACATCAAACTTTAAGAAGTTGTTTTTAGCATTAAAATACAGGTCAAGTTCGATATTGGTGTTTCTCAGTCCATCTGCTTCAGAGATATGGCCCTTTGAAAACACATTTTTTCTAAAAAAAAATTGGTTTCCGTTCATTTAAAGCTAAACGCCTTGACGGATTGACACCAAATTTCTCAGATGTTGTTTTTAGCAATGAAATACAGGTCAAGTTCGATATTGGGGTTTCTCAGTCCATCCGCTGCAGAGTTATGGCCTTTTGAAAAAAAAATTGGTTTCCGTTCATTTAAAGCTAAACGCCTTGACGGATTGACACCAAATTTCTCAGATGTTGTTTTTAGCAATGAAATACAGGTCAAGTTCGATATTGGGGTTTCTCAGTCCATCAGCTGCAGAGTTATGGCCCTTTGAAAACACAATTTTTGAAAAAAAATAGGTTTCCGTTCATTTAAAGCCGAACGCCTTGACGGATTGACAACAAATTTTTCAGATGTTGATTTTATACACCCGTTTGAAAAACGGGACGTATTATGTGAATGGTCTCTCCACCCGTCTGTCCGACCATGGACACATTTCGTTTCCGGACGATAACTTTAGTTATAATGGTTTGAGCTAAGTTAAATTTGGCATGTGGATTTAGTATGACAAAATACAGGATGGGTTCGATTTCCGTTTCTAGCGGCCCATTTGCGGTAGAGTTATGACCCTTTATTTATGGGAATTTAGCCCAACTTTTCGTTTCTGGACGATAACTTTAGGTTGCCTTGACCGATTTACTTCAGTTTTTTATTTTTGACCACAAAATACAGCTCAAGTTCACTTTTGACCACAATCGCATATACCTTTCCAGAGTTATTCCCCTGGAATGATTGCAAATTTGTGGATTTTGTGGTTTCCGGATGATAACTTTAGTTTGCCTTGACCGATTTTTTTCAAATTCTCAGATTTGGTTTTTGCCCACAAAGCACAGCTCCAGTTCACCTTTGGCCATAATCGTATGTACCCTTCCAGAGTTATTCCTCTTGAATTTGTGCATTTTGTGTTTTCCGGATTATAACTTTAGTATGGCCTAACTGATTTTTTTATACGCCTGTTGAAAAACCGTCGAATTATGGAATCAGTCTGTCTGGCTGTCCATTTGTCCATCCATTTGTCCATTTTTATTTTCTTTGAATCAACTCAAGATATGTTGCTCAATCTAGACTTGATTTGATGGAATTTTCCGTGGCATTACATTAGTAAACAACACTCACCACAAATGTACTTTATGATTACACTGTACAGTTTTAAATATTGTGTTAATGAATATGTCAATGTTTTCAAGTGCTAACTCTGCTTGTGTGGAGTCTGGCAGTTGCTTGCCATGGTTTGGTGGTTCTCTCCAGGTGCTCTAGTTTCCTCCACCTGTAAACTGACTGACACGAGATGACCCTGGCTGTCGAAAGTGTAAATAAATAAATAAATAAATAATAAATAAATAAATAAATAAATAAATGTTTTCAAGGTGGATTCAATACTTATTCATTGGGATATCTATTCCTTTCAGAATTATGTAGACTGATGGCCTGAGAACTTGGGTTAACGTTTGTGGCTGACATTATAGTAGGTTGACCATCTAGGGTCTATAAGAGGTTGTATATTCAATGCTTTGTGGTTCCCCAATAGCTACAGTGTTCAAACGTTAGGGTTCCCTCATTCAAACCACTCCAAAATATGGCCCAGAAACTTGTTAAAAATGTGATATGTCAAATATGAGTTTATATGAATCTGGGTCTATAAGATGTTGTATATTCAATGCTTTGTGGTTCCCCAATAGCTACAGTGTTCAAATGTAAGAGTTTCCTCATTCAAACCACTCCATAATATGGCCCTAACAAACTTGTACCCGACAGGTGTCTAAAGTTAAATATAATATGATGGACAGCTTCAATACTCATTTTATTGCACTGGGAATTTTCTGGTGGTTTACAGGGTCTTTCTGTGGGACTTATTCCTAATGTCATTGTAGAGTGACAGAATTGTGTGAGATTCAAAAAATCTTGTTCTCATAAAGATTGTCACAGACTAAGTTTTTGAAAAGCAGAATAAAATGGGCATGATGTCATTCTGATTTTCAAAAACATTTTCAAAATTCTCACCTTCATGTGTTTAAGCCTACGTTCTCAATTATCAGCCAATAAATCCATACTTACAGTGAATATTAATCTTTAACCGATTGGGTGACTGAAGCCCAAATCTGGACCTTTACTCTGAA
Organism: Pictodentalium vernedei; assembly: GCA_031216915.1. Taxonomy (NCBI): domain Eukaryota; kingdom Metazoa; phylum Mollusca; class Scaphopoda; order Dentaliida; family Dentaliidae; genus Pictodentalium; species Pictodentalium vernedei. Next base: position 83,059,221 of record CM062288.1, on the reverse strand, counting down.
GTATAAATGCCACATCCTGAATGTGTCATATTGTGTGTGAGGGCTTCTTATTATCTTTGAAATTAAATTATTTAGTCTGTATGCACTCTCCCATTAACTACTAACAAGGCAAAGACATTATGAACAAATTTTGTTAAACCTTTACCCAACATAACGGCAAAAACCGGCCAGCACTATTCTCAGAAATCGACAGTTAATTTTCATTATTTTTTCAAGCTCGTCGAGTTCGTACCAATGAGGGGCCATACTCTGTTTTTGAGACAAAAAATGAAAAACAATAGTTGTTCAAGAATTTGTTTTCCAAGTGTCGTCTGCTTTTCATGTTAGGTTAAGGGTTAACCTAAAATAATTCAGCACTCTACCAAGTAATGACCTGGGTGATTTTTCGAAATACTCTCCTACACATAACGGGTAGAGGTCTGATAATGATTTCTTGTCAAGATTTTGTTGCCTCAGGAAGATTTGACTAAAAACAAGTGCCAAGGTAATTCATTATTGTGTGGAAGACTTCAACCACCACTGAATGTATAAGCCTGTGTATGAATAGTGGCCTCCAGGGGGGGGGGGGGGGGGGTGGTGGGGGGGGGTGGACAAGCCCCCACTGTTAGGGAAATACTGATGCTACCACTGATATAAGCATCTCTTAATATCAGTATTACGCAATATTACAATTTGGCCTTCAAGTGTAACTAGATTAAACTGTTATGAAAAATATTCATCATAGAAAGTAAATGAATGTAATTGGAAAAGTAACTTTTTTACAAATTATCAAAATTCCCAATTTCATTCAAACAAGGGTAATTTGAATTCACAAATAGAGGGCTCCAGGTTTTTTTCCATGAGAAGTTTGGAAAATCCCTGCCCTCAACATGGTGAAGTGTAGTTGACCCTTCTTCACCCAAGCTTGGTTCTCTCAGTACAAAAATTAATCAACATATGTTAAATATGTGGGAACATGGAGGAAATATCCAGAAGAAAAAGGTTTTTTCTTCATTAACAATAGTGATAAATTGTGGGGTTCAATGCCACCGATCAAAATGACCAAGGCTACTGAAAATGAAAACAAATTTGATTTCTCTCTTATTCATAGTGTTGAAAAGAACAAGCCTTGTTCATAAACTATTTCATAAAGTAACATCAATTTGTTGTATGAATGAGAAATTTGTCTGTTCGCAGCTAGATACATTTCTTACAATAACTTCTTGCAAATTGCTGGTAGATATTCTTACGCAGGAGTGGCCAGGTCATAAAACAACTAAATTTGATGAAAATACTAACCAGGTTAAGAGTTAAAGATGGTACTGCGATCCAACGAGATACAAAATTGTCTCCCATAAGGATGCATCCAAGGCCCTGGTTCCAAATAAGTATTAATCCCCCCCCCCCACCCAATCTGCATATCCCCTCTCAATTCCAGAGCCATCCAGCTCCAAAGAAACCAGCATTTATTTTTTTAGATATTAAGAATTCAGCCACTGAGGCCTCACTATTCAGGCCTGGCATTTTCAGGAGAGCGATTTATTCACTTGCCTACTGCTCACCTTAAAAATATTAAGGAAGGCGAAAACTACCCCCCCCCCCCCCCCCCCCCCCCAGGCCTTAGAAAATAATGGCCCCGAAGTTCTGAGTAATAAAGATAATAGCTCAGTCTTTGGTGTAGTCCAAAATTATATTGTGGCTACAAAGCGCATTCCGTAAATGTAAGCGTATTTATATATTCCAATCTTTTTGCGCAGCCGCTTCGCCGGCCGCTGTAGTCTTCATCGGCGAGATTGTAGCCAAATAATCATTCAAATTGGTAAAGTTGCCTTGGTGAGGGCAACTTTGCCAATTTGGTGCTCACGACTTTGGTGTGTGGAGCTGTGCTGTTTTACGGAGAGGAGTTTGAATTAAACATATGGATGTGTACGCCTGCCGTGCTTGCAGTTGACTGGAATCGTCATCGGCTTAGTTTACACCCTGGTTGGCTTCCTGTTTTTTCTCTTCATACATAATTCTCTTATTCTTCGATACATCAGACTTTAACGAGCATAGATTAATCAATATATATGTAACCTATTGACTATTATTGATCCCGTTATATTGTAATATTGTAAATGTTGTATGTGGAAACGACCTTGTATAAGCTTTTTAGCTTTCTGTCGGATCCACCATCTATTATGTATAATTTATACTATTATGAAATATTTTGAATAAATATTGGTTAAACTAAAATAATGATTAACATAACAGCCTATTCCTAAAACCCACATCTTTTCAAATCTCTGCTACATGTATGTTAGTGGTGTCCGTAAGACGGCCACACTGCCTCTCCCACACCTCCAGGCCTTGCCTCGGCCCGGAGGTGTGGAAGGGGCAGTGCAGCAGTCTCACAGACGCCATCTTGACAGCAGCAAAAAATAAAATGTACAAAACAGACGTGGCAATAAAACTTCATTTTGCCACGGTTAGCTTTTGTAAGCTTGGCGAGAGCTAATCACTCCCCTAGGCTATGCGATGAGAGCGATTTTTAGCCCTTCTGCATTTTTAAGAATGCCAGGCCTGATTATTGACATTCTAAAAATGACGGAAGAGAAGTCCTCCTCAATTGAGTTGTTCTACATATCAGTGGATCAAGATAATCATATTCCAATGGTGTGAGAGAATCCATCTTATCTCAGGGGCAAAATTCGTCTGAATACATTGTTCATGTGTTATCAGCTTTCCAATGTACTTGAACTAGTAAATAGGAAGTACTTGTGGGCTTCCTAAGAGCTGAACATTAGCAGTATTTATCGACCTCCCTTGGAAAAAATAAAATAAACAATAAAAAATAAAAAAAAATTCTAAAACCTTCCTCTACATTTCTCCCGTAATGTGTTTTGCATTGGTCATCACTTTGCAATAACATGTTTTACCCTCTGAAAATAGTTCCATTCCACGTCACTGACTTAATCCTAATATATATGGGGGTATGAGGTGAATTAACATTTAACTCCTTGAATGGTGCTGACAGATGGATATTCCTGCCTGGGACAGGAAATCTCTTGCCACTAAAGTGAGTAAAAATTGTTCACATTTAATTTAAGCAAATTTTCCCTTACAAATTTTATTAACTTTTTGACCAGCAACGTCTTGTGTTAAATTTTCAGGAATTTTTCATCATTTACAGCAGCCACCATGACTAGATTTGATGGAAAATATTTTTATAATACTCAGCAGGTTAAGAGTTAAAGAGGGTTTAGGAGTCTGCTGGACTTTGGTCTGGATATAGTTATTCTGCTGGAGATGCCTGTTCTCCAAGCATATGTCAACTTATCATGAACATGACTGAGGATATTCAACATTCAAATTACCTCACCTATTCACAAATGCTCGTGATGTATTCAAAGGTTACTGTCCAGCCTTTCATGTAGAAAACAACACACAATTAAATTTTTTATTTCATCATGCAAATACACTCAGCTGAATAACACAGCATTGTGCTCAAAAATGGATCAAAATAGTCAAAAATTTCACTTTTTGGAGATAAAATTTCCAATTTTCGTTCATCCGTTGCAATAAAACTTATGTTATAGGAATTCTTAATTCACCCCATGGATGAGGAATTTACAACATAAGATCAGCATTATAACAAAGAAAACACATAAGGGTTTCTTAGTCATTGTCTTTTATCTCATAAATGTCTGTTTATTCGAACAATAAATGCCTTGGATAAATTTTTCCTTCATTCACCTAGTAGGGTGATACATTTTCCCCATAGGTTTAACACTGAAAGATTCCAACAGGAGAGACAGTCTTGTTGACCTCTGACCTCTACCGCATTCGTGTAGTAAAATTAACAGTTCAATTGTTGTTTTCTTTAAACCTGTTTGAAAGTATAATACAATACCAGTAGAAAACACAACACATTGTTCATTTAAAAAAGTATTTTTGTAAGCGTTGCTCAGGTTTGTATGGGAATTATTTTTAGACAGAAATGTATCACAGCGTCTTTTTATTTTGGGCAATTTTGCTTGTCTTCGAAATGGACCAATGTGCTCCTCATTTCTCGCTGTGTTTTGTGGAGAGTAACCTCACGCTTTCACCGTGACTGCCCTGTAAAAGATTTATGGGATAAACAAAACAAACGTATAGTGTTTTCAAGTAAAAAATTGATTCTATACATAGAAATAAGAATGAAGCAGACTCGCCAGAGGCTCGTCGGTTTCATTCTTTATCCCACTCATAGAATAATTTTTTAACTTGAAAACGCTCTACGTTTATTCTATATAAAAATACTCAGCAGTTAGCAGGTTAACCCTTTACCTAACATGAAAAGCAGACAACACTTGCAAAAAAAACTTGAATAACTAATTTTTTTCATTTTTTGTCTCAAAAACTTAGGTTATGAGCCCTCATTGGAACGAGCTCGTTTCAATGAGGGGTCATAACCTATGTTTTTGAGACGAAAAATGAAAAAAATAATGAAAATTGGCAACTTTTTAGAATAGCGCTGACGGTTTTGGTCGTTACGTTGGGAAAAGAGTTAATAATAAATGAGACCTAACCACTCTTGTGATGCACTATACAGTGTCCTGATTCGGTCATCGTATAGCCTAAATAGTAAAGGATAATCTGTTTGCATACACGTTTTTCTTTGGATGAGGTAGGCTAAAAGATAACCACAATTTTTTTAGGCGGCCTACGAAATGATCTAAGCCAATCTCTAAAGCCCAATGCACATACACGAATGATGTGACTGTGAAATATGCATACGTTTTAGGCGCCATGAATTTTTCCTTCGCGCAGAAGCGCCTTTACAATAAAATTACATCGAAATTAGGTGTCCTAACACGATTATTTACTCTTTCCAGTTTTAACTTTAATGTGGGTTATTATTCTTCCCACTTGATCTCACTTCAAATGCGTACTCGCTGTTAGCCTCAACCGCTGATATTTATCTTCTTTTCGATCGTAAGCAACATTGGAACTTGGAAGCAATTTTGATGATGTATTTCTAACAAGGAAGTAACTCAAACTTTTAACTAAGTCATGTGATCACCCTACACTTTCTCCCTTTTCCCGAGAACTTTGGGAAATACCCGTTTGAAAAATATACACATTAGGGACACGGTCAACTCAAATGTATAGCAGAAAGTGCAATAATTCATAAATGCAGACGGAAACGTAGTTTAGATTTAATTTTAACGCATAGTAATATATTTTTGTCGTGGAAAGAATTTCTCATGCATGCGTGACGGTTTAGAAAACAGCCCCCCCCCCCCCCCCGGCCCCCATTCGGCATATGGCTGCCACAACTGTTGCAGTATCAGATATGTTATGATCACGACACGGTAAGCATGGATATAAATCTTGGGAGAGGGTGTTGAGTTAAACAGTACTACCAGGCACCTAGCGACAGGTATGTATGTGTGTGTGTGTGTGTGGGGGGGGGGGGGGGGGGTCTCACCCGCCCCCGATTCGACGGTTTAAATTCCAATGGTTGCGAATCAAAAAAAAAATCAGTTGAGGCCTACTCCATGATTTTCCGACCAGTCCATTTGAATTTTCAACCCGTTATCACAGTTTTTCCCAGGCGACTGCGATCGACGATCGGTACCAGTTAGCCTACCGATCAAATTTTCAAATCAACTGAAAAAAATTCCGATATTCTGACTCGTATCTATGAGAGGTCCGGCTCTTCGAATTCATCGTTCCATTTCCTTTACGATGAGCTGGCTACACAAGGACGATAGACTGACAGCTATTCAGCCTATACCTATTTCCAACTGACTGATAGTCAATTGGAAGGAGTAGGTATTGGCCGAGTAACTGTCAGTCTATAGTCCTTGTGTAGCCAACTTAGTGTAAGGTAAAACTCATGGACCTTCCTGGGGAAAACCATTTTTTTCTTGTAGATAAAATGACTAGATTTTACCCGGCAGGGGAGGCCTCAGAATCCATCACACGGGTTCAAAAATTAAAAATTCCTCCGATGGAGCCCACCCCTGATCTGACACTGCACCATCGATATGGAGATGCCCCCACGCGAATTCTCCCGCAACACTGATCGTGACCCTCGAGCTATTCCTCCGGCATGTGCTGGGCTTCCAACCCCGGTTAGAAATCTAACTGACCCCCCTTCCTCCCCTGAAGACCATCTGGCTGCGTCCCTGCAGAGGCGGCGGTAGCTCGATAAAAGTGGAAGGACATACATTTCCAAGGTTATCAAGATTCAGCCCAATGGGAGGAAAAGTTACAATCTTATATCTGTAAATGTTCCGTGACACAGTATAGTGTCTCGTTTAGATGAGCATGCCGCGGTGTGGTCACTGCCCTGTCCATTTCTTCTACTTCAATCATCTTGTTTCACGATGCCTAGCCTTCGGGTTGGAAGATGGTCGAAGTAGAAAAAATGGACCGAAGGTGGGATTCATTGGCCAAATGTTGTTTGGATTTGCTAATAATATTACAGGAATGCCTGTATATTAGCATGTTTGCATGCGCCCATTTTAACTCATTATGTAACGACGCAACATGTCTGTGGAAAAATGTGGGCACGTGTCCCTGTGCCTACCTGGTTCCACCGTCTCATGAGTCCCTGAGAACGTACTGCCCTATCCTCGAGATGTTAAAAAATCTCAGCATATATAAAACTGTCACGTGAGTAGTAGAGTATGCATGTTTGGGGCAATATTGGCCGGACCCCGGCGCAGGACCCCGGAAGTGGCGTCATGCCAAGTGACCCAGTAGCACCATGTTGTGCTGTCATGGTAACCCACGTGAGCGGCCATGTTATGACGTCATCCCCATAGAGATGCGTGGCGTTAGTGCGCATGCGCAGCGCGTGTTGTTAGGGTGATACGTGTTTCCGTCGTCCAGTTTGCATACTGGAGGCTGCCATCTTGGTTTCTATGATAGCACATGGTTGTTATGTTACATAAAGGCTTACAGCAAGACAGGGGTATGTTCGAATGGTGTGTTCGATTGAACAAGAGTAATTTCCCGATTCGTAGAATTACCACAAACAACCAGACAAGTTGTACTGTTTCGAATTATATTAGAATTCTTTGCTTCTATCTATATGTGCAATAGTTTTTGTCTACCCGACTATGTTTGTCCTGGAGTATACTCCAGTATACCCCAGTAGAGTAGAAGAGCCAATTTACTGGAGCAGCTTGGCTTATTATTGCTATATTTAGCTATTCTGGTCTGTTCTGTTCAAGGTCAGAATAATAACTAATCTAACAGTGGAGTTAAAATGTAAAAATAAACCAACACTGTTCTGAACTATTCACATTAACCATCTACTGTCCAGATCCACCTTTCTTCTAAGAAAATTGTCATTCCCTGTATTTGACATTTATTTTGTGTTTAATTTTGTTTTATATGCCATGTTTTTTATGTTTTTTTTCAATTTTTTTTTCAATTTTTTTTTCGAAGCGATGACAGGAAGACAGTCACAAGACCATGTCGTTCCCCACGGTATATATCCACTCATTTATCAAATCATGTAACGTTATTTTTCTCTTAAAATGTACTTTATTTGTATTCTGTAAAATAAAGTGTATTGAATTGAATTGTTAGTTCTGACCCTATTCCGAGTACTCTTGTTGTTTCATGCATCTAGATTCCCCAATCAGTTCACTTTACTGGCGCTAACCACCAAACAAATTGCTTGCTTTTCCTTAATCTGTATGCAGAGTGATCTCCCTTCTGTACAACAAAAGCCTATATCATCCCTAAAGCCAATAAGCTATCGAGCAGCTTCTGATAAACCATTGCTCGAACGACTCGAAGCCCACCGAGCGAATGTGCTATCGAGCAATTGCTCGTTCGAGTGACTAGAACATACGACTGTTGGCCTCATTTCAAAAAAAGGGGTGCCGAAGGCCATATGTTTTCCAAAAAGGGTGTCGAAATTGGGGAGCCTTCTGGAGAATCCCTTTTTTGTCATATGTGCTTATGTGAAAATACACAATGTGACACAATGTGCCATAACACATAGGCGCATGCTGTATGTGCCGATATGTGCTTATGTGAAATGGCACAATGTGACACAATGTGCACTAGCACATAGGCATATGTTGGATGTGCCGATGTGTGCTTATGTGAAAAGGCACAATGTGACACAATGTTCCCTTGCACATAGGCGCATATGGGTATTTGAGGGTACCTATAACCTGGTATTGTATTATTTGAGGTTTCCTATATAAGATACTTTCTGGAAAATCCCTTTTTTGTCGTATGTGCTTATGTGAAAAGACACAATGTAACACATTTTGCACTAGCACATAAGCTCATACTGTATGTGCCGATATGCGCTCATGTAAAAATGCACAATGTGACACATTGTGCACTAGCACATAGGCACATGCGACCAAAAAGGGATTCCATAGCCACAGGCGTTTTCCAAAAAGGGATTATTAAAAAGGGATTCCGTAAAATGGAATTCCTATCCGACTCTGTAAAATGAGATTCCATGTTTTAACATTGACACTCGAGGGTATTCCCTTTCCCTATTGGAATAATTAAGTTCAAGGGAGTTTATGCTTTCATTGGGGTTACAGTTCAAAAATTCATTCTGTCCAGAATAGTTTGCAGGGATTTACGCTGTGTTATATTTGCATTAGGGTTATAGTTGAAAAATAGAGTTCATTCAAATAGTTCAAGAGGGTTAACTCTGTGTTATATGGGGATTATGGTTGATTTTAAACAGTGTGATAAAGTTTGGAATGTTGTGTTCAATCAGATCAGTTCCATTTTCTTCACTTTGTTCTGTTCACTTTGATCTTGGTTGTGTTGGATCTTCGTTCACTGCGACTTCATTCGAACAGTTCAATCGTAGTTGTGTTGGATCTGTTCATAATTATCCCCGCATTTCTTTCTGTCCGTCCGTACGTCCGTCCGTCCGTCTTGCCGTCCGTCCGTCACACCCTGAAAGGCTCAAGGGTATTTAATTCGAAACGTTTAAACTATGCTAATGTGTTCAGGTAACATCTCCAGCTGTGTATGAAGGTTTCGGAATTTTGATTTGGCCCCAGGTGGTTTCAGTGGAACCACTGTTATCATTGGAAAATCAGTTTTTATCGAAAGGCTCCTAGGGTATTTAATTCGAGACGTTTAAACAATGTCCAGGTAACATCTCTAGATGCGTATGAAGGTTTGTGAATTCTAGATGGTTCCAGTGGACCCACTTTTATCGTTAGAAAATCAATTTTTATGGAAAGGCTCCTAGGGTATTTAATTCGAAACGTTTAAACTATGTTAATGTGTTCAGGTAATATATCTAATTGTGCATGAAAGTTTCGGAATTTTGATTTGGCCCCAAGTGGTTCCAGTGGAACCACTTTTAGAATTGGAAAATCAGGTTTCATCGAAAGGCTCCTAGGGTATTTAATTCGAAAAGTTAAAACTATGCTAAGGTGTTCAGGTAGCATCTCTACATATGCATGAAGGTTTCGGAATTTTGATTTGCCCCCAGGTGGTTCCATTGGAACCACTTTTATCGTTAGAAAATCTGTTTTCATCGAAAGGCTTCTAGGGTATTTAATTCAAAACTTTTAAACTATGCTAAGGTGTTCAGGTACCATCACTAGATGAACATGAAGGTTTCGGAATTTTGATTTGGTCCCAGGTGGTTCTAGTGGAACCACTTTTATAGTTAGAAAATCAGTTTTCATCGAAAAGTTTCTATGGTATTTAATTCGAAACGTTTAAACTATGCTTATGTGTTCAAGTAACATTTCTAGATGTGCATGAAGGTTTCGGAATTTTGATTTGGCCCCAAGTGGTACCAGTGGAACCACTTTTATCATTAGAAAATCAGTTTTCGTCGAAAGGCACCTAGGTTATTTAATTCTAAATGTTAAAACTATGCTAAGGTGTTCAGATCGCATCTCTAGATGTGCATAAAGGTTCCGGAATTTTGATTTGGCCTCAGGTGAAAATCAGTTTTCATCGAAAGGCTCCAATGGTATTTAATTTGAAATTTTTACACTATGCTAAGTTTTTGGAATATTTATTTGACCCCCAAGTGGTTCCCGCGAAACCACTTTTATCATTAGAAAATCCGTTTTAATCGAAAGGCTCCTAAGAGGTTTAATTCGATACATTTAAACTATGCTGAGGTGCTCAGGTAGTATCTCTAGATGTGCATGGAAGTTTCATAATTTTCATTTGGCCCCCAGGTGGTTCCAGTGGAACCACTTTTATTGTTAGAAAATCTGTTTTTATCGAAAGGCTCCTAGGGTATTTAATTCGAAACGTTTAAACCATGCTAATGTGTTCAGGCAGGTTACACTTCTATATGTGCATGAAGGTTTTGGAATTTTGATTTGGCCCAGGTGGTCCAGTGGAACCACTTTTATCGTTAGAAAATCAGTTTTTATCGAAAGGCTCCTAGGGTATTTAATTCGAAACGTTTAAACTATGCTAATGTGTTCAGGTAACACTTCTATATGTGCACGAAGGTTTTTTAATTTTGATTTGGTCCCAGGTGGACCACTTTTATCGTTAGAAAATCAGTTTTCATCGAATGGCTCCTAGTGTATTTAAGTCGAACCGTTAAAACTATGATAAGGTGTTGCTAAGGAAAAGCGGGGATACAGCATTGTGAGCTTTGCACAAAAATAACTCTATCTAGTTCAGTTTTGTTTCCAGTCAGTTCATCTTCGTTCATGTTTCGTCTGTTCAGTTGGGTTATTGCATGTAATATTTAGCGGTTACAGTCAATTCAGGCGAAAATTTTATTTGGGCGTTAAGATTAAGTCAGACTACGATATGTTTGTTATGTTAATTTAAACATATTTTATTTGCCATAAATTTGCAAAAAGGATTGGAGTACAAGTTATACAACTTATGTTAACTCCTCTCCATCAATACAACAGAAAAACAATACATAGATGCGGCTACAAGATATATAGATTTACGCTATTTACAATTGAAATGTAAGTTGTTGAAACAGGCAGACATGTACGTAATAGGGTCTCGACTCAGGCAATACATATGGCTGAACCCTGTTGACTTTCTCTACGAAAGCCCTTGAATGGCAAGTTAAAGGGTGAGGGATGTGACGTTTATAGTACGTCTCGTCTAGTGCAAGAGAGAGGTTAATCGAGAATATAATGACTCAGTTGAAGCGGCCACAAGCTAGGATGAAAGCTTGGGTTTTCAGAAAGATATACTCGTTTTGTTTTGTTGTCAGTGTGGATCTACCGTACAAGAGATCGGTTTCGGATGATATATGAAAATCTCGAAGAGAATCGATTAGTGTAATCCTGGAGCCAGAGTATCGAGGGCACACCAGGAGATAGTGATGAGCATTTGCACAGGAATTACCACACATACACTTTGGAGTGGCCAGAATATAGTTTTGGAACTTGTCATTATTTAGGTCGCTGCAGTTATTATGCAATTTTGAGTGTAAAATGTTGGCCTTTCTTTTACCCACACGGAAATAAAGAGGTGGTTTGGGGATCAAGTGCAATTGAGCATAGGTTTGTTTGAACTCCGTTAGTGTTGCGGCTCCGGCGAGTACGTCTGGTATGTTGTTCCAGCTTTTTGTGGTGGACGGGAAAAAGAATTTTTTGAAACGCGCCGTTATTGCCGGATAATACGTGAATCTGTTGGGGTTGGGAAGATTATACATTGAGATATCATGCGTTCGAGTGGGGTAACAATGCGTTGGGTAATTTGGTGTTTCATTGTTGATAATTTTGAAAAGAATGAAGTATTTGTGCTTTTCTCGTCGCTTCAAAAGGGAGGGCCAGCCTAGTTCAGCCAGAAGTTGATCAGCAGAGACAGATCGCGTTATGCCAGTAATGATACGCGCAACATCAAGCTGAAGTCTATCAATATTCTGAGTCAAATATTCGGGTGCGCAGTCACACACTACTTCTCCATAATGAAGTAGTGGTTTAATAAATGTGCGACAGAATTGTTCCAATGTTTTTCTGTTCAAAATGAATTTCAGTTTGCGAAGGAAAGATAGACGGAGTGTCGACTTTCTTGCATATTTCAGTTATCTGGGAGTCCTAGTTTAGATTAGATTGGAGAATTAATCCCAGGTGCTTGTGATCTTCAGTGAATGAGGCTGGATTACTATAAAAAATGAAGGTGGGATAATCTGTTCCGTCATTACTGCCATAGTTGAATAGAACTGTGTTTGTCTTAGCAGGGTTGAATGAGACGAGCCATTGAAGAGACCAAGTGTTAATTTTTACAAGGTTTCGATTGAGGGAAACGGTAAGATTTTCAATATTGTTGTTGTTATCAGTTACACATGTATCATCGGCATACATTCTAGCAAAGGCATCGATGATCTTAGCAATGTCATTGATATAGATTAGGAAGAGAAACTGACCGAGAACCGAGCCTTGGGGCACTCCAGTTTGAATGAGTCTATAGTCGGAAAAAGGTAGTTTGGACGAGAACCCTTTGCTTTATTTCGTGCAGGTAGTCCTGAATCCATTCAATGAGGGTTCCAGAGATGCCATATTGGCAAAGTTTGAAAACAAGGCCTTTATGCCATACTTTATTGGTTATGTTCACTTCGATCTTGGTTGTGTTGAATCTTCGTTCACTTTTGTACATTCGTTGTTTTGCCTTGGCCATTGTCAGATTTTAACTATTCAAGTTCTTGTAGTGGTTGTTGAATTTGGTGTTATCAATCCCTTTCCATACCCCGAGTGTGAATGTTTAAACACGGAATCCAATTTTACAGAGTCGTATAGGAATCCCTTTTGGAAAACACCCGTGGCTATGGAATCCCTTTTTGAACGAATGTGCCTATGTGCTAGTGCACAATGTGTCACATTGTGCATTTTCACATAAGCACATACCGGCACATACAGCATGTGCTTATGTGCTTGTGCACAATGCGTCACATTGTGCCTTTTCACATAAGCACATACGACAAAAAAGGATTCTCCAGAAGGTATCCTAGATAAGTATCCTCAAATAATACAATACCAGGTTATAGGTATCCTCAAATATCCGTATGTGCCTATGTGATAGGGCACATTGTGTCACATTGTGCCTTTTCACATAAGCACATATCGGCACATACAGCATGTGCCTATGTGCTAGGGCACATTGTGTCACGTTGTGCCTTTTCGCATAAGCACATATCGGCACATCCAGCATATGCCTATGTGCTAGGGTACATTGTGTCACATTGTGCCATTTCACATAAGCACATATCGGCACATACAGCATATGCCTATGTGCTAGGACACATTGTGTCACATTGTGCCTTTTCACATAAGCACATATGTCAAAAAAGGGATTCTCCAGAAAGTGAACTGATTGGGTGATCTAGATAAATGAAACAACAAGAGTACTCGGATTAGGGTCAGAACTAATAAGAACAGACCAGAACAGCTAAATATAGCAATAATAAGCTAAGTTGTTCCAGTTAATAGGCTCTTCTACTCTACTGGAGTATACTCCAGGACAAACGAACATAGTCGGGTAAACAAAACAAAACTATTGCACAGATAAAAAGAAGCAGAGAATTCTGAAAGAATTCGAAATAGTACAACTTGGAGGGTTGTTTGTGGTAATTCTGCGATTCGGGAAATTACTCCTGTTTAATCGAACACATTATTCGAACATACAGCTGTCTTGTTGTAGACCTTTAGGTAACATAGCAACCACGTGCTACCACAGAAACCAAGATGGCGGCCTCCAGTATACAGAATGGACGACGGAAACACGTATCACCCTAACAACACGCGCTGCGCATGCGCACTAACACCACGTGTCACTATGGGTATGACGTCACAACATGGCCGCTCAGTCGGTTACCATGAAAACACAACATGGCGCCACTGGGTCACGTGACATGACATCACTTCCGGGGTCCGGCACCTGGGTCCGTCCAATATTGCCCCGAACGTGCATACACTACTACCCACGTGACAGTTATATATATGCTGTGATTATAGACTCCTTGTTTGGCAAGTTGGGCAAATTTATGTCACGAATCATGACGGAAAAACATGCCCTCCTCCCATTATCTAAAGATAGTTACGGACTAAGCTAACGGTTCGTACCCCCTACTGGTTCACTGTTAGCCCTTAGTAATATTGATCCACTCAATGCGTTATACAGTCCTATAGTTGGTATACGTGGTACGTAATGCTAGGCCAAGCGGTATTGTGGCGGGGATAATGCATGGTGATCTAGTGCGTGCGTTGTCTTGGGTGTGCATCTGTACCCCTGTTGGGTTACTGCTTGTTTTGGGGGTATTACTGCCCATCCCATTTGATGTAAGGCGTGACTGGTGTTTGGTGGAATGTGCCTGTACGCCAGTGCACAAAATATCATATTGCTTGCAGCACATGGGCACATGTCAGATGTGTCGATATGTGCTAATGTGGAAATGCACAATGTGCGCACACCACACGCAGCACATAGCTATCTATGAAGACTGGAGGATACCTTTTGAGGATACCTTTTGTGGGATATCTATTTTGGAGGGGGTGGGTGGGGGTGGGTTATCTATTCGAGGATCATTAGGTGCTCCTAGCACCTGTTTTGCTTCTGTTTTCTTAACAACCGGACACCACTGTAGGACTGTAGGACTAAGACCACCACTGCTGACTTTTCCATCATCTGTCCTTTTTACAACATCTACTGTAACCACTCGATACTATAGTCTTCTACCACCCTTAGAGCTCTGTACGATTACAAAGCTGATTTCTAACACTACTACAGGCTATCTACACCCGACCAAGTCTTAGAAACGACCATCCATACTCTTGTACGGTACTAGAAACCAGTCATACATCACATAACCACATCACCTAGTATTTCGAACCATCCATGGGACAGTACGAGCCATTAGGTGGTTTTGTAGTACTAGGAGATAACAGTAGACTACCGAGGTACCTATGGTACATCCTATACTACCGAACTAGACAAAAACATACCCCGCCACATCGCAAAACCAGTAGAACAGCAGAGCACATATTGTACGCCCTAAAGTACCGTACAACCATATATACCCCGCAATACTATATCGTCTATCATTACGTACCATTCAAACCAACTGTGGGACAGTATAACGCCTTAGGTAGGTAAGTAGTACTAAGGGCTATCAGAAGAGGAACAGAGGTACAGACCGTACATCCTGTGCTACCTTTCTAAACTGCCAAACATTACCTCGCAAGAACGTATGGTCTAGCACCACACACTACCCGTAGCAGCCATTGGATGTTACAAAGCAGTCGATGGGTTAGTAGTACCAAAGTCTAACAGTAGATCAAAAGAAATATCGGCCGTACGCCCTATATTACAACTCTAGACAGCCCTGCATTACCCCAACCACACAGCACAATATCTCTTAGCCTAGCATTACGTACTACCTATATCAACTGGAGCACAGTATAATGCCTTGTGTGAATCAATGGTACTAAAGGCTAACATTGAACCAGCAGGGGTACATCCTGTACTACCACACTAGACAACAATGCATTACCCCCACAATACCGCCTGGCATAGCACTGCGTTCTACCTTTACCATATGTTGGATAATATAAAGCATTCGGTAGGTTAGCAGTACCAAGAGCTAAATGTAGACCGGGGTATATACCGCCTATACTATACTACCATATCACTCACCCTGACACGAACAACGTCAAATCGGGCTGTACAGTGACAAGAACAGCGGTGAACGTCTCTATGACGTCGCGTCCGGCGCGGGAACCCTAGGAAGTGAAGCAGTGCTTGTTTACTGTGGTAAACAAGCTATGTTTCACTGGTAAAATAGGACCCAGTCACTAATGCTTGGGGTGCGAGGCAATGGGGTATTGGCTGGCCTTGACTATATCTCCATATTATGGTCATGTTTAGCCATTATGCAGAAGTATGTGACTTTAAACACCAATAAATAAATGAATGACGTCGCGTCTTGACATCATTGGCAACGTCACCCGTTTTGCGGAAAAGACTTTCTAGAAAACCACCTTCTCCATCAATCGTCCTTCACAAACGCATACTAAATATCCGAAGCCATATATATACAGGTATACGTTACTATTCTACCAGTACTGTATATGAGTAGTACGTGTACGTATCATGTCGGATCTAGCTGGATAGAGCGACCGTTTTCACGGGAAAAAATTGCCTCTACAAAAATTCGGTTTCTGTGGGAGTTAAACACTAGCTGCTCCGGCAAAAGTCCGGGTGACAAGAGTCGATTAATACGTGCTATACTACTGATGACCCAACAAGGAGAGGGAGAGAAAGAAAGGAATAGAATTCCCCGAAAAAGTTCGAAAATCATGCATATCGATGCAATTATTTATTTATTTATTTATTTATTTATTTATTTATTTATTTATTTATTACTGCATAAGGTCATATATTTCTGTCAAAGGCTAATTGTGACCGCAGCGTGGAGATAAAGTTTATTCAATCGTTTATACCCATATTGCTCTTTTTGAGGACTTCTACCGGAAGCATCGGTGACTGGGTCTTATTTTACCAGTAAAACAGAGCTTCGTTGTTTACCGCAGTAAACAAGCACCAATTCACTTCCAGGGGTTCCCGCGGGACAACATATTGATGAAAGTACCTTTTACATCGCCCAAGTCGCCACGTGTTCTTCCTACGAACATGAAAAAATATTTAAAAACATTAGTAGGAGAGCGATGAAACGGCCTTATTGGGGGATCTCATGGGGGATCTCATATGTGACGTCATAGTCACGCGACCTAGTGGCGTCATGTTTGGTTGTCGTGGTAGCCTGCGTGGGCGGCCATCTTGTGACGCTATTACCGTAGTGATGCGCGGTGTTAGAGCGCATGCGCAGCGCGTGTTGTTAGGGTGATACGTGTTTCTGTCGGCCATTTGGTATACTTGAGGCCGCCATCTTGGTTTCTATGGTAGCATGCGTTTGTTTTGTCACCCAAAGTATTACAACACGGCGGGGGTATATTCGGAAGGTATGTTTCTTTGAACAAGAGTAATTTCCTGATTCGTAGAATTACCACTAACAACCAGACACTCCCTCCAAATCACCCAAAACAACTTTTATTTGATATGAAACCCAAGATTGGGCTTTTTTCTCCAATAACAGGGGAGTTCGATTAAAGTAGAGTAGTTTTCTGGCTCGTATTTTCCCCAAACCCTCGGATACTTCGTAGAATCACCACAAATAACCCGATAATTGTATACTTGGCTCAGATTCTTCACGAATCCTTTTCAAAACCACCATACCATGACTTTTTCTCCAATAAAAGGCACGTCCCTTTGTATAAGTGTCCTTTTCTGTTTCTGATTCCAGCAGAATCTTTGAATACTTCGTACAATTACCACAAACAATCCGATATTTGTTTACTGGGTTCGGATTTCCCACATAATCTTTTTTAGGATCGCCGTGCCATGGTTTTTAATAGTTTCACGTAGTATTATAGTACTGAGGGGGGCCTTTCGATTAGA
This sequence comes from Pictodentalium vernedei, assembly GCA_031216915.1. Classification (NCBI taxonomy): domain Eukaryota; kingdom Metazoa; phylum Mollusca; class Scaphopoda; order Dentaliida; family Dentaliidae; genus Pictodentalium; species Pictodentalium vernedei. The sequence continues at coordinate 83,041,812 of CM062288.1, read as the reverse complement.
GCTAACTGATGGAGACAACCTCCATGAAAGCCTATATCATTCCTAAAGCCAATAATCTATCGAGTGGTTACTGATAAGTTATTGCTCCAACGACTCGAATCCCATCGAGCAAATAAGCCATAGAGTATTTATTCGAACGAGTGACGCGCACATACGACTCTTAGCCTCATTTCCGTATTTGAGGATACCTATGACCTACTATTGTATCATTTGAGGATACCTGTCGAGGATACCTTCTGAAGAATCCATTTTTGTCGTATGAGGCTATAAGGGCCCTGATAAAATCCCTCAATGAGGTCTAATGTACTATCCCTTTTAGCCTCATTTCGTTTGAGGCCATGAGGGACATGAAAAATTCCTCAATGAGGTCTAATTTATTATCACTCTTTGCCTCATCACGGTATTTAACATCCATATCCCCTGACATCCCAATTTCAGCACCCCTTTTTGGAAAAAGGTCTGGCCTTCGGCACCCCCATTTTAGTCGTATGAGGCCATGGGGGCATGGTAAAATCCCTCAATGAGGTCTTATTTACCATCCCTCTTGACCTCATTTCGTTTCAGGCCATGAGGGCCATGAAAAAAATTCCTCAGTCAGGTCGAATTTACTATCTCTCTTAGCCTCATCTCGGTATATAGCAGCCATATCCCGTGGCACCCTAATTCCAGCAGCCCCTTTTGGAAAACGTATGGCCTTCGGCACCCCTTTTTTAGTCGTATGAGGCCATGATGGCTATGAGAAAATTCCTCAATGAGGTCTAATTTACTATCCCTCTTAGCCTCGTCTCAGTATTTAACAGCCATAATACCTGGCACCCCCAATTTCAGCACCCCTCTTTGGAAAACCTCTGGCCTTCGGCACCCTTTTTTAGTCGTATGAGGCCATGAGGTCTAAAAGAAAATGCCTCATTGAAGTCTAATTTACTATCCCTCTTAGCCTCATCTTGGTATTTAACAGCCATAATACCTGGCACCCCCAATTTCAGCACCCCTTTTTGGAAAACGTCTGGTCTTCGGCATCCCTTTTCAGTCGTATGAGGCTATGAGGGCATGAGAAAAGCCCTCAATGAGGTCTAATTTACCATCCCTCTTGACCTCATTTCGTTTCAGGCCACGAGGGCCATGAAAAAATCCCCAATGAGGTCTAATTTACTATCACTCTTAGCCTCATCTCGGTATATAACAGCCAGATCCCGCGGCACCCAATTCCAGCACCCCTTTTTTGAAAACTTCTGGCCTTCGGCACCCTTTTCAGTCGTATGAGGCCATGAGGGCTATGAAAAAATTCCTCAATGAGGTCTAATTTACTATCCCTCTTAGCCTCATCTCGGTATTTAACAGCCATATCCCGTGGCACCTCAATTTCAGCACCCCTTTTTGGAAAACATCTGGCCTTCTGCACCCCGTTTTAGTCGTATGAGGCCACGAGGGCTATAAGAAAATCTCTTAATGAGGTCTAATTTACTATCCCTCTTACCCTCATTTCGGTTGAGGCCATGAGGGCCATGGAGAAATCCCTCTTTGAGGTCTAAATTACAATCCCTCTTAGCCTCATTTCGGTATTTAAGGATACCTATCACCCAGCTCCTATATGGCTCCTATACAGCTCCTGTACAGGTAGTCTTACCAACGGCTTCCATCTTATCACCAAAGCTCCAAGACCACTACTTCTCTATGGTCTATCTGCCCTATCATTCATTAGACTTCATATAAGCTTCCGTTCGACACTTGTTGGACACGTTTTGATGTTTTGAATAAAAGATAGGGACGTAGACACCGAGTAGTCACGGGGCTCACGTACCATCCAACACTTTCCTGCTTGGCCACGTAGTGCCAAAGGGCCCGCGACTATGAACTGAAAACTGAAAAGCTTTTCTGAAGTTGGCCCGGCGGGAGACGATCCCGTGTCTCCGGCGCCAAATCGCCTAGCCAAAAATGCTCTGCCATCATACCAACTGAGGTAACGGCAACCCCAAAAGCTATTTACTCTTTTTATTGACAAATGATATAATACTGGAATGCGCAACTGAATGTGTTATATCCACTGGAAAATCTTTAGATTCAAATCTTAAGAGTAAAAAGTCCGTACACCCTCTTTCCCAGAGAGTGAGTGAGTGAGTGTGAGAGTGAGAGTGAGTGAGAGTGAGTGAAAGAGGTGGAGAGATGGAAAGAGATGGAGAGATGGAAAGAGATGGAGAGAGAATGAGTGATGGAGAGAGTGAGAGATGGGAGGAGAGAGTGAGATAGAGAGTGAGAGAGACTGACTGAGAGAGAGAGACAGAGAGAGGGAGAGAGAGAGAGAGAGAGAGAGAGAGAGAGAGAGAGAGAGAGAGAGAGAGAGAGAGAGAGAGAGAGAGAGAGAGAGAGATCAACATTATTGTTTTTGAATGACGAGGAACTAATGACGGCAATGGGAGAGAATTGGGTGGAGAAAGGGAAGAGAGAAGAGAGTTGTTAAGAAAACACTTGGAAACAAAGATTCAGATTATTAAACAAAGATTCGTCGAAGTGGGAAAAGAGATAGCTCAGCTTTTTATTGACTTTCCTGTGAAAACTTTACCATTACTCTAGTAGTGGTGAAAATTGTGATAAACTAATGTTGAAATTAATTGCTAGAACGTTATCGAGTTCTTGAGGCCTAAGAGTTTGTATATAATAAAAGTATTGATATCGGAAAACGAGTTGTTCGTCCGAATTTGTCTTCTACTCAGAAGTAACCAGGCAGAACGCGGATACCAGGCCCAACCTTGCAAGAACCTACACTTCCAACTCAAAGACATCGCGGTTAAGAAATTGAAATCCGAACTGTATTACAAAATCACTGAATGAACATTGAGCCACGGCCATTAACGCTCATTATGCCACACCCCTCCAGGGGCCAAGTGTGTTGTGTCCTTAGGCAAAGCACTTAGTGCCGATTGCCCAAGTGGGGGCACGGTGGCGCTGTGTACTAAGGCGTACTACACGTCGACGATGCATCTGCCCTCAACCAATTCTAACCCTGCTTGTGTGGAGTTAGTATGTTGGGGAGTTTGATAGTCGCTCTCCGTAGCTCGGTGGTTCATTCCGGGTACTCCGGCTTCCTCCACCCGAAAAACTGTCCAACACGAGGTGACCATGGTTGTCGACAGTGTCGTTAAACCCCAATAAATAAATAAATGAATAAATAAATAAATAAATAAATAAATAAATAAATATCAACTGCGTGATTGTAAATGACGTGGTCGGATGTGTCCGATTGGTTCGGTAAAATGTTAATAATCCCCGGGGTGCGCGGACCATGTACTACCCCTTTCGATTCGTTGCTTATATGATCTTTTGGCTTACTCGACAACAGCGGCGTGGCCATGGAGGGGATTGGACAAGATGGGGGCGGGGGGGGGGGGGGGTCTTTGAATGAAAAATATCATCCTAAAATGCAGTGTCTGCAATCCCGAAAACAGATGCGATTCCTCCACTTTCTAGATACTTAGGCCTGAAAAAAGAATCAAGTGCCCCAACTGAAAAGGTATTTTTCCCAGTAAAACCCCCGAACTTTCACCTACAGACTACACATCCTTCACACAGCATTAGGCGAAATGAAGTGGGGAGCAAAATATTTTGTCTGCACATTTGCCTAACTTCATTTAGCCTGACCTCGACCCTAATAATAATAATCTTTGTGGAATTTTAATTTTACTTGTTTGTTTATTGGCGTTTCACGACACTTTCGACAACCAGAGTCACCTCGTATCGGACGGAGAGTACTTCGGCTTCCTCCGAGCCTAAAACTGTTCGACACGAGGTGACCCTGACTGTCGAACGTGTCGTTAAACCTCAATAGATAAATAGACAAATAAAATAAATAAATAAATAAATAAATAAATAAATAAATAAATAAATAAATAAATAAATAAATAAATAAACCGCACGGGTTCTCTCCAGCTTCCTCTACCATTAAAACTGTCCAACATGTTAACCCCAATAGACTTATTTATTTATTTATTTATTTATTGTGGTTTAGCGACACTTTCAACGGCCAGGGTCACCTGGTATCGGATTGTTTTACGGGTAGAGGAAACCTGAGTACCCGAAGAGAACCATCGAGCTTTGGCGAGCAACAGACTCCTCAACGTACTAACTCCACACAGGCGGGGTTAGCATTTATAATTTAGTTGAAGAGAAGTGCACCATCGACGTGCAGAACGGCAATTGAGATTGAGTGTCTTGCCCAAGGAAACAACGCGATTTCCGCAGATGGGATTCGAACCGAGGACCTCTCGGCTTCCATCCTGTACCTCTACCTACTGAGCCACCGCGTACCAACCCCAGTAGGTAAACAAATAAATAGCTTGCATAGCACTAAGTTTTACCAATGTGGAATTCATGAATTTTAACCCTTTACCCAACATGAAAAGCAGTCGACACTTGCAAATATAATTCTTGAATAACTAATTTTCTTCATTTTTTGTCTAAAAAATATAGGTTATGACCCATCTGTGGAACGAGCTCGTCGAGCTCGTTCCAAAGAGGGGTCATAACCTATGTTTTGAGACGAAAAATGAAAAAAATAATGAAAATTAATTGGCGATTTTTGTGAATAGCGCTGGCCGGTTTTTGCCGTTACGTTGGGGAAAGGGTTAACATACGGCGACGTTAAAAGAAATGGGCGAAAATTCCCCCCCCCCCCCCCCCCCCGTCATTTGGCATGCCCCCCCCCCCCCCCCTGTTCAACAAATATAATAAAACAAAGTGGACAGGTGGGTTTCCTGAAGTTTTAGCATAACCGGAGAGGTTTTCCAACATGAATCACAGAAGTAACAAGACAGTGAAATCTCATCCAATGCCAAGCTGACCCAAACTCATGTTTATTTCACTGTTTTTTTAAATGGTGGTTATGGTGAGGCACAGGTAAATACCGATGCCAAATCCCAAATTGAGCATGTTGTGCAATGCTTTCCTGAAAAAGACCAATCAATCATATTGAAGGTGTCATCTGCAGCACAGCACCAAAGTCACCACTGGAGACATTGGTGTTTTTTTTAAAGAAGTGTAAATCGAATTTTTAAAAACCTAACTATTATTGTCTATTGAATAAAAGGAAAGATGTATCTTTTTATAAAATTTCATATCAATTGGTGGCTGTGAGGTTTGAGATTTCGCAGATTAATAATGTTCATTGAGTTCAGCGCGAAAATTCAAATTTCCCCTGTAAAAACAACAAAACGTCATGAGTCTTAAAATATGATTGGCTGCACCTTTTGCACGGATTTTTTGTCATTCAATGTTGGAAACACGCTTCTAAATATCATTTGGCGGTTCTGAAAGATGAAGACAAGTTCTACTGTTGGTTTCTTCTTCTACCATGAAAAGGTGAGTTCCAAAATAGGTTTTTGTAAAAATTTAGTTTCCTTCTCTAAAGAATAATACTTCTTTTGTCTTGGGTAATATAAAATAAATATGAATAGAAAATGTTTCCATACTGATACAGTTCGGGAAGAATGGATTTCTTCTGCTACACTACAGGCTCATTATATACCTACCCCGCCGCATTAACGGGAAGTGGAGCAGTGTTTGTTTACTGTGGTAAATAAGTTTTACTAGTGAATTAGGACCTGGTCACCAACGCCTGGGGGTGCATAACCTCTCACGTGGCTAACACTGATATAAACAATTGGCTCTACTTGATTTCATGCCCGTTTTACAGACCATGGTGTTAGGTGCCAAAAGTAACTAAAACAAATATAAAAGTATTCCCTTGGGAACCCTGGAAGGTGGGGCAGTGCTTGTTAAGGACTATGCTACCCCAAATTTCAACCAAAATGCACAGTGCCAAAACACACAATTGAAACATTTCGGATGTTGATGTTTCATATCTGTTGGATCACGGTTATTTGATTAAAACATCGATGATAAATGAAGAGAACAAAAAGTGATTTTTAACCCTTCACCCAACGCAGATGATACCAAAATTTATTATTTTAAATATCATTTTTTGAAATTTTTCAAAAAAATTCAACAAAACCATATCATGTGACCCCTCGTTGGAACGAGCTCGTTCCAACGAGGGGTCACATGATATGGTTTTGTTGAATTTTTTTGAAAAATGTTTTTTCAACTGCTGAATTTGCATATTACGCGGGCGGATGCGGCCGATTCGTTGGGTAAAGGGTTAAGTGAATAAAATGCCTTTTAGTTATCGCATTTAAAAAAAAAAACAGCTTAAGCTGAATACGTGGGAAATATCACCGAAATAGTTGAACCAAAATATTCAGTGAACATTCATCTAGTGGCAGTTACCAACTAAATTTTAAAACCCCAGCAAAGTATTTTAAAATTGGCACAGAAAATGGCAAATTATGTACATGCTTTACAAAAGATACAAAAGGACATCCTGAAAATCCCAAGACACTTAACGACTACACATGTACAGAGTCATTGTAACTGGTCAGCGTGGCCAAACAATAACAAACATGCATGATTACAGGAGAACTGATTACCACTTGATACTCAGTAATGGAAAGTTTTCCTTCCAAACAAAAGACAATCCAATTATCCAACAGTGGTTGAATGCTTTTTTCACCTTACACTCAGTACCACTCATGCAAAATTGGTATTGGTTATCCTTCGTTTTTTGTTTTCAAAAGTTAACTGATTTAGAACTAACAAGTGAAGTTGATTTTAACTGTTACGTTCATGACATGTTTTTCTCATTTCATATTGAATGTTCTCTTCCCCTTCTACCTTCGTGTCTGATTTAAAACAAAATATTCTCAAACGACTTTGCATTTCAATCACAACTGTACCAATGGTATTAAGAGGTTCTGCTTTGGGCATTTGTTCAGTGAAACAAAACATATAATTTGATCTTTCCATCTTTTTAAATTTAGAGTTTTTTAAAAATTATTTGGTTGGTAATTGCCACTAGATGGATGTTAACGGAATATTTTAGTTTTACTATTTCTGTGATAATTTCCACGTATTCAGCTGTAGCTTTTCAAATTTCATAACTACGTAAGTCATTTTTTCCCTTTCATTTATCATTGATGTGTTAATCAAACAACCGTGATTCAACAGATATGCAACATCAACATCCGAAATGTTTCAATTGTGTGTTCTGGCACTGTGCTTTTTGTTTGAAATTTGGGGTAACATAGTCCTCAACTGCGATACCCCTTTACCAAAACGTAACGGATAAAACGGACCAGCGCTATTCAAAAAATCATTTAATTTTTAGTCTCCAAACATAGCTTATGGTCCCTCATTGAAACGAGTTCATTGAGCTCGTTCCAATGTGTCATAAGCTCTGTTTTTGACGCAAAAAAATTAGAAAAAGTTATTCAAGAATTTTATTTCCCAAGTGTCATCTGCCTTTCGTTTTAGGGAAAGGGATAAACAAGTACTGCTGTACTGGTAAAGTAGTAACCGGAACCAGCGTCTGGTGGGAGCCCTCTAAAGTGGGTGGCATAATTGTAAACGATTGGCTAAATTGCCAAGATACAGCCATAGGTGCTGAAAGTGACCTTAAAACAAAATTTATTAAGAATATCGTGGAATATCACTCAAGGCCAGTAGACCCAAACATCGTCATTAATTTTTTTCTAAAGCGTAGCTTGGGTCTTATTGGGACGAGTTTAAGGTGTTTGTTCCAGCAAGGGGCCATAAGCCACGTTTTTTAAGTTTGTGTATGGGATGGGGCGAAAAAACTCCCAAATATTAGTTTCATCTTGACGCGTATATAAAGGGTTAATTTGTTGGAGAGAAAAAAGCTCAATGATTACCTAGCCTTCAGCTAACAAATACCTGGGCTGTGGTCCTTGAGCCGAAAGCTTCATTATTCTTGTGATTTTCGAACAAATCACTTTTCCTTAGAATTTCAGTTCGTCACAAATGATTTCACGCAGTGAGTTAGAAAACAAGAGCATGTTGACTTCGACGCTAGAATAAGATTTAAAAATTTGTAAAAAGTCACGTGGTTTAAAATTTAATTGGGCGTACGAACTAATCGTATGTCATTCGACGCTGCAACCACGCCGCTTAAAATCATCTGGCGCTCTCCATTGTGAAGACCAACTGAACCCACGTGTTGGTAGATGACCAGTTTTTTCGTGAAAGTTGTTTTCTTGAATACGGTCCTTTTGTATTTGGTTAGGTGACCGCTAAATAATTCCGTTTCTAACCGAAACACGAAGGTACTTCGCCACCTGTTACAAGTTATAGCGTCTGTAGGACTTGGAAAAACTTAATTGTGAAATTGTAAGTTATTTCGAATAAAGCAATGCAGAGCGAATCGGTTGCCTCAACTATTTTAGCGACATATTTCGCTGAACTTGGAGCGAACACCTCCCCCTCTCCCCCACCCCACATAAAAAAAACCCAAAATGAGCATGAAATAATCGGAAGTGTATATTTTTGTAACAACCACCCGGGTCCTCTAAAAGGGGACATTCTTAATTTTAAACGATTGGCTCACCAAGGCTTCGTGTTTGTTTTTGTCGTCATATAGCCACATACGCTGAAAGTGACATTAAACGCCATTAAAAACGGAATTGCTTTTGAAATTTTGAAGTTTTAACAGGCATTTAAACCTGCTGTAACTCGGGGGAATTTAAATCGGAGGTACCCCCGCAGGAACCCCGAAAAGTGAAGCAGTGCTTGTTTAATGTGGTAAACAAGTCCCGTTTCACTGGTAAAATAGGACCGTCACTAATGCTTGGGGTGCGAGTCCTCTAGGCAACATGGGATATAAACGACTGACTGACATTGACTTATCAAAGTATTGTGGTCATGATTAGCTATTGTGCAGAAGTATGTGACCTTAAACACCAATAAATGGGAGCGCGGTGGCGTTGCGGTAACCGGTTCTCGTCAGATCACCGAAGTTAAGCAACGTCGAGCGCGGTTAGTAGTTGATGGATGACCATTTCCTCGACTGATTCGCGCTTCCGCGTTGTGTCCTTGGGCAATGCACTTAACCCCGATTGCCTACATGGGGGCACGATGACGCTTGGTACTGAGGCGTACTGCACGTCTTCAACCAATCCATCCCTGCCTGCGCCGTGGTGCAGAGTTCAGAGTTACGATGTTGTAGAGCTGACAGCTGCTCGTCGTTGCTCGGTGGTTCTCTCCGGGTACTCCGGATTCCTCCACCCGTAAAACTGTCACGTTCACGGTTAGCCATTGTGCATATGTATGTGACCTTAAAACACCAATAAATAAATAAATACACCAATAATAAAATAACTGGAGGAGGGTTTCGAAATTGTTGCATTCAAAACATGGCTCATGGTCCCTGATTGGAACAAGCACCTTCCAATATTGGGTCATAAGCTGTGGAAGCGAAGGGGAACGTGAGCTACTTGTTAGATTTAGCCAATGCTGTTTGTTCAGTCTTGTAAAATTAACATTAGATAACTTTCATACAATAGCCCACTGGCATGGCCCATGAACTGAAAGCCTTATGCTTGTTATTTAGATAATTTCTAGATACAGTAAATTAGATGGCAGTACAAATTTACTGCATATATTTATTTTCATCCCTTGAGTGCAACAAGGCACCATCTGCAATGCTTAAGCATTGCAGATGGCGCATTGTTGCACCAAGAGACTATATGATAAATAGGCCGTCAGTAGTGGCAGGGGGGGGGGGGGGAGGGGGGTCGGCTAAGTGTCGAGATTTCCAAAACATAAGTTTCTGAAAAACGAGTAAATTGTCGGCTAATAGATCAGTTATAGCTCGCGGTCCATAAGCTGAACTTTTGGTGCGCTTCTCGTGCTTTGTTTGCAACGAAAATGTAAAAAAACATCGGGCGAGACGGGGGGAGGGGGGGGGGGGGGGCTGGTTTAGAATCGATATTAACCCACTTCACGACGACTGCAAAATACCTGTTTCAAGCTGCCGATTTTGCCCCATAATACTAGGAACTTAACGAATTCAGTCGTTTGACACCCGAATCAAATAAAATGCAGAAAAACCTCGAATGGTTGGACATTTTGTTTCAAAAATATAGCTTGACCTTCCCCGAAGTCTGGGTAGTGAAGTACTTGTTTACTGTGGTAAACAAGCTGTTTTACTGTTCAAATAGGACCCGGTAACCACCACCTGGGACGGAAGTCCTCGAAAATGGGCAACATTTATGTCAACGATTGGCTGGACTTGAATTTATATGCATCTTGCGGTTAAGATGAGCAAATGTGCAGAAATAACATTAAAAACCAATAAATACATAAAACAGCTTGGCCTATTTTTGGAACGAGCTCAACGAGCTGGATGAATGAAATAAATATTAAGCGGTGTTAATGAAAACTATTTGAATGAAGGTTTTTCCGCAACGTTGGATAAAGGGTGGAACCAAGCCTGGAAATGGGCAGGCTGTCATCTTTAAAATGAGGACCCCCCAGGGGTTGAATTTGGTGATGTCATGTTTCACTGGTAAAATAGGACCCAGTCTGTTTGGTGTGAGAGTCCTCTAAAATGGGCAACATGGGGTGTAAACGATTGACTGACCTTGACTTTATCTCCATGTTGTGGTCTTGATTAGACATTGTGCAGAAGTATGTGACCTTAAACACCAATAACTATAATGCTTGAACCTTGACACATAAGCTGGATGTTGGGTCTCCCAGTGGAAACCTCCGGAAGTGAAGCAGTGTTTGTTTACTATCGTAAACAAGTAGTTACAGGTAAAATAGGAACCGATCTCCAGGAGTGGAAATCCTCTAACTCTTTACCTAACGAATCGTACGTATCCGTCCGCTTAATTTACAAATTAAGCAGTTGAAAAAATATTTTTCAAAAAATTGAAAAACTCATGTGACTCCCTCATTGGAACGAGCTCATCGGGATCCTTCCAATGAGGCGACAATTATGATTGGTTGAATTTTTTTGAAAAATTTGAAAAAGCAAAAATAATGAATTTTGATATCGTCTGCGGTGGGTAAAGAGCTAAAGTGCGCAGCACACGTTTAATCGATTGTCTGCACTTCGTCCCCTGAGTTCCAATGTGTTCTATGTGCCAGTAGGCACAGAGAACACATTGGAACTCAGGGGACGACTTGACTTAATACCTGTGTTTCGGTCAAATAGCCATAGATGCTAACTGTGACCCAAACCAATTAGAAACTATTCTTCGCGTGGGCAAGTCCACACTGTTTTGTTTACAATCTATTTATATGTAGTTTCTTAATATGAACAGATCAGTTGGAAGTTGGTCTTGGGAGTTTGCTCCTTGGGACTTTTGAACGATTTTGTCATGGTATTGACTGTATACCACCCAGCTATCCCCGCGGTAACCCCGGGAAGTGAAGCAGTGCCTGTTCACTTCGGTAAACAGGCTCTGTTGTACTGGTAAAATAAGACCCAGTCGCCAATGCTTGGGAGTGCAAACCTTCTCTAAAATTGGCAACGTAGCGTATAACGCTCATCCCTTGTCTCGAATTGATACTCATGTTGTGGTAAAGATTAGACATTGTGCAAAAATATGACCTTAAACACCAATAAATGGGTACCACCCAGCTCGAATAGCAATGGGGTTTAATTTAATACATGCCTGTCATTTCGATTTGCAGACGGCTATCACTGCAGTGCTTTTGCGATGGCCAACCCAAAGGCACATGGCCCCCAGAATGTAACGCCATTTCCGCGGAGAGCGCTGACTCGGTAGTTAGGGCATTGGACTTGCCGAAAGCCTCAAGACGCTATCCCGACCAGCGATAAGTGAATTCTTGGACAAGGCACTTAACTCGATTGCTCAAATGGGGCACGGTGGCTCTGTACCAGGCGTGCTGAAAGTAGATGATGCAATGATCTTCAACCAATGCTTGCCCTGCTTGTGCGTAGTTCATTGGGAGGTATGGCAGGTGCTGATTCTCCAACGTGGTTCTCTCCGTGTAATTCGGTTTCCTCCACTAATGAAACCTCTCCGACCTGGCTGTCAAAAGTGTAGTTAAACCCCACTAAATAACGCGTTATTCGATCTGCTAGTGGCCATTGCGAAAATCAATGGCATGAGCTGTCCAGTTTACCTCGCGTACTGCATCCAGGTGATAACCGTCGATCCGCGTGGTAACTTCTGTAAGAGAAGCGGTGCTTGTGTACTGTGGTAAACGTGCTCTGTTTAAATAGCAAACAAGCACCTGGCCACCATTCCTTAGATGGAAGTCCTCCAAAATGGGTAACATGGGTATAAACAGTTGGCTGAACTTGACTTGATATTCATTTTTCGGTCATGGTTACCCGTTGTGCCGAAATACGTGGCCCTAAACACCAATAAGTAAAAACACATGACTTGTGTAAATCCGCGTCATTTTAGCTAAACTTTTTGTTGCTGTTTAAAATTAATGAAACCAACATTTCCGCTCATTTCTATGGGAGGCGGAGCAAAATTGGTATCTCGGGCGACATCCAGGGTACATGGGGATTTAATACCATTTTTTATTAATCCAGTCCGTTTTGAGCGTGGTAGCTCAGTTGTTATAGCATTGAACTTTAACCCTTTACCCAACGAATCGCCGCATCCGCCCGCGTAATATGCAAATTGAGCAGCTGAAAAAAATATATTTCGAAAAATTTCAACAAAACCATATCATGTGACCCCTCTTTGGAACGAGCTCTTTCCAAAGAGGGGTCACATATTATTTTTTTCAAGTTTAACAAAACCAAAAAGGTAGCAAAGACTTGCCTAGGAACAGATGCAAAGTCAGTGGATATCGACTGTTAACCCTTTACCCAACGTAACTGCAAAAGCGGCCAGGGCTATTAACAAAAATCTCCAATTTTTATATGCCCGTTTTGAAAAAGCGGTCGTATTATGGTATACCGTTCGTCCGTCCGTCCGTCCGTCCGTCCGTCCGTCCGTCAATCCGTCCGTCCGTCTGCCCGTCTGATGGCCTTGCGAGGTGACCGTGAGGTTTGGGTATAAAACTGTTAGTACACCAACCACTTGAGGTTTTTTTTCAACTTGTGAGGTGCGAAAAACCCACTTGTGATTTGCGCAATTTTCCCCATACCGAACACTAATATCACCTCACAAGTAGATCTGCTGTAGATCGTCCGTCCGTCCGTCCGTCCACCCACACATCGTACAATAACTCAAAAATGCTTCGAGCAATTTTTGATTTTTTGGTGGAAAGTATGTTGATGGAAGCAAGCTCCCTTTCGATTTGTGTCGCTGTCCAATTTGTCATTCCAGAGTTATGGGACTTTATTCGTCAAAATATAGACAGTTTTTCACATATCGGACAATAATTTGAAAATGCTTTTAGCAATGTTCATGATTGTTTGGTTGCAAGTTGATAACTGGAATCTCCCTTTCGATTTATTTCCTAATTCTGTTGGTTATGATTATTGTACAAGAATATAAAAAAACCTGACAAGTACACATGTATACTCATTGTGCTTCCCTCTTGAAATTGATGACGGGCGTATCATGCGCTCATGGCGCAGCTGTTTATTATTTCATTTTTTGTCTCAAAAACATAGGTTATGACCCTCTTTGGAACGAGCTTGTCGAGCTCGTTTCAAAGAGGGGTCACATATGGTTTTGAAATATTTAGAAAAAATAAAATATTCAAAATAAATTTTGAAATCGTCTGCATTGGGTAAAGAGCTAAACTGAAAGGTCTAGGATCAGATCCCCACCATGGCTAACTCCATTTTCTCCTTGGGGTAAGCACTTAATCCAGATTGCCCATGTGGGGGCACGATGGCGCAATGTACTAGGGCGTACAGCACGTCGATGGCGCACGTGTTATTAAACCAATGCTAACACTGCTAGAGTGGAGTTAGTACATTGGGGGAGTCTTACAGTTGCTGGCCGCTGCTCGGTGGTTCTTTCCGGGTTCTGCGGGCTCTCCAGCTTGCCCCATCTGAAAAACTCCGATGCGAGGTGATCCTGGTTGTCGAAAGTGTCGTTAAACCCCAATAAATCCGTGCCTTTTGCTAACTGGGTTGATTCGACTAGAACAATCGCCTTCCAATTCCAGAACTGTAAACATCAAACTGGACCTCGTTGTCCTTTCTATTGTAAAATGGCCCATGTTGATATCGAATCGTTCAAATTGAAAACAAATGGGTTCTTCCGCGTGAACCCCGGGAAGTGAGGCAGTGCTTGTTGCGTTAAATAGGACCCAGTCACTATAATGCTTGGGGGCGAGTCCTCCAAAATAGGCAATATGGGGTATGAATGATTGACTGAACTTGACGTTATCTGATGTCACGATTAGCCATTGTACAGAAGTATGTGACCAATAAATAAATATAAATGGGTTTGTTTTTATCGATGTATGGTATCAGGCAAATACGTAAACCGGAACATGATTAGTAGACATTTAACAATTTTCGATTAACCTCTGAACCCTGATATCGAAACATTGATTTTAAGGTCCATTGTTTCCCCATACTACAACTAATTTAACCAAAGTAATCTTGTTGGACAGAGCTCAATGGGCTCTATTAAACAAGATTGTTTTCTGCGGGAACCCTTGGGAAGTGAAGCAGTGCTTGTTCACCGCGGTAAATGGACTGTTTTACTGGTAAAATAGGACCCAGTCAACCGATGCTCGGGAGGTGCAAACCCTCTCTAAAATAGGCAACTTGGCTTATTAGCTGATACTCGTGTTGTAGTCATGATTAGCCATTGTGCAAAAATATGTGACCATAAACACCAATAAATATAAACAAGATTGCTTTGGTTAAATGTCTAGTCGCATTGTGTTATAAATATAACTGTTTCAAATGTCGGTATTGTGACATCAGTATGCGGGATTAATCAAAATGCAAATGCAAATGTCTATTGGCCATGATAGGTAAAGTTAACCTCTCATTCTATACACCATCTAAAACAGACCACACCCATTTGTCAACAATTTTGGAAGTATTCGAGATCAATATATGACCGTTGAAATTCATCGTTTTGTGAGAAAAGCTGTATCTCACAGTAGTTACTTTGGCTAAAAGGGTTCAGGGAAAGACCTTAATTCTTGAACTATCGAATCGGATGAACTTCAAATCGTAAAGTCGCAAGTTCGATCAATCCTGACCTACATCTGCGTAATTGGGCAGCGATATAGCTCTGTACACGCTTGTGAAGTATGCTGGGGCGTACAACACGTTGATGCTACACTAGCCCTCAAGGAATACCAATTCTGCCGCTACTTTCGGTTCCGTTCCAATTCTCGGTCTTACTCCCAAAATAGTCCTACACGACATCGTCCTGCCTGTTGAACGTGGTGTTAACACTCAACAAAGAATCTTTATTCAGATAGTAACTTGGTTTTCATCTGTTTCCGACCCCACATTGCAACGTTAAGTTCGTTGCAATTAAGGTCTTCCCGTGTGAACTCCGGGAAGTGAAGCAGTGCCTGCTCACTGCGGTAAACAGGCTGTTTTACTGGTAAAATAGGACCCTGTCACAATTGCTTGTGGTGTAAGTCTAAATTGAGCAACATGGGTGTAAATGATTGGCTGTACTTGACTTTATATCCGTGTTGTGATCACGATTAGCAGTTGTGCAGAAATGTGACCTTAAACATCAATAAGTATAGGTCTGGAGCTGTGTGAAATATTAAATAGACAATTATATTAGTAGTGTGGTCTTGATTGGTGTTTCAAGTTTTTAAAGCCACCCCAAAGAAAGGATGGCCTGGAGAACTGGATAAGTGTCAGAATCATATTCTTCACTTGGGGCACGATTTGCTGACAGCGGCAATATAATCAAAATGTTCAAAAAGCTAGTTTGTCCCACTCCCTACTTAGCCTTAGCTAGGCATTTCGGCTCAATAGGGGTATATTAAAATGGGTCTAGAAAAATAAAATTTTCGAGTACTGTACAAAATATTGGGTAGGTGGAGGGATAACCATTGAAGGCCAAATTCCTTTAATCATTTTCTTCAACAAAACTGGTATCCAACCTGCAAGTCTTGGCTGCAAAAAAGGTAGCCAAGACGTGCCTAGGAACAACTGCAAAGCCAGTGGCTATCTGTTAACCCTTTACCCAAAGTAACTGCAAAAAACAGGCCCGCGCTATTAAAAAAATCCAATTTTTTATTTTTTTTTTGTCGCAAAAACATAGGCAATGACCCCTCTTTGGAACGAGCTCATCGAGCTCGTTCCAAAGAGGGTCATAATCTGTTTTTCATTCAAAAAATGAAAAACATAATTTATTCAAGAATTTTGTTTGTAAGTGTCGTCTGCTTTTCATGAGGTAAAGGGTTCATGTGTAAACCTGTATACAAATCTCCAGGCCTTTAACACTTCATATAACACACACATTAAACTTTAAATTCCACGCGGAAATACCGTAAAGTCAAGCAGTGCTTGTTTACCGTGGTAATGGGACAGTAAACAATGCTTGGGGTGGAAGTCCTCAAAATGGGTAACATCTGCATAAGCGTTCGACTAAATTTAACTATCTCTATATAGCGGTCACGATAAGCCATTGAGCCGAAACACGTGACCTTTACCTCCCATATTTTAAATATTTCAAATGTTTCAAAAAATTTAAATGAAACCTCATGTGTCTCCTCATTGGGGCGAGCTCGACGAGCACGTTCGAATGAGGGTCCTCATCTGGCGTAGTTGAAATGTTTTGAACTTTTTACTTGTAAATCACGTGGAGGGGTGGGGCGGCCAATTCTTTTGGTAAAAGGTTAAGGGTCAAATGAACCACGTCGAGGTGATTCCACAGTAGTCAAGTAATGTGTAAAAAAACTAATTTTACCTCACTGCTAGCCTTTTGGGAGTTTTCCGGAGTTTGTTCCCGTGTGGAGTTTTCGACTCCAAAAGCCTTGTTTCACTTCTCCGATGTCAAGTGCATGAGTACGTGTTTACTGTGTGGAAAACATGTTGATGCTGATGTTGATGCTTTACTGGTAAAATAGATCCCCGTGACCAACGCCTGGGGTGAAAGTCCTCTAAAATGGGCAGCATAGGTTTGAGATAACCATAACTGAAGAAAGCCCTTTAACCTCTCGAAAGATGTTATTAGAAAATGAAATTTCACACTTTTCGAAAACAAATTTCACAATTTGTCAATGAAACCATCCAAAATATGGATATCATTAGAACCAGTTCGATGAGCTGGTTCCAATGATATCCATATTTGTATGGTTTTATTGAACTTACGGAGATATTTTAGGCTGCGGTAGGCTTACACTGCTTAATTTTCTGATCATTTTTGGACGCCATGTTAGGTAAAGGGTTAAGCACCAGTAGACATACTTATAAATAAAATATTATTTGTATTTCAAGTTTGCATAAAAACAAATGATTTATTGTGGTTAATTTTTCTCTTTTCAGGTAGCTGGTGAGTTAGGATTCATGAATATCGCCAAGTGAACGTAGGTCGAAAGCCGATGTGTTCGGAGTTGTTATATAGGGAGAATAGGCGTGGCAAAAGCCACGGAGTGTTATGTAGCAAATAATTGGTTTGTTCGTAGAGTCGACGCACGGTAAGTTTTGATGACATTATGGTACGCTGGTAAGAAAATTGTAGCATGAACAAAAAGTACTGTTGAGTGTGTTAATTTGAAATATAATATGCAAAAGTACCAGGTTTCAGTTTTTTCGCTGCCATTTGGCTCGACTTTCCCTTGATAACGTTTCGAGTATATTTTCATCTCTCGCCCTCATATCAATATTCATCAGATGACGAGCGATGAAATATGCGAATCGTTTTCAAAGAAAATTGCCCAAAGTCAACGAGAAAACTAGAAGCGGAGAATTCTAAACATGAAACTTTTTATTCATTTTACAATTTTCGCTACACTTGAATACTTCAGTCGACTCATTGAATATTTGGTTCTGCTTGACCCGTTTAACGTGGGTCGAGTCGTTATTGAGAACAGGTCGCTTGTGCTTCTATCGTTTAATGCTGAATATGGATTCATTGGTAGTTGTACACATTTGTGTATCAGATAACTATACACATCGATGAACTCGTATCCAGGAGGAAATGATAAGAGCTACGCATTGACAAGTTTGTGTTCAAGACGTTTCAGAAACACGTCTTGCCGGACATTTTTGTGATTTGTGTTTGAACTTTGAACTTATTCTGGAGATGGAGGAGCCGCCAAATCTACATAATTCAGGAGACGAGGATAGAGGATTGCACATGGAAGATGGTATGTACAGGTTTGTTTTTTGGAGCCCCAGCTGGCCGTTTAGTCCTGGACTTCCGAAATACCAACACAAGCAGTCTTTCCATTCACAACACTTGAGGCATATGACACTGGACTTAGGTGGCGGTCAAAAGGTTGAGGGAGGCTACTAACTGGTCTTAGGGTTGCTTAACAACTCTGATTTAGGATTTGATCGAGAGCCTAATCGCCAGTGATTGCCGTTATTGGAGAATACTTTGTCTTTTCCTTTAACGGTGGCATATTTTTCTCAAATGTTGTGAGTGAAAAGTACAGGACTTGGTAAAAAGGTGAAAGAGATGTTGTTGGACCGGCTACGTTGCGTACAATGGTGGGGGTAGAGCCAATCCCGGGGGGTCACTTAAAAAGTTAACACTCAAAAATGAATCTGCATTTTAACTTAATATCCATTTTCTTTCAAAACAATGCCATAGCCTATTTTGAAAAAAATCGTTAAATAATGGCATATTTTTAAAATTGAATTATTTACATTATATTGTCTTGGAGACATTTTTGTGTGTTAAAATTTGAACCCTGGTTTGGGAAGGGGGGCCTATCTCTGCGCGGAGATTCCAGTTGAATCAGCTGAAAGAGATCGCTGGAGACCCTGCTTTGCGAATCCAGAGGTTATCTTTCTTTGGTTAAATACCGCTGTGAAAACTTGAATCTCAATTCGTTATTTACTGCATTTACAAAGAGCAATGCCCAGTATCACTGTCGCATGTACGTCGCGTTTGCCGCGAATTCGGGTGTTTTTCGGAAATTGTGTGAACAAGTTTTTTTCTTTGGTTTTTGCTTTTTTCGTTAAAAAAAGAAAAACCTGTGTTTTACATCTTTCAACAGGAATATGAAAAACACGTTCCTCGGTGCGCATGTGCAGTAAATAACTCGCCCTTCTCTCACGTAAAAACCGCACTGACAAAAAATAAAAAAAACTTAAAATGTTACCCGTTTTTTTTTTTTTTTTCAGGGTGTCCTTGTGACTCATGTATCATAATTAAAATAGTTTTGTGCGAATAAAACTACTAATACACGTATAAATAAATATAAAACCCATTTGTATACTAACAACGACAGGGATATAGTAAGTACATTTACGTCGGAAAAGTGCGAATTTTTCGGATGTCAACTTGTCCCAAACAACCACAAACGTCCGCGTAAACACAAAAGATCCATATAAAATACTAATTAAGTTTTTGTCAGGCGGTTTATCATGGCCCGGCCATTATCATTTATTTGTTACTTTATTTGTCTATACATGCAGTTTTTTGCTTTCACCATCTCAATTTTTCAAAAAAGTTCAACAAAACCATATCATGCGACTCCTCATTGAAACGAGCTCGATAAGCTCGTTCCAATGGGGGTCGCATCACATGTTTCTGTTGACTTTCACCCAAGGCTTTTTCAGAAATATCTTTCATTTTATAGTTGGAAATAGTGTGCTCCTTTGTGAAATTATTGACGGTTGTATGGACAAAAAGCTGCATATTTTCAGGTCGACGGAGGAGGTGAGTGGGTTTCAGTTGCATCAACTCT
This sequence comes from Pictodentalium vernedei, assembly GCA_031216915.1. NCBI lineage: Eukaryota > Metazoa > Mollusca > Scaphopoda > Dentaliida > Dentaliidae > Pictodentalium > Pictodentalium vernedei. The sequence continues at coordinate 83,022,162 of CM062288.1, read as the reverse complement.
ACAGTAGCTACCTCAAAATTTAAATATTTGAAATTTAAAAATTTTGATTAAACGATAAAACGTCATCCATAGAGCTGCTGGGGTCAGCAACAGATCATCAAATAGTAATAAAGCTTAATGGGGCTTGATTACAAATTTTGTCCATCTGTCTGATGTAAATAGTGGCTCTCCACTCGGCGAACTAGTAGTGGCAGTTTCCTTGCCACATCTGTTTGGTTTTCAATGCATCTTTGGTGGCTACTCTATAAAGAGAAACAGATCAAGTACAGATGAAGAAAAGAACCTGGTATCCCCCATCCAACCCCTTCATCGCCCACCCTGGCCACTTAGATCCACTGTTAACATATTCGATTAAATGTTTGTAGTATTAGCCACCTTAATTAACCCTTTATCTAACTGTACTTGAAAACACTTCGAATATTCTTGCATTTGGCGTTTTCTACGTTCCGAACAAAGCTTTTGATCCCGTTATTGGGAGTCTTTCAGTGGCTCAATGTTTGTAATGAAAATGAGCAACCGTTAACAGCGGTGCTATGTCCGCACTTGGCACGAAAATGTTCAGGTTTTTTTTTTGGATTGAGAGAGGTCAAACTTGGCTTTGAAAGCAAAAGTAAACCCTGTTGCGTCCTTGGGCAAGACACTTCACACCCATTGACCACGTGGGGGCAAGGTGGCGTTGTGTATTAAGGCGTACTGCACGTCGATGGTGCACCTGTCTTCAACCAATGCTAACCCTGCTTGTGTAGAGTTAATATGTTGGGAAGCCAGACTGTTGCTCGCCATTGCTTGGTGATTACCTTCGGGTACTCCGGCTTCCTTCACCTGTAACACTGTCTGACACGAGGTGACCCTGGCTGTCAAGTGTCGTTAAACCCCAGTGAACTAAAATATGGAACGTGAACCCTGTGAATTTGTTTGGTAGATCAATTCGTATATCCAATCGGAAGCCTCCGGCAGCACGTTGGAAATATTAATTAATCCCACCAACTAGTTAAACAATCGCAAATTATCTATTCGTCTGAAACAGAACATTTAATTAAAATGAGTTGAAAAGTCTGGTGGCTGTCTTGTGTGACCTCGTGTTAAATGTGTCTGTAACTTTGTTATATCGACCCAAATTAAACCACACCGTGCTGAACGTGTTCACCCTACTACGTTTTAAGTTACTTCTGGTTCCATCATTTTGACATTAAAATTGTTTAACTGCGGGTTCCATAAGGGTGTTTCAGACCCATCTAACATGTTTACATATGAACTATTCTAGTTTGATTTCTACCAAAAAGTGCATTAAGACCAATATGAGATTACTGATCCTCCCACGACCTATCGACCCAGGGAAAGACTTAAATCCATTGTCAGCATAAATGACAACGAGTCGGTCTGTACTGTGATAATGTATGTAGCCCTTGACACTGGATCAGTATTTGGACCTACTTAGCACAGGATTGGTATGGATACTTTCCCGGAACTGGATGGGCATGAACCACAGGGCATTGTAATTGTAGGCAGACCTACGTGGCGCTTGATTTGTACGTTGACCTCTGGCGTTTTGTATATAGACCTACATGGCACTGGATTTGCATGCAGAGCTACAAGGCACTGATGGGAACGCAAAACTACAAGATACTGATTGGTATGCAGAGCTACAAGGCATTGGACTGGCATGCTGAACAAAAAGGCAATGGCCTGGCACATAGACCTACAAGGCAGTAGATTGACAGACCTACAAGGCAGTAGATTGACAGACCTACAAGGCAGTAGATTGACAGACCTACAAGGCAGTAGATTGACAGACCTACAAGGCAGTAGATTGACGCGTAGACCTACAAGGTAGTAGACTGGAGCACTTACCTGCGAGGTGGGGGATGAGCATGCAGATCCTCCAGGAAATGCACTTGGGATTAGACATGTGAGGGTAGTGGATTGGCGATCAGACCCGTTTGGCACTGGAGTTGCGATTACCTACTTGGCGCTGGATTGGCATATGCAGACGGCCTTGGTACCGGATTTCCTCACTTGCCTACTTTGTACTGACTCCGAATGAAGTTTTGTATAAAGATTCAACTTTCAAGGACAGTTGGGCGACCTGTATGAATGCGGATGCGTGACCGACACAATATAATCCCACGTAAAGGCCGATACCGCTAGGAATAGTCTCACTTATGAGCTCATTTTTGCAATTTGCATGCGATGTAAGGGAATGAAGTGACCAGATGTTCTTTCGGTAAATTATTCAGGTTGAAATGAGTTTTTCCAGAATGGAATTGAAACGTTCCAGAAACAACGATCTCTTCTGTATAATAGATTATAAATCGATGTCAAGGCCAAGCAAACATACTCGGAGGGTTGTAGAAATGACGGAAACCTGTCGAATTTTCTGCAAAATGGTCTTCACAATCGGTAGCGTTCCACGCAAAACGAAACAAAACAGATGAAATTGCGTCGATTTACACCAAATGGTTGACAATAAGTTTCAAAACCATAAAACTAAACATCGGACACGAAGCCATTTTTGACATTTTGGCAGTAAAATCGCCATTTAACAGAAGGTTTAGAATTTCAAACCAGACCCCTCGGCAGGTGATTAATTCAGTTAAAACGTTTGGAAGTAGAGAATTGAAAGAAATTGGAAGATTTCATCAGGGATCAAATTTACAGCTGTTAACAGACTTGGTGTTAAGAATATTTGGTCCAATTTTCTACACCAGGATTTCCGGGCTTCCACTACATGATGGGATTTCATAAGGAATGCCAATAGGCAGAATGCATCATATGCCACAGCAGTATCGTGCATTTATACGTAACTGTTCCTGGAAACTGCTTCAGCCCTTGGTAGTTGGTAATGTGTTACTTGACTGCTCATTGAGTAAGAGTCCGGCACTGGAGGGTAATAGTTTGTGCACTACTTGTGTAACGTCAAGAAACTGAACAAGAAAATTAAACGGCGGTGGAGTGCGTTTGAAAATGAGCTTTAGCCAACGTCACGTCAAAACCTTTCAATGAGCCCAACGGCCTGGAATGTGAGCTAAGCTGCCTTGTATCGGAACAGAAGTACGATACTTTTCTACATCCCAAAGAACTAGCAGTCTGGCCAAGAATATCTAGAAAATAGTCCGCTCATTTGCATATACAGAAACAGTTCGATACCCTGTATTTTAACCTGGATTGAGCAAGTTTGAGCTGTCAGGGACTCAATCGCTTTGATCACACATGAAAATTGGCCAACAGATGAACCACTTTATCAACGCTGACTCAAGAAAAGAAACTGCGTTTTCTATTGCCATTCGAATCAGTACAAAGATTATTTCCAGTACGATATTCAATGCCCAGAACCATCGTCAGGGGACATCAGTACCTTCAGTGTACACAATTAAAGCTGTTGTTGTGCAACCTTGTAACCATCCTGGCTTTAAGAAAATGCTGAAAACACTGGAATAGGGGGCCCCTTTTGTGGACACGTATAACAGGACTGAGCGATTTCTACTTTTTGGTGGAACTGACAGGCGGCATATCGTGAGTAAAAACGTCCGTAAAATGAAATTTCCAAAGTTTCAGCGTTTGGAGCCTTAAAATTTGAAGTTCGTATATGAAGTAGCGGAATCACAAATGGACTCCGCTAGAATCAACAATTCTTTTGAAAAGTATATAGATTTATGTGCATCCGGGGGCAGTATGTGCACTTCTATATTTGAGCGCACCGTACATAGTTGTCCTCTGGACAAACCTTTTTGACGGTTGACACTCGACGTCTCATCACATGTGAACCAGGTAGTTTGAAGACCCGAGCGTCAGTTTGTGAAATCATTACAGACGTTTCAAAATGGATTGGATTGGACTGGACTGGATTGGACAATTAATCGACTTAAACGGAACTAGTCACACCGATATCACGTCATTTGTCGACCTTCACCAGAGGCAAAATCAACCTGCATATCTATTGTAGCCATTGGTTTGACTGATAGTTGACGAAAACAGAATTGTCCGCTCTCGTTGTGACCTGAATACATTTCGGTTTAAAACAAGGTAATAAGGGGACATTGAGCGCATATTAGATACTTGATTGGACAAGGCTGCTTCACAACACGGATGCAAGAAACTTCTGTTCAGCATGGAAGATCAGACGGCAGTTTCATCAATTTGTATTGGAATTCAAATATTTTCGAACAGAAGCAAGGTCATAAGCCAGACTTGAATACCAATCCATCAGCACATTAGAATATCGTTTGGAACATAAGACCATTTTTACCACCTAGAAACCCCGTGAACGTGGGAGCAAGGCAAAGATGGAGTAAACGTTTAAAGTAGATTCCATTTATCGCCAATATAAAACAGAAGCATATCTCGCTGTGGAGAATGCGAATTTAAAACCAGAGAGCTTGGGTGAAGACAACGTGCTTTTTTACAGTCCCGCCGCCTCTAACAAGGAACGGAAATCGCGCGTGAACATGTGAAGAAGTCTGTTTACAGCTTTGGGCAGCGGAACTGTCGGCCCATTTTCCCTGGCTATTTTTTCATACGAAACTTTATAATTTTGGGAAGGACATTTTGTGAAGATTCTGTTTTCAAGCATGGGTGCTGTTTTTCCAGGATTGAAATTAGTGTCATCCGTTACAGTTGCTCAATTGTTTTCCTAGGTACACTGCCTCAAGTGTACAGCAGTTGTTTCAACTCTAAAATGGGGGTATTTTATCGTCAAATGGAACTTCACCAGAGACAAAATCCACTCAAGCTTCATATATCTTTTGGAAAATGAAACTTTTTGCCACAAGATCGACAAATAGCTAACGGAAAGTGAACTTTCTGCCATATTTGTGACCTCTGTTAGAAAACATTTTGGTTTAAAAAAACGTGATTAATTGAATTTCAACTCGTCGATTCTTTAGTGGAAGCGAATGCTTCACAACACGGCTGCACGATACGTCATCTGTTAACCAATAACCACGCAAGACCCAAGTGATACCCATCATATTTAAATTACTCGTCTATTGCACATACGACAGATCGGATTTCGCACAGACATAAACTGTCAAGGGAATGCCGCCTTAACAGACAAGAATGCTGTGACGCTAACAAACATGGACGGAAACTCGGAATTGACAGGACATATTCATCGGCGTACATTAAATGCTTCTGTGAATTCAATAAATACAATAGAGCGTCGGGGAAAGTGAATCTACAATAAGATGTCACCACCAGTATACTTGCCCCTTAAATCAACATTGTTACAGGAATCTGATGCACTTCCAAGGTATATTTCGTACCCGCCTTGATTATGGAAAGTTCTTCATATGGATAATCAAGTAATGAAATGGTAGAAGTTTTATGAACAGTTTGTGGAACATGGGCATGGTCAAAAGACTAAAACCGTTATCATTTATTGTAGAAGCCACAGAATTAACAATTTAGATAACGTTTTGAGGAAACGAAGCATAACTGCTTTACAAGTGTTGGTGAAACATTGATGGAACACAATTTACTGCCTACTTTTTACAAACCTTCAAAACAATGGTACTTCAGTAATTTGGAAAACAAGCTTGCTCTACAATCGGTCCTGCTATAGATTCAACGAAAAACACCTTTCGTCATTAATTTCGCGAAAGAAGCTTGGACCTAAAGCCCGAATGGGGAAGATGAAAGGAAGTTTTGTTGGTGGAATTTAAAAACTAAACCGATGTCTCAAAATAAGAATTTAAAACCGCAGAGATCATAGAACCAAGGAGCTACAGCATTGGATATCGGGACATCATTTAACTGCAACTAAGACCTGGAGCGGACTTGAACGTTTTGCAATAGATACCCAAAAGGGCGCCTACTTTCTAATGCACCTGCTCATACTACCATAAGCATATTCAATGTGTTTTTATCGATTATAGTGGATATCGAAACATGGAAGCCGTTGGGAAGGAGCAGCAAGTGTATCAAGAGCAGGAAAGAGCATGGGAACAAGTCTGACAATCCCAAGTCCCGTCTTTGGCAAAAGGGTGATATATATCCATAATGTTAATCAGCACTTGAATGGAAACTGATGTAAACAATTGGATTTGTTGACGACCTTGACCGATGAAAGGAGCTCGGATGCATTTTTGCATGCCTTACAAAAGGTAATGCTCAGAAAAACCAAACGATGTTAGAAACATTTTCCAGGATGCTTCCGTTCAAAACGTTGCAGGCAATGGCGGTGCAGGGAACAACTCGAGGACGCGCTAAAAATTGCAGAACCACGATAGATTGAAAATGGTCGACTGGGTGATGGCTGGACTATTCGTGGCAACAGACCTGCACGCAACGGGAAACTGACCCGTGCTTGTATTTGCGAGATGTCTGGAGCATTTTAGCCAGACTTGGGGGATATGCAACAGTCTGAGACCAAATCAAATTACAAGCTCGCGATATTTGCAGAAACTGGTTGCTCAGAAGTTAGAAAGGGGTGGCTACCGTTAGTTTAGCAAAGCAATGTAAGTTTGTAGTTGTATGGGGTCTGAAGGGGTTACCTCACCCAATATAGATAGAATCATTCATTTTTCCATCGGTATCTTTTGATAACTGAAAAATTGTAAGCCATGCTTGGAGGTTTCTTCAGGTAAATCTGTCCACTGACCTTATTCTACCCCACGTTCCAAAAAATTCCTTGCAGGAAACCCGGGAGGTGTAGCAGTGCCTGTTCACTGCAGCACCCAGGCTGTGTGTTACTGGTAAAATAGGATCAGTCGCCAATGCTTGGGAAGTAAAAACCCCCTCTAAAATGGGCAACATGGCTTACTATTGTCTTCCCCGGTCTTGAGTTGATACTCATGTTGGGGTCATGATTAGCCATTTTGCAAACATGTGACCTTAAACACCTATAAATAATTCTAAAAAATAATTTTTATAAAATTAAAACTAAAAAAAGAAACAAACAAAACAAATGAAATGACATAACCATTCTTCCTACATACATTACTGCCTGTAGATGCTCAGCACGGTGAGGGTTTATATATTTTGTAATAGAGTTGAATATCAATCCTTCAGCTTTTCTTCCAAACAAAATCAACCTTCTGTTGACATCTTATTCATTGTCTATTTTGAACATTTTGCGACTTGTGTTTCTGGAGTTTTTGCGCCAGTGTCAAAGGAGGATAATTGGACATAATAGTAAGATTTATGGAATTCCGTTTGAAGGATCGAAATTCAAAGGCAGCTGCCCAACTGCAAATCTTAATTTTGCCCATTTAAATATATTCCGTCCCCATCCACCGTCTCGCCTTAACTGTTCTGTATTTTGTTCTTTCTTTTGCAGCCATTAACCCTTAAGATGCCAAAAAAATATTTCATGGGTTCATTTGTCACGTACTGTTAACTGACATGATTTAGGAAAGAGCTCTATCGAACCTTTTCATCGCAGATAATTGTATCTGATAAATGAAACTCACACCTGTAATTCATCGTATTCTTTGCCGTTCTATGTGGCTTTGTACTAAAAACGTTGAAGTTGTCCGTTGTGTTGTTGTGAAATCAGTTCCTCCAGCGACAAATTGATTCTACCATTATACAAACGGTGACATTCCTCCAAAACCATAACATTCCAGTAATGTTTTGACAACACACTATTTGATAGGTGTTATTGAAAACTCTTAACGAATCGACCACACCCGCCCGCGTAATATGCTAATTCAGCAGTTGAAAAAATTATTTTCAAAAACTTTCCAACGAAACCATATCATGTGACCTCTTTGGAATGAGATCATCTAAGATATAATTTTTCTAATTAAGGCCTAAAATGGACATCATTTGTCTAAATGTTTTGAAAGAAATCTGAAAAAAGTTTTAATTTAACTGGATGCTCTAACGCAGACACATGATCTCCAACTATTACATAAGTTTTTCTTACTTGCACGAGGTCTTGTTCAGTGTTCTCGTTCAAGGTTCTTTTTCGCTTTGACTGTTTGACTGGAATTGCATAGTTAGCCACAGATAGCAACAGGTTCGTAATAAGTAAAGACAATTTGGTAAACCTATCGCAACTCTTTCAAAGCATTTTTAACTTTGGAACTGGAGAGTTAAATTGTTTGTCCGGTAGAATAGACTGGTTCCATTCTACCAAAAGGTCACAACGAATGTCTGCAGTAAAAAGTAGACTATAAAAAACACAAACGATAAGGCATCGGATGTTTGTTGAAAATGAAAATTCCCACTAAATAATGCACGAACGTGTCATCCACTCAAGTTTAAAACTACTTGAAACTGGCGTTAAATCATCGGTTTCCAAGTTGAATTTGAGCAGCAACAAAATATCGTCCGATAAGTGCAACAAAGCGCCATCTGCAATGCTTTAGTTTTAGCTTTAGCATTAGCATTGCCGATGTCGCCCTGTTTCACTCGATGGACGATATACCAACAGAATTACCTAAGTATTTCTATCGACGAAATTCGACGCTTGCCCAACACAAGCTAGATAATGGTATATTTATGATTTTGTGTGAGGGCTGAGATTATCGGGTTAACGGTTAAAAACTACCGATGAAAAGTTTCGTCGCTTGCCACTATAAGCTCTCGACGATGCTTTTCATCGGTGGTTTCTACCAGAATTCTCGTTCCTGGCATCCATGTTGGAATGGAGTGTCCACACGTGTCGACACGACTGAGGTTTGAAAAAAATATTTCAAAGGTCGCTTCTTTGAAACTAGCCGGCTTTGGTATATAATCATGGCATAAATATAGGATCTTTATTGAGTAACGATTCAAAATGAAATTTCTGAGCAGTTTATTAAAATCGACCTGAGCCGAGGTTTCTGGAGGCTTAGACCGATTTTGGTGAACAATGTACAGACATTTTATATCAAATCGTGACGAAGTTAGGATTTTAATTAGATGTATAATTTAAAACTTGATCTAACGTTACGGTATTCACAAAAACTGTCAACTAAATTGTATTTCGATTTTTGCCTCAAAAACAGCTTATAACCCCCAGTGGAACGAGCTCGTTTTCGAGGCATAAGCTGTTTTCGAGGCAAAAAAGTTAAAAAGTACCGTGGTAATTCGATGAACCGTCAATAAAAATAAAAAAAAATTACACTTGCGGAAGCACCTCACAATCTAATGACAAACACCTTCCCCCTCATTTTATTCATAAGCATTAAATCTAAATGGTTGAGTAAGAATTAAAATATGTATTGCCGGTTTAAAAAAAAATGCCCACTTCTCACTTTAAAACAAATGAGTTGTAAAATACGACCTGCTATCAAAGGCTGCTACGCATGACGTCATCAGTTAGAAAAAAAAGAAACCCAACTGAAGGCATCTACCTTGACGTTGGTAGTTGGGCTTGGTGACCAAGAGATGCCACACTGAGCAGTTGACATTTTAAAACGCCGTTGAGAACCTTACATTACTTTTCAGAAAATGGGCTTCTTGGTTGATTACAAACAAGCATTGGATATCAAAACCATGTACTACCGAGAAATTTGACCAATTGTAGAGGTTTGTGACGGCTAATCTTCAGACTGGTTGGTAACGTTTTGGTAACCTGAGTAGTGATGCAGTGCTTGTTCACCGTGGAAAACAAGTTTTACTGGTAAAATGGGACCCAGTAACCAATGCCTTTCCCCATGGCAACCCCGGGAAGTGAAGCAGTGGCTGTTCAACGTGGTAAACGGGCTCTGTTTTACAGGTAAAATAGGACTCGGTCACCAATGCTTGGGAGGTGAAAACCCTTTCTAAAATGGGCAACATGGCTTATAAACGCTCACTGCTGGTCTTGAGTTGATACTCGTGTTGTGGTCATGATCAGCCATTGTGACAAAATGTGACCTTAAACACCAATAACCAATGCCTTTAGAAGTCTTCAGAGGTGGATTGGCCGTATGGTCCACCAGTGGAGCCCGATAACTGGTGACCCTTGGGCCCCCAATATTGATGCAGCCCAACTAACACCTGTTGGTGTGTGAAATCTCGTGAAAACGCCCAATGTGTGAAATGGACAGGATTGCACAACATGCTGGTACATTAAGATGCTCCCTTTGTGGACTGCATCAGAGAACATTTCGATATACCAGCCGTCTTGCCCTCTTACTGATCTCCCAGATGCAAGGAAAGTGTTATTTTTGGAAGGATCAAAATTCTCCCATTGTGACGACCATAGGCCCGCACTCCCACTCCATTTTGATACCATTTGTGGTGAAGGAGTGATGAAGATGATACAAAAATGTCATCGAAAATGTCCTGTGTGAACTGCCATTGATCACTCAGATGCGAGGAAGCAGCGTTCGTTCAGTTCGAAAAAACAATTTTTTTCCGGGTCCGGGTTGTGCCTTCGTTCATTTCCCGGCAACTGTTTCTGCCCAGTCCTCCCTTGGAAGTCTTCTAAAAGGACCAAATTGGAAATCCATGTTTCGGTCGTGATTAATCATTGTGCAGAAATGACCTTACCGACCAATAATTATGGTCTTCACATTCAAAAATCAGCACCGACTTTGACCACCATTACAAAATCGTTCAACGTGAGCTCAACAGAAAAATTGAATACCTTAATGTTGAAATAATTACTGCACGCTTGAAGGATTCTGTGCTATGGAATAAGGTGGTTATGCTTTTAGCTGGCGAGCGTATGTGCCTATGTTGCAGAGTCGAACACAGTGTTGCTTATAGACAAGTGTAATAAGCGTCCCCGGGGCGCGGTGGCTCAGTGGTAGACTGTTGCACTTATATGCTAGAGGTCCCGAGTTCGATCCCCACCAGAGACGACCCGCGTTGTCATTGGGCAATTCACTTCATCTTGTTTGCCTTCATGGGGCCACGATGTCGCCGTGTATTAAGGCGCACTGCACGTCGATGGCGCACATGTCTTCAACCACTGTAACCCTGCTTGAGTGGAGCTTGAACAGTTGGAATGTTGAGCTGACAGTTGCTCGCCGATGCTCGGTGGTTCTCTCCAGGTACTCCGGCTTCCTCCACCCGTGAAACTATCACGGTCACGAGTAGCCGTTGTGCATAAGTGTGACCTTAAATACCAATAATTAGCTCTACCTGTAGGATCCCCGGGAAGTAAGGCTGTGCGAATTTACTGTGGTAAATATGCCGTAGTTACTGGTGGAACAGGACGCTCGGTAAACAATATCTGGAGGAACTACTCTCTAAAATGAGCAACATGTATATGTTGACTAAACGATTGACTAAACGTTCTGTTACGGTCACGATTAGCCAACATAGTGCAGAAATACGTAACCTTAAACACCAATCAATAAATAAGTTAATGTTTTTTTCTTAAATAGCTGTTGAGATGCTTTTCTTTTATATTAATCTCATGTCCACCATGGGAACAACGAGAAATTGAGCGGTTTGTTTACTGTGATAAGGTGTTTCTACTGTTAAAGTAGGTCCCTGTAACCAACGCACAGGAGGTGGTCAATGTGGGCAACCTATTTATAAACTTTTGGCATAACTTCACTTCAGGCCTATGTTTCGGTCAAATAGCAATAAAATCGTATGACTTTACACCAGTAATTGACCAAAGACTAAATTTCGGCATGATTGAAGTGCTGGTGCCGAAATATAAATTCCAATTGGAGTTTGCTTCACATGTTGCGTTCAAATGAATTTGTTACTTTTCATTGAAAAGTGCCCATAGGCACTCTACAATACAAAGCAACAAAATGCGTCAAGGAAAAATTAATGCTATTTTTTGTTTAGAATCTAAGCATCTCGAAGCTCCTGCACTAAAACGCCATAATACAAACATCGGCAATTTATTTCGAGACCGATACATGAGACATTCGCCTAGCCTCGTAGTTGTTGTAGGGTGTCTTAATTCAGGCATAAACTTGACTAAAATGGCCGCTCGGGTGAACCTCGCTCTCTAACAAAAATCGGTACAATCACCCACAGCAACTGCTGTACAACATCGGTAACAAGTGTATTTAAGGGCCGATACCAAGAGCCGAAAACAATGTTTCTATATCCCTTCTAAGGAAATACGCTATATGTATTAATGTATTTGTATGAAAATGTTGCAGTTGCTTACTGTATCCAGAAGAAATGTCCGGTTGCCAGCTTCAGAGAAGATTGCATGTGCTGGAATTTCCTGGTGGTATATGTTGCGTTGGACAGTAGGGGAAACATGGTCACATTTCCAAGAAAGCAAAAGATCTGTTTTAAACCATACACTTGTGAACGAGGTAAGAATAAAGTGATAAGAAAATTATTTCTGGCCAACAGCATGCGAGATCATTAATATTGCAATCAAGAACAGGAAACTAGCGACGTGGTGTGTTTGGGAGTGTCTTCCCCCAGTCCTGGCAAAATTTTAAATGGTTTTAAATTTGAAGTCTGAAACCACCATTGATGGAAATTGCATGCCCTAGACTAAATTTCGTGACCTTTTTTTTTCTCTTGCTGCGACCATTTGTAATTTTCATTAAGTGACTTTTTAACCACATTTCACGAAATTTTTTGATCACATTTCGTTCGTTAGTGCAATAGGGCGCCAGCTGCAATGCTGAAGCATTGCAGAAGCCACATTGTTACTTTCAAGAGCCGATTTCCAACTCGACAACCCAAAGGTATTAAATTGCGAACACAAGGGTAGAGCATATGTTCGATGTCAAAAGCATTTAGAAATTCACAGGTAGCAGTTAAAAAATTAAAACTCGCGGAATGGTTTTAACAATTATTTTCTGTAGCCGAAGACAGTTTATTCAATATTACAACGCTTCCCGCCCACCACCCCACGCCCCCTCGCCACGCCTCCGACTAATTGGACGTTGAGTAAGCTATTGTATTTGATGCACGTCTACCTGACGAAAGGTCAGTTACATTATAATCTTTGTCCGACTCAAATAGCTTTCGAAAATGAACAAAATTGTATAAGTTGTCCACTCAATGGCGATGTATTACCAAATAATGTGTACATTGCGGGCGGAGGGAGGGTGGATCACAATCGCAAAACCTACAGTGAGACTCCCCCAGAGGCAAAAATTTAAAGGACACTTTGACAACTAGCCCCCAGTTGGAACACTGAAGCCTATTGGCTGAATGAACAATTATCGTTCACTTTTTCAAGTCGGATACTGGGCGCAGGTTCCATTCTGTGGGTGCTATGGGGGTTGTCCCTACAAGCTCGCAAGACACCTGTCAACTGGAATCTAGAATGCGAAGCTGTTATGGCTTGAAACCAGTCTAGCTCTTTGTCAACAGCTTATATAAATACGTTATATAATTGGAAAGTCGGATTCCATGACTATCGATCGATCCAGTTGGAAATTCGAAATTCAAGTTTTGAACTCACATGATATGCAATGTAATAGAATTTAACGTCGCACGGGCGGGGCTACCTATCCTCGGACAAGTGTGCCCCCCAGTTAAATATACCATGTATAGAGTTGCAGATGACATGTATCTTTATATAGTTTCCTGCTTGTAAATGATGTATGACAATGTCAAGGTAAATCCGGCTGATTTAGTTTTCGCGGAAAGAATACACTGGGGGCAATTTTTCAAAGCAATAAGTTGAAGGTGTATGATGACCCAAAGGTTAACTCATGCAACATATTTTAACAAACTGTTCAATAAACATCGTTTCATAATGTTTTCTGTTAATTGGCTAGTAGTAGTGACAAAATACACAGCGAGACGTGTGTGTGTGAATGAGTAAATCGATATGGCACGAGTACCACCGCGGAAGGATAAAATGAAGCTACGGACCTCGAGTTTTATTCTTCCGCGATGGCACAAGTGCCGCATCGATTCACCCATTCACACACGTGTCGTTCTATGGTTATTACGCAACTCCACGTCTATAAAATCACTGAAATGGACACTCAGCAATTCATTTGATGACTATCAAAAAAAAGCTTATTTCCCACCAAATTTGCGAGTGTTACTATTTCGTCTCCCGAGTTCTATTGTTCTATCTGCCTAGAGGCACCTAGAACACATTGGAACTCAGGGGACGATTTTTATCTATCGCTAGCGATTCAAATTGTAATTGTAAGTGTGCACTATTTGTATAAAATTCTTGATAATTTCGCTTCTATTTAAAAAGTCAACGATTTCCGTTCCGCTCATATGTGCGGAACAGATTTTAATTTTTCACTTGTTTTAGTGGTGCTGTAGATGTGATCTTTGGTAGAAAAGGGGCGTGTTTATAAAATTGACTACAAAGCTTACAATCGGCAGTCTGGTAAACATTTGTAATTTTTCATTGTCTGATCCAATGAACAGACGGCAGACTGGAAATCCCATGACAGTTCGGTGGTTCTGTACTGTGTTCCTGAAAAAAGTTAATGCTTGGCTTGGCGTTCCAGTGTTGAAAGGTTAGTACGTTCACGTTCTATTAAATTTGAATTTTAGGACCATCCACAGATCAAGAATTCTGCCTTCATTTTGTAACCCTTTGTCTAACCCTTGGGCAAGGCTCTTAACTCGCTGTTATCAAATCCTAGTCATGGCCTCTTTGAAGCAGCCATGACTAGATTTGATAACCTCATGTACATTTAACTAGATAATATTTGTCAAAAAGTGTAATTTATTCACGGGAAATTGGTTAAAAGTAACCGAATTATACTTATTTTAGTGGCAAGGGATTTCTTGTGGGCAGGAATATTCGCCAGCAGCGTGCAATGAGTTAATCTCGGTTGTCCTCGTGGGGGCACGATGGCGCTGTGTACTAATACGTACTGCACGTCAATGATGCACTTGTCTTAAACAAATGCTAATTCTGCTCGTGCGGAGTTGGTACATTTTGGGGAGAGTTAATCGCAGTCGCTCGGTGGTCATATACGGGTACACCGGATTCCTCCATCCGTAAAACTGCCCGACATGAGGCGAACCTGGCTGAGTGTTAAAACAGCAACTGAAAAATGGCTGTATCCAACACCCCCGTGGGAACCCCAGGAAGTTGAACAGTGCTGGTTTCATTACCATGATTAAACATGTCAACCATGCCTTGTTTAACTGATAAAATAGGACTCTGTCACCCATTGTTTGGGATTAAAGTTTAAAATGGGAAACGTGTTTAAACGGTTGACCAAATTTTATCTCAGTGTTGGGGTCACTATGGGCCATTGTGTCCCCGCGGGAACCCAGCAGACAGCGGTTTTAATGAAGGCAACGTACTGTAATAATACACCAAAGTTTTTTAGACCTACCGGAAGTATATTTTTGTCAAATGCTGCATTTGTGCTGCCAGATGGTGTATTTTTGCTGCCAGATGGTGTATTTTTGCTGCCAGATGGTGTATTTTTGCTGCCAGATGGTGTATTTTTGCTGCAAACTGGTGTTCTTTTGCTGCCAAATGGTGTATTTTTGCTGCCAAATGGTGTATTTTTGGTTCCAAATGACCTAACACATTTAGTGGAGAACTATTTTGTGTACTATAGACCGTGGTTGAGTGGTGATTGTCAAGGGGTCATTTAAAATGCGTTTTATTCTACTTTCGTACTACGGAATTTCATTTCAGAGTGATAGCCAGAGATGGTACTGGATTGTGGCTTGGAATAACATACGGCCATCTTGACTAGTTTTCATTTCCATTTGTTGTGTAAAGTTCTCGTGGCAGTTGTTGGCATGTATTGCTTGTTCTATATGAAAGCGGAAACCTTTAACCGCTACCCCCAGGGATCGAAACGCTATGGGCAGTATGTATTAAAAACTGCCACGTTTCTGGTTTCTAAGGGTGGATTGGTTGAAAATCATCAATTATTTGTGCTGGATCTACAAGACGTGAACATCTTGTATTTTGCGATTTGTCTTGTAAGATGTCTGATGGTAAAAAATTGCTTTTTTTATGGCGAAATTGCGTGTGCAGTATGAATTTGTGGCTTTCTGGACCTGTGATACATTATATTTCCGGAATTTGGCAGTTATTATTCACCTCTGGAGAACATAACTAATTTTATCCAGTTTCTGAAGCTGGTAAACTTTGTTTGAAAAAATCAAGAGGACTTGTGAAAGATAAGTTTGGATTCGCTGAAAGGTTACCTCGCGAGATTAGTTCCACACATCAAAAGTGTAGGCAAAACCATTAGTAGAAATTTGGGTACAGAAATATTACTGCATCTTTCAGTATTGACGTTACCCCCCCCCCCCCCCCCCCCCCCCCCCCCCCGGATTTTGGAATTTAGAGGTGTTTTAGAACAATTACTAAAGTTGTAGTGGAATGGTGCAATAGAACCTACCTGTATGTAGATATAAGTTTCTCTTTCTGTTTCAGACATGCGTTTTCAAACAATATGCGCTTTTATTGGATTCACCTATTTCTAATTGGTGGATTTTTTTTTCTCAACCGATTCTTGTCTGACGGATTACGCGAAAACGGTCTGTACGATTTTGCTGAAATTCGGCTCACCTCTTGAGAGTCATGCGAAGTTTCTCACCTGGGTCATGGCATTTCTGAAGTTTTTCATTTTCTGCCAAAGCCGTGAAAAAATGGTCAAAATGTCACATTTTGCCCAAATTCTCAAAAATGCCCTAGGCGATTCGGCTGAAACATTCCTAATATGGGAAGCATCACCAACTGCATCTATCTGCAGAGGCGGTATTACCCACCTTGACCCTATTTTGCCACAAACTTCCCCCGAATTTGCATTTTAGGCGAAAATGGCAGACATTCACATGCGATTTCTGAGGTGCAACCACATTTTCTCACGCCATGTCCAATAGGAAGACCGGGCATTCATCCAGGAACAATTTTGCTGTTATGTTTTATTCAAAGGTTTAACCTTCATCCAGTTTTTGGGCCTTGAATCAGAGTACCCTAAACGTCTACCTAAAATTCGCTCATTTTGAATTCACTTTTCTCCCACTTTGGAATGGAATATCGAAAGATGATTTGCATGTCCGTATTCACAATCGATTACCAAGCATATTTGCCGTTGTAAGTTTGGTTGTAAAGTTTAACCCTATGCCCATTCTGGTTGCCTAAAAGTAGACACCGTCCAAGAAAGCTCCATTTCAAATTGAATGACCGCTGAATGTTTTCTTTGGCTGCATGCAGCATTCAAAGTATGACAACTTTTCTTCAATGTTATTATAAAAAAAATTAACCCTTAATAGATTGGGGAGTTCCCATAAGGGTACTTTCGGAATATCGTTTTCGCCAACTTTCACATGCGATTTCTGAACACTGGAGACATATTTTCTCAAAGCGTTTCACATGAGAAGATAGTGCGTACATCCTAGAACAATTTTGCTGTTATGTTTTATTCAATGTTTTGCCCTTCACCCAGTTTTCGGGTCTCAAATTCGATTACCCTCAGATTCTTTATAAAAGCAGTTCCCTTTGCTGCTATGTTAAAATTGTTCAAGCTAGTTATCAGTAAGTGTCAAGCTTTGATTGACAACAGGTGTTTGGTTTTATTTATTTGTGAAATATGATTTGAACTGACCAGCATTCTCCAGATGCTGTTTTTCCTATTTGATGGACAGTACTGCCTGAAAAATTGTTTTTTTCAAAATTTTCATTAACCCTCTTTTACTGATTTTTATTACAGCATAATTCATAAATGTGTTCTGGAACTATTTCCAAAGCAATATTGCTATAATGCTTTTGATTTCTAACTTAACCCTGCATGCGTGGTTACAGAGAAGATATGGATTTCCAGCAATTATGGCTGGAGTAATATGAAATGCAGTCTGTCAGTCTGTATGCCTACCTATCTGCCTGACAGCAAGCACGCCCTAACTTCGATTTTAACCATTCTCCTGTCATGCCTGTGAGAAAGAGTACAGTTGGAAGAGTTAAATTCTTGCCTGCCTGCCTGCCTGCCCGCCTGCTAGCCCGACAAAGCCTTCTAAACCGCCCGCCAGCCCACTTGCCTGCCCTGGCTTCGACATTAACCATACAACATTCATGCCAGTGTAAATAGAACAGTCGGTTAATCCTCGTTTACTGATTTTTATTGCAACGGAATTGATAAGTGTGTGCTGGCACTATTTCCTAAGCAGTATTGCTGTGATGCCGTTAATTTCTAACTTACCTCTGCGCGCGTGGTTACAGAGAAGTAGATATAGATTACCATCAATTATGTCTGGAATAATATGAAATGCAGTCTGTCTGACTGCCTACCCACTGGCCTGACAGCAAGCCTGACCCGACTTCGGCTTTAATTTTGTTAAAAGTTGAACCCTTTGAGACTGCCCATATGGGTACGGTCGGAATAATTGTTATTTACATAAAATCACTGAATATTGGTAAGCGTGCAGTGGTAGTTTGAAATAGAATATCTGAAAATGCTATCGAAATTCGGATTCTCAGTTCAATTCCAAGAATATTTGCAGTTATAAGGTTGCTGTAAAGTTTAACGCAACCCCTGTCTAGGTTGCACACATATAGGATAGGTGCCGTCAAAAGAAAACCTTCACTTTTTTCAGAATTTCGTAGGTTTAAGTGATAATTTACACCATTCCTAATTGACTGAGCACTGAATGTTTTCTATTCCTGCGTGCAGCGAGCATAGCACGACAATTTCTGTTTTATACGTTAAAGTTTAACACTTGCAAGATTTGAGCGTTCCCATGTGGGTACAGTCGGAATAATTGTTATCGTAAAATCAATTCCTGAATTTTTTGGTAACCGTGCAGTGAAGCTGCAAATAGTTAACGTTGAACAGTTCATCAAATACAGTTATAAAGCCAAACTTGGCCGGCGACAGGTAAATAATGAATGGAAAAGTCGATGAACTGAGAATAAAGTACGGAGATATCGTCCCCTCGGTTTCCACCTGATCCACTGTTTCCACGCAGTCTCGGCATTCGACAAAGATACTAAGCTGTCGAGCAGGGACAGTAGAACAACATCTGAAGGTTTCATGTAGTTGCCTTCAGTGTTCTCGATACAGTGGTCGTATGAGCGCCACTGCTGTCCAATTTTAATTTCAAATTAGCCAAATTACCGCCTTTTCGCCATTAACCCATGTGCGATTTCTGTCCACTTGTCATTTCTGTCCACTTGTCATTTCTAGCAATTATCTAACTGTTACTGGCTTGTCAGGGTCCATTTGGCGCCAGCGTTTACGGTGCATCTTTCAGTCACCAGCATCTCTCCATCAGTAACTGTGAATCAAACGTTTCAAGTGGAACTTCAGGGAGGGGGGGGGGGGGGAGCCCTGCCACAATCCCAGACATACACCCAGCGACAGGTCGCACGGGCTAGAAAATTCAAACATTTACCTCCACTCCTCAAAACGCTACATCTCGGCTAATTCTTGACTGATTTACATGAATTTTTCACTCATTCTTCACAAATAGTTACCCCATCTTTTCACACAGTGATACCAATTTTACATTCTATCCTGCTGAATGTCAGGAGAGCGTGTGTGCATGTTCGGGGAAGGGGTGGGGCGGCTACCTCGAGGCCCATGCTTGGTTGCGGGACTTTCTAATAATATGACCGAATTCGGCCGAGCTTCAAGAACAAACGCCGAAAGTTAGAAAGTTAGGAATCGCTGCTACGAAAACGTTCGCCCCAATCTGTGATGCCACATACGCACATGTTGTAATTAAGTATGCACGATATGTTGAACAGGTTTGCTATTTACCCCTAACTTGGATATTAACCATACAGCATTCACGCCAATGTGAAAGAGTATTGCCGAAAGAATTGTTAGACACTACAGGGTTTTCTATCGGCTATGCATTTAATATATACTAAAAAACCTATCAGCTCTATCTGCAATCTTATTTAGCTGCAGCCTAAAAAAACAAGCGGAATAGGTGAATCTCTCGATTTCTTGAAATCGAAAAATCAAGTTTTGATTTAAAATTGAAACTCGTAATTAACTCTTCCAGCGCAGTTTATCCAGTCAGAGTGTACAAACGATTCGTATACGTTTATACGTATAATTTTGTATTAGTTAGCAAACAATAATAGTGGATTATTACCAATTTAATGAAACTACCCGCGAGGGTGTTTGATAAACAGACTTGTGTGACTGTAGGACTAAAGTATTAATAAAACTTCACCGCGGGGATCCCGGGAAATAGAACAGTGCTTGTTTACTGTGGTAAGTCGATTTACTAGTAAAATAGGATCCGAACCAACGTCTGGGGTGCAATTACTAAAGTGGGAATCACAGGTATAAACGATTGGATAAATTTTACTTCATATCTGTCGTGATCCCGTGGGAAACCCTGGAAGTAAGGCAGTTCGTTTACCGTGACATGCAAGCTGTTTTAATGGTAAAATAGGACCCAGTCAACATGCTTGGCTTGGAAGTCCTAATATGGGCGACCTAGGTATAAACGATTGACAAATCTTGATTTATCTCAAGGCTACGTCACGATTAGCCAATTGCAGAAGTATGTGACCATAGACACCAAGTGATATACGTCCTTCGCCATCAACCGTGTTGGGATTTAAGATTATCCGAGATGGAGTACCCTATCAGACAGCCCTATTTTAAGGGAACCCGTTTCACTTTTTATTTAAGCAACAATGCTCCTTGAAACCCCGTGGAGTACAGTAGTGCTAAGTTTACTGTGGTAAGCAATCTCCGTTTTACTGGTAAAATAGGGTCCAGTCACCAGTGCTTGAAAATCCTCGAAAATGGGCAACATGGGTATAAACGATTGGCTAAATAAACTTGACTTTATCTCCATGTTGCGTTTCTCTTTGACCATTGTGCAGAAATGTGACCTTAAACACCAATAAATAAGACCAGTCTATTTCTAAAAAAATCGTCTGTTATGGGCTGTCGACACTTTTCGTGGAGTTGGGGTGTAGACTGCCATTGATGTAATGTGATGTCTCGACTTGAAAGATAGATCTTCTTCGTGCTCCCGTTTGATATTTTAATTAATGAGTATTATAACCGGCCATGAGGGGCAACCGCGTTCTGTACTTGGGCAAGACACTTCACCCCCATTGCCCATGTGGGGGCACGGCGACGCTGTGCACTAAAGCGTACTGCACGTCGATAGTGCCCCTGTCTTCAACCAATGCTTACCCTGCTTGTGTGGAGTTAGTATGTTGGGGAGCTGACAGTTACTCGCCGTTGCTCGGTGGTTCTCTCCGGGTACTCCGGCTTCCTCAACCCGTAAAACTGTCGTGGTCATGATTAGCCATTGTGCAGAAATATGTGACCTTAAACACCAATAAATAATAACTAGCCTTGAAAGCATCGATATTAACACTTTGGAACTATGAAAGCGTAATCATAAAACAAGTCAGCAGTGTGACTAATTACAGCACGGCTGCCGTGGATTGGTCACTTTCCACGGGTGGGCAATATTTCCACGGATGCAGTAATAGATTCCAAACACTAATTATAGGAATAGTCGTCAAAAATGTAATTAAAGAAGCACCGGGTACCACCCGGTGCTTCATGAATTAAAAATTAAGCTGAAGATTTCTATTACCTGGTAAACGCGTGTGGACATCAATGTCCGCGCGTGGAATATGACCAGTCACGGCGACTGTACTGAACTTGGTAAGCATGAATGTTTGAATTGTTTTCATGTCATTCAAGATTCAGTCAAAGGAAGTCTCGATTTTGAAATATTTCTTGCGTTGATGCACAGAAAATGAATGTTTGTGGTATTTAGATTAAATCGTTCAGAATTATTCCGATCAACTGAAATATTCCAGACGAGTTCATCCAAACATGCACTGGCCTACTTAATGGCTAGACTGATTCCAAGCCAAAACGGCGTCGAGCTCCTTGCCGAGTTTGACTCGAGGCTTGAGATCCTCAATGTAAATCTGAAGGCAGACGACCTAGAAGATTGCATCTTCTGCAATGAGCTGGGAGCGCTGTGGCTCTGTGGGTACTGTGAACTCGATCCTCACCAGGGGTAACTGCGTTGTCCTTGGGGGAAAGGCACTTAATCCTGATTGCCCATGTGGGGGCACGATGTCGATGTGTACTTACACGTACTGCACGTCAATGGTGCCCGTGTCTTTAACCAATGCTAACCCTGCTTGTGCGGAGGTATTACGTTGGGAAGGGGCCTGACATTTGCTCACCACTTCTTGGCGGTTCTATCTGGTTACCCCGGCTAACTCCACACTAAAAACTGTCCGATACGAGGTGACACTGGCTGTCAAGTATCATTCAACCCCAATAGAAAGGAACAGAAATTAATGCTCTTCCATAAGACGGTGATGTGTCATGAAATATATTAGGAGGGGTGCGTCTATGTACCCATTCCGGCAGCGTAAAACGCCACAGAATTTCGTCGCCAGTCAAAATGATCCACCCTCTAGCAAGTACATTCGAAAAGTGATCAAGGAATACCCTGATATTCCTATCTGTCCCGTTATTGCTCAACTAATATTCTCAAATTGCAACTGCTGAACAGGATTCTTCGTGAATGTGGCTGTACCGGTGGCCTATCTGAAAAAATGGCATCGGTTGGAATTATTTATTAGCTCACCGAAGGGAGCTTAACTTATCACTTGCCGTCCGTCATCGTCGTCTCCGTCGTCGCCCGTCGTCGTCGTGAACTTTACATTATCGACTTCTCACAAACTACTCAACCAAATTGAACCAAATTTTATGTTCCTTATTTGTCAGTTCAAGTTTGTGCAAATCAACTTTGCTCCCACAGGGTGCACCAGAAGGGGCATAACTCGGATAGCACCCATCAATTGTTTTAAAAAAATTCAAAAAAATCTTCAGATCCACCAGTCAGAATCTTTTCATCTTTTGGGGGGGGGGGGGGGGGGGGTCAGATTCAACTTTGGTCAAATCGAGTCCTGGGTTAAGATTTGGGCTCTCTATTGGAGCCCAAATTTTAACTTTGTGCAATGCGTGGAATATTCTTTAAAAATCTTCAGATTCACCTGTCAGAATCCCCTCATATTTGGTATACATCATCTTTAGGGGGGGGGGGGGGGGGGCGTAATTCAAGTTTGTTCAAATCGAGTTTCTCTGTTAATATTTGCGTTCCCTATGGGAGCCTGAATTTTAACTTGGTGCAATGAGAACATTTCTTTAAAAATCTTCAGATCCACCAGTCAGAATGCTTTCATATTTGGTATACAACATCTCTTGGGGGTTAGATTCAAGTTTGTTCAAATCGGGTCCCTGAGTATTTGGGCTCTCTATTGAAGCCCAAAGTTTAACTTGGTGCAATTTGAGGAAATTTCTTTAAAAATGTTCTTCAGATCAGCCACTCAGAATCCTTTCATGTTTGGTATACAACATCTATAAGGGGGGAGGGGGGGGGGGGGGGTCAGATTCAAATTTGTTCAAATCGAGTCGCTGGGATTATATGTGGGCTCCCTATGGGAGCCCAAATTTGAATCTTGTGCGTCGTGTGGAATATTCTTTAAAAATTTTCTTCAGATTCACCAGTCAGAATTCTTTAACATTTTGGTATGCATCATCTCTAGGTGGTGTCAGATTCAAGTTTGTTCAAATTGGGTCCCTGGGTTGAAAATTTTGAGTCTGGTTTTGGATTGGATTTTTTATGCGTTTTGTTCAATTTTGGACGAAAAAAACCAATTTTTTGCCTGAAAATTTTGCGTCCGGTTCCGACTGCGAAATTTTGCACGAAAATTGAGAATTTAAACAAAAAACATTATGCGTTTTTTGTTCAATTTTGAGACGAAAAAAAAAA
Source organism: Pictodentalium vernedei (assembly GCA_031216915.1). NCBI lineage: Eukaryota > Metazoa > Mollusca > Scaphopoda > Dentaliida > Dentaliidae > Pictodentalium > Pictodentalium vernedei. The sequence continues at coordinate 82,998,630 of CM062288.1, read as the reverse complement.
AAATTTAGACTGAAAATATTGGGTCCGGTTCAGACTTGGAAATTTTGGACGAAAATTTGGAGGAAAAAAAAATTTTCTATGCGTTTTGTTCAATTTTGAGATGAAAAAAAAAATTGGACTCCGAAATTTTGGACCGAAATTTGGACATTTTGGGGGGATTTTTATGCATTTTGTTCAATTTTGAGATGGAAAAAAAAAATTATAGCCTGAAAATTTTGGGTCTTGTTCCGACTTGTTTTTAAAATCTTCTTCAGACCATGTAGTCAGAATGCTTTCATATTTGGTATACAATATCTCTAGGAGGGTTAGATTCAAATTTGTTCAATCCTAGTCCATGGGTTGATATTTGGGCTCCCTATGGGAGCCTAAAGTTTAACTTGGTACAATGTAAGAAAATGTCTTTAAAAATCTTCTTCAGATCCACCAGTCAGAATCCTTTCATATTTGGTATACAACATATCTTGGAGGGTAAGACTCAAGTTTGTTCAAACATGGTGCTGTGGTTATTAATTTAGGTTACCTAAGGGAGCCTGAACTTTAACTAAGTGCAATATGAGGGAATTTCTTTGAAAATCTTCTTCAGATCCACCAACCAGAATCCTTTCATATTTGGTATCAAACATCTCTCGGTGGGTCAGATTCAAGTTTGTTCAAATCGGGACCCTGGGTTAATATCATTGCTCCCTATTTGAGCTCAAAGTTTAACTTAGTGCAATGTGAGGTGATTTTTTTAAAAACCTTCTTCATATCCACCAGTCAGAATTCTTTCCTTTTTTGGTGTATGACATCTCAAGGAGGGGGATCAGATTCAAGTTTGTTCAATTTGAGTCGTTGGCTTAATATTTGGGCTCTATGGACAGGGGTGGGGTGGGGGGGGGGCATGTTACATTCAGGTTTGTTCAAATCCATTCCTTAGTGTTTTTCCATAAAATTTGCCTCTCACGACTTCATTCCTTTGTAGTGTTGATGAACCATGTCTAACTGAATGTGACCCCAAATTCTTATTTGCACCACTTTGGCCGGTGAGCGATTAAGGCCCCTTGGGGGCCTCTTGTTTTATTTAAGGTCACATACTTACGCAGAATGGCTAATCATGCCCGTGACAGTTTTACGGGTGGAGGAAGCCGGAGTACCCAGAGAGAACCAGCGAGCAACGGCGAGCAGCTATCAGCTCTCCAACATCGTAAATCCGCACTGCAGCACAGACAGGGTTAGATTGGTTGAAGACGTGCGCACCATCGACGTGTAGTACACCTTGGTATACGGCGTCATCGTGCCACCATGTGGACAATCGGGGTTAAGTGCCTTGTCCATGAACACAACGCGGGAAACCGAATCGATCGCTCAGACGGTCGCTCATCCGAGGACTAACCGGGCTCGACGTTGCTTAATTTCGGTGATCTGACGAGAACGGATTACCGCAATACTACCACGCCTCTATCGATTGGAATTTAACGTGCGAATATCTTCCAAAATGCGATCTGTATTCTGTGGAGTCCGACTGGTCTTGTTGCCTAAATTTCAAAAACCTTTATTAACTCTTCAGCTGACCAATCGGCCGCATCCGTCCAAGTAATATGCAAATTCAGCAGTTGAAAAAATATTAATTTTCAGAAAATCAAAACACAACTATACCATGTGGTCCCTGATTGGAACGAGATCATCGAGCTCGTTCCAATGAAGGGTCGGTCACATGATATGGTTTTATTGAAATATTTTGAAAATTTTCAAAAAAATCAAATTTTGATATCGTCTGCGATGGTAAAAAGGGTTAATTGGTGGATGTATTGCTTTGATATTTGTATTTCGCCTGCAGTGTGGTATCGAGTGTTCCAAATGTGGTTCCCACGCCTCTTGGAATTCCAGAAAATTTCTTAAATTTATTAAAAACAATAATACAAGACCTCATGTAACTCCTTGAATTCTATAGTGTCTAAACATCATCAAAACTGGACTTTTTTTGCCACCATTGCGTATGAAGTAGGCCGCCGTGGACTGGTCACTTTCCACGGGTGGGCAATATTTCCACGGACGTAATTAGATTCCAAGCACCAATAGGAATAATCATAAAAAAATTAATGAAGCAACGGGTACAACCTGGTGCTTTATTAATTCAAATTTTGCTGATGCTTATTACATGGTAAACGCATGTGTGGACAACGCTGCCCACGCGTGGATTACGACCAGTCCACGGTGACTGTACTTTCAAGTTGTGGTGCAAGCAATGGAATAACAGTAAAAGTGCGTCAATGAATTATTCATCAATTGGCTGTTAACTATCGGACATGAACGGGTATGACTTGTCCTGATTCACGAGAATGTTTTGATTCTCTTGCAACAATCAGTTTTCGGTTCTTAATTAGAATTTGAGAGTACTGTTAGTCTTTAGTGAAACAGTGCATATTCCATAGATAAAGAACCTTATTTTTAGCCCGACCTTTTACACTCAGGGGTATAGTCATGACTTTCGTCCGTCTGTCCGTCCCCTGTCCACCTGTCCGTATGTCCGTCTGTTAACATTCAGAGTTTTGGTTAGTTTTTGGTTAAAGGTTTTTAGTGAATGTTAGTTTTTTTTTTCTTTTCAATTAATATTAATTACTATTGATTGTTTCATTCTCATTATGTTTCATGTTATTTTGGGAAATATTTAATCCTTTTTTGTATGGCAATTTAACTTACAACTTCCAGGTTAAAGTTTATTTTTCTTCACAAAGTTACACCTTTAATTATTCAAACAGTTTAGTGCAATGTCGCTGTTCTCATTTGTGACAATGTCTACTGAACCTTTCTGCAGTGGTTTTCATTAATATTGGCATGATTTTAAACCCTTTTAAACATGTTTTCAGATTTAGTTTCTTTGTATTGGAAATTAGGCTTTGCCACATACTTTCTTACTTTAATTCTTGCAGTCAATACAACTTAATGATTGCATTTACATCCATGATTTCTTTTAACGGTTTTAGGAAATATTTAACCCTTTCTGGCAATAAATTTTACTTAGTATTCCCATCTTAAAGTTTTGGATTAAAGTTTTGCTTTTCAAGGTTGTACCTTTCATTCTTCAAACATTGTGTTATAGTTTTTCATTTGGGGCAAGGTCTACTGAACCTATATAAAGTAGTTTCAAATAATATTGGCATTAATTTAATCCTTTTCAAAACTGTTTTTGAACTTAGTTTCTCTAAATTTCAAATTAGGCTTCTACTACATACTTTGTTTTTTATCCCCCCACACGGGAGGGATATAGCACAGAACTCCGTCCCTCCCCCCGTCCGTCACTTAGTCTGTCTGTCCGTCCGTCTATCTGACCTAACTTTCTTTATGGCATAACTCTAACAATACTTTAGATTTAAATTCTTTTCAGTATGTCTCTACAGCAGCAATGTTTGTAAAGTTCGATGACCACCATTATCTAATGTTGAAGTTATTGCCCTGCCCCCCCCCCCCCCCACCCCAACCGCCAATTAGGCATTTTTTTCTTTGCTCCAAAATGCCTTTTGAAGTATTTAGAGTGATTACATGCAGAGAAATTTTTGGTATCGGTTTTAGGAAATATTTAACCTTTTTTGCAGTCAATTTTACTTAGTATTCTTAGCTTAAAGTTTCGGATTAAAGTTTTGCTTTTCAAGGTTGTACCTTTTATTCTTCAAACACTGTGTTACAACGTCATTGTTTTTCAATTGGGGCAAGGTCTACTGACGCTGTATAGAGGTTTCAATTAATATTTGCGTTAATGTAACCGTTTTCAAAACGGTTTTCGTATTTAGTTTCTTTAAATTTGAAATTGGGCTTCTAACACATACTTTGTCACTTTTTGTTCTTACATGATCAATCTTTTGATAATTGCATTTACAGACCAGATTTCTTTTACTTTTATGTAGCTTTTTTTCTCATTACCCGAGCTTCACAGTTTGAAATATAAAGAAATGCCTTCTGCAGCATACTTCTGTTGTTGTACAAAAGTAATACAGATTGGAAGGAATTGGGAGTGAGGGACTTTGATGCTGTCTCCAAAACGTTGGGGGAGATTGGTGGAATCAATCCACCCCTTCCTCCCCCTCCCCCATGTTATCCAGAAGATAAATCCAGTTATAATTATACGATTCTCTTCAAATTTGATATTACTTTTTTATACGCACATTTGTAAAAACGGCTATATTATGTAAATGATCTGTCTGTCCATCCATCCATCCATCCATCCATCCATCCATCCATCCATCCATCTGTATGTCAATTGGTTTCCGACCAATAACTCAAATTTAGGCAATTATTCCCAAAATGCATTTTGAAGGATTGGGAGTTATTACATTTAAAAAAAAAAACTCCTATAGCCCAACAATGTTTTATGTACTGCATTTTTAACCCTTTACCTAACACAAGTTGAAGCCAACAATACAAATTATTTTTCTGAAACATCAGATTGTTTTCATTTTTTACTTGTAACCTTTGCTTATTAGTCCATATTGGAACAACCTCAAGCTTGTTCCATTAATAGGTCACGAGGTATGTTTTGGGGGTAGAGAAATAAAACAATACAATTTGAATAGCATTTTTTGTATATCACGAGAGCAGATATGGCAGATACGTTAGGTAAACTTTTAACATAAAATGGCTCCGACTATTTTGTGTCTAAGCATTGCCATTACTGGGACAGTCAGGCTGTATGCGTGACATCACTCGAGTTATATATACACTAGAATTTAGCCCCTGAGGACCTGGTTCCCAAGTTCCCATTCTGGTGAGTTTCTTGCTTATATATGTACATGTAGAACACTTGTTTCGTACCAACATGCAAGTTATTTGGTGGTCATTTCTGAGGATATCTAGTGTTTTTGAGTGGATACCGAAAATTATCTCATGAGTGACCGAGACAAATGTTTATTTTTCGTGAGCGCTTGCGAAAACAACCATTTGTCTCGGTCACAAGTGAGATAAATTTTGGTATCCACTCAAAAACACTAGATTTTTCTTTTATTATACGCTTTTGTATAAGAATCTGATAATTCCACTCGTTCCAAACTTGAACTGATGCATGAAAGTAAACAGCGCATTGAATCATTGAAACCAGTGATTTGATTGATACTTGGAACAGATAGCGTCTTGCAATCTAATTCAGCTCGCGGGTTTCTAGTCCAAACATGGCCTGAAGGTCCGCAATACAAGTTTTTGGTTTGGTACGCCGAACCAAAAACTTATATTATGGACTTTCAGGCCATGCTTTGACTAGCGGATTTCATGCATCAATTCAAGGTGAATATGTGTTTAATTATTGGTGGAAATGGTCGGTATCCACTCTAAAACGCTAGATTTACTTTTCATTATACGTTTTTAGAACAAATTGATCATTTCCAGTGATCATTTGACTCGTATTCTGACTCGTATTCACCTTGAAGTGAAAGCCGCCATTGATTGATGTCGTGAAGGTGAACATTTCTGTATTTTCGCATGCGATTTTCGATCTTTCCGCAATATCTTCGATAATCTATCGTTTAGCGTATAATAAATTGCAGTACATTGGCAGTAGTTTCTATACAGGCAAAACCAGACTTCACTGGACACCTCGTCTAATGAGGGAGTAAAAGAGATGTAGTATTCTTCAGACCTTGAACCGAGTACGCCTTACGAATCGATGACAACTCACATGAACATTTTGCAAGACTGAATTATTCTCGTTTTCCTCACGAGAATCATTTGCGAGATTCTGATTTTAAGCACTCTGAAATATTCCAAGATGCAACTGGGAATGTCTAGTTAACCAGTAGGATACGATAAAAGCGACCCATGCTGACATTTGACGGTAAAGTCTATATTCGTTACTTAGAAGATCAATCAATATTTTCAACCTGCAGCCAGTGCCGTAATAACCCATGGCCGGTCCCCTAGGCTGTTAGGTACGTCGACCTCAGAGCCCCCTCCGGCACTTCAGTCTTTCACCCCACGACAACTGACAGCCTGACCCTGGTACAGTAGGCACTATGCCGCAGGACATAGCCTTATATCCATTTTGCGTGTCTCCTGAAGAATTCTACTCACAACTTGACATATTTAAATAAGCATTAAAATAATGTACTATATATAACTATATATATATAGTATACTTAGAGTATATATATGGATAAATACATATGTACATGTATCGTTACGGCACAGAGTGCCAAGTGCCTTTAACCATTGGAGCCCTAAAGCGCTGGTAAAAGTTCCTCAGACAAAAAAAAAAATAAATAAAATGGGCGGACCTCCTGTCCCTGCGGGCCATACGTCTCGGCCTAGTCAGCCTTATGAATAATACGGCCCTGCGTGCATTTTGTGGGGTAGACTAATCAAGACTTCCAACGTGCAGCCCCAAGGCTGCACGTTGGAAGTCTTCATTAGTCTACCACACAAAATCAACTGAGCAACTACTATACAAGTGCGGGTCATATCGCGATCCTGGACCAGAAAAGAGGTTTTCCTCTTCAAAGGATTAAGATACTTTTTGTGATATGCAACTTCAAACCGAGAGGCCTACGGTTCAATCCCCACCAGGGGTAACTGCGTTGACCTTGGCAATGATCTTAATTCCGACTGCCCACATGGGAGCACAGTGGCGCTGTGTACTAAGGCGTAATGCACGTCGATGGTACACCTGTCAACCAATGCTAAGCCTGCTTGTGTAGACTTAGTAACTTGGAGAGTATGACAATTGCATGTCGTTGCTAGATGGTCATTTCCTGTTTTACTCCGGATTCCTCCACTCGTAAAACTTTGCGACACGGGGTGACCCTGGCTTCGAAAGTGTCGTTAAACTCCAATAACTAAATAAATCGAAACGCACCTTAATGTTCAAAGACCAATTTCAGGCTTTTGTGATCTCAATGCAAGTGCCCTGACTATGCCATCTGTTGGAGGTCCTGCTGGCAAGACAAAACACTTGGGCAGTGATTTCTAGTCAGATCGTATCTGCTTGAACATATAGCCAAGACTTGACTGGTAATCACTGCTAATCAATTATACATTTTACAGTTTGTAGTCTAGTGGGAATTCATGAGAGTTGGCCAGACCACTGAGGGTTAAAAAAAACTGAAAAGAAAATCGGTCACTTTCATGAAAATGAACGTTTCAACTGTTATCAAGCCCCAACAGGGACTTATAAATAGCGAATGTAAGAAAGTATTCAGCGATTGGTTCGGTTCGGTTTTTTCAGGCATCCCCATGATATCGGTATCGGTTCGTTTTTTCGGTATATTGACCATCTCGAGTTCATTGAAGTTCTAACAGTAAATTTCTCCGTACACATGTATTTTTCTCAAATCATACATTCTGGTAATTTTTTAGAACGAGCTCTGACGTCGAATTGTTCCATTAATGCATCTTGGGTTATGGACAAAGTTCCGACAAACCAACATAATTATTTGAGAGTAAAACACAATATTATCTTAAAATGCCAGATAAAGGTTAAACTGCTATCCAGATGCACTGACATTTTCTCTCGCCGTTCTCATCATAGAAACTGCAACTTGAGGGTGCTAAAGTTTTATCTTAATTAAATACTAGGGGGCGCGTGGCTCAGTAGGGAGAGGTGCAGGCTGCAAACCGAGAGGTTCTCTGTTCGAATCCATCCTGCGGCAACCGCGTTTGTCCTTAGGCAAGGCACTACACCCGCATTGACCATGTGGGGGCACGGTGGCATTGTGTACTAAAGCGTACTGCACGGCGATGGTGCACTTGTCTTCAATCAATGCTAACCCTGCTTGTGTTGAGTTAGTATGCTGGCGAGTCGACAGTTGCTCGTCGATGCTCGGTGGTTCTCACCGGTTACTCCAGCTTCCTCCACCCGTAAAACTGTCATGGTCATGATTATCCATAGAGCAGAAATATGTGATCTTAAACACCAATAGATAAATAAATAATATAATTAAACGCTCAATATCAATCGCAATAAACAGTGCAAGGTTTGTCACGGAGTCATACCACCTTATATCAATACGAAGGGCGTAATCAAGTACACCATTAGATTCCTTTGTCTCCTTTGTCTTGTGTCCCTTTCCGTATCCAAATGACACACCCAACTCCTTACATGCGTAAGGCATTTAATTTTTGTAAAAGATGTTATGATCGGATTTTTAGGCAACTGAGACGATGCTATAGAATTTACGCTGCCAACGACTCGTCACAGAGCGGTGGCGTCTCGGTAATATTTGCTGATTTGTGTATTCGTTTGCCAGTTGTATCAAATAGTGCCTCCAGCACATCATGGTTTCAGATCTCTGTAGTTTGAGGGTGTTTGTATTGATAGCCTCGTATTGTAACAATGGATGTATGAAAGCCTTGTTTGGTTTAAATGGGAGGGGTTCTATTTGTTGGCTCTGGAGGCTTTTCGTGAAGCATTTTAATAGATTTATTCGTTTTCGAGTGAGAGCCGATTACGTTTCATTTTCTGTTCAAACTCAGACCTCAGCATCCAGCTTTGTCGCATCATTTGAATGAGACTCGTTTTGCTTTCATGTTGATGACAGACATCGGTCAGGTCGTCCAAGGGCGACAAGTACTAACTAAGACCGTTTCATCCGAACCACAGCATTACGTAACGCTATCAAAGTGCAACAGAAATTGGACAGCAGCTGCACCGAGCGACAGATGTGCGAGTCAGTGGTCAGACTATCCGAAATCGCCAACACAGATGGAATTTGTACGTTCGACCACCTCGAATAGTTTCACGTTTGACTGAACGTCGCTTAGCAACAGTGCGTAATTGGTGGCGAGCACGGCAGCCCTGGGACAATCGTTGGTGGAGCAACGTCATGTTTTCCGATAAATCGAGGTTCACTCTCGACTTCCACGACAGGCGAAACAGAGTGTGGTGTCGACGGAACGAACGATGCCATGACTTAACCGTTAGGCAGTACGATCGTTTTGGTGGTGGATCGGTTATGGCGTGGGAAGGCATAAACATGACAAACAGAACAACTTGACATGTCACCAAGGACGTGTCACAGGGTAGTACTACCGTGACAGCATGTTAGTAGCTCATGTGGTACCATTTGCGCGACCTCACGGCCGTCGATTCATTTTCCAAGATGACAGTGCAAGAGCACACAAGGACCGTGTCGCTACAGAGTTCCTGCAGGAGCAGAACATCCCTGCACTGCCTTGGCTATCACTAAGTCCAGACCTTTCACAAATCGACCTCGTCTGGGATATGCTTGGTAGGCGCCTACGACAACGCCAACAGCCCCCTACCAATGACCAGGAACTCGCCGCTGCACTGCAGGAAGAATGGAATAACACCAGTCAAGCTGATATTGGACGTTTGGTGGGGAATATGCCACGTCGGATCAGCGCTTGTCTCACGAAACGGGGGGGGGGGGGGGGGGGGGGGGGATTTACAAGATATTGAGGTCTTGTACGGAATGTAGTACATTCTCTGACTGACCCGTCCATGTCTTCTACAGCTCAGTGCGTGGAATGTGTGCGTGTCAGACACCCAACTATCGCCGAAATCATTCACCAGATGTCACAGTGCAAGGCATCAACTGTCCTTTTGATGAAAATATAACTATATGTCTTCATATATCTCACTTTTATAAAATATCCTCTAATTTTTTTAATAGTATATATCAATTCGAATAAATTTTACCGTGTGATGGGATTGCCGAACGGGACAGGGGTGGGATCGGGGAGCGCATGTTATCCTCAAGCGTAGACAAGGGGCGCAAGGCTTCCCTCCCCACCAAACTTGCTAAATAATGATACCAATGGCAACAGCTATCTAGTATCTGGTGAAAGACACCAGTCAAATGTCCATTGCCTCTCGCCGCTGGTGAGGCACAAATAATGTTGTGGCATCCAAATTATAAACAAAGAAAAAACCCACTAAAAATGCAAATGGCATAACGGGGTTTAAACCTACGCAGAGAGGTTTTGCGTCGGCACCAACGGCCAAGCGAAACTACACCAAACCACGCAGAATAAAAAATATATGTCATATAAGTCAACGTATACGTTATTCCCGTAGACGCCCCGCTGTTTCCATGCCCGGCTATTTTCAAAGTTTTTATTTCACAGGAAGCCAACCCACTTATCGCTTTATGATGCGATCCACCATTCCCAGAAGAGAACATCTCCTTTAATCATGTCTCAGCATCTGTATTATTTAGACAAAGTAATAAAGTTTTTTTTTTTCTCTCGCGTGAACGTGAACTATAGATACTATATATCCCGTGAGACTTTGCTGTACATCAGAGGTGATTGTCGCACTGTTCACTGTGAGCCCCAATAAACAAACAAACAAAAATCAATTACCTAGGATTCCATACTGAAGGAAGTATGAAATGATGACGGACAGAGGCCCACTTTCGAGCACGGGTGATTCTCCAAATCGTTTTCAGAGAAACTGATCACGTGGTATCGCCAGAAAAGTTGTGTTACTTCCGCGATCGAAAACTTACAATTGTCATATAATTGTTGGTGTAAAATCGGTGAATAAACAACGTCGTGTTCTGCCCATACGGTCAATTACTTGTTGCCGAGAGCATACTGTTCAGGGGAGCGGAGATTGGTTAAAATAATTCGTACATATATAAAAATCAGTTTTAGCAAACGTTCCCCGACTCAAGACGGGGAATATTAAATACAAATTAAGCTGTCCAGGCGAGTTTCTGAAAAGAAACACGCTACATTACTCAAGTATATTCAGATCTATACACCTGGAACTTAATTAAGCACCCACTGAAATGACAATGAAGTTGCTGTTACTGATTATTATGTTTTACTGATTGCTATATCTTGCAGCACATTTCATCTAGTGAAACATAATGTTTCTGGTTGATAGCGAACCTCAAACACATTCCGTCGTCCACGTGAAGAATGTTTCCCACGAATGTCACAAAACACACTAGCATCCACATGCAATATCTGGGTATAAAATAAGAACATTTGTCACTTCTTTTATCAATAAATGTGGAAATAGCAAGGAAGAGACTGTCAGAGGTACTAAGATGGCAAATAGTTGGCATGCGTACAACAGGCATGTCATTAAAAGCTATTGGAAGGCAACTTGGTTACAGTCATTCTGTCATCACTAGACTTGTTCGAAAACATAAAAAAAAACGATGTTAAGGACCAATCAAGGCCTGGACAACCCCAAAGGACTTGTCTCGGGAAGATCGGAGTCTGGCACGCGTCGTTAGGCGTGAACCCTTTGCTTCGCGTGGGGTTTTGAAACTCCTTTAGCTACCCAACAGACGTTTGTGCAACAGAACCGTCTCAAAGCACTGGGTATGAGGTCCAGAAGAGTCATCATGCGCCCATCTCTGTCCGATCAGTATCAAAGACGATGTTTGGAGTGGTGTATGGCATGGCAACATTGGAATCCCAGGACGTGGGGGAGAGTCCATTGGTCAGAAAAGAGTAGGTTCCTGCTTCACGCCTTAGATGGTCGCATGAGAGTGTGTGGGCATAGAAATACTGCTTACGTGTCCAAGAACATCAGACCAACTGTTCCGTTTGGTGGAGGATCAGTAATGATCTGGGGATGCCTCTCTCGTGATTTTAAACTTGATATGGTGACTATACGTGGGAATCTCAATGGTCATTGGTATATCCGGGACATTCTCAATCCGGTTACCATACCTTATTTTGACAACCTCCCGTTGGCTACTCGCCCTGTATTCATGGGCGACATAGCAAGGCCACGCCGTTTCCATGCTGTGAGAGCATTCCTTCAGAACAACGCTACCTTGTCCTGCAATGACCCCCGATTTGAATCCCTTAGAACACATCTGGGACTTTCTTGGACGTGGTGTGCAAGCAAGGTATCCGACTGTACAGAATTTGGCCGACTTGGAAGCTGCTTTGCATGAGGAGTGGCAGTAGTTGCCTCTGGACCGTATCAGAAGGCTCACTAGTAGCATTAGCAGGAGGGTTCAGGCTGTCATCAGGGCACGTGGTGGGTACACTCGTTCTGACGCCAGACACTGCTTTCATGTTTAGGCGATCACAAGTTACATCCTTGTGAGTAATTACCGGCATTGTTTCATAATAGGCCGTTTCAGCATCATACTTGTCGAGAGAACACAAAAAAACATTAGTGACAAATATGTGTAATTAGCGCTATTAAAATTCTGCATATTTTCACCATTATGTTGTCTTTCATTTTTCAATAGACCATTCTTTCCGCAAACAATCACTTTTGGCCATCTGAAGGATAGCATGAAAGTGATGACATTTTCTATTAACACCACTGCGAAAACAACACGGTGCGCTTAATTAAGTTCCAGGTGTATATGTCAGGAGCGTCGTGAAGATTACCGATTGGGGAGGGAGGTGTACCTGACAGCGATGACACAATTACCGACTGATCAAATATTCCAACTGTATCACCATGCCATGCCTTCTTAACCACTTCACTTCTTTTTAACCACTTAACAAGATCTCCTTAACTACTTCTCGACCACTTCACAAGATCTTCTTAACCACTTCAATTCTTCTCAACCACTTCACAACATCTTAATTTTTTTGCGCAAGTTGGTAATATCCTGTGCTGAAACAAATTTGGCGACAAAATCTTTTATCGCGGCTCGATTCGTTTTTGGGGAGGTGTGACTGCTCGTCGTGTAAGCACGACTCGTAGCTATACGTCCCTAATACCCAAACACGTCGCAATAAAACTTCCTGTACAAGCACAATGTGCAAATAACACATATTTATGTGACAATCATATAGATTTTGTCCTGAAAATCACGAGAAACGGTACGTATCACATAATGTGTTCCGATTCCGTATCATATAGACGACTCATTCTGATTCCGTATAATGTAGACGACTCGTTTCCGGTAGTGCTACGGGCTATCATAACAGGCACATAGATACATTCTATGAGCGTTTCAGTGGTCGACCGAACATTATGATCCCACCTGCGGCAACCGCGTGTGTCCTTGGGCAAGACACTTCACCCCGATTGCCTACATGGGGGCACGATGACGCTGTGTACTGAGGCGTACTGCACGTCGATGGTGCGCATGTCTTCAACCAATCTAACCCTGCCTGTGCTGCGGTGCAGAGTTCAGAGTTACGATGTTGGAGAGCTGACAGCTGCTCGTCGTTGCTCGGTGGTTCTCTCCGGGTACTCCGGCTTCCTCCACCCGTAAAACTGTCACGGTCACGATTAGCCATTGTGCATAAGTATGTGACCTTAACCACCAATAAATAAATAAATACCGAACATTATGTCCCAAAAATGTTTGAAAATAGTTTAACCCTTTACCTATCATGAAAAGCAGACAACACTTGCAAAAAAAATTCTTGAATAACTAATTTTTTTCATTGTTTTTCTCAAAAACATAAGTTATGACCTCTCATTGGAACGAGCTCGACGAGCTCGTTCCAACGAGGGGTCATAACCTATGTTTTTGAGACAAAAAATGAAAAAATAATGAAAATTAATTGGCGATTTTTCAGAATAGCATTCGCCCCTTTTTGGCCGTTACGTTGGATAAAGGGTTAGGATTTAATCTATTTATGTGACAGAATTGTTAGATAAATGAATTATCATGATAATGTGCATGTCCTGTGATTTGTATCAGATTCTCGGTGGTGTCCAATAATGGGATCACAACTCGCCGGCACAGCCGGCTCGTTGAGATTCCATTCTGGACATCGCCTCGAATCTGATACAAATCACAGGACATGCACATTATCATGATAATCTCTATTTATCGGTGGTGATTAGCAAGATGTCAGATAATTCAACTGTCTCAGAATCCTATTTAATCACCCAAGATGAGTGAAACGTAGATCCACAAAAGAATGTGTTTTCTACCTTACATTGGGCAATTGTAAAATGCTCATTGGATTGTAGTTTTGTTTCGTACCTTCACAGATTTCGACTTAAGAAGTCGCCAAAACTAACACTCTGTATCGACAGGAAATGGTGAGTCGGTCATGTTCTCTACGACAGTTGATGATGTCCAGGCTTTTCTAAACTTTTAAACGCAAAGGTTCCTGGAGATTTATCGTCTCGTTTCAGATTCTAAATGCATTGAATGTACACATGTTACTAAAGCGTTGTTAACAAGTTAGTCAGTTTCAGTCAGAGCTCATCCGTTGGGGTCAGAGGTTGGATACTTGTAGTGAACTTGAGAGTTGTGTCGAGTGTTCTTTTTACTCAATAGTTCATTCATGCTAAAAGTTAGTGCCAGTTGTTAATTAGATTTTGATGTCACTGCGCCTCCCTATCAAAACGTTTACAATATTTGTCCATGTACATCGAGGAGTAGTTCTGTCCGAATACAATGGTTAAAGTCTTTAACATTTCCTATAGAAATTAGCTACCGGTCACTTAGATGCACTACATTAATTGTTTAACTCCACCAGCACTGAAAGTTATCTATACCGCTGCCATTGTGTGTTATTGGGACCAGGTTAACTGGTTGAGGGTCAGCTTATTTTTGGTGGTCTAAAGTTGTTATTCAAAATGTTATTCAAAACATGCGTTATCCAATAATTTGTAATATAACAAACTTGCATAAACAAAATATTATTTGCACGTGACTGAATAGGAAACATGAGTAAGGAAAATGTTGGCTTTGAGCTGGTACCCTCTTTTTTTTGAAAGCCCTCATAGTGGCCTCTAGCACTCAACCAGTTACGGTCAGAGACGACAAAGTGTCAATGAATGTGTGTGTAAGAGGGTGTGTGTATGGGGGTGTATGCGTGTGTTTAAGGTGAAGAAGATGCAATGACACAGACATTTCCTGCTGATACGTTTTTTTCTGCTTCCAATACATGTACGTTTCGTTTTGTGGGAGGTATGACTTCTCGTCGTCGAAATATTAAACTGCGAGATGTCGGAAAATTTAACACCTTCGAGAAAATATTTTTTTTTTGTTGAGCGTTGTCTATTTATAGCAACAATTTACCCTCGCTGCATCCCAAGATGGGACAATTTTCTATTTGAGACCAAAGAGATTTCCAGAAGTTCAGTTGTTTTGATTCAGACTGACATATTTGCATTCGTTCATTTCCTTTCAATCTGAATGCGTAATCGTGTAGCATATCTATGGAAAAAGTGAGATTATGCGTACCCCATTGTGCTCCTTTGTAATTGTATTCTCTGGAAATGTATTTTCTAGTTACGACTTTAAATGGGTTGAAATGGACCATTAGCATTTTTGAAGATTTGGCAATTTGCCAGTTGGCAAATTGCCATATCTTTTAAAATGCTAATGATTCATTTTTGTCGGTTATATTAATAAGTGGAAAATACAGTTCTGGAAAATACAATTGTAAACGTTTTATAGTATTTGTGCCAAGTGATGCCGATTAATTTAAAGTGGCCAATCCAAAACACATGTTTCATTGTATTACGTGGTTTGTAATGGTTAGTTTCAATCATTATTCTGTCCAGTTAACATCCACTGGAAGGCAATCAATGTCGGTCTGCAAACATTAGAAGAAGAATACAAGTCTACTAAAACCCCCCATAGAGACAACTAAAGTTTCTTACTAATGCCGACGTCTCTGGATATTTGCAAGTTCCTGACATAGTGAAATCGCCCAATCATGCCACTGGAAGCACTGAAGGGAAAAGCAGCACCATGCAGGCCAAACCTAGTGTAGAGTTCGTGGGTGGAGAAGGAGTCGCCCCTGATTATCCTGTCTGTCGGAATATTTTATTGCCCGACGAACAAATTGCTGATCGCCCGAACGCCAACATGTTCACCGAGAGCCACTAATTTGAAGAAACTGTTGACCATATGGCGAAGCAGGGGAGCGCAGTGGCCCAGTTGGAGACTGTTGGACTCTATTGGACCTCTATGCTAGAGGTCGCGAGTTCGATCCCCGTCCGGAACGACCCGCGTTGTGTCTTTGGGCACAGCACTTTGTCCCAGTTTCCTACATGGGCAACGATGCCACCGTGTACTAAGGGTACTGTACGTCGATGGTGCACATGCCTGCAACCGCTGTAACCCTGCCTGAGCGGAGCTTCAACAGAGTTAGAATGTTGAGTAGCTAACCGATGTTCGGTGGTTCTCTCCGGGTACTCCGGCTTCCTCGACCCGTAAAACTGTCATGGTCACGTTTAGCCATTGTGCATTTATAAGTATGTGACTTTAATAACCAATAAATAAATAATAATAAATAATAAAAAAATAAATGAATAAATAAACAAATAAATAAATATGACGAAGCCACAATTTTCACTATGCAGAAATATGCTTCATATATCGTTTTTATTAAAACGCTAGCTATAAGTATACGACAATCGAGTAATCGTGTTCGCGAATAGATTTTGTGTTTAATTATTATTTTTGTAAAGAATTACTTTCATAAAACGAAAATAATTCTTTAAAATAATAAAAACGAACGTTTCGGAACCTGTTTCTTTTATTATTGCTTTAAAGAAGTATATTGGGTTCGGTTTCCCACTCGCGTCGACGGTCAACGACCCCAGAACATTGTCCGAAATGTCGCCCAGCATATCAGAAAATTTTTAAATCTTTACTTCGAGCTCGGCGCTATATGTACGCAATTGTATACTTGAGAAAAATCCGAACCACGGCCTTTGTTTCCGTATCGTACGCGATATATATGGCTTTTCATAGAATCGTACCGACATACTGGGCAGTAAAAATGTAAAGTGAATGCAGGAGATGGTGACCGGTTACAGTAACGATGCAAATGGAGCCTGTATATCTGAAGGTCGTTCTGTGACAAAGAACGGATTGATTTTACAAGAGATCTGAAGAATATTTTTATCTCTTAATCACAAATCCGATGAAAGATGTCTAAATGGGTCAAGAATGTGATGTTCGTTTGTCGGTCCATTTGGACATCATTCATCGGATTTGGTGAGAAATGATAAAAAAATGTTCGACATGTCAACATTTCATAAGGACATTTAGGAAACTCGTCCAGTAAACTGGGTATAGACTTGTTTATTTCACTATAACGTGGGAATTCTTTCAAGATCCCCCTTATCCATGTTGCGGGTCGATAATTAAGGCCGCACCTAGGGTGCTGATTTATGGCAGTTTACTGATATCAGTCATGGTTTTATTTAAGTTATTTTATTAGAAAGTTGCAATATTTATTTTCCTCCACAATTTAAACAATGAGTGACGAATAAGGAAGTCTATGGTTTATCCTTCACCGAGTTCCAAGTCGATCGTCCCGTTTTTATCAGTAGTACCATTGTCTGTTTGTTTTTCTTGGTATGATAATTCTCTGAAACATCCTCAACGCGCCCACGGCTGAATCTCTCCTGATGCAAATATTGCAAAGAATGGTGTTCCTGCTAGATGTAACAGACCGGTGATTAGGAAATATGTTTGCCAACCGTTTGCTGTCTGAAAGAATAAAAATACATATTTTCATATTTATTTATTTATTTATTGGTGTTTAAGGTCACATACTTATGCACAATGGCCAATCGTGACCGTAACAGTTTTATGGGTGGAGGAAGCCGGAGTACCTGGAGAGAACCACCGAGCATCGGCGAGCAACTATCAGCTCCTCAACATTCTAACTCTGTTCAAGCACCGGTTGAAGACATGTGCACCATCGACGTGCGTCATCGTGCTCCCATGTAGGCAACGGGGATTTTTTTTGTCATTAGGGTTTAACGACACATTAACAGCCAGAGTCATATCATGTCGGCGACAGTTTTACAGGTGGAGGAAGCCGGGTTACCCGGAGAGAACCACCGAGCAACGACGAGCAGCTGTCAGCTCTCCAACATCGTAACACTGAACTCTGCACAGGCAGGGTTAGATTGGTTGAAGACATGCGCACCTCCGACGTGCAGTACGCCTTCGTACACAGCGTCATCGTGCCCCCATGCAGGCAATAGGGGTAAAGTGCCCTCCCAGAGGACACAACGCGGGAGCGCGAATCAGTCGCTGCAATGGTCACCCATTGACTACTAACCGCGCTCGACGTTGCTTAACATCGGTGATCTGACGAGAACCGGTTAATGTGACGCCACCGCGTCCCCGGAAACGGGGATGAAGTGCTTTGCCCAAGGGCATAACGCAACCTCTAGCATAGAAGCCCAACAGTCTACCACTGAGCCACCGCGCTCCCTACATATTTTCACAGAAAAAAATTTAAAGTTTTTTTTTCAAACTACAAAATAATGATCACTGAAATAAGTTTCTTTAACCCTTTACCTAACATGAAGAGCAGACGACACTTGCAAAAAAAATTCTTGAATAACTATTTTTTTCATTTTTTGTCTCAAAAACATAGGTTATAACCCCTCGTTGGAACGAGCTCGATGAGCTCGTTCCAACGAGGGTTCATAACCTATGTTTTTGAGACAAAAAATGAAAAGATAATGAAAATTAATTGGCGATTTTTGAGAATAGCGCTGGCCGGTTTTGGCCGTTACGTTGGGTAAAGGGTTAATACAGGTTTTATTTGTGTTGTCTAGTTTAGACTATTGGCAATTAGAAACGGACAATATACCGAGAAACCGAACCGATACCGGTATCATTGGGATACCCCCCAAAACGGAACCGAACCAATCGTTGAACATCGAAACCGTTTGAATTTACAAATTTTCCTACATTTACTATTTAGAAGTCCCAGTTGAGGCTTGGTAATAGTTGAAAAGTTCATTTTCATGAAAGAATCGACTGATTTTCTTTCCATTTTTGTTAACCCTCAGTGGACTGGGCAGATGTCCTGAATTCCCACAAGTCTACAACCTGTACATATCCAATTGCCTAGCAGTCATTTCGAGTCAGTTCTTGGCTGCCTGTGAAGGCAGCCAAGACCTTACTAGAAATAACTGCCCAGGCGTTTTGTCTATTGTCAGCAGGACCTCCTAAAGATGGTAAGGTCAGGGCACATGTTCTGAGATTGCAGAATCCTGAAATAGGTGTTTAAACATTAAGGTGCCTTTAGAACAAGTCGCAAAATTACTGTAGATATGATTTGTGGTCTTAAAAGAATGCCACCGTTGAGCATATTGGCAGCGCCGTTTAAAGCGTTGTGGTAGAATGGCACTACAACAATTTATTTGAATTCCTCTTTGGTGCTATCACCAAATCTCAATCAAGTCAGATACCAAATGCCGAACCGATATCGAGGTATACCCCACTAAAAATACCGAATCCGATACGGAACTCAAAATTCCAATACCGCACATCTCTATTTGCAAGCCGTTTTAACCCTTTCAACTAGGGCTGCACGATATTCAAAACTGAATACCGGTATCGGTATTCAAAAAAATACCGCGATATACCGGTTTTTCGAAAATTGTTCAGATATATGAACACAAGTACCACAATCGAGTCTCGATGCTTCACAGTCGGAACGAATTAGCCTGCCTTGATGATGCGATTCGAAAAGCCTTTACCCAACGCAGACGATATCAAAATTTATTATTTTCAAAATTAGTTTATCAGATTTTCACCAAAGATTTCAACAAAACGATATCATGTGACCCCTCACTGGAACGAGCTCAACGAGCTCGTTCCAATGAGGGGGTCACATGATATAGTTTTGTTGAAACTTTTGAAAATTAATTTTTCAACTGCTGAATTTGTATATTAGGAGGGGTCAAGCAGTCGATTCCTTGGAAAAAGGGATAATATTATTCATTCGAAGCTACATTTAAAAAACTCAAGACATCTTGAAAATTAAATTGAGGGTAAATAAATAATGACGATAAACCGATATTTTTTTAATTACACCGGTATTCAATCGATATTGGTTTGAATACCGGTATATATCGGTTTATCGATATACCGTGCCGCCCTACGTTCAACTCTATGTGCAATAATTTGGGCATGAAAGAAAATTTGTAAATTTGTTCTTCAATGATAAGACGATAAGATATTCACACAATGGTGGAAAGATTCAGAAATAATTTAATCCCACTGTCCGACATTAAATTATTACTGTACCAATTCTCTCAAATAATGTTATTTTTGCCTCACCTGTCCATCGTCTATCGGGTACTTTTTTCAGCAAATGTACACTATATGAAATAATAGAATTGGATATTATCTCAGTAAAAGGAAATATTGTCACTGCAAATTATTTTTATGCAATTATTGTTTGTCATAAAATTTTCTCAACAACCTAACTCTTCAAAAGGGCATGCGTAGAATTTTGAGTGAAAGAAAATGCGCTCTTCAATTAATAATAATAATAATAATAATAATAATTGATTTTCTAGAGCGTAAAACCACAAATAGCGCTCTAAAACGCTTGAAGAAATAAATACATTTTTCTGAACATCTGTTTCGGTTGCCTCTTGGAGAGGTTCAGGAGAATGCTTCAGTAAAATAGGAAAGTTGTAAGATTTCTTTTGAAGATATCGAGAGTTTCTGTATTTCTGATACTTATCGGCGGGGAATTCCACAATCTGGGACCCACGACGGAGAACACACGATCATTAGCCAGATTAGATCTGCTAAAAGGTACAATTAGTTGAATTGGGTATTTAGATCTGAGACTGCGTGATGGTGTATATTCAGTGATGAGCTCTTGCAGGTAAACTGGAGCCAGTTTGTCGATACATTTGAATAATTACATCAATATTCTGAAATCAATTCTCTGTTCAACTGGAAACCAATGAAGTTGTCTTAAAACAGGTGTTATGTGTTCAGAGCGTTTGGTACCAGTAATTATTCTAGCAGCAGTATTCTGAACTTTTTGAAGCTTCTGAAACAGGTACTGGGACAGCCCCACTAACACTGAATTACAATAGTCTTGTGGGGAGGTGATGAAGGAGTGCACACGTTTTTTAGGTGCTGACTACATGTAGTTAAGATAAGGTCGCAGTCTTCCAACATTACGAAACTGCCAGTAGCATTTTTTGACATATTGTATTGATATGGGTGTCTAGTTTTAAATTTGAGTCCATAATCATTCAATATTAAAAGCCGGCGATATAAACAAAAACTAGCGAGCAGATTCAATAACAATTTAATCAACAGTAAAAGGGCTGTTGGATTGAATAATTCCTTAAACTTCTCACAAATACCAAGCAGATTCGATAATTTTCAAAGCTCAAAAGTTTAGTCTTTTAAACTCATTGGGGGCGCGGTGGCTCAGTAGGTAGAGGTGCAGACTGCAAGCCGAGAGGTCCTCGGTTCGAATCCCACCTGCGGCAACCGCGTTGTGTCCTTGGGCAAGACACTTCACCCCCATTGCCCATGTGGGGGGCACGATGACGCCGTGTACTAAGGCGTACTGCACGTCGATGGTACGCTTGTCTTCAACCAATCTAACCATGCCTGTGCTGCAGTGCGGAGTTACGATGTTGGGGAGCTGGCAGCTGCTCGTCGTTGCTCGGTGGTTCTCTCCGGGTACTCCGGCTTCCTCCACCCGTAAAACTGTCACGGTCATGATTAGCCATTGTGCATAAATATGTGACCTTAAACATCAATAAATACATAAATAAATTTAAACTCATTATGAATGCATTTGTACGGAAAGTAAAATTTGTCTTTCACTGATAAGACGGAGAGATATACAACTAAATGGCGAAGGAATTAGGTAATAATTTAATCCCACTGCCCGAAGGGGTGGGAAGTTAAGCTATCACGGACATCCCCACACACACACAGAAACACGATAGATTCGCTCATTCTATTGTAAATAATATTCCGATAAACAATCCCTGCTGCCTGCAGGTCATAACAAGTATACACGCCCTTTCTGTTTCTTCGTGAATGGGGAAACCCGCACTGTGCAATATAAATATGGATAAATGCACTCGATATTTCTGTTGGCAAGATTGTTGTGACCATTCTAGGATATTCGTGATTCTACTGTGGAAATTACTATTTTGCAATCCCCGTGGGAACCCCGGGAAGTAAGCAGCACTTGTTTACTGTGGTCAACCAGTTCCGCTTTACTAGTAAAATAGGACCCAGTCACCAATGCTTGGGGTGAAAGTCCTCTAAAATGGGCAACATGTTGATCAACGATTGACTAAACTTGACTTCATCTCCGTGTTGTGTCACGATTAGCCATGGTGCATAAATATGTGACGTTAACCACCAACAAACAAACAAACAAACAAACTATTTTGCAATGTTTCTCAGTCCATGCTGGCGAATATTATATCTCACGTGACCTTCTAGGCTCCTGATTGGACGAATACTGCACCCCTATTTCGTGTTGTTTGCATCCACATAACTGATCAGGCACTACACCCAGGCACTACACGTTTTCTATTTTTAGCACACTACTATATAAATAAATAAAACTAATCAGGCTAAATTTAAATATCGATTCACACAGGCACAACATCCACAAAACGACCCGGAAAGAAATCATTATGGAAAAATGTATCGCTTTTCCATTGTTGAAGTCCCATTTTCCGAGGCGTTCATTTTATTACTTGAGAAGATGATCCATATCTCGTTTCGAAGAGAATAATCCATACCTGGGCACAACATTCATGAGAACGCGTCCGGATATGAAAAATCATTTGATTCGCTGCTCATATTATTTCGTTATTTAATTATATGTTTTAGGCAGTAAACGAATAAATAATGGAATTCATTTGAATCTTCGGAGTTTTGTATCCCGTACTGACCCATTCGGTAATGTATATGTGTGACAAATGTGTGGAAATTATCAAACTGCGTTGTTGTCAAATTTCGAAAATTTTAGCTTTCATTCGCGAGTTGCGCGATTCTAGAATACACAGTTCCGTTTGGGGGGAAATGTTTTGTTTACCCTTGCCGACCGATTCAAAATCTGTCTTCTGCTCATATCAATAATCCAAGTTAGCCCTGTTTTGGAAGAAGAAAATGTTTTTTGAAAACTACATGGTATTTGTTTCTATATAACGCTGGTTGGTAGGGCTGCTACCTTGGTAATAGATCAACAAATTAGACAGATGTTTTTCTTGATGGGTGTTCGATATAATATAAGGATTAGTGCATGTCTTGTCGTTGACTATGCCCATATAGTGCCCAGTGAGGTGGTGTAGTTCCCTCCGCTTCGCGGTGGGAACTACACCACCTCCCTGGGCACTATATGGGCGTAGTCAACTCCAAGACATGCACTAGTC
This sequence comes from Pictodentalium vernedei, assembly GCA_031216915.1. NCBI lineage: Eukaryota > Metazoa > Mollusca > Scaphopoda > Dentaliida > Dentaliidae > Pictodentalium > Pictodentalium vernedei. The sequence continues at coordinate 82,975,610 of CM062288.1, read as the reverse complement.
CTTAAATATACGTCCTAGTAAATTTAGAAGGTTTGATCGAGCTGTTTGTGATTTGTATTCTTCTTGAATGGGGAAGTGACAGGAGATTTACACGATAGAGATATAACGTTTCCATTTGAAATGTAATATCTTGGGGCAGCTAAATATTCAGAGTTTGTCCACCAGTATTTTTCCTCGGTTTTCAAACAGTCATTTAGAGATATCCGAATCTTCTGCTTAACGTATTTTCCTCATTGGCTGTTATTGATCTGAGTTCAACCGCAACATGGAATCACCTGCTAGAATCTTCTAATGAGGTACTGATTTCGAAACAAAGCTTTTATGTTCCCCATAAAGTAATTACTTTCCAGTTCACGTGTACCTCTAAACATTCGCAACCAATAAATGAACTGCAGGTGGAGTTTGATGTCGGCATGACATACCAGTAATATTTACTGCGTCGAATAAAGCAGAATCAAATTGCCTTAGAGATCTGAAGATTAATGATTATAGTAACATGAACAAGTTTGTCTTCTTTCTGTTGTTTTTTAATTTATTTATTAGTGTTTAAGGTCACATATTTCTGACAATAGATAATCATGACCATGACGGTTTTACAGGTGCAGGAAGCCGGAATACCTGGAGAGAACCACAAAGCAAAGGCGAGCAACTGTCAGCTCCCCAACATACCAACTCCACACAAGCAGGATTAGCATTGGTTGAAGACAGGTGCACCATCGACTTGCAGTACGCATTAGTACACAACGATACCTTGCCCCCAAGTGGGCAATGAGGGTGAAGTGTCTTGCCCAAGAACACAACGTGGTTGGCGTAGGTGGGCTTCGAACCGAGGACCTCTAGACTTGCAGTCTGTACCTCTACCTACTGAGCCACCGCGCCCAATTCTGATATTAACCGTGTTATAAAATATAAAGTTACGTTAACATGGATGGGGTAAGAGCTCGAATACATCGCTCTGAATTGCATAAATTGACACGTTTTCTAAAATTTGATCTCGCTCTGAATTAAGTTTTGAGCACAACAGAGAAACGTGTTTTTGTGCCTGTATGGGGGATTTGTCTCTCAGTGTACATCACTTCCATGGAATGTCAAGGTTCTATAGTCGTTGATTTTGTAGCAAATAAAAGATGTTGGCTTAACAAAATGTTTTTTAACATTGTCCTTTGAGCTTCGTGTTCACCTACTCTCATTATATAAAGATAGGAACAAAATTTCTGTTAGCCGTTTCACAAAGTTTTAAACGTCTATTTGGGTCAAGTGAAAAGATATAGCGGGATTCCAGAACCTCCTGGTATTTTTGTTTCCATGGTTAACATGAAAATAAGAACGAGAACAGTCAACAAATCGTCGATGACAAAAAGCTCACTGTTATCTATATGTGTACTGTTAAATAATTACATTGTTAATGTAGTTATACGTTTTGGGTCCAAATACTCAATACCCATTGGTCACCTGGGTGAAAACGTCATGACCAGATGTAATTCATTTTCCAATGAATACATTGGTCGAACTTTGACCCACATTTACGGTAGAGCGCAGTTGACAGAATGTGATTCGGGCGGTATTTGGGCGGGTTTTTAACTTTTAGCGCCTCTCGCAGTGATCAACTCTGCTGCTGTTTCTTTGGTGACATTTCCCAGCTGTGGCATAAAGCCCGTTACTAAAATACACGTATCCATTTCTAAAGTTGTGAAAATTAAAAATCAGAATTGTGCGCTTTGTATTTTGTGTGAGGGTGGTTTTTCGCCTCGTTCGTTCGTACATGTTTTATTTCGTCTTTCTGCTTTGTTGTTTGGTAACAAGTGGTTTAAACAATTACGGAATGTAATTATAAGAATTGAATGCAATTTTATAATCTTTATTGGAGTATGAACGTGTGGGAATGGGTACATATTGTATGAATCCCTTCGGGATTCATACATAATTTGTACCCATTCCCACACGTTCATACTCCAATAAAGATTATAAAACTTGCATTCAATTCTTAAATATTGTTCGTTAGCGCAAGCAAACAGCAAGCCTTACAATTTGTTCCAATTTGGGAGTACTCCTGCTGTGAGATTCAATTTTCAGTTCTTCACTCAGGTCTGGAAATAAAGGGCTTATATCATAACCTATTGGAAGGTTACGCTATACAGCATGATGGTAACCCACAGGAAAATGGCTTTGTAATGCTTCTCCACATCCTTTATTTTTATTAAACCAGTCATCATTTTTTTTTAAATCTCAACGGGATTTCCGCCTGCATAAATATCAACAACTTTGGTGCGATCTCACGGATCGCATGTCGTCAGTTGTAGCTGTTTATTTTGGCGGAAACATTTTTTAAGATGGAAACATCATGACATTCTATATGTGGATGCAATACTCGGTCTTTGAGTCGAGATCGTTTCGAAAGATAGTCAAGTATTACTGGTTAAACACGCAGGATTAGTAATTTAATAATCTTATGTTCTATTATTTTGTCTTACCCTGTAGTTCATTCGTGTATTTGGGGGCGCGATGGCGTCGCGGTAACCGGTTCTCGTCAGATCACCGAAGTTAAGCAACGTCGAGCGGCGTTAGTAGTTGGATGGGTGACCATTTCAGCGACTGATTCGTGCTCCCGCGTTGTGTCCTTGGGCAAGGCACTTAACCCCGATTGTCTTCATGGGGGCACGAGGACGCTGTGTACTAAGGCGTACTGCACGTCGATGGTGGGCATGTCTTCAACCAATCTAACCCTGCCTGTGCCGCGGTGCAGAGTTCAGAGTTACGATGTTGGAGAGCTGGCAGCTGCTCGTCGTTGCTCGGTGGTTCTCTCCGGGTACTCCGGCTTCCTCCACTCGTAAAACTGTCACCGACATGATATGACCCTGGCTGTTAATGTGTCGTTAAACCCTAAAAAGAAAAAAAAAATCGTATATTTTATTTACACTTGACATAACACACACATAACATAGACGGTTGTTCTCGGGACATTTCTGTTTCTGAGAACATTCCTGCGTAAATTTCATAAAAATATTGGGAACACTAACAAAGAAGTTTAACAATTGAAATCGGTCAATTACACGTAAGTATACACGGAGTGAAAACTTAATTTATCTTACACCAAGGACGTATTTCCTCCAATACAAGTAAAAACGCCTGGACAGTATACAAATCGGTAGCAACCGCACGTGCGATCATTCGATTCAAAACGAGAAAGTTTTACCTGCACACAGTAGAATTGGCATTGAATTATTACACATGCCGAAGCCATTTTTGATAACAGTAACTACACGAAATTACATAAAAACACAAATATTTCACCATCTCAACAAAATAAATTCGACTACATCATAATTTGCCTTGGTGATATTTTTATATAGGCTTACCATGAGTTAGACATGAAAAATAAAACAAAAAAACAAAGAAACACATAGATGATATTTATTTATATATTTAATTGTGTTTAAGGTCACATATTTATACACAATGGCTAATCATGACCGTGGCAGTTTTACGGGTGGGGGAAGCCGGAGTACCCGGAGAGAACCACCGAACATCGACGAGCAACTGTCAGCTCCCCAACATACTAACTCCACACAAGCAGGGTTAGAATTGGTTGAAGACAAGTGCACCATCGACGTGCAGTACGCCTTAGTACACAACGCCACCGTGCCCCCACGCAGGCAATGGAGATGAAGCGTCTTGCCCAAGGACAACACATAGATGAAACACTATTACAAAATCCAATGGTAATAACGCTAGTAGAACAATAAATGAGGATTACGACATGCACAGCGCAAGAACGTAATACCATGACGTCATATTCTTCGATCATAAGAAAAATAAATTCAGCTCAAACGCTGAAAGATTATGAAAATATATAAGAATAAGTCACGAAAGGAAAGAATATTGCAAATAAATTGGTTATTACCACCATGTGGATTCCCATGGTGGTGTGTGTATTGAAATCTCGACCACACCTCTGGATCAAATATCGACTCGTCCTAACGGACTCGCCGATACATGCCCCGAGTCGAGGTCTCGACTTCAATACACCAGCTCGGAAACCAACATGGTGGTAATAACCTGTATAAAACCAATGTAGGTTATACGTTAGAGACACTTAAGAATTGAATGCAATTTTTATAATCTCTATTGGAGTATGAACGTGTGGGAATGGGTACAAATTGTATGAATCCCTTCGGGATTCATACAATTTGTACCTATTCCCACACGTTCATACTCCAATAAAGATTATAAAAAATGCATTCAATTCTTATAATTACTTTCCGTAACTGTTTAAACCACTTTTTACCAAACAACAAAGCAGAAAGACGAAATAAAACATGTACGAACGAACGAGGCGAAAAAAACACCCTCACACAAAAGACAAAGCGCACAACTCTGAGTTGAGCGCCGGTTCCGTCCAAATGATATCACAAAGGCAAACAAGCTTTAATTTTACCAACTTTAGAAATGGAAACGAGTATTTTAGTAACGGGCTTTATGCCACAGTTGGGAAATGTCACCAAAGAAACAGCAGCGGAGTTGATCACTGCGAGAGGCGCTAAAAGTTAAAAACCCGCCTAAACACCGCCCGAATTACATTCTGTCAACTGCACTCTGTCGTAAATGTGGGTCAAAGTTCGACCAAATGTATTCATTGGAAAATGAGTTACATTTGGTCAAGACGTTTTCATCCAGCTGACCAATGGGAATTGAGTATTCGGACCCAAACCGTATAACTACATTAACAATGTAATTATGTGTGGGTGATGATAGAGTATCACTGTTTTCATGTTCGACTCCAAATAGTTGAAAACGCGCAGGTGTGACGTCAGGATGACTGAGATTAGAGTAGATGTAAACCTGATTTGTGCCAAGTTCAGACTAGTAATTATTCTAACTATCCCATCAAGGCATCCGCCGTCGAAGACACGCCTTGATAATACTCGTGGTGTAGTTGGTTTGTTAGTCAGTTCAAATTATTGTTTAATAACCCACGAGCTCTTGAAATTTATTCATGCATAAACACTTAAACAGTCGTGATGCGTTAGCTGCTAAGCTTCTTATTTAATTAGCATGTAGCGCACTTCAAAGCATGAAATCTAGTTTCGTAAGAAAGTACAAAATTACTGACAATAGCGGATCGATATCAAAGATTACAATCCAGACAAAAATATTCCTGCTGGAAAAAGTATACTCCACCCTTATTCACGCCTCTGAAAAGTGCATTAACTGAAAGTGTTAAAAAATTGTTGATACAAACTGTTGATGTATTGCTGATGTATATTTCCAGTTATTAAACTCTGTTTGCGACTTCTACACAGTGTGATAACTGTCGTACACATTGTTCTCATTGTTGTTTTGTAATTTGCTATAAATATTTATTTCTAAATGGAATGAAATACTGCTTTTTGATTGGTGAAGAGGAACGTTGTAACTTTTAGTCAACGGTATTTTTTCATCTTTATACCGCGGTTAACCACGGTGTAAAAACAGGAACACACAATAACTGGTACAAAGGCCGAAAAAAGTCCTGTTTATTTATATTATTATAAATAATTATTTACTAGCTCATTTATATGTTTGAAAAAATAAAAGTATGGATAATTGAATATTTTGAAGTAAATTATTACGCAAGATGTTTTAGGAAAATAAAAATGCGTATGTGTCATGCAGGGGTTATTTATTTATGCTGCTATTTTTTGTAAGGGGTATGATGCGTTTTTGTTTTGCTGTCTGCTTAATTAAAATGTCTCAAATTAATTTTAGGAATCACTTTGCAAGTCAATCTGAAACTGAAATTTTAGAAAAGAGAACAAAAGTAATACCAATAAATACAGCCAAGTGCCATCTTACTAAGAATATATTTATTGGAAAAAGGAGAAAATGTTTATTTTGAAAGCTATATTAGCTGTTGGGTTAACAGAACGAAATGGTTTGGAAATAAATCTATTATCCCTGTATCTTCCGGGGTGTATGGGAATTTACACCGATTTGAAGAGCCATACACCCTAAGCGTTGAAGTATTGGAATGAAGCCTATAGGTTAAAGTTTGTCTTTATACCCAAGCCATACAGTACATGGAGAGTGGGTTGTACTTAAATCACCCGCAGAGTGGAGTTATCACCCAAACTATAACTTTCAAATTTTATACATATGGACAAAAAACACAAGCAATGTTTCAGCCAATGGACCTCCGGGTTTAACCCGGAGGTCCATTGGTTGAAACTTTGCATGTGCTTGTTATGCTTTGCAACAAATTTGCAATTATTGCTTGGGCGGAATCTCCACTCTGTGGGTGATTTAGTAATAATACACACTCCACGAACTGTAGGTGTAAATCGTGTTGGTACTACATAATCGCTGACCTATAACATTTGGCTTGACGTTCACGATGTTAGAAGCTGATAACTGTTACACTTGTCTGACCTACACAACAGTAATTCCACCGACTAAGGCTGCATTGTTGGGTACCCACGTGATGTATTTCCTGAAATTAATTCATAACATTAAGGAAACGGCATCACGAATATTTTGCGCGGGTGATAATAATCATAGAAATGCAGTGTTTGTATATAAATAAAATTTTCGCATCGTAAAGACTATACAGTTTCGGTTACCTTCAATATCATTACGATTTTATATTGCTATCAGAAGCAAGGTGAAGACGTGTGGTTTTGGTGACAAAAGGTTGGAATTAACTGGTTGAGGGCTAGATTATTTTGGGTGGTCTGAATTTGTTATTCAAAATTTGTTGTTCTTTTTTTACAAATTATTGTGGAGTACACACAGGCACTCCAATAATTTTAATAGAACAAATTTATATAAACAAAATATTATTTGCGTTTGACGGAATATGAAACATGAGCAAGAAAACATTTTCTTTTACTTGAGTATCCTCATTTGTTTTGAAAGCCCTGATAGTGGCTTCTAGCACGCTTTCTTTGATTATGAATAATGACAAAGAATAGCAAGCTGGATCACAAAAAAAACACAAATACAAGCGCCCGTAAACACATGGTGCAGATATCAACGGCTAGTGCTGTATTTTTCACCCACATACATTGTCAGTATTACATAACGGTCCACAAAAACCTGGCATCGCTGCCACCAGTGAATACATTATTATTCTAAAACATGTTCTCTGACACTAAGTGCACCTCTTCATAGAATTATAGAAATAAATAAACACGGCCTTACAGTACGTGGAGAGTGTATTATCACTAAATCACCCACAGGGTGGAGATTCCACCCAAGCAATGATTGCAAATTTGTTGCAAAGCATAACCAGTACAAGCAAAGTTTCAGCCAATGGACCTTCGGGTTAAACCCGGCGGTCCATTGGCTGAAACATTTCTTGTGTTTTTTTTTGTCGATATATACAAAATTTGAAAGTTATAGCTTGGGTGATATCCCCACTCCGCGGGTGATGTAGTTAGAATCCACTCTTCACGTACTGTATGTAACACCTTCTGAGAACTCACACAACTTCGAAATCCACAAATTCACACTGTTTATTGTCACGTTCAGCTGCTGTTTCACCTTCTAAATAAAAATAATATACAATAGACATGACCCTAACATACAGCACATAATCCAAAATGTTCAACATTCTGCAGGTTTTATTCCACAGGAATACTAAAAAAACATTGGAACACTAAATTTACATTGATCAACGATTTGAAATTGACGAAGCTCAAAAACTTCAAGAAGCGTGACCTGGTTTTGAAATAAAGTGATTCACAAATATTCTCAATCTTTTGAAACAGCATTTGTTTTTGTTTGTCGTTTTTATTGAAGTCTTTCAGGGGGCGCGCTGGCGTCGCGGTAACTGGTTCTCGTCAGATCACCGAAGTTAAGCGCGGTTAGTAGTTGGATGGGTTACCATGTCAGCGACTGATTCGTGCTCCCGCGTTGTGTCCTTGGGAAAGGCACTTAATCGCGATTGACTACATGGGGGCACGATGACGCTGTCTACCAAGACGTACTGCACGTCGATGGTACGCATGTCTTCAACCAATCTAACCATGCCTTTGCCGCGGTGCAGAGTTCAGACTTACGATGTTGGAGGGCTGCCAGCTGCTTGTCAATGCTTGGTGGTTCTCTCCGGGTACTCCGGCTTCCTCCACCCGTAAAACTGTCACCGACATGAGATGTCCCTGGCTGTTAATGTGTCGTTAAACCCTAATAAATAAATAAACAAATAAATGAAGTCTTTTACTAAGTTGTAAATTAAATAGTTTTCTTTAGGGGTCACCCTTTCCACTCCCCCCCCACCCCCACCCCCCCCCCTAAGTTCGCCATGAAGGATGAAAAAATTGATTACAGTTTGTCGGCCTATTTATCTCACAGTCACTGTTACATTTGCACGTCGGTCGACGTCACATCGATCGATAAAACCCAGACGCTTTTTGGTTCCAGATTTGGGGCCCAGTATGGGATTTGATCTGTATCGTTTGAGATTGAGGCCAGGAAAAAGGAGGAGGGATCCGGGGGAAGACCAGGGGAGTAGTCCAGGTAGCTCATGGCCTGGAAAGAGACGGAGGGACAAGGATAGGAGTAATCCTAGGTCAAAGATACCGATACCGATATTGATTCCAAGTGGGGCTGTTGGAGAGGAAGAGGACGCTGTAAACAATAGGAGACTAGAGGAGATAAATAGGGCGAGGTCCAAAAGTAAGTTGGTGGTTGCGGGAAGTAGCATAGTTCGGGGGATCGACAAGGTTGTCTGTGGTCCGGACAGTAAAAATAGAACAGTTCTGTGCTTTCCGGGGGCTAAAGTGGAAGACCTGAGGGATAGAGTGGACGGTATTGTAGCTGGGTCGGGGCCTGATCCGGTAGTGGTATTACATGTGGGGTCCAATAACATCAGGGATAGGAAATCAGTTCGTTTGGTGGACACATACAAGGACCTAATTAGTAAGCTACTTAGCAGGAATGCTCGGATCATCGTTTCAGGGGTGCTCCCCGTTATGGGTGGTGGGAATGAGAGGAACTCGCGGATTATGGCACTGAACGAGGAGCTGGAAGAGCACTGCAAAGACTTGGGAGTACATTTCATTGACCACTGGGATTCATTCTGGGGACAAGGAGAGTTGTATGGGCGAGACGGATTGCATCTAAGTAGGATGGGTACAGACCTGTTGGGCCAAAAAATCTTACAGGTGGCTGGGCCTTTTTTGGAGAAAAGGGGGGTAGGGGACCACAGCCGGTAACCCAGAGTGGCACAAATGCTGGGAACATAGGAAGAACAACAAACATGCACAATACAGGGACATACCAGGGTTATAATAATGTGCCAGTGATGACAAAAAAACAAAGATTCATTAAGGTTGGGTACTGCAACATCCAGGGTCTGCACAAGAAAGTAAGCGAAATATCAACAATGATGGACGAAGGAGACTTCGATATAATGGGTCTAAGTGAGACGTGGATACGACGGGATGAGCGGGTTGATCAGATGAAGGGTTGCGTGTGGATAGGAGCTGGGCGAACTGAGGGTCAGAAACGGGGTGGGGGTGTTGGCATCTACGCTAAAGAGGAATTACAGCCCTCATTGATTACAGATCTCACAGAAGCAAGGACTCAGATTCCAGTATCCAACGAAATAGTCTGGGCAAAAATCAAGTTAGGAAGCAGGAGTGTTGCCGTTGGTGTTGTATACTTAGCAGTGGAGGGAAGTAAGCCCGAGTGGAATGATTCAATATATACAACTCTTAGATCGAATATCACAGAGCTTGGGAGCAGAGGGTTCAGTATTGTCCTAATGGGGGACTTCAATGGGCACATCGGGGATAAGGAGGAGGGCATACAGGGAGGTGATAGGAAAATTAACACGAATGGGAGGAAGATGTTGGACCTATCAAAAGAGCTTGGTTTAAAGATCCTGAACAGGGATGCGAAATGTAAGGGTAAATGGACCTGGGAGAGGAACGATAAGAAAACAATAATTGATTATATACTCACTGACATTAGCGTATGGAGGGAGGTTATAGATGTAGAAATAGATGACGAGGGAAAACATGACTTGGGTAGTGATCACAACCTGATAACAGTTAAGATTATGGGCAAAAAGACGAATAGAGACAGAAATACCTTCAAGGAAGTTTGGGGACTAAAACAAGGAGCCGACTGGAAGCAGTTTCGGGAAAAACTAAAACCAAATCTTGAATGTATACCTAGGGATGCAAATGTCCAGAGTATTTCAGATGGCATAGTAAATAGCCTAACAGAGGCAGGGAAGGAGTGTATAGGAAGGGTGAGGGTCCCAATGAGAGAGCTTGGATACAGGGTAAACGAGGGACTGAAAAAGGCTATAAAAGAAAGGAAGGTAAAATGCGCTGCTTACAGAAGAAGTAGGAAGCTTAAGGGGGTGGATAACAATGACACGAGACTAATGAAAGGAGAATATGAACTGGCACGGAAAAAGGTGAATGAGATAAAGAATAATAATAGGAAGGAGCGCAATTGCAGTCTTGCCAGAACAATAAAGAAAACGGGGGGTTCGAGCTCAAACGTATTTTGGAACTGGGTAAATAAACGGGGGGAAAGTAGTGTGCAGAGTATCAAAGTGGATGGGGAAAGTACAGAAGATAAAGGCCGTATCGCTTCAGAGTTAGTCAAGCACTGGGAAAAGATAAACGATAGGCGATGGGGCAGTGGGTCCCCACCAAAAAGAAATACACTGGTGGAGGAGAACCTATCCAATCGTGTATGTAGCGAAATAACGGCAGAAGAAGTGCGGAACGTGGTCTCGAAATTAAAAAATGGTAAAGCGGGAGGGACTGATGAAATTCCGAACGAATTCCTCAAAAATGGAGGGGAGGCACTTATTGAAGTCCTGACAAACCTTTTCAACCTGGCTCTGCGAAAGCAAGAGGTCCCCAGAGAGTGGAGGGAAAGTAAGGTGTCGTTCATACACAAAAAGGGGGATAAGGAAGTTCTAGATAACTATAGGGGGATATCAGTTAGTAGTAACATCGGAAAAGTATTCTGTAAGGTCATATACGGTAGACTAGAGGAAGTTATTGAAGAGAAAGGTTTTTTAGGAGAAATTCAAAATGGTTTCAGGAAAGGACGAAGAGTCACTGATCACCTATTTACACTCACCCAACTGATAGAATCAACAAAGGCTGAAAAGAAAAAAGATGTTTCTGGCATTTCTAGATGTGAAAAAAGCGTACGACCGAGTGTGGAGGGAAGGTATGTGGCGAAAGCTCGAGGGCATCGGACTGGGGGGTGACTTTGTGGGAATCATGAAAGCACTGTATACAGATGTGCAAAGCCAACCCAGTCTAGGGAGTATCACTACAAAACGAGTCCCTATGGATATAGACCTCAAGCAGGGGTGTATCTTTTCACCGATTTTGTTTGCATTGTATGTTAAAGATTTAGGGGACGAACTAATTCAGAGTGCGGAGGGGGTAAATGTTGGAGACATAAAGATACCAGGTTTATTCTTTGCGGACGACATGGTGTTAATGTCTAGAACTGAACAGGGGCTAGAGAAACTGCTGGAAATTGTTGGTAGATATGGGAACACTTGGCGGCTCGAACTAAATGAAAATAAAAGCAAGGTGATACCCGTTGGACGCAAGGTAGATATGACGAAGAGATGGAGAGTGGGGGAATTCTCAATCCCCGAAGGGAAAAGCAAACAAATCACTGTAGGAGAAACGGGAGAGTATGAGTATCTAGGGGTAAGCATAAATATAACGGGAAGAGGGGTGTACAGAAATTACTCAGCCAAACTGATTCTGAAGGGGAAAAGAATTCTGAACCAACTAAAACTTTTAGGGAAAAAGAGTTTCAACAAGGTCTTTGTGGGGAAAACACTGTGGGAGAGGGTGGGTTTACCAAGTATAACGTATGGCACGGACGTGATTCCATTAAACCAAACCGTTATTAAGAAGTTGGAAAATACTCAAAATGATGCCGGCAGATGGATAACAGGGTCGAGTAATGCTGCAGCTTTGGAAGCAGTAAGGGGGGAGCTTGGGTGGATGAAAATCAAGGACAGGGTAGATTTGGGAAAACTGTGTTACTTTAACTACTTGAGAAACCTGCCTGACAACCGGTGGTGCAAATTGATGCTCGATACCATTTGGAATTTTAATATAGTACGGGGTGGTCAAAACATGTGAGGGAACTAATGGACAATTACTCTATAGAGGTCACAAACATAGAAGTAGGAATGAAAGAAGGCAAAAGGTTTGTCAAAGAGAGAGTCATGGAAGATTGCAATCGAAACTGGCGAGCAGGGGTTAGCGTGAAAAGATCACTGCAGGGGTTACAATATAAAGAAAAGCCAGCTTTTGAGAAGTACCAAGATGGCACCTTTGGAGGGTCACTGCTGTTCAAACTGAGATCAAGATCACTGGAGCTTCGGGAAAAAAGTGGGAGAGATGGGGAAAAGGGATGCCAAATGTGCCACTCTGGAGTAGTGGAGACCCTGGAACATTTTCTCTTGGAATGCCCACAGTATATACCTCATAGAATAAAATTTACTGGAAGAATAATGCAGAAGTGGGGTGAAGAAACAAAGGATAGATGGCTGAAGGGGGACACGAGGGAGAGGGTAGGAATGCTTATTGAAGAAATTGAAAAAGAGGAAGTGAGGGACACTATTAAGCAGTTTATATCTGAATGCTGGGAGGAGAGGAGGGGGAGAGGGGGTGGGGTGCAGGGGGGATGATGGCCTTCTCTTATGAGGACCGCGACAAATCAGCGGCTGGCCAAAGAGTTATTATTATTATTATATTTGGGATACATCGTGGCATTCAGAATTAAGCATTCCTCCCAAAGTCTGCTTTAAACAGTATCGTGGAATATATGAAATAAATATATAGTGTGGGAAAATACAAAATGTATTCTACTCGTAGAATTAAGAATGAAACTTACTCACAAGACGCTGGTAACTATAATTCTTAACCCTTTGTACTCTAGGCGTATCTTCCATGCCAGTTCAATGGCAGCAAATAGAGAGGTCCATATTCATTATTTGGGATAGACCAAAAAATATTTTCAACGTGCAGCCTCGGGGGCTGCACATTGAAAATATTCATTGGTCTTCCCCACACATGACTGTATTGAACAGCCGAACTATTTAATGATCATATTCATGGCCGGAGCAGTGGGTTCAAAGGGTTAATTCTTCTCGTAGAATAAATTTTATATGTTCCAAAAATCTCTATCTGGGTTGATAAATACAACAAAAGCAAAATAACTGAAACGGGTTTGTATACGTGGTTGATTTTATGATAATATATAGATAGAACAGCATTCACGTTCGAACTGTCATTTATTAGGGCACGAGATCGATTGGGGCGAAGCCTTCGAGTTCAATATTATCCTTCCGCCCAAATCGACCGTGTGCGGTAAAAATGACAGTTCAAAGTCGTATGTTGTTCTGTATTTATTGCACGTCTACAGTTTACCAAAAAATATTAAAAACACAAATTATTGCCCAAAATAAACCAAACGTAAAAAAGAAATAGTTAAACAGTCCGCGCACGTGATTCGGCACAATACAAAAAAAATTATTGTGCGCGTCGGTTTTTGCTGAAAAAGCGTGTATTTTATGAAAATAAGAGCATATGCATGCAATAATATATGTAACTCGATTGAACAATAACTATAACAATTTCACAGCAGAGCTTTCCGCAAAATAACTGATTGTCAAGGTGAATGGATTGATTGCATATAACGAAGATACTCACGCCATTATTTCCTACAAGAACTCCACTCATCAATGTACAAATCACTGATCCGACCGCTCCAAATTTAATTATTCCAGCAATTATTGCGGTGTACCTCGGTGCAATTTCAATGCAGTTAGTTTCATATCCTAAGTAGACAAAACAACACCTCAGCACATTGCACCGAATAATGTTTACAGGTATTTATTGTCTTCATTGGCTTGAGACCCGGCCATCAGTGTTTACAAAGGACTGATTCGCAAAGCCTGTGATTTACTTTTTTTAGTTTGGTGTAATATATATATATAATTTATTTACCAGCATACAAATTTACAAAAGACTAAACATAAAGTACATGAAATCAGAACATTTACAATATATAAATATAGTGACTCTATATTACAAATCCGTCAATACTTCACGCGTATACTGGTAGGGTAAGGCATAGCCAGATTGGCTGTCTTCCTGCCTTCCCTGTGTAGGAGACAGAAAGAGCATTGAGATATAGAAGAGGAAAATAGAGTGAAATAGTAAGAGGAAGGGGATAGAAAAAAATGAAGAGGTTCTAATGCAACATGGTGAATTCCCATTATCTTCTTTTAAGAATAGCTCGAATAAATGATGCGTTGGTGGTACGAGTGTTGGTCGGAGCCCAGTTCAGCTAGGCACATGAAACGGACTTCACCATTCCTTTAATTTATGCGTATACGGAGTGAGAGGCAAATTGCTCAAAAATGAGATTATAAAAAAACATGGGAAAGAGCGAATCAAAAGCCAGCAGGGACGAGAATACCAGACAAATTATATTGAGAATGAGTTACAATACATCATGAGAGCATGTTAATCCAGAGAGTATCCTGGTGCTGAGTTGACGAAAGTCGGTATGAACTAGTGAAAGGTGATACATAATCGAGGATGTGTTATAAATAACAACTGTCGAAAGCAATCTTGTAATTACCGTTTTTTTAACTTCTTCCTGTTTTTTATTTCCCTGATATCCCTTTCTAGTTCGTTCCATAGTTTAGGAAATGCAAAGACAGGTAGCTTATCTAAGGTTTTTGTTCTAGTTCTGTGTATGTATAGAAGGCCCGTTTGGCGTGTGTTTACATTGTTTTGGTTATTTACAGAAGGAAAATAATTCCCAAATGATGCCGGGAGATTTCCATTTTGCCAGTCAAACAGGAACAGAGAGGCATGCAAATGATACAAGTCTTTTATCTTTAAAATGCCGTCTTTCGTAAACAGTGGGTCAGTATGAGCATTATATTTTTTATTATTTATGATTCGTATTGATCAATTTTTGTAGTTTAAACAGTCGATTACAAGCTTTTGAACCTCTCCATAACGGAATTCCGTATATAAAGTGACTTTGTATTAAGGTAAAATATAAAGTTTTCATAATTCTGTGAGGAAGAATTGTTTTCACTCTGCTTAGAGTGAGATTGGCAAAGGCATCTTTCGAGCAAATTTGGGATATGTGTCCATTGTAGGTTAGATTTTCGTCAATATTTATGCCCAGGAATTTTACTGATTTTTCGTTCAGCCTGTTGCCAACTTTGTCGATAATCTGATTATTAATACATATATTCTCATGGGAAGTATTTTATTTGTGGGTTGGGTTGTTAATTATATATTTCGTTTTCTTTGGGTTTAAAAGTAAGTGGTTGGCGCAGCACCAATTGAATATGTCTTGCAGTTCCTCGTTGAATTCTTCGATCAGCGGGTTTATCTCTACTCCGGACTTGTATCCCGAGGTATCATCTGCAAACGATAGAACATTTAATGTTGTTGAATTATTTATATCGTTTATGTAAACAAGAAAAGGGATGGGGCCTGATATTGAACCTTGCGGTACCCCACATGTTATTTCAGCTAAGTTCGATTTACTGTCACCAAGGAAGACATACTGTGTCCTGTTCTGAAGGTAGCTTTTGAATCAGTAATTAGCATTGCCTCTCATTCCATAATGTTCTAATTTTTGAAGTAGTATCTCGTGGCTTATAGTGTCAAAGGCCTTAGGTAGACCCAAGAATAAGGCTAGTGTACTGTCTTTACTAACTTTGTTATTTTTTGTGGCTATATATTTTAACAATTGCATAACTGGGTGCATTGTACTGTGATGTTTCCTAAAGCCGTATTGGTGGGGATAGAGAATGTCGAATTTGTTTAAAAACTTTGTGAGTCTTATAAACATATTTTCTTTTCTAGGATTTAAAAATTAAAAAAAAACAGGCAAAACACTGATTGGTCTATAGTTCGTGAAATTGTTTTCATCACCTGTTTTAAAAATTGGGGTAACCTTAGCAAGTTTTATCCTGTCAGGAACTATACCCTGGTTAATTGAGTTGCCCGTAATATGCGCGAGTGGGGTGGCAATGAAGTTTATTGAGTGTTTAAGGATACTCGTCGATACATTTTCACAGTCTTGGCTTAATTTAGGTTTCATTGAATTTACGATATTCGTTATTTCAGAAGGCGACGTCGGTATAATAAATATGTTTTGGGGTTATCTAGTATACAGGTACTCGTCAAATGACTTTGGGGGGGGGGGGGTGGGTTGGATATCAGTTTTGAAGTCTGGTTGCCTTTGTTTGCAAAGAAGTTATTAAATTCATGTGCAATGTCCCTTGGCGTATCTATTTTTTTTGTCACCAAGATTGAAGAAGGAAGGTAGGGATTTCTTATTTTTGTTTCTATTTAATGCGTTATTCAAAACTTGCCATGTTTTCCGCATGTTGTTCTTGTTTTCGATGAGGATTTGTTCATAATACATAGCTTTGCTTTGCTTTCGAATTCTGTTACATACCCGTCAGTAATTTTTGTAATTCCTAACATCAATTTCTGATGGAGATCGCAACTTCTTGTTGAAGATTTTATTTTTGTTATTGGATGACACTAAAAGACCTTTTGTCAACCACGGCTGTCGTTTTATGAATTTCTTATTTGGTTTGAGGCTTTTTAAAGGGAAGGCTGTTTCGAAGGCATTCAAGTAGATATTCAAGAAGTTATCATAAGCTATATTGGGACAGTCTGCCTCCATAACTGCAGAAAAGTCCCTTTGAGACAGCAACGACTTAAAAAGTTCTACACTTCTGTAATTTATTTTCCTGGGGAGAAGGGGTTTTGATCTTTCAGGTTTTGTATGGGCTAATTTAATATAAAAAATTCCAACGTGGTCATAAACATCGATTAGGAATATTCGAGATTTGAGACGATTAGAAACAGAGTTGGTAAAAATGTGGTCTATCAGCGTTGCCGATCGATCTGTTACTCTGGTTGGTTTGGTGATAACAGGTGTGAAGCCTTCACTAAGCATCATGTCAATAAATAAGTCTGTTTTGAGACGAGAAGCTACTTTTAAAAGATCAATATTGAAGTCGTCCATAATCAGGGCTGTTTTCTTTTCCTTGCTAATTATATCAGTTAAATAATTAATTTTTGAGTGGAATAAGACTATATCTTCTTTAGGTGCCGTATTTGGTCTGTATATTATGCCAATTATTTTTGACGAATGTTTTGACTTTAATTCAACAAAGATAGACTCAAATACATGAGGTATAAAAACGGAGAGATCTTTACGAACACTGAAAGAAATTTCATTTTTTATGAACAGCCCAACTCCCCCCCCCCCCACCCCCCACGCCTGTCGTCGTCACTAGGTCTTGTGTTTGTTAATAGGGGGTGATATCCTCCTAGATTGTAAGACACATTTGAGGGGGCTTGAAAGATTTCCGTAAGTCCAATGACATCGAATGTGTTTTCTTCATTATTCAGGTCGGAGAGTAGGTGATGTAATGGATCCCAATGGGCATTTAGACTTTCGTAATTAATGTGAAATGCCGAGAAAGATCCACTCACCCCACCAAGTTCACTAACCAATTCACCAGGCAAGAGGTACTTACATTCAGTATTGTTAAAAATGGACGTAGAGTCGTTGTCTTCGGGAGACGTCCCAATTTTATCGTTCAGTATGTCCTGAAGACTTACCAAACTAAATGCATAGAGGATATCTAGTGTTTTTGAGTGGATACCGAAAATTATTTCATGAGTGACCGCGACAAATGTTTATTGTTTCTCGAGCGCTTGCGCGAGCGAAGGTAACCATTTGTCTCGGTCACGAGTGAGATAATTTTCGGTATCCACTCAAAAATACTAGATTTTTTTTTTATATGCTTTTTTAACCCTTTACCCAACGAATCGCCCGCATCCGCCCGCGTAATATGCAAATTCAGCAGCTGAAAAAATATTATTTTTCGAAAAATTTCAACAAAACCATATCATGTGACTCCTCTTTGGAACGAGCTCGTCGAGCTCGTTTCACAGAGGGGTCACATGATATGGTTTTGTTGAATTTTTTTAAAATATTTAAAAAAAATGGTATTTAAAATAATACATTTTGAAATCGTCTGCGTTGGGTAAAGGGTTTTAACAATCCGATTATTCCTATCGATAATTCCACTCTTTCAACCTTGAATTGATGCATGAAAGTAAACAGCTGATCGCTGACTATAATAGTCTGTCGCGCATTGATACATGGAATTGATTTGATCGATAATCGGAACAAGTAGCGGCTTGCGATCTGATTCAGCTGGCGGATATCATGCGTCAATTCAAGGTGCATACGTGTTGAATTATTGCTTGAAATAATCGATATCCACCCAAAACACTAGATGTTCTGTTCATTATACGTGTTTAGAACAAATTGATCACTTCCAGTGATAATTTGACTCGTATTCGCCTTGCAGTGTTGCATTGAAAGCTGCCATTTTGAATGATACCGTGAAAGTGACAATTTCTATATCTTTACAGTGGGGGGGGGGGGGGGGATGTTCTCACTTACCCAGCAGCTATTGTTTTGAGTATAGGTGTTGAAAGTGGTGACATCAAAGGGTCGCCGCTTATAGTCCGTATTATTAATTTTTTGGGGAGTTATGAACAAGACGTAGATTATCATTAATTAAATTTATTACCGATTAACCATTCAAACGCCAGACAGCAACAATAAATACATTAACTCATACCCATAATTTCAGTATTACAATGACAGACAGCAAGAATACATAAGAATAAACACAAAGTCATTCAAAAGCCAGTATTGTGGCCCACAGCATCTAAGAATTGAAGATTGTTCATTCGCCCCTGCAAGTACATTAACTTTAAATGGTTGAGTTTGTTGTCGATTTGGACATATCGTTGTTGCCGAGGTCTGCTCCTAGCACCAGCTGCAGTTTGTATGATAGACACTTCTTGATAGGCTTGCTCTTGTCTGAGAAATTCAGTTAATGTAAAGATATTTGGCTTTGACGAAATGAACAACTGGAGCCTTCTATGCCATCCCTCGACGTGATTTGTAGTTCGCGGCCCCTGTGTTTCATGATGATTCCACACTTGACGTCCATGAGCTCCCTCCACCCAATAACTTGTCATGTAGTCGTTAAACTTCGTGACGCCGCTACCTTCCGGGACTCTTGTAAAATGTCGAACCATGCGTCACTTATCTCTCCCATAGGAAGAAATGGCAAAGCGATGGATCTTCTTACTAGCCTCCTCACGTCCTCATTGTCCTGATAGTCACTTTGAAGTTTACACTCTTTTGTTGCATATTTATACACTGCCTGACTGTAGTGAAAAAAAAACATCCCTTCAGAATAGACGATGGAAACACTGTCCTTGCTGCATTTTGGGCTGCTGTTTCGAAGTCCATGAATATTTGCGTTGGTGTCAATAGAGTTCGGTTGTTCTCAGCTCTCTCACTGACGAGACGGAAAAATCTCTCGTACGTTGCTTCTGTTTTATTTGGTAGAAGACCATACACGAGAGGACGCATTTGACCATCAACAAAGGCGTGGATTGAATAAAGTTGATGAAAAATCTTCGGTGATTTCTCGAACGTTCCGTCACAATAAAAAACTGAAGCCTGCGAAAGGTGATACAGGTTGTCATCAGTAGCAAAAACCAGCAGTTTGTCATTGTTGTTACCGTCGTTTGCAAGTAAGAAGTTTGATCCTGTCGCCGATTTTGTATATTGATCCGGTAGGCTGATGTCGCTCCGTTGTTTTGGAAGTTTTGGTTGAGTCTTCGCTCGTGATCTGTAAAGTGATGCTTTTGCTGAGTAGAACGTTGGCATTTTAGCTAGGATATCTGGATCAGTGTCAACTCTTCTAAGGTCTGCAACAACAAGAACATAATGTTAGCAATATAAAAAATACCATGGGAGAGATCATGAGAGACCGAATGTACGGAGAGAGAGAGAGAGAGAGAGAGAGAGAGAGAGAGAGAGAGGGGGGGTAGTGAGAGAGAAAGAGAGAGAGAGAGAGAGAGAGAGAGAGAGAGAGAGAGAGAGAGAGAGAGTAGTGAGAGAGAGAGAGAGAGAGAGAGAGAGAGAGAGAAATATGAATTATATACATCTGTATGCATTGTAACCAATATTTTAAAATGTACGTATACATATATGCAATTTATCTCCGCAATTATTTTTGTTAACCCCTCACCCAACACACCTTTTAAAAAAAACAGAATGTCAAATGTTTTTGAAATATGATATGTAATTTTCAATCAAACCAATGATATATTTACTGAAAAAACAATTTTCAGAAAAAAGTTTAATGAAGAAATACTTACTTGCTAGTTCTTCTTGGTATAATGTACTGATTGGTCTGCTGTTTTCGCGGACTAATGTCTTGAGTTCTGCCAGGACAGTGGCTACAACTATTTTGGAACTGTCAGCTTCATGGTTGTGAACATTTCGCGATGATGTCAACAAGTCGTTCTTAGTATTAACAGTTGCATTACAAGTTTTTACACAACATTTCCAATGAACAGAATCATTTCGCCGAGTCTTAATACTAAACTTGAAGTTATTAAACACAAGATATCTACCACCTCTGTCGTTTGGGATGTAATGAACGTTTACTTGAGCATTAGCCATTTTGGAATGATATCACTGGAGGAACGCAAGACTTATATGGGAACTAAGTCCTTGAACATCTAGCAAACAATGTGAATATATATCAGGGCGGATGATGTCGGCTACATTGATACATAAAAACAGTGACCAGATAACAGGTTGATTACTGCCAACTGTGAACACGGTGCAAGAAGCAAAGGGTGCGTCAACTAAAACAACAATACTGGGTAAGTGAGAACTTCAGTAGGCAATTAAGAAAAACAAACTATAGCCATCTCTGATCAGCACTGTAATTGATGTCGACTGGGTATGTGAGAATAAGCCGTGGGGGGTACTAGTGTTCACGCTGGCTCAATATTTTAATGTGCCAAAGCTGAATATTTTTTGTGCCAAATGAGATTTTTTTTTTTGGGGGGGGGGGGGGGGCAAATGAGGTTGTTTTGTGCCATGAGTATTTTATGTGGGAGAACTATAAAACCTTTTTTTTTCATAAGTTTCATTCAAGAAAGATCAAAAGCATAAAACTACATGGCACCAAATATAACATAAAATGGATCAAAATAATAAAATATCATGAAAGATATGGAGTTCAACAAATAGCAGATCGATAGAAATTCGCATCTTGCAGATCTTTCCGGTAACTGATTGACATGTGGAATTGAAACCTTTGTCCTTTTATCACTGTGTTAATCTTTGATTTTGGTCAATGGGAAAAGTACCACTAACAATTAAGGACAATTGATAATCTGGTCTATTGTTCACTGATGAAGAAACAAAGTATGCGTTGTTTACACAATACACAACTTCTTAATCCGAGGTCACAGGTAAGGGTAAATGGAGAGTGACTGGTCATTGTGTACACAGTGGAACGAGATTACTTTTTTTGTAATTAATTCATATTGATATATTTATCTTATTATTTGTTCGCTCTACTAGGAGAAAATATAATCCTATATGCGCGGTCGAAATGAGTGCCATAAGATCAAAGGTCGGACAAAAATCAAGAATATACCAGGTTCGTGATTTTGAATTTATGTGCCATTTTTGTGCCAAACGCTTACATTTATGTGCCAGATTTATAAAAAAACGTGTATTTGGCACATGCCAGCGTAAAAACTGGGGGATACGAATTCTATCTTTCCTCATTTTTGTTCCATAATCTATCGTTTAGCGTATAGTAAAACGTAATACGACCTTACAGTCGGACTTGTGGAACAGACAAACATAAAAGTGAGAAGTGTCAATGGAAACGAAATCACTGGATAACATTGTGGGAAATAAAAAAAATCGTCCTTCGAGGCGAACAAGGTACGATCTGCAATGGTAAAGCATTGCAGACGCTGTCCTGTTTAACTCGAGAAACGATATGCAGAATTAGTTCTCAATCACATCATTTGAACATTTTGCATTCTATTCTTACGCATTGATGCGAAATAAATGTCCGCGTGCTTGAAACTTTATTCGCCATTGTAAATATATCAAACCAGCAACAAAAAAGCCATTCGCCATTGTTCTCTATCTTGTTTAAGGGCGCAGACAATAGAAACACCTATAGTAATAATAATAAATCTTCTGCCTTTCGCTGATTTGTCGCGGTCCTCTAACGAGGAAGTCTACATTAACTCAGTGTCCCGCCGGAGTATTCCTCCCACACACCTCCTAATCTCTCATCATTCAGTCAAAACTGTTTCATAATTCCCCATGGCGCGCCCCCCCCCCCCATCGGCGCCTTCTCGATCCCCCAACTATAAAATTGACCCTTGTTCCTAGTGACATACCTCATTCAATTATCCCTCATGTTTCCATTCCAATTTTTCATTAGTTTCCCAATGAGTCTTGTTCTACTAGGTAAATATTTGATGCATTCTAAAATGACATGTTACAGGGTCTTCGTTACACCAAAGTTACACATTTGGCTCTCTCTTTCCTCGCATTTCCCGATTCTCCCCCTCAACTCCAGTGACTTGGATCTCATTTTGGACAACAACGACCCCCAAACGATCCACCCAGGTACATCTCAAACGCTTTTTTATATGCCCATCTAAAGAACTCTTGATCATAATTCCAGCTCGCCAGTTTCTGTTACAATCCTCAAGCACAATTTCCCTTATAAAGCTTCTGCAGCAGGCCCATTTCCAGATCTTCAGTCTCTATAGAGTAGTTCTCCATTAGCCCCCTCACCTGCTTTATACATCCTGTCTGAATGTTATAGTTTCATACATGGTTGAACTCGTTTTACACAATCTGTTGTTTGAGAGGTTTACCGGGTTTTTTAGGTAGCATGATTTTCCCATATCTATTCTATCTTAAACGAGGCATCCAACCGAGTTCCTCTCTGACCGCTTCCAGTGCGGCTGTATTACTTGATCCGGGTATCCACCGACTCACACCATTTTGTAGAATTTCCAAGTTCCCCACTACCATTTGGTTTGGAGGCATCACATCTGTTCCGTATGTTATACTTGGTAATCCCTCCCTCTGCCCAATAGTTTTTCCAACGAACACCTTGTTAAAGCTTTTTTTCCCAGAAGTTTTTTCAGTCTATTTTGAGTAGTTCTCCATTAGCACCATCGCCTGCTTTATCCATCCTGTCTGAATGTTATAGATCCATATGGCTGAACCTCCTTTTACACCACCTGCTATTTGAGAGGTTCAGCGGGTATTTTAGGTACCATAATGTTCCCTTATCTATTCTATCTTAAACCAGGCATCCATCCATGTTCCCCTAAGCTATTTCTTCCCAGAAGTTTTAACTGATTGAGAATTCTTTTCCCCTTTGTCTTAAGTTTATAGGTGTGCTTTCTGTATATGCCTCTTCTTGTGAGACATATATTCACCCCAAGTATTCATATTCGCCAGTTTTTCTTACTGTTATATACTTGGTTTCCTCTTCACCAATAAAGAGTTTACCCACCATCCACCTTCGCGATTCATCTACCTTACGGTCCACAGGTATTACCGATTTTCCTTAGTGCCAGATCCAAACTTATAAATCGTAATTTGAAACTATGATTAGGCATGTACACCACTCGAACAGAAAGCTTTGGACGGATTACATTTTGTTACGAGCCAAATCTCTCACTGTCTTAAACAGCCTCGGGAACTGCGTACACTAATTGAATTTATAAAGTGGGCGTGCACTGAGATGTTGAGACATCTCCTCCCTGTAACGGAAATGTTATGTGAAGAGGTGCTAGACTGAGGAAAGTTTTGGGGTTGCGTGCACAAAAACTTTCCCCACTTTTTATAAAACAGCATCATCATTAATCTAAGTATACAGTGTAGTACAAACACGGCGACGACATTTTTGTTTTCTAATTTCAAAACCTTTTTGGCAATCAAAGGAAAGACAAGTGAACAAAAGGAACAGAACATAAGCTGATAACAATATTAAGTAAAAGTTTGATATTTTAGCCTTAAAGACTTTAACCTTTGAACCCTTGATTCCTGGAATGGTATCGCCTTTATGGACACTTTACAGAGAGATCGGCCAGTCCAATATCAGTATACAGGGAGGATAAAATAATAATAGCAGTCTGCAGCCGCCTGGCTGCAGACTGCAGTTATTATTTTATCATCAATGCCCCTTGTATAAACCTCTTATGATAAGACAAATATGGGACGAAATTATGCCTTGGACCGAAAAATCGATCTTACGAGTTCACAGGGTTAAAACTAGTTTTGTACTAGTCCTCCTGGCTAAGACATAATATTTTTCGCTCCATTCCCATCATTGGTATTGTTGTAGATGTTACCATTTAGCAGTGAAGTTCTGGAAGGTTTAAAACTTTTCGCATAATGTTAAATTGATATCTGTTTCACAGACCTTCGATAAATAAAACACAAGTCCTCTGACAAAGAAAATGTCAGACGTATTTTGCTAGAGAAATCAGCCTGCACCCGCTGACTTATCAAAAGCATCACATGCTGCCTCTCTCTCTCGGGATGACTGTAAGTTACTTACATTGCATACTTGCTAATTTACACCTGTGAAAGAGTTTTAACATTAACCCTTTGAACGCTGGTGGTAACGTCCAGGTCAGTTCAATTACAGCAAATGGAAGAGTCCACATTTATTATTTGTGGGTAGACCAATTAATATTTTCAACGTGCAGCCGTAGGGCTGCACGTTGAAAATGTTAATTGGTCTACCCCACATCTTCACTCAGCATTATTATATTTATTTATTATTTATTGGTGTTTAAGGTCATATACTTATGCACAATGGCTAATCATGACCGTGGCAGTTTAAAGGGTGGAGGAAGCCGGAGTACCCGGAGAACACCACCGAGCAACGACGAACAGCTGCCAGCTCACCAACATCGTAACTCCGCACTGTAGAACAGGCAGAGTTAGATTGGTTGAAGACAAACGTACCATCGACGTGCAGTACATGGCGTCATCGTGCCCACATGTGGACAATCGGGATGAAGTGCCTTGCCCATGGACACAACGCGGGAGTCCGAACCGATAGCTCAGACGGTCACCCATTCAAGGACTAGCCGGTCTCGACGTTGCTTAACTTCGGTGATCTGACGAGAACCGGTTACCGCAACGACATCGCGCTCTCATTCACCCAGCAGCTATCCTGTTGAAGGAAATTATGACGTACAATGCTTCTGGGCCTGAAAAGCGGCCGCTCAGGTTCAAAGGGTTAACTTAACCTACAAAACAGAAAACTTACCACATATGGCAACTCCACTCATGCCTACACCAATGCATAGTAACCCGAAAGCTAACATAATCTGAGTATCTGTTACAAAATATAGACCCAATATACAAAATGATTCAAAACCAAATCCTGTAAATGAAGATTAAAAGAATTACAAAAAACATCAACTCGACATTTAACCTTTAAGTCCTCAGATTACTTTCACGTTAATAGCTATCATATATATAGAATATACCCATAGTAGCTTGATGTACCAAATGTTCCCCATGAGTGGTGTTAACCGCGAGCCTTTGGCGAGCGCCACTTCACCACCAGTGTTGAACATTTGGTACACCAAGCTACTTTGGGTATATTTTATTTATACCATGATCGTCCGATTTTTTAGAGTTAAAATGTTTAAATAATACAATAATGAATATTAACAGGTGCGAATCTGTTTTTGTTTACAAGAGCACCGATGGGCGGTACTTCCCATGTCAATTTTATCGCCGAAACAAAATGGAAAAAGAACACGCAAATCATGAGGGTTTTTTTTTCATTTTAATAACATGATACCTTACTATGTCGTATTATTAGTGCTTTATTATAATGCGACAATGCATGTTTGTTAATGTTTGGTCTCTTATGAGATAAACGCCTTTAAAAAACGTAATAAATAATTGCCGTTTTCATTTCACTCTTCGCGAGACGACGAGCGATAAATTCAGACAAGTTTGCATTCAGCTCGAGGTCATCAAAGGTCAACTTGGATGTAGTTCCACTATAGGTGTAAATGTTAACTATTGAAATCCCATTGCTGGAGTGTTTGCCACAGACACGCGTGTTCACCACGGTTGGTGTGTAAAGCTAAAATTTATGTCACAGGCTTTTTACATAGAATAGAATAGGTAACTATGGTATAAATACATGCACACAACTAAAGATGACTTAACAGTGTTAATACATTATTTTTCTCTGCGTCTATTTTTCCACTGTCAAGATAAATGCATGCTACCAGTTCTAAAGATATATAGATACATTTTATTCGCCAGTATATATAAACACAACACAATTTATATGTAATGCACATATTTACCATACACATGTCAAAGGCATATAATTTGATATCCAAAGATGAATATGTGTACACCGACAGGGAAAGGCATAGCCAGATTGGCTGTCTTCCTGCCTTCCACGAGTAAGAAAGAAGAAAAGAAACAGAGATGCAGATAAAAAAGGAAGAGAAAAGAAAGAAGAAAAAAACAAAGCTGGAAAGAGTAGAACAATACTTATGCAAAATCGTGAATTAAGTTAATTGTTCTGAAGACAGGTCATCTATTGCGTTAGCGGATGATGTAAATTGTAGTCGAAACCTGATTCAGCTGGATTATCCCGATTCGGACCTCACCGTTGTATTCATTATCTTCAGGTGTCAAAGTGAGAGTGCAACTGTCCATGTGTCACAACTGTTCAGAATGCAAGGGTGAAGAACGAATCCGAGCGCCAGCAAGGACGAGAATACCAGACAAATTAACGTGAAAATAAGAATCTATATAAGAAGAGCTTATCAATACACATATTACATCATTAAACCTTTGAACCCCAGCGGCCGCTTTTCCGCCCAAGAACACGATTCGTCATGACGTCATTATATAGGATGGCTGTTCAATAAATATTGTGGGGCAGACAATCAGTATTTTCAACGACGTTGAAGATACTGATTGGTCTACCCCAAATAATGAATATGGACTCTTCTGATTGCTGCCATTGAACTGACATGGAAGATACCACTAGTACAGCCTCAAGAAGAAGGATACAAATCTGGGGATGAGTTAGAAATGAATAACATTCTTATTAGCACAATCCGGACAGTAAGGATTTGAACAAGAAATATTACTCGAGTACGAAGAAAGGAACTTTGCAATTAGTTTTTTTTTCCTGAACTCTTTCCTGTTTCCCATTGTCCTTATGTCCATTTCCAATTTGTTCCATAGCTTGGGAAATGAAAAGACAGGTAGATTGTCTAATGTTCTACACTACAAAAAATATAGGTTCTCTTTAGAACCCAAACTGGTTCTAATCTTGTCCCTGAGATGGAACCAGTTCTGTTTAAACAGTATTTATTTCAAATCAAATAAATTTATAAAGATTAACATTAAATATTAACAGAATTAAACATAAATTGAAGGGGTTTCAGCCGTAAGTTTAGAGCTTATACGAGGTTGTCTCAAATCATTATTAAGCAAAGGAGATATGAACAGTTGGCATATCGAACCAAAACTGGTTCGATATGCCAACTGTTCATATCTCCTTTGTTTCAAAATGTTTGGCGACTGCGTTGAATAAGCTCCAAGTTTAGTGCTGGATCTACTTCAGTTTATGTAATATTCTGTTAAAATTGAATGGTAATCTTGGTAAATTTATTTGATTTGAAATAAATACTCTTTAAACAGAGCTGGTTCCATCTCAGGGACAAGATTAGAACTAGTTTTGGTTCTAAAGAGAACCTATATTTTTTTGCAGTGTAGTTCTGTATCGATGCAAGAGTCCGACTTGGCGTTTGTTTACATCAGTTCGATTGTTGACAGTAGAGAAAAAAATCTCAAAGAATGCTGGAAGGTGACGGTTATGCCAATCGAACATGAATAAAGATACAAAGTGTACAAATAAATCTTTTATCTTCAGAATACCATTTTCGATGAACAGTGGATCCGTATTGTATTTCTTATTGGTAATGATTCGTACTCTCCGTTTTTGTAATTTAAACAGCCGAGAACATGCTTTCGATGCTCCAAATATTACGATTCCGTAGATAAAATGACTCTCTTAATGTGTAATACAGCGTCTTCATAGCTTTAAGGGGGAGAACTTTCTTCACCTGTTGAGACTGAGATTGGCAAGGGCTTCTTTCGAGCAGAGTTGGGATATGTGAGCATTGTAAGATAGATTTTCATCAATATTTGTGCCAAAAAACTTTACAGATTTTTTCATGTTGTCTATTACCGACATTGTCGATAATATTATTTTCCATAGATATATTCTCAGCGTAGTTAGTTCCTTTAGTTGGATTGATGGGTATATATTTTGTTTTCTTGGGATTCAGAACAAAGTAGTTGGCAGCGCACCAATCGGATATTTTTTGCACTTCCCCATTCAAGTCTCCGACAAATGGGGTTATCTCCACCTCAGACTTATATCGAGTGATGTCATCTGCAAACTATAGAAAGTTCAGCTTTGTTGAGTTATTAATGTCGTTTATATATAAAGATGAAACAATATAGGTCCTATATCTAATCTGAGGAACACCACATGTAATTTCCGCTAAATCAGATTTGCTGTCACCGAAGGAAACATACTGGGTCCTGTTCTGAAGATAGCTTTTGAATCAATTATTAGCGTTACCTCTTATACCATAATACTCCAGGTGTTGGAGTGAAATCGCATGACTGATGGTATCAAAGGCTGTAGATAGATATATGAATAGGCTGGAGTACTGTCTTTACTAGTTTTATTGTTTCCCGTGGCTATGTATTTTAGCAACTGCATAACTGGATGTAATGTAATGTGTCAAGGAGGAATACATTTGGGACAACTTTTTTAGAGTAATATAAAAGGGGGCAGTTTATGGTTACATGGTGTTAATATTAATGAACAGTGTGTCAGTTTATTGCACGCATTTGCTTCTATTATCATAAAATACACGTTTTTGTGTAAAAACCGAAGCGAACAATAATTTTTTTGTATTGTCCTGAACAATACGGATCACGTGCGCGGACTATTTAACTATTTTTATGTTTCTGTTACTTGTGGCAATAAGTTATGTTTTCAATATTTTTGTTAGTAAACTGCAGGCGCGCAATAAATACAGAACAGCATACGCGTTCGAACTGTCATTTTTTACCGCACTCGATCGATTTCGGTGGAGGTCTAATATTGAACAAGAAGCCGAAGGCTTCGAGTTCAATATTATCCCTCCGCCAAAATCTACTAATGTATTTTGTAGTAAACTGTAGGCGTACAATAAATGCAGAACAGCATACACGTTCAAACTGTCATTTTTCACCACACTCGATCGATTTTGGCGGAGGGATAATATTGAACTCAAAGCCTTCGACTTCTCGTTCAATATTATCCCTCCGCCCAAATCGATCTCGTGCGATAAAAAATGACAGTTCGAACGTGAATGCCGTTCTATCTATATGTCTACATTAATTAAAAAAGGGGGCAGTTTATGAATATATGGTGTTAATATGACTGAACAGTATGTCTACACTGATTACAAAAAAATCACCGTTGACTTCAAAAACAGCTAATTGAGAGAAATGAAAATGGAGTTACCAATTTTACCATTTAACTGCTACCCAGAAAATAAATACAGATTACTACAACAGTCAAATGTTGATCTCACCTCGTCAACTCGACGGAATACAACACAGATCAATTGACTGTTGTAGTAATTTGTTTATTATATGACAATTAGTATTTTAAACTGATCACAACGTCTGAAAAATCAAATACAACAAGAATTATATTATCCAAATAATCATTAATAATTTATGGAATTGGGGAATCCGAGACGCGTAGTAATATCGAACGTTCTTGTCGAACATGAAACTTGAAAGTCGAAACAAGGGAGGCAAGATCTGAATTTCAATCGGAATCGTTTTTGATAACACTGCTTCTCATACATTTTGTTGGATTCGCATCTTGAAAATAGTTGTCAATTGTTATTTTGCAATTGTTCAGCACGGCATTTTCAAATAGACCTCGACTGGAATGTTTGTCAACGGAGTTTAATGATCAGACACTTGTGTTTATGTTCTGTGCTTATGTTCTATATTTATTTATAGGTCACTGGTAGAAACAGTCCGTTCACGTGCGCCTCATTTGAGACAGGCATGATAACGATCTGGAAAACTTGAAACTCTTGTTTTCCAAAGAGTTGCAATTGATGGCAAACTACAACGGTATTGAGGGGCTATTTGTGGTAGCCATATAATAATACGGCTTTTTTCATTTTTTCAAAATAAATTTAATTTTTGCAACTTATTTCAAATGTTCACCCACTCAGTTGTCAAGTCAAAATTGTATTTTTGGCGTCTTGTTATATCAACACAAAAAGGACCGATTCTAAATGTGGAATGTCAAACTTTGCGATAGTTAGGAAAGGGTAACATTAGTCGACCATATATGCTATTGACTCGACGTGGCCACATCTAACTCATCATTTGTATATCTTGCAAACTTTGGAGCGATAAGTAGGGAATGCTAATAATTGAAACGACTAATTTCCAGATAATGAGAACGACAGTTGTGAGTGATCCTACAAAACTAGTGTGCCCCCATGCAGATTTACAATATAAGACTTTCTGGTAACACGCAACACCCGAGGGCGAAGGGTATACATACCTTCATGTATGTTTGGTGCAAAACGCTACCATTTCTAAATGCAATGTTACCGTTTGCGACCGGATTCTTTATGATTTATAGGCGTTACGATTACCATGTATATGATTAGCAGAAGCAAAATATAGTTTCTTTACTGCCTTCCTAAGTTTGTGGAGATATTCCTTTCTCTCGCAAAAGTGTTTACCTGGTAGAGTGCTAAATTATTTTTGGTCATCCGAATTTTTCCATGTCTCTTTGTCTTGTTACAATTTATGGGAGAGTGCCCAGTGGCACTCTCCCATCAATTGTAACAAGGCAAACCTTCACTGACTAAATAATGCTAATTCCAAATTAATATGAAGCATATCCACAGAATATGAAGGCATCAAGTTGTGGCACCTGCACTTCAGAATGAAGCCCAAATATGGGCTTCCAGCACTCTACCAGTTAAAATTCTTGGATATTGTTCCTCTTTCATGGTTTATGTAAAACATATATAATATATTGCATGCAGCGTTAATTTGAAAAAAAAAACATTGATACAAACGAATTACAGAATATAGGAAAGGTTGCTATTACCTATTGATTGAGCCAGTTTCCTTCCCGTTGTTGTTGTCAGCGTTTTGCGCTTGATCAGGTAATCGAACACAACACCCGCCACCAGCGCCGTAATAACAGTCAAAAAGTCTGGAATTCCCGATAAGGCCCCAGTCTGTAATTTGAAGATAATTGGAAATCGTACATAAAAGAGTTTGTAACCATAACGTTTTCTGTATAAAATTTGGTGTGCTACATATACACAGAACGACACACGAGTTGGAATAGGTTAGTCGATATGGCAAGAGTACCAGCGTGGAAGGATAGAACGAGAGGCCACAGTCAATTTGAAAACTGCAATTTCATTCTTCTGTGATGGCACAAGTGTCATATCGATTAACACATCTACAAGCGTAAGTCGTTCTGTGTTCAAAACACGCTTTCACGTCTGTAAACAAAATAATTATTAGAAGTTCACCCAGCAATTCAGTTGACAACTATCAACAAAAGAACACATTTTATCCCGAACCAAATTTGCGAGGGGAACCCCTTGTTACTATTTTGTCCCCCGTGCTCCAATGTGTTCTATGTGCCGCCTGGCAAATTTGCGAGGGGAACCCGTGTTACTATTTCGTCCCCCGAGTACCAATGTGTTCTATGTGCCAGGCGGCACATAGAACACATTGGTACTCGGGGGATGAGTTTTAGCTATCGCTAGCGATTCAAATTGTAATTAAGGCGCACGATTTGTAGAAAATTCCAGTGAAATTA
The DNA here is from genome assembly GCA_031216915.1 of Pictodentalium vernedei. Classification (NCBI taxonomy): domain Eukaryota; kingdom Metazoa; phylum Mollusca; class Scaphopoda; order Dentaliida; family Dentaliidae; genus Pictodentalium; species Pictodentalium vernedei. The sequence continues at coordinate 82,943,683 of CM062288.1, read as the reverse complement.
CGCTTCTATTTAAAAATAGTACGTTAACGATGTCCGTTCCGCACATGTGTGATTTTCTTTTTTCGTTTGTTCAGTGTTGCTGAAGATGGGGATTTCATAGAACAGGCGTGTAATGAATTAGCTGTTGTGTGAAGAGAGCTAGAACAGAAATGCATGAACTAAAAACACGACTTGAGAAAAAACCCTGTTACATTGTCTGTATTTGTATAGACTTATACGCAGAAACCGTATTTCAAATTAAGTTGTTTCGACCCACTATAAGATCTTAGCACCACTACCACCCACCCCACACTCGCATACAACAACGAAATCTTTTAAGCTAAACTGCAGGGGGGTGGGGGGGGGGGGGGGGTAGGATAGGTGTGCAAACTTTGTTAGATCTTTTGCACCATGCGTATTTGTGAGGCTTCTTGTATCCTCAAAGACGCGCAAAGGCACCTTTGCCGTTTAACCTGCAACTAAACTGGACTATATTGATAGCATTTTGCAACCTTTGTTGCTCTTTAAATTTATGTCTGTAGGAATGACATATTTATTTTATGTTCCTTCTTATGTTTATTTAGTCTACAGCCCCCACAAACAGTCTCACGATGCAATGTTTGGAATGATATTTGAATGACTTGGAGGTATTTCGTTAATAAGCATACTGGGGTACGGTGTGAGGAATGCCTTTGTCCACACCCTTTTGCAAATAGATGCATGAAAGAAGACGACACAACACAACGTAAATGGTTTGAATAATTTATTGGTCAATACCGAACAGTCATGTGAACGATGTGTTTCTCGAAACAGAAGTTCGTATATGAGTCCACTAAAATTGAGTAAAACAACATGAAAAAAACCCAAAACACTTATAGTAGCGTCACACGTTGCGTAGGGAGACTACATCAACGATACTCATAACTCAGGCATGGCTACACGAATGAAATTGAAAAATACTTCTGGCGGTTTTAGGTGATGCCTGTATGCCTGAGTAATGAAATTAAAAAATAATTCTAGTGGCACCTGAATAACTGCAATAGAATAGTACCTCAAATGTCGTCCGCTAACGCTTGAATGCATGAATGATTGAGATTTGACAGTACTTCCAGTGACGTCAGGTAACGCCTGAAATCCCAAATAGATAAAATTGAAAAGCACTTCTAGTGGCGTCAAATTACCCTGACTTTCGTCCATTCAGGCATTACCGTGCGCTACTCGGAGTACTTTTCAATTTCATTCGTCCAGGCGTTCAGGTGACCACTAACGCACTAGTATGGTGGTGACCGCGAACAAGGAGTGATGCAAGTGTAAGTGCAAAGGTCTCTAAGCAGGCTTCTAATCACAATTAGCAGTGCAAACAGTTTGCGAATCAACGTTATTGTTTGTTATGTTTTTTCCAAACGCTTCAGTGTTCAGTCCACATATGGGTAATATTGGTTTATCGAATCTTTGGCATAAAATTCGGACAGGGTACATTTGGCTGTGAATCCTGCCAAAAGACCTGAATAATGATTTTTTCATCTGGAAAGCTGTCTAATACGGCACGAATGTAGTGTTTTTTAAAGCACTTCCTATCATCCAAACTAAACGTACAACGTAGATAGAGGATATGAAATGTGTGTTTTGGTCGCTCGATATTTATGAAACTCATCTACGAATTTCCCGTTCTGCCTAGCATGCTCGGCAAAACGGAATAGTGGTGGACAAGTTTCAGAATTTAACCAATCAGAAAGCGTTCTTTTTTAAATTGACCAATCAAATCGACTGAATGTGTTATGAAGCAGTAATCAATGTTTATTGAAAATATGAAAAGGTAATACTCCGAGAAAATGGAGGAGCCATGATAAACTTATTTGTCACTTTGCTCTCTTAAATAAAGCTAAAAGATGGTGTTTTGCTTTTTATGACTCAAATATTCACACAACCTGTCAAGTGCCGAATTATAATTATTCTTTGTTTCACTACTTTCAGGCAATATGGTTCGCAAATCTTTTCATGGGTAGTTGATTCTATACATTTCACACCGCACATAACTTTACTTTTGGACGCAGTCATCTCCCGGGTCCAATTTTCAAGCGGGATTAATCTCCCTTGACGACGTTGAACATCGTGTGATGTTATGTTCCAAGGCAATAAGCCGAACATGGCTTTGGATACCCCTGGATGGTGGCCAATCATAGCTCGACATTTCTCTCTGCGATATCATCGTGTGAGAACTATATGGTTCTATCTTCCACTGGCAGATAGAACCGTCTGGTTCTCACGCGACGACATGACAATACTCAACGTACGTGAAACGATGAGCTTCGGACCTAATTACCATTGATGGAACTATTCTTTAGTTGAAACAATATTTATTCATGAATTATAGAAAAATGCATACATCAAAGCTGTTGGAGGACAGAATATAAATAAATAACAATTGGTTTGTATACTCTGCTTAACCCTTTACCTAACGTAACGGCCAAAACCGGCCAGCGTTATTCTCAAAAATCGCCAATTAATTTTCATTATTTTTTCATTTTTTGTCTCAAAAACATAGGTTATGACCCCTCGTTGGAACGAGCTCGTCGAGCTCGTTCCAACGAGGGGTCATAACCTATATTTTTGAGACAAAAAATGAAAAAAAATAATTATTCAACAATTATTTTTGCAAGTGTCGTCTGCTTTTCATGTTAGGTAAAGGGTTAAACAGGAAATACAACAGGTGATAGGGATTCAACAGAAAGCTTATGTGCGTCGTCTCCCAAGATCAAACAATTACACAAAATGAAATATGGCAGTTGATGGAAAGGGTAGAGTCAATAGAGTTATCAAACTGCAGTTGATAGAAGTCACACGTATAAAGCAAATATGGCCAGCCAGAATGTTCATGTCTGAGACAGGATCACATAATATTGTGTTCTTTAGCGTCAAAGGTATTAACATTACACTTACAATTGCTGAATTGAACCCAAACATGTCTTTGAAATATTGTTGAATTTGGACTTGCATCACCGTAAATGTCCATTCCTTTGTAAAATTAGCTACGAGAAGTGCATACACTGGTAATGATGTCAGTATATGCTTCCAAGGAACATTCTGCATCTGCAATTAAAACACATCTTCATAAAGTTACATCTCAACACCCTTTTTCTAATATTCTTTCCGTAATAAGCAGATCTGTTTGTATTTGAAAAGAAAGAAGAACAAAGACAACTATACTAAACAATGACGCACAAAATACCGGTTGGATAATAATATGCTATTTAATTTTTAAATAGATGTTGGCCAGAAAGACATGTTTCTGAAACCTGCGCCCGTATCTGCGCACAGTATGTAGAATATTTCTCTAGTTCTCTAACCGTCATACAGGAAAATAACCTGACCAGAATGTGTCCGATACCGTATATTTACTGTAAAAGTAAAAAAATATCAAATCATCTGTTCACCCCTTGAATCCGAAGGCCGATTTTACAGTCCAGCATCGTGATGTGACCTGGATTATTAAAGTAGATAGCTTATCGGCGAATTTCTGTGGTATACCAATTAAAATTGTCAACGTGCAGCCCCAAGTGGCACGTTGTAAATATTTGTTGTTACCTCAGGTAACGAATATAGACTGTAACAGTTCATGGCTCTGAACTGGCATGCAATATACCACCAGGGTTCAAAAGGTTAAATTAGCGTCATTTTGTCCTGTTGACAAAGCGTTGCCTTAGCTGATACCTAATATTTCATCCAGCTTCCATGTAGGAAGTTCCATTTATGGAATGGAGGCACTGCTTCCCACAGTCCAAATACAATTCTTGTTCTGTCTTTTCGTCTCCCGTTTTTTTTCAGAGTTTATCACCTCTATACGCCTAATTTAGTGATGATTCACGCTTGTCATCTCTTTCTCTCTTTCATACTCTTACCACCACGGGCTCTATGTTTGAACAGTTTCTGACTACACCCGTGCCCCTGCTATAGTTAGGGCGACCATTATTCCTTGCATATCATAAAAAATGAAGCACGCTTTAGACTGACTTGAAAGGTTCCAGTTGCATTTCATGTTGCACGCGGTGAATGTGTTTTCCGAACTGAAACAGAAAAGTATTATGCAAAACGTTTCTGTGAACATGGTTAAGTTTAGTTAATGCGCTGTCATGGTTGGAAGGGTTGCAATTTATTTTTCAGGTTTGGAATAGTATTCTCCGACTGGTCAAATCGGATTATGCCCGTCAATACATTTTCAGACTCTTTCTCCCAGTTTCGACTGACAGTGATTTTGTCGTATTTCAAAATACCTGGGTTTTGATGGTGTTGTGACTTTGGATACCAACATAATACTGTAGTATGTTGCAACAATAGAGACAAACTGTCGTTACTTGAGTGCATAAAGGTACCATCTGCAATGCTTTGGCATTGCAGATGATGCCTTGTTGCACTCAAGGACGAAATATGCTTATTGGTGGACATTACTCTCTACTGAAAGGCATTGTCGAGATTAAACAATGGACACGGACACCATTTATCTTAACGTCAGTGGGATAAACATTACGGTTGTTTCGCCATGAAATAGTTATCTTGGGGACAGAAAATCCGCATTAAGGACAAGGAAACAGGTTATGCCCCAAATATTTAACAAAATATAAAATCTAGAATCCAAATCACATAGATTCCACAATTCGGTGTATTTTATCTCAAATGATGGCAACATGCTGTATGTTTATCCGCCCAATTTTCGCCTTATCATTTTTTCAAAAATTCCTATTTTTTACAATGTAAATATTCTTAAAATGTTCATAAAACTACCTTTTCGGCCCGTGTATGTTTTTGTGTGGATGTGGGACACGAATGGGTAATAATTGAAAATAAAAAACAGCAATCGATCCTTTAGTTGTCAAATGTGAAGTGATTGGTATTTGGCTTCCAAGTTGTTTTCTCTCAAAGTCAAAGTACTGGCGTTGATTCGTGAACCTCGTGTACACTTGAAGGTCATTGCTCACACGGTCCCCAGTATGTTGAGCTTTTCATCATTTTTAACACAACAATAATGTAATCTCAAGGAAGAATGATAAAATAATCATGCTATTCAAAATATGGTGACATGCACTCTGCACCAAGTTGAATCTAGGCAAATGTCAAGAAAAACTAGAGATTTGTAATTTGTTGGACAAATTACGGGCTTTTTTCAACCTTTTAATGTGAAAAAGCAAACTACATAAAGCAAAGCAAAGTGTTTGAAATTAACCCTTTCCATAATGATAGAAAAAAGCAACCCAAGTTGACTAATTTTGGCATTTTCGAACAGTACTCTTATTCTCGCCCTCATTGTGCTTGAAGGTTAAGCCTAAGATTAAAAAGTAAACAGTAACTTTCTCCTGCAATCATTGTTGCATCTATCCATACCAAAATAATTGTTACAACAGCCTTGTAATTAAAGAAATTTGCCCTTCAAGTTGGTCAATTTTGAAGAAACAGACTATATTCATGTCGGTTTTGGCCAATATGGGTTAATTTTGAAATATTTGCGTGGTGATTGTGGTGTATCATATTATGCTCTAAATGTTTGGAACATTTGAGCTAAATCACTTTAAACAATTTTGAAAAATGGTGAAATATTGATGGTTTTTGGCAGCATATTTTGAAAATAAGCGTTTTCACGAATATAACGTTTTTAAGGATATAACGATACCACATTCCACTGAATCCTCTTACATTACATACGTATGTCAAATTTGGTGAAAATCGTAAAGCCTGTTTTTGAGTTGTGCAACTGACAAAATTGACGTCGGAAAAATAATTTTAAAAAATAATGAAGAAATTGTTTTGAAAAAGAAGAAAACCAAGAGTCTTTGGAAAGCCTAAATATGTTGTTTGCTTTCAAAATGAGTACATCACAATCGCACGTTATACCTGACGACGAAGCTATGCTACTGCAATTATGTTTCCCGAGGAACGACACATGAATAGGATTCTGTAATGAATTCTTACCACCTCGGTACTTTTAGATATCCATTTCTTCGTCCCATCTTGATGAACAAGGCTCCGTGGGATTTCGAAATAGACATCTTCCAAAGTAAAAACAATTATATCACCCGCTTTGCTTTAAAAATTATTTGATCTCTTCTTAAAAGACTGGGAAATTATCATAAGAACATCTTTCCGTAGTTCGCGATATATCTATAAGAAGCATTTTTTCTTCTCTCTTCACTCCATACCGTCAAAGATTACATGCTTTCTCGCTACATGTTTATCATTTCTAATCGCTTCAGTAAGGAGTTTTCCCTTTGCACATTTGGATACAAAACGGCCATTTAAAGAGTTTGTTGCAACAAGTTTATTTTCTTATTTTTCTTAAAAATTATCTTTCCTGATTTAAAAAAAATAAGCTTCTGTTGCATGTTTTATGTATTTCTACTTGTTATCCTAAACATTGTTTGGTCAGATAAACGAGCCTGCAACGTTAGACACGGACAATATAACACACCAATCAGCGCCATAGTAGTACTGATTCCTCGGTACATTTCTGTCAATAGAGGACATGGAATGAGTGTTTAGGTCATACTCTATTTATGAAACGAGTCCTGAGATTTTTTCATTTTGCTCGTAGACGAGTTTCATATTCTGTTTATCATATGATGTCACAGTTATCAAAAACACAGCTTGAACGTCATGCACGTGACTGTGACGCGTCATAGCTTCACGCAGTTATATGCCATTACCGCGACAACTTACAGTTCCACAATTTGTTATAAATATTAATTTTCAAGTATTAACCCTTTACCCAACGTAATGGCAAAAACCGGCCAGCGCTATTCTCAAAAATCGCCAATTAATTTTCATTATTTTTTTCATTTTTTGTCTCAAAAACATAGGTTATGACCCCTCGTCGGAACGAGCTCGACGAGCTCGTTCCAACGAGGGATCATAACCTATGTTTTTGAGACAAAAAAATGAAAAAAATAGTTATTCAAGAATTATTTTTGCAAGTGTCGTCTGCTTTTCACGTTAGGTAAAGGGTTAAAACATTTCTTATCTTTGGAATTTTAGTGAATATTTGTAACAAATAAAATGAGGCATCGTAACTTTGTTCATGTTTTGAAATAGTTTTATTTACAAGCGCATTAATTTGACATAGATCTTTTCGGTGATAACCAATAAGAAATCGTTCTTTTGAAGTTTACCAATCAAATCAACTGAAGGTGTCATGAAGCACAAATTAATATTTATTGAAAATATGAAACGCTATCGACCCGAGAAAACGGAGAAGTCATATGATAAAACAGAATAATGGAACGCTTATATAGAGAACGTAAAGCGTGTATATCCACAAATTCGAAAGATTACTTCTTGTAGGTCCCGGTACTGATTTAATTTAACTCTTTTCCTAATGCAACAACCAAAGACGGCAAACGTCGAAAAAATCGACATTCAATTATTATTATTTATTTTTCATGTTCTGTGCCAAAAACATAGCTTACGGCACTCCTTTGGAACGAGGTCCTTGAACTCGTTCCATTAAGGGGTTGTATGCTATGTTTTGGGAACCAAAACAAAAGGCTTAGGCTATTGAAGATTTGTTTTCACAAGTACCGTCTTCTATTCCTCCTGGTTTAACCCTTTACCTGACAAAAAAGGATGACGTCACATGCAAACAAAATGCTTTAGTTACTAAATTGTTTGACATGGTATACCGAGTGGTGCACGTGGTTTTGTATAATTTCGCTACGCGATTGGTGCCGAAGGAAACTCTCGGCGTAGGTTTAGATCCCCGCTATGCAATTGTAAATAAAAGCCTCGTCCTTTTTGATTCTATGGTACACGGGAAATTTTAAAAAGATACGTTCTCGCTGATTTCCATGACGTGCAGTATGTAGGATTAAGTGATGCAATTATCTGATGAATAAAGTTTTTACTTTTTTTGCGACAAAATCATAGCTTATGACCACTCACTGGAACGAGCTCGTTCCAGTGAGGAGTCATAAGCTATATTTTTGATGCAAAAATGAAATAATAGTGAAAACTGAATAATGTTTTTTTTTTGTAAACAGCGCTGTCCGGTTTTTGTCGTTATGTTGGGTAAAGTGTTCTGGATTAATTTCGTAGATCGTTGCAGCATTAGAACGTGTGTTACCATCGTAGACGTATGGACGTCCACCAATAGCACTTACCTTATGCCGAGAACTTGAGTCAATCCTTGGTCTTTCTTCACAAAACAGACGGTATTCGATTAAACTCATTGCAGAATCATCTATTGGTGAATCGTAAACCGTGAAAAGAAGTATCAAGCTCCACATGACTGCCATTAATCCTGAAATGGAAAACAATTCACATGAGTGGAAGTTTCAGTACCATGTTTACAAACCATTGACCACAAAGGCGCCATCTTTCTCTTTCAGATCGGAATCTGGTCTTGGCACACTAACATCATTTGGTCGAGATTTCCTATACAAAAAGGCTGCGAAACCAAGACAATGAAAAAAACAACAAAAAACACCCAAAACAAACCCAAATAGCACCAGAGAGTGGATATCGCCGCAGGTCCGACTCGAGTGATTCTACAGTACTGTGAGCAGGAAACAGACAGAGAAATTTTGTTTCCGTTTCCTGCCCACAACTCTGCAAACGAGAGAGGGGGAGAATGAGGGAGAGCGAGAGGCAGGCAGGCAGGCAGGCAGGCAGGCAGGCAGGCAACCATCCAATATAAGAGTGTAAAAGGTATCGAACAAGTTGGGAGTACGAAGTATTTACCTATCATTTACTGATACCTCGAATATTCAGAAGAGGCCTAACCGAACAAGAAAGCTGAAACCAATCTTTTTAAATACGTATTACTAATTATCAAAAAGGATAGATCACGCTATTTTAAGCAAACAGCAAACATAAACCAAGGAAGGCAATTCAGATTTACTGCGCGTTTATTAACCAGGAGAAGAACTGCACTGCAATTTTGAAAATTTAGTTTCGTGAGTGCCCTCCTACCCAGTCCACATAAGACAGCAGCCACGAACACTGAATTCCATTTCGTAACAAGTATAAATATACAGTTAAACGCAGTGTGCATTTTAAAGCAGACAATAACTCAATTTTTGTAAAAAAAGACAATTGGCTCTGGCAAAGTTCCAGCTATTAGCTTTCTGGGTCGAACCCAGAGATCTACGGCGGCATATTAGCAACTCGTAATTTTTAGCTGAATTGTAGGTGCAATTTCCTAAATTGGAGCTGCAATTCAATAACTAAAAATTACGTGTTGCTAATAGCCGCCGCAGAGTTCTATTCTGTGAGTTGATCTTGTTTTGTCCTTTCATACATGTATCTTTTCAGTCTTCGTCTGATTAGGAATGTCTTTGTGAAATTGCAGTCTAAACGTACCGTGAGACACCAAGTTGGATGACGACCATTCCATGACGACTGTACTGTAATACGGTATATACGATGTAGGAAAAATCCATACTGGCCTCGAGCTTTGCTTTCGCACAGTGTAGAATCACTGGCCATGCGTACCGTATTGGGTCATTAACAAACTGTGTAATTAATAATATTTATTTCAATATTATCATACCTCCCAGGATTTTTTAATAATGTTGCCGTACCTTCTTCGCAGAAGTCGTAACCGAATTGCTTGTCCAAAATTTTTCAAACAGAACACCTCAGCTTCGTGCATACCATATTTAACCCTTTACCTAACCTGACAAGCAGACGACACTTGCAAAAATAATTCTTGAATAACTAATTTTTTTCATTTTGTGTCTCAAAAACATAGGTTATGACCCCACGTTGGAACGAGCTCGTCGAGCTCGTTCCAACGAGGGGTCATAACTTATGTTTTTGAGACAAGAAATGAAAAAAATAATGAAAATTAATTGGCGATTTTTGAGAATAGCGCTGGCCGGTTTTGGCCGTTACGTTAGGTAAATGGTTAACGAGTTCTCATTAATTGAAAGGTTGATGGAAGAAAAAGAAAAAAGAAGAAACAATTCCAGTTTTACAAACGAAAGTTTCAGTAAATTGTGTCTCCTTCAACTTAAATACGTCCAGTGTTGTGGAATGGACCTCAATATATATTTCGGGAGTCGGTCCCCTGCTGTACCGGTACATGGACTTGCTAGACCTATCCGGAACAGTCCAAGATGGTCCAGAGAGGCATTGCAAAGTGTTAAATTATCGCTAGTTTAGGACACAATGCTGAGTTTTTGGAGTTTACCTTCCAACTGAACTTGTGATATAACTAGTAGATTAGATCTGGGTAGTAGTGAGGAAACGACAAAAAAGATCAATCTAATTAACTTACAAAACAACAATATTAGATAACACTCACCATATATATAAAATATACTATCCCAGCTCCAATAACAAGACGTAGTACCCGCGATAATCAAAGCAAGAGCTGGACTGATGTTTCCCCCTAAATATAAAGGAAAAAGACATAGTAAACTCAGCAGTCTTTCTGAAAGAAAAGGACAAAGAGTAATTTTCATCTTTTTGTGCCACAAAATTGACCAAGTTGCTTACAAAATTTACGAGATACATTCTGGTGTGTATTCATTTGTTTTTTTTCAAAATACAGTCGTTTTAGTCTGGAGCAGAAAGAGCTAATTTCATCATTTTCTCATAAATGGTCTTTCAGAGTGATAGAGTGAGGGTGTTTTTCGCTTTTGTCTGTTACTGTATATATGTAGAGGATATCGACGCTGTTTTAATGAATATTGGGAATTATCTCATGAATGTGGAACTGATAGTTAAGCACTCATGAAAAATAATACTTTCAGGTCCACACGAATGAGATAATTCCCGATATTCACTAAAATAGCGTAGATTTTCTTTTTATTATATGCCACGAGACATTTTACTGCGCAATATTCAGCCCCATTCGACTGCAAACAGTTTCAAGACAATAACAAAGATCTGCTGATCGTCCAATCAAGGCGACGTTCAAGCCGACGTCATGCGCCGAAGCGTGTGGACCTGAAAGTATTATTTGTCACTCGCACATGCGCTCGTGACCCACACTCATCCGATAATTCCAGGTGCTCATTAAAATAGCGTAGATTTTCTTTTTATTGTAGGGTACGTGATATTTTACTGCGCAATATACAGCCCCATTCGACTGCAAACAGTTTCAAGACAATAACAAAGATTTGCTGAGCGTTCCTTCAAGGTGACGTTCAAAGGGCGTCATGCGCTAAAGCGTGACGTCATTTAGGATGCTACTGAGGTATATTTCTCGATATCCATCGAGTCGATGAATATCGAGAAATATCTTTTAGAAAATTTGCGATAATTGACAAGCTAGCATATAATTTTGACTGAGCACCATGTTCCGCCCGAGACTGTGGACGGAGTCTGTAGAATGGCTGAGATCGTGCTCACATGCAATGTGTTTGACTTTTACACAGAATATTTTCTGCAGATTTCGGGCACAGCCATTGGGACGAAGATGGCACCACCCTATGCTAATACTGTCATGGGCATTTTTGAAAGAAATCTCCTGTCGTCTTGTCCAATGTAGACGGATGTTTGGCTTCGGTTTATAGATGATATTTTATTGGTTTGGACCGCAGGGAAGGACAAACTTCCGGGGTTTCTTAGCTTTATGAACAGGATACATCCTTCCATTCAATTCACCAGTGATTATACGAGGCACACTATAAACTTTCGTGATGTTTCTGTTAATCTTCAAGACAACGGTGACATTTGTACTATTAGTTACCCCGTGTCTGATCGCGTGGTACGGGGTTTTACCTACCCGAAGCCAGCCGTATCCCATGAGGCCAAAGGCTTCGGGTAGGTAAAAACCCGTACCACGTGCTCAGACACGGGGTAGCGAATTTATCTATTGACTTTCCGTTTTAGAAGTACAATCTATTTCATGTGTGAACACACTCAGATGAGATCTTTTATTTTATCTTCCACTGTTGAGCCAAACAGGTTTCTGTGGAATTTTTGTGCAAAAGAGTTTTTTGTGAAAATATGCCGATATGAGTAGTATAAAAAATTTATTGAATTTCTTTTTTTCTTTTTTCCAGTTATCGGTAAACTGATTTCGATGAACGCGTCTTCTACGGGGTATGGACAATTTGTAGATTTCGGAACGAGGCTTCCACTGGGTATGGGAAATATGTCAGTGGCTGGGCGGACGTATCGTGGGTTTCAATGAATATGGTCTCATACCACGTATCTATCACCCAATCAAATAAAAAAAATCACTTTAGTCAATAGATAAAGATTTATACACCAAACCCACTGATACCCATCAATATCTGCTGTCTACTAGCTGTTATCCTAATCATACTAAACGGAGCATTCCATACAGCCAGTCGCTCAGGATCTTGCGTATTTGTTCAAATCTCATCGCTGCAAAGATTCGTTGTGACGAATTCACAAATTACCTGGCCCGCAGGGGATACAGTACGAGGAAAGTTAAGGCTCAAGTTGAAAGGGCCATTACCACTTTTCAACATCCACAGACGAAGCCTATCTCTAGGGCATCTCGCAGGGTGTACTTTACTGTGGAGTTTCATCCTGGACTACCTGACATCAAGGGCATTTTAAGTAAATGTCTTCCCATTCTGCACCAGTCTGAAAGAATGGAGGAGGCGGTTCCATGTGCTCCCGTCATTAGCTTTAGACAGCCTCCCAATGTGGCGAAAATACTGATCAGAGCTAACGTGCGGGGAGCATTTACCAATGACGGGGAGGTATCTTGTCAACCATGCAAATCTACCCGGTGTCAGTTCGTACCCCTGAGTTCCAATGTGTTCTATGTGCCAGTAGGCACATAGAACACATTGGAACTCAGGGGACGAGTTGTGTATTTTGATTGTAACAGACAACAAAATTGTTAGCACTGCGAATGGAAGATCTTTCCACTGCAAGAATGCGGATACGGACTGTAATGCTGAATGACTTATATATTCCATTTTCTTGCAAATTGCAGTACGCTGGACAGACTAACAATTTACGTAAAAGAATGAATGGACATAAGACTGACTTGAGAAAGTGTTTAGGGAATACTAGGTATAAAAGTGACTGTTCTCACATTTATGAACATCCCAAGTGCCACTCACAAGAGACCTTGAAATTTCAAATCTTGGAGACAGTTTATCCTAACTCTAGTAATAAATTAGATTCCCTTTTAGACCACAAAGAAAAGAAGTTGATTTGGAAATTAGAAACACTGGTGTCTAAAGGTCTTAATGTTAACAACGGTTTTCACACCCAAACAAAGCAAAACGATTTAGCAAGTGATTAGTGACTGGGGAAGCCACTGGCTACATTATCTGCGTTTTGCGTGTATTACTGTTTGCTTTTACACCTTTATTTGTATACTGTGGTTGTTTGAAACCATTTAACACTTTACCCAACGTAACGGCCAAAACCGGCCAGCGCTATTCTCAAAAATCGCCAATTAATTTTCATTATTCTTTCATTTTTTGTCTCAAAAACATAGGTTATGACCCCTCGTTGGAACGAGCTCGTCGAGCTCGTTCCAACGAGGGTTCATAACCTATGTTTTTGAGACAAAAAATGAAAACAGTTAGTTATTCAAGAACTTTTTTGCAAGTGTCGTCTGCTTTTCAGGTTAGGTAAAGGGTTAACACGTCCTGTCGGGCTGCTATTTGTTTTGTAGTCTCTACCTTCTAATTTTTTTCATATCTCACCTTATGATTACTGTTTGTTTACTTTGCTCACTCTCTGTCACACCTTTTTTAGTATTTATGGTCTCGTGTAATTACTCTCAATCAATGGGGGGGGGGGGGAGGGTGGGTCTGGGAAGATTGGGGTGGGCCTGGCACTAACAATACAATGGGAGGGTTTCAGGCGCGCTGGTAGCCTTTACCAGTCTCACTGGTGCTAGCAGACATGGGGAGGGATGGGTCTGGGGAGATTGGGGGTGGCCATGGCGCTTACATACACTGGGAGGATTTTAGGAGCGCTGGTAGCCTTTACCAGTCTCACTGGTGTAAGCAGCCCGCGCATACACGACACCCACACAGACCACGCATACACGACACCTACACACCACTCCATGTGTAGTTTTTTTTTCAAATTTCTTAATTCGGAATCCAATATCTCGAGCTGACCGTTATGGATATATCTTTTTTACACCATCTCCTCGGGGTTGGAGGAGATGGGCTTGCCAAAACAAACTCTGAATCTTCTCTCATTTTTTATTTATTTAATTTTCATGGGAGGGCTATCCCCAACGAGCGACGTTGGGGTTGGTGGCTCCGAAAGGCGTAATTTGTTTGAAAACCGCTGTCTCCAGGCAAAAATATCCAATAACTAGCAACGAACAAAGTGAACAAAGTAGACAACGGGTAATACCAAACCTGAAAGAGTGACTGCAAGCCATCAAATGTTTCATAGACAACCAAAGGGGGCTGAAAGGCAGCCACACCTAGCGGCCACAAACCTTTTTTCCCCAGGCGCCTGCGGCGCCAAAATCGACATATCTTATCTCAGTCAATGAAGTTATATGTGTTTCTGATGAAGGGGGCTTTGACGCCCGAAAATTAAATGAATCCACGTATCACTGGATTTTTGTTTTAACCTAATAGTTACCAATGTGATGCCTCTTAGTTTTAAATATATATGTATATATATTGGGAAATGGCTTAGAGTCAAGGTTTACGTGTCTATCGATTAGGTTTGTTCTCTGTATATAGAGGATATGGAATGAGTGTTTTGGTCACACAATATTTATGAAACGAGTTTCAGATTTCACCTTGAACGTCGTGCATTTGACTGTGGGAGTCACAGCTACACGCAGTCATACGTCACGACCGTATTAATTTGAAATAGATCTTTTGGGTGATAACAAATCAGAAAGCGTTCTTTTAAAATTGACCAGTCAAATCAGTTGAAGGTCTTATGAAGCAGTAATTAAAATTTATTGAAAATATGAAACGGTAATAAGTCGAGAAAACGGAGAAGCCATTTGATAAATATATATGTGAAATTTTTACTTACATTTCAGTCAAATCCATACAACTTTATACGGAGAAAACTGATTTTTAAGTTTTGTTAGGTATTGCTGTTTAGCTTTCAATCACACCGTTTGAAGCCAGATTGATACGATCTCATCAAGCACGTTGTAATAAGGGTAACTAAGCTAAGACCTAGCCAATCCCGATCGTAAAGTCGAACAGAACCTCGAGCAGAAACAGGCAAAAGCTTAGAACCCGAATCGTGTCTCGAATGTAATTCATTTCCCAATTGTTGCGATATTACGGTCAAATATATCTAACTCCTATTTGAGCCTTGTATCGAATTTACGTACTATTATTTAGAACAGTGAACAGTACGTACAAGTATCTGTACATATCGCTGGTTTCTATACGATTGAGCAAGTTTTTTATACAGGGCCGGAGAGAGGGTGGGGCGGGGTAGTACCCCGGGGCCCGGAACCTTGTGGGTCCGGCGTTGGCCCAGGATTCCAGGATTCGTGGGTCAGGTCTGGGTCCCCTAAAGTTTTGACACCTGTGATAAGCCTGCCCCCGATCCCCGACTGAGAGACAAGATAAGCTGCCCGTCGTACTGGAGTATTAGTGGCCACACATGTAAAGAAGGAATGGAGTGCCCCGTGGAGATGCGCAGCATGTTAACCCTTTACTTAACATGAAAAGCAGACGACACTTGCAAACAAACTTACGGAATATCTTTTTTTTTAATTTTTGTGTCAAACACATAGCTCGTTCCAATGGGATGTCATAAGCATTGCTTTTGAGGCAAAAAAAGAAAGAAAATAAATTATAATGAAAATCGAATGGCAATTTTTGTGAATAGCGCTGGCACTGGTTTCGGCCGTTACGTCGGGTAAAGGATTAAAAGGCGGTTATCTGTATACATATGCACCAGACCCGGTGTTATGACTTCTAGACCTTCGGCATCTGCATCAGTATCCCGACACTTTCGAAGGGGGTGGGGGCGTCACTGAATTAACCTTGGCGCCGGAATGTCTTCTTCCCCACCCTATCTTTATAAGACAACCAATGTTATTTCGTGTAGAAATTTCGGCATGCCCCCGTGTGTGGATCCGATGTTCCTTGTACTTTCATTCATATCAGAATTTGATAAAACGGGGCTCCACCCCACTTATATTCACATCACTAGTAGCGCCCTCTATGCTACCGCTTTGAATGATCACTATCTCAATGGGCTCTGACATTTTCTCTTCTTATTTTCTGGTGGTGGCAACTCATCCAGCAGTTATCTTAGCAACGTGACTATTTTCGAATAAAAATAGACCATGCATCACCAATGAGGCCGATGAAAAAGCCATATCGTCGCCTGAGTGCTAGAATGTCCTATGTCCCATAGGGGACATAGGACATTCTAGCACTCAGGCGACGATATATCTCGCGCAAAGTCGACGTAATGTGAACAACAACAGCGATCAACGTTTTTATGACATCGGGTGAGCATCATAACGTCAGGTCGTCAATAACAACGTCAACTGCTTCGCGTTGACAAGTTTCAAGAAACTCACCTTCCACATCAATATTTCATCATATACCCATACTATATACACCACACCGTACCCATACATATATACCCTAGTCTACTATATATGCAGTGCGTACACCACATGCCGGATCTAACTGGATGAAGTCGAAGTTTTGCGCAGGACAATGCTCCCCCAAAGCTCCGGTTTCAATGGAAATTTAACACTAGCTGCTTCCCAAAAGCTCCGGGTAATCAGACCCCGATTGTCCCCTCTATACTACTGGACGCATGTCAACAACAGAGATCATATCGATGACGAGAGATCAGATAAATAGCCTAAACGTCATTACAGGAATGTATGGGAATATATTTACCAACAGAATTGACCGCCATAGCACAAGTTTTTTCTGAGTCCGGAATCCATGACGCAAGCAAACCGGTAAGGGGTACGAATAATGAAGTCTGAAAAGTAAAACAAATGTGTATGGTAAGCCTTCTAGTCGGAAAATAAAAAGAGGTCGGTGAGTCGAAAATAAGTTTTCTCTTCTAAGGCAGCATTCGAATGGCGCTTCATCACTGATTATGAAGACCGCATATTTCAGTCTGCAGAAAGTGTGTTCACGCGAGTTTGGGACAATGAATCATGCAGATGTTATACTTCAATACAAATTTCTGGGTGAAATTGTGATGTCATATAGATTCCATACGTTTTCATGTAATTTGATTTTACAGTATACAATATTTATTTAAGGAATAGTGCATGGCTTGGAGTTGACTACGCCCATATAGTGCCCAGTGAGGTGGTGTAGTTCCCGCCGCGAAGCGGAGGGAACTACACCACCTCACTGGGCACTATATGGGCGTAGTCAACGACAAGACATGCACTAATCCTTGTATTACATCGAACACCCATCAAGAAAAACATCTGTCCGATTTGTTAATCTATTACCAAGGTAGCAGCCCTACCAACCAGCGTTATATAGAAAAAATACCATGTAATTTTTAAAGAACATTTTCTTCTTCCAAAACACGGCTAACTTGGATTATTGATATGAGCAGAAGACAGATTTTGAATCGGTTGGCAAGGGTAAACAAAACATTTCCCCCAAATGGAACTGTGTATTCTAGAATCGCGCAACTCGCGAATGAAAGCTAAAATTTTCGAAATTTGACAACGCAGTTTGATAATTTCCACACATTTGTCACACATATACATTACCGAATGGGTCAGCACGGGGTACAAACTTCGAAGATTCAACTGAATTCCATTATTTATTCGTTTACTGCCCAAAACATACAATTAAATAGCGAAATAATAGGAACAGCGAAACAAACTATTTTTCGTATCTGGACGCATTCTCATGAAAGTTGGACCCAGGTATGGATCATTCTCTTCGAAACGAGATATGGATCATCTTCTCAAAGAATAAAATAAACGCCTCGAAAAATGTGACTTCAACAATGGAAAAGCGATACATTTTTTCCACAAAGATTTCTTTCCGGTTTGTTTTGTGGATGTTGTGCCTCTATGAATCGATTTTTAAATTTAGCCTGATTAGTTTTATTCACCCAGTATGAAAAGAAAACTGATATAGTAGTGTGCTAAAAATAGAAAACGTGTAGTGCTTGGGTGTAGTGTCTGGTCAGTTTTGTGGATGCAAACTACACGAAATAGGGTATCATCTCTCAGCCAATCAGAATGCAAGGAAGTCGCGTGAGATATAATATAATACAATATCGAATTCACAGAAATACAAAACCTCGTAAACGGTGACATGTAGGGCCCTGCGAAGTTCAAGATTCGATTCGATTTCAAACCTTAAGTTGGTATGTGGTTCGATTCGAAATCGGCTGTCCTACTCGTTTTCCTTCGAATCTTTTCATTGGAATTTCGCTTGGTATCAGTCATCTTAGTCGCCTCACAAAACGTATAGCCAACAGTACGTGGAGAGTGGATTGTAACTAAATCACCCGCGGAGTGGGGTTATCACCCAAGCTATAACTTTCAAATGTTGTACATATCGACAAAAAAATACTAGCAATGTTTCAGCCAATGGACCTCCGGGTTTATCGTTTCCCTTCGAATCTTTTCATTGGAATTTCGCTTGGTATCAGTCATCTTAGTCGCCTCACAAAACGTATAGCCTACATGTAGATACAAACTGCACATCAGTAATGTTGAAAATAAATCACTGAGTGTAATTCCCGCTACATTAACATAAAAGGTATCTGTACCCATGCCACCATCCATGCTATTTTCAGTTTCACTGGTCACTACCACTTCTGAAAGAAAATTTAAAGTTCCAAAGCCCAGTGGCTGGTCCGTGCAATCTCCATTACCGAATTCTCGCCCCCCCCCCCCCCCCCCGTTTCTTTTTTTTTGAACAAAAATCCTTGCTGGGTAATATTCCAACTGCATCATCGAGGCATGCCTACGATGTTGTATGCCTTGATGATGCAGCTAATATATTTTATCAGTCGGGACGTCGGAACGCCTTTATTCGATTCGAGGTTCGATTCGATTTCGAATAAAAGACTCGATTCGATTCGAGGTTTGAAAAAATTCGTTTTCTATGTTTTTACTTTTGTATATTAAAGCATGAACTCTGTTTTAGCTTTCGCATATTAACTCTTTACCCAACGAATCGCCCGCATCCGCCCGCGTAATATGCAAATTCAGCAGCTGAAAAAATATTATATTTTGAAAAGTTTCAACAAAACCATGCCACGTGATCCCTCTCTGGAACGAGCTCGTCGAGCTCGTTCCAAGAAGGGGTCACATGATATGGTTTTGTTCAAATTTTTTGAAAAAATTTAAAAAATGATATTTATAATTATAAATTTTGAAATCGTCTGCGGTGGCTAAAGGGTTAATGTCATGTTCTATCCGAAAAAAGCTGGAATTGTAATTGTTGTCTTTTGATTTGCGGATAGCTCTTATTATGGAAGTGCACATTTTTAATGGAAGCTGCAAACGCTCAGGCCGAAATGGCACCATGAAGCGGTCACTGTTGTTTAAGCTGAAGTCGCGATGGTTGGAGCTTGGGGGAAATTAGAAAAGACAGTGAAACGGAGAGCCAGATGTAATTTAGGAGTAGTGGAGACGCCGGAACACTTTCTTTTAAAATGTCCAAAATATGAGTCCAACAAAATAAGATTCACTGGGAGTATAATGGGGAAGTGGTTAGGAGAATGAAGGATATGTTAATAATGAGTGTCACAAAGGAGAGGGTTAGGATTCTCATCTGGGAGACTGGGAAGAATGGGATACGGAATGTCATCGAACAGTTCGTTTACGGGTGTTGGGAGGACAGGAGAGGCATGTTTTGAGGGCGGCATTGCAGAGAACATGGTTAATTAAGGCCTTCTCAACCGAGAACCGTGACAAATGCATATATATATGATACTTATTCATTTTTGCCCTTGACCGATATTTTAAATTTAAAATCTCAGATTTTACCTGTCCGAATAACCAGGTCTGTGGCATTGACAATCACAGTGGATCTGTTAAAATACACAGAAAGTCACGCGTATGTGAATGGGTTAATCGATATGGCTTGAGTGCCAACCGCCTCTCGTTTTATTGCGTTTTATTCTTCCGCGATGTCACAGGGGCCATATCGATTAACCCATTCATACGCGCGTTGATCTGTGTTTATTACACGCCTTCGCGTCTATAAAAACAGTTATTAGAGGACACTCAGCAATTCATTTGATAACTATCAACAAATTATTCCTCGCAAGCGGTTCAGTTGTCGACTGATCAACTGTCGACTAATGTTTACAAACACATGCACGATTTTGGGGTATTTCCCCGGGGCAGATTTCTAAATATGTCTAACATGCGGTGAACGTATGTTTGTACTATCGTAGAACATGCATATTTGAGCTAGTTCTATGTAATTTCTTATCATTATACAGGTAATAATGATTGGTTTGAACTCCCCCTTCTAAACTTTAGAACTAATTCTATGGGGAGCGCGGTGGCTCAGTTGGTAGAGGTGCAGGCTGCAAGCCGAGAGGTCCTCGGTTCGAATCCCACCTGCGGCAACCGCGTTGTGTCCTTGGGCAAGACACTTCATCTCCATTGCCCGCGTGGGGGCACGATGACGCCGTGTACTAAGGTGTACTGCACGTCGATGGTATGCATGTCTTCAACCAATCTAACCCTGCCTGTGCTGCAGTGCGGAGTTACGATGTTGGGGAGCTGGCAGCTGCTCGTCGTTGCTCGGTGGTTCTCTCCGGGTACTCCGGCTTCCTCCACCCGTAAAACTGTCACGGTCATGATTAGCCATTGTGCATAAATATGTGACCTTAAAACATCAATAAATAAATAGTAATTCTATACACAAAGATGTTTTTATTTAGTTTATTGTCTTTGCGATAGCTTATTAGAACGCAATCTCTTCGTTTAAACTGCACGCCTTCCGCGATTTTAGGTCAAACGGAAATTAAAAGTAGGCAGGGTTATGTTAAGTTTTGACAGATGAAAGGATCGTCCAAAAATAGTCCGTTAACGATTTCCGTTCGGCACATGTGTGCGGAACGGATTTCATTTTCCGCATGGTTCAGTGTTGCTGTAGGTTATGAACCACTAAATAAATCCCATTGACCATAGTGTTTACCTTTTACTCTCTGTACAACACACCAAGTTGTTTTGAAAAAAAAATACCTATACATCTACAAAGTACATGATCTCTTGAAAAAATACAGCTGGAAAAAAATATATGTTGCCACATGAAATTTCAGTTTAAATTTCGAATTTTCACAACTACCGTATGGTCTTGCATTGAATGACCTTCACACTTTTCCCCCATGCCTCAGGTTTTTGAGAGATTCTCACACATTGCGGCACCAAATTACAAACAAACTTATTAATCTTTTCTAAAGTGGACGAATCAAAATTTTAATTAATGGTTTCAAAGTCAAAATATATTAACCAATCAGTTGATCAGCCCTGTTTAATCCTACTCACAACATTGGGTGTCAAATGCTCCAAGTCATGTGTTCACTTATTTAGTTGTTCATAACCTGTAGATGAGGGTTTCATAGAACAGGCGTGTAATAAAAGGTTCAGAACAACGATTGCTCCCGTAATATAACTCAAGCACTCAAGTCACCAGTCTAACTGTGCTCGGAATTCGATGCTGTTATGGGCTATTTGTTGACCCAATTTTCGCGCAAATGACTGCTGATACTACACGCTAAAAACTAGAGTGTTAAAATCTACACTTGAAGTGCTGTATTTAACACTTACTAAGTGCTGAACTAGCACTTTGTTCAAGTGTAGATATCCCAGAACTTGACAGGTGTTACAATAATACCACTTGACAAGTGTACTATCGCGACACTTAAAAGGAAACAACGCAGATGACGCGGATCAGGCTCGAACTCTCGAGCCTGATCCGCGTCATCTGCGTTGTGTCCTTTTAATTATGTACCCACCAAGCCCAAATCAAATTATGGACGATTCTGGAAGAACCACCAATGCTAGACACATGGGAAGTGCCATTCATTCAAGTTTCAGATTTCTGACGATTGTAATATCTAAGTGCTTAAAGCATTGCATTTTGAGAGTTAACATCAAACCTTAAGAGTTAGAATGGGTTTAACACCTTGAAAGTGTCAGTTTTAACACTTTACTTTTTAGTGTGTATATGATGTTCCTTGACTCTTAAAGATATAGAGTATATGGAATGAGTGTGTTTTGGTCATACTTCATTTAAGAAACTAGTCTATGAATTTTCCACTTTGCCGAGCCTCTTGGGAGGCAAATCGGGAAATTCGATGATGAGTTTCATAAACAGAGTATGACCATAACACGAATTTCATTTTTTCATTATTATATAACGCCGCAGTTAACAAAAACACATCTTTTAGATAGAAAAGAAGGGTTAAAGAATGACATGTCACCCCGACCGTCATACATTTGAATGTGACGCCTCACAGCTGCACGCAGTCATACGTCATAACCGCGACAAAATATGGTTCCACAACTCGGCGTTATAAAAACTAATTTTCAAGTATTTATACATTTCTTATCATTGGGATTTTAGTGAATGTTGATAACAAATAAAATCAGGCATCGTGGCTTTGTTGATGTTTTGAAATAGTTTTATTTACACGCGCACCAATTTAGACACACATCTATTACGTAATAACCAATCAGAAATCGTTCTTTTGAAATAGACCAACTAATTCAACTGATGAAGCACTAATTAATATTTTACTGAAAATATAAAACGATAATAAGCTGAGAAAACGGAGAAGGCGTATGATAAATACATATATTATTTTCTGCTCCAGTCATATATATTCCAATCGGCGAGCAATTAATTCAGTTTGAAAACACCAAGATACTTACACAATTAGTGGAACTATGCTGCTTAATCGTAAAACTACAGCTGTGATGAGTCTTCATTCATAATAGTCAATATCATCAATGATTCGGTCAAATCAAATCTGGATTGAGAAACATTTCTTGTTTTAACGAAAATAATTGTTAAAGGGATTTGTGAACTTTTAATCGGATGGAAAGTTTCGGTTTGTCGGAAAGGCGAGGCGTAGGTTCGCTTTTTCGACCAACTGAAATATTCCTGCCGATTAAATTTAAACATAGACGATGGACTATTTCCTGGATAGCCTGGTTCCAGGCCACAACAACGGCGCATTCCTTAGGGAATTGGTGGCTTGAGGGCTTGAATCTTTCGTGCAATTGTGATCGGAAATTCTGTACAATATGCATTTGTTTGACCTTTTTACTGCCACGCCCAATTTAGCCAAATATGGAGGACCTCTAAGTATGCCTGTTTGCAGGGAAGTTTAATACGATGCATGACATAACTGAAACTCTATCATCTCTCCGAGCCCGTTCCAACAATTAATCAGATGGTAGGTTTGATCTGCGCATACCAGAACGTACAGATAATCACCATAAAATAGATGACAATAGTCGCTTTCGGCAGCGTAAGTGGTATCCCTTTACCTAACATGAAAAGCAGACGACACCTGCAAAACAAATTCTTGAATAACTAAATTTTTTCATTTTTTGTCTCAAAAACATAGGTTATGACCCCTCATTGGAACGAGCTCGCCGAGCTCGTTCCAACGAGGGGTCATAACCTATGTTTTGGAGACAAAACATCAAAAAATAATGAAAATTAATTGTCGGTGTTTGAGAATAGCGCTGGCCGGTTTTGGCCGTTACGTTGGGTAAGGGGTTAATATCACTCTCTGTGGCTTTTAACATTCGGATAGTGTTTAATTCCGGAAACATTAATTTCCTGGTTCTCATTTTTGAAAGTCAGTCACGATACCGGGAATTTTCCGGTTGTCGTTTCTGAATATCAGTCCCGATACCTGAGAAATTCATAGGACAGAACAGAGAATTAAAGGTTGCATTCTGCAACTTTTGATTCCCGATCATAGTCTATGAATTTCCCAGGCATTAACCCTCATTTTCAAAACCCAATCGCGAGATTAAACCGTAGCTCCAACGGCGATGCTGGTATCGGAAGAAATTGATATGAATTCGCCGTAATTCCATACTATAAAACGCAATCATTTCCCGGGTATCGTGATTTACATTCAAAACCTGGAACCGCAGAGATGTCAAATTCCCGGTATTAAACTTTTCTTTTGGAGGTGTTCATCCGAACAATCAGCTGTGGTCAAATTTGCTTCGACTTGAAGCTTAATGAAGCTGAATAACGTCGATTTATCTCTGAAAACTACCCATGTCTTCTGAAGCACGTGTAAGGAATAGAAAATCTGGAGTTTTTGAGTGGAAGCCCTTCGCGAAAAATAACATTTGTATATAATTTTCGGCATACACTTAAAAACACTACACATGTTCTGTCTTTATTTATCTTCAGAACGCTTTCCAGTACTTGCTGTACATAGTGTTTTGAGACGCGATGCATTTTTTTTAATTGTGGTTTAATAACTCTTTCGTTAGCCAATGTCACTGCATGTCAGACAGTTTTGAGGCTGGAGGAAGCCGGGGTGCCTGTGAGAACCACCGAGCAGCGGCGCTCAACTGTCAGACTCCCCAAAGTACTAATTCCGCACAAGCAGAATTAGCATTGCTTGGAATCAAGTACACCACCGATGTGAGGTGAGCCTAAGTATACAGCGCTACAGTGTCCCCACATGGGCAATCGGGATTAAGTATCTTGCACGTGGACACAACACAGTTACCGCTGAACTGTAATCCCTACGGTTTCAAGATCAATGCTGTAACCACCCAGACACGATGCATATCGACGCCTTAAAGGTAAAACATCTGTATTTTGTATATTGATATCGGGTTTCATCTCTAAGGTATCGATATGTTTACTTGTACATTGTAAATATGCAGAATTTGAACAGAACGTTGAAAGAGGTTATCAGTATAAAAAGAAATAAAAGTTTTCATTGCCAGTAAAATGACCAGTGTTTCGTGATGTTAAAATAATTTGTTATGGGGAGTGCAAAAATCTCTCCGTTGGAGCAGAATTTACCTCTATTGCGCCTTGGAAGAATCGCATTATCATCACACCGATCACATGTCCTCTTATAACCAAAGGCATCAACAATGTACCAAGTCCGGCGATAACCATGCAAAGAGCAGCAACTCTGTTAATAAAATCAGACAAATGATATAAAAGGGTTTATAATATACAGTTTTGGAAAGTTTTCAAGCCAGTAGAATTCTGCAAGGAAATCAACGCTGTTATATTTTAGAACCAGTCTCGCCCTGGGGTTCAGCTCGACAGTTTCGCACTATTGCACAGGGATATATTTTTAGTATGAGATATATAATTACATTAGACTATTTTTTGGAGAAGAGAATTTTAAATTGTGTCCACAGAGTTGGAGTCTGATGCATAGAGGTAAATTACCAGAGGAATAACGGGAAACAGTGTTTTCGAAAAATTGACTATTTTTGGCTTTTCTTGAAAGGAAAATACATTTGTTATTCTTCTCGAGAACATTTTTTCCTCTTTTTCCGACACATTGGAGGAGACGATTTCTCGAAGGCTCTCTTGTAGATTTTTCTGACATTTTGCTGATTTCTAGATGTATAGAAGTTGTAGTTCTGTTGAGCTTTCCACCTTCGACTAAGCACTTTGAATGCCCAAAACGCCCCCAAAACGCCCACACTTTCCTTGACCAATATCCCCTGGCCTGAATATTTTACAGATTTGTCATAAAAACATTTTTCCATACGGAACTGGTAACAAATGTTTACAAAAAAAAATGTTCTGTCAAAATATCCAAAACATCAAAAACGACCTGAACATCGGACATCTTGGCCTACAATCTCGGCACTGTGAATCAGCAGAACTCCCGTAATGGACGGAATAGCAGGAATGTAATGTATCGTTATCATAAATGCAAAATGAAATTTGATTTTATCCACAATGAATCCAAAATGGCCGTCAAACTTTGAAAAAAAACGTCAAACTTTCATTGACCAATACAGTACGTGGAGAGTGGATTGTAACTAAAGCACCCGTGGAGTGGAGTAATCACCTAGGCTATAACTTTCAAATTTTGTATATATCGACAAAAAACACAAGCAATGTTTCAGCCAATGGACCTCCGGGTTTAACCCGGAGGTCCATTGGCTGAAACTTTGCTGGTGCTGGCTATGCTTTGCAACAAATTTGCAATTACTGCTCGGGTGGAATCTCCACTCTGTGGGTGATTTAGTGATAATACACTCTCCACGTACTGTATCACCTATCCGAATGGGTTAATGACCTAAAATTTCCACAGATTTGTCATAAATACATATTTCCATAACCAAGTGGAGTAAAAATTTACCAACATTATTTTTTCTGCCAAAATATTCAAAACTAGTCCAGAAAAATGGATATTTTGGCCTACTAACTCAATACCGTGAATTTACAGAACATCAGTAATAGATTGAATAGTGAGAATCAAATGTATCATTATCATAAATGCAAATGGAGGCCTGCAATAGAATATACATTAACACTGTCTAATAAATTTATTTATTTATTCATTTTGCACGTAACAAAATATCTAAGATTCTGTGAAAAATAGGTATATACAAAACACAAAAAGTTATGCAAACATAAAAGGTTATGAAAAAAGCATAACCATGTTTCGGGTAATGCAAATTTTCAATTTTTTTCACTCCCGAAAAGAAAAAAAGGAAATTCACTATGGGCCTCATTGCATAGTTTTTAACCCTTTATTCATCGATCCTTGTACAAAGGCTAGCTGCATGGACTCCTACATTCACAGATATCGAGCTAAAATTTGTCATGTGAGGTAATTTTTACCAAGAAAAGGACATGGGGTTGGTCCTGACTGCGTTTGTTGTTGCCTTAATGGTAAAACCTTCAACCACAGCAACTCTCGGAGCCGGGGGGGGGGGGAGGGATAGTGGCATAATTGTGAACACCATGTGGACCTCGGCTGGTTGTAAAAATGAGTATGTTTATCAAAAGCTTTCGTCGTATTGTTTGGGGACATTAACCCTTTACCTAACCTGAAAAGCAGACGACACCTGCAAAAAAAAATTCTTGAATAACTATTTTTTTCATTTTTTGTCTCAAAAATATAGGTTATGACCCCTCGTTGGAACGAGCTCGACGAGCTCGTTCCAACGAGGGGTCATAACCTATGTTTTTGAGACACAAAATGAAAAAATAATGAAAATTAATTGGCGATTTTTGAGAATAGCGCTGGCCGGTTACGTTAGGTAAAGGATTAACACCAATTCTTATAAGAAATCGACTAAATGAGTAACTTTTACTGATGAACGTTTTAGGGTTGGCAATTTTTTTCTGCATTAAAATGAGTTTTGACTGATTTCAAGCGATTTTCTGCACGGTTAGATGGATTTTTCATTTAACGTTGTGTTAACCCTTCAACCGTGGCAATAACGGTATGCACCCTCATGTAGGCACAATTGCTCAGTAGGTAGAGGTGCAAGCTGCAGGCCCGAGAAGTCCTGGTTTGAATTCCACCTGCGGCAAGCACGTTGTGTCCTTGTGAAAGTCACTTCACCTCCATTACACACGTGGGGGCACGGTGGCATTGTGTACTAGGGCGTACTGCACGTCGATGGTGCACTTGTCTTCAACCAATCTATCGGCTGGAAAATGTTAGTTAACCCTTTACCTAACATGAGAAGCAGACGACACATAGAAACAAAATTCTTGAATAACTATTTTTTTCATTTTTTGTCTCAAAAACATAGGTTATGACCCCTCATTGGAACGAGCTCGACGAGCTCGTTCCAATGAGGGGTCATAACCTATGTTTTGGAGACAAAAAATGAAAAAATAATAAAAATTAATTGGCGGATTTTGAGAATAGCGCTGGCCGGTTTTGGCCGTTACGTTGGGTAAAGGGTTAAACGAAAAAGCGAACCAACGGTTCGCTTTTCCGATCAACTGAAATATTTCAGCCGATTGAATGTGAAATTTTCGATAAAAATTCGTTTTCTTTGAATCTACGCAAGAAATGTTTCTCAATCTAGCCTTGATTTGTCCGAATTTTAATGACATTTCCCTAATGAATGAAAACTCACCAGAGCTGTAGTTTTATCACTGTCCCGTGTAGTTCCACTAATTGTGCTAATATCGACATGTTTACATTGTGAAAAAAATACCTATTGATTAGAATATAAATATATATAACTAGAACACGAAAGAATATCTGTATACCTTAGTTAATAATGATACATTACATTGTATCAACGATCGTCTGCGCGAAACTCCACGAAAAGTGGGTAAACAAACAGCTCGGTGGCTCGGTAGATAGAGATGCAGGCTGCAAGTCGTGGGGTCCTTGGTTCGAATCCCATCTGCGACAACCGCGTAGTGTCCTTGGGCAAGGCACATAATCCCAACTGCCCACGCGGGGACACGGTGGCGTTATGTACTAAGGCGTACTGCACATCGATGGTGCACTTGTCTTCAACCACTGCTAACCCCGGTTGAGTGGAGTTAGTACGTTGGGAAGTCAGACAGTTGCTCGGTGGTTCTCTCCGGGTACTCCACCCTCCAAACTGTCCGACACGAGGTGACCCAGGCTGTCGAATGTGTCGTTAAACCCCAATAAATAATAATAATAAATAAACAAACAGCTCATAATAGCGTCGAATTTCTAAGAGAATTAGACTGATGGCCTGAGAGCTCAGTAGTCTGGACAATTAACGAGGCGCCATCCTACCATCACCAAATGACGCGAACTTATGTTTTATGGTCTGTGGACATCTTTACGTGCAATAATGACAAGCAACAAAGACATACACCCCATGATGAGATATGACAACCAGATGACTGGAATAAACTATAAGCTTACTGTCAAATCCCTACTGTACTCAATTTCTATTGCAATTTTGATATATACTGAGTCAAAAAAGAAAGTATAATAGAAACAAATGTGAGAAAATAGCATAAAGGATGATATATAATAGTTCTAATGTTGCATGTTTGTGGACAAGAAATCGTGCAAAAGAGTTTAATGTCATGTTGTTGTTGTCCACCCAACAGTATACAATTTTGCTATGGATTTTAAAATAGCACGTACTATCCGAGAATATCAAATTGAATGGGTGACCGACAATTTTCTTTGTACTATGTTGTGCTAGAGAGCCTGGGTTACTGAGAAAACACGCTAGTTTTTGTCGTCCGAAAAATGGCAAGGTTAACCGAATATCAGAGGTTGCGTGCCATTGATATGCATGAGGCTGGGATGCCTCTAGATGAGCTCGCTGCTGAGTTCGGATTTACACTGTGGCCACTACGTCTCATTGGAAGGTATGGAACCATTGGATGTACTGCCGACCGACCGCGTTCAGGTCGACCAAGAGTTTCGACCCATGCACAAGACTGACACACCAGGTCGTCTCACTAGCGGGATTGCTTCCTCTCGGCGGCGAGGACAGCAGCAATTACTCCCGATAGAACTAACAATGGAATAAGTGCACATACTGTCCGCAACAGACTCGCTGAACACGGCATCCGAAGTAGGCGTCCATATCACGGACCAATCCTTACCCAACGTCACCGTACCGTCAGAATGAAATGGGTTCGTCAGCGTGTTCGCTGGACGCGGCACGTTGGAGCACAGTTCCTTTTAATGATGAAACGCGATTTTGTCTACCGCGCGCTGATGGTAGGGCAAGAGTGTATCGCCGACGACGAGAACGGTTTTCTGATGCTTGAGTGCGAGAATGCGACCGTTTCGGTTGGGGTAGTGTAATGGTTTGGACAGGAAATTCCTTGCACCATCGAACGCAGTTGATCTTCTTCGATGGTAATCTGAATGGACAGCGATATAGGAACGAACGTCTTAACGCTGTTGTTGTCCCGTTGTTCAACTCTAACGTCGGATTGCAGTTATTCCAGCAAGACAATGTCCGATGGCACGTGGCGCGTATCTGTCGTGACTTTCGTGAGGAGCAGAGCATCGAACTTCTTCCCTGCCCCCCACTTTCGCCAGATGTGTCGCCAATCGAGCATCTTTAGGATCAATTGGACCGTCGGGTACGACTTCATGGTCGTTAGGCGATTTACGTAATGTTCTAAAGCAGGAATGGAACGCAATATCACAGGATGACATCCAGAGACTTATCAGGTCCATGCGCCGTCGATGTCTTGCCATCCAAGAGGCAGACGGTGGACATACACGCTATTGACTGCATGTGTGAACTTTTCATTTCACCTCATGTCTGAATTGCGACTTCCTGACGTGATGCTGGCAACAGTAAGAATATGAAATTATGCAAATTCATTCAGCTGGACTCGAAATATGAATTTACAATAATTTGTTTGGGATTAAAGTCGATAATACTAAAAAAATTGCTCCTCGAAGTTTTTTATACTTTCTTTTTTGACTCAGTATATGTTACCCTGTGTTTTGTTGTTAACTGTTGTTGTTTATTTTTTGCTGTTGTCAGATATACTATGTTAATGTAACATATAACATTTTCTATTGAATAAATATTGTTTAACCCTTTACCCAACGTAATGGCGATTCTCAAAAATCGTCAGTTAATTATCATTATTTTTTCATCTCAAAAATTTGATTATGACCCCTGACTGGAACGAGCTCGACGAGCTCGTTCCAATGAGAGGTCATAACCTATGTTTTTGAGACATTACATTGGTTATAAACTAACTTTTTTCTTGTCAGTGTTTGTTATTATGTTGCAGCTGTTAGTAAAGAATATAAATGGAAAGTATGAGTGGTTGCAAATGCGAGGTATTAACACAATGAATCTTTTTTTGAAAAAACGGAGAGTGATTTACTAAAGAACTTTTGAGGGGTACAATTTAATAGCATGGCTTATTTTATTGATAATGTAATTTTGCCAATAATGTGAACTGTAGATGTATGTCCGTTGTCACATCCTAGATGTGAATGAACTACTACAAAAATGTAGACAGAAGCGGAGTGTCCATTTAATTTGAAAGTGAACTATTCTTTTTTTTTAAAATTTGTTTCCAATTGGGTTGATTGTCGGAATTTGTTAGAAACAACAAATCATACTTTTGTTACATACACACACTCCCACTCATACACCACAATCACGCGCACACACTCATTCCATCATAAATCACACTCACAAACACACACACCCTCTGACACCCCCTCACACACACATGCGCACACACACTCACACACACAAACACACACACACACACACACACACACACACACACACACACACACACACACACACACACACACACACACACACACACACACACACACACACACACACACACACACACACACACACAACACACACACACACACACACACACAGTCTTGTTTTCCCTACATACCGAGGTACCCCATTGTTTGTCCTTTGTGTGGACTAACGGTTTCTACCTCGTTTTGCAGGTACAGTCCTGGGAAAACAACCGAGGTAAAGGGTTTCTTTTGTCTTTTGTACCTCGGTAAGGCGAAACATGCAAACTCTTTTGTCTAGTTACCTCGTCAAGTTGGTAAGACAAACCACACACACACACACACACACACACACACACACACACACACACACACACACACACACACACACACACACACACACACACAGAGTCTTGTTTTCCCTACATACCGAGGTACCCCATTGTCTGTCCTTTGTGTGGACTAACGGTTTCAACCTCGTTTTGCCGGTACATTTCTGGGAAAACAACCGAGGTAAAGGGTTTCTTTTGTCTTTTGTACCTCGGTAAGGCGAAACACGCAAACTCTTTTGTCTAGTTACCTCGTCAAGTTGGTAAGACAAACGCACACACACACACACACACACACACACACACACACACACACACACACACACACACACACACACACACACACACACACACACACACACACACACACACACACACACACACACACACACACACAACACACACACACACACACACACACACACACACACACACACACACACACACACACACACACACACACACACACACACACACACACACACAGACACACGGATTATTTTCTACCTTTGCTGAAGACTGCAACCAATCCAGGTATCTTCTTTAATAGGTAATATTTAATTTTCCAATTTTATTTATTTCATCACTTTTATATTTTATTTATACTTAATTCAGCTACTTTCTTTAAAAATGGCAAGAAAAGGGCAGATGCATCAGAGGCAGAGAGTTGCCCAGTCCGGAACAGGCCAGGAACTATCGTTCCAGGCTTATTCTAGGCTGGTCAAGGCTTTGTTTCAGGTGCTTCAATGTTGGCACCACATTGGGCTATTAGAGCACCATTTGGCAAATCGGGATTTCCCGAAACAGCTGGAGAAGAAAGTAGATGAGTTAGGTGGCTTTCTAAAGCCAGCTCTTCCCACCCCACACATTTTTTCTGTTTTTCGACAGATTAGTGTGGGATGGGCCAATCAAACGTTAAATGCTTTAGTTGAGCATTATAAGGTAAATTTAAACCAGTTGAAGTCTAAGATAACTTTGGCTATGCGACCACCTCCTTGACTCGAAAAAATAGACTTCAACAGCGCTTCGGCGCGTGCCTTGATCTGGGCTAAAAAGAACTTTAAAAATAAGTTGACAGATAAGACGATTTCGGCCTATGAGTCTTACATTTCGGAACTTCGCCCAGCGTCTGGAGTAAGGAACAATACGGGAGGGAGCAAGCAAACTCCGGCCCGTGTTGTCCCTCTACCCCAACGCGAAAAGCAAAATAAGAAAAGATCAAGGCAAAGCACTTCTCCCTCTTCTTTTCCTTCTACTTCTTCTTTCTCTCAGAGTAAGCGCCTCAATTTGCAAACATCTCCGGTCCATATTGTGACTGAAGATGCTCGCAAATTGAGTAATGCTGTCTCGCCTCGTCTTGTTCCTCTACCTCCTACTCCTCCTCAGCCTTTCTTCTCTGGTTCTCCTAGTGCTCTCACTAGAACTCCTCCTCCTCCTTCAGTTTCTTCTCCTCCTTCAGTTTCTTCTCCTGCTTCTGTTTCCTCACCTGCTTCTGTTTCCTCTCCTGCTTCTGTTTCCTCTCCCCCTTCTCCTACCTCTAGTGTGGTTCAACCAGGTATATCGTACTCAGAGAAAGTCAAATCACCGAGCCGCAACTCGGGCCGCTCATTTGATTCTAAATTCTCCCAGTTTCGGCATAAAAGCGGAGTTAATTTTGACAAAAGGAATTGGCGCCTCCCCGATGTTTGTAAAAACATCCTTATGATTGGAAGTTCAAATTTAGGACGCATTGATCGAAATCCCCATCCGGACATCCAGGTGGAGTGTTACCCCGGCGCCAAATTCAATCATCTGCGCTCTATGTTTAAAGGGCACAGGGGCCAGTCCAGTCCCCAAAAAATATTATTAAATATTGGCGTGAATTCTCGAAACGATAATTCTGATCTCGTAGTTAAGCAGTTGCGGAATATGCTTAGCGATATCAGGGTCAAGTTTAGATCAGCAAAAATTTATTTCGCTGAACTAAACTTTTCGCAAAAACTCCCTCAGGCTGAGAGGAGAACCCTGAGCGTCATCAACGAAACCATTCGGAAAGTGAAGGACGTTAACGTTATACCTAAAATTGATGACGCGAAGTTTGATGTTGCTCAGGATTTAATCCATTGGACCACGAGAACCGCCAATATTATGTACGATCACTGGTTGAACCACCTAAATTTAAACTAAGTAAAGGCAAAGGTAACAGCCGCCTAACAGATGTGGGATTAGGAACTAATGTGGTTAACCTGTCTGGCACCAATGACCTAACAACCCAAGAGAAATCTCTTTTAGATCGCGGTTTAACTTTTGTACCAGCACCAAAGCCTAAAACTGATAACCAAACAAATTTACCATCATACAACTGTAATTTTCTTAGGCAAATGAAATTAGCAGACCGCTTTAGAAACTCCAGCGGTCGGAAACTTCCTTTTACAGAATCATCTGGTTGGTCACCTCCAGATAGTGAAGTAGATCCCGAAATTATTGAGGCTAGCAAACGAATCATCCAAAAGGTGTTCAGCATGAACATACTCTCCGATAAAGACAATTTAACAGCTGGTGAACGGAGAGCCCTCACGAAACTTCGAAAAAATAAGAAATTAGTAATTAAACCAGCCGACAAAGGTGGGTCGGTAGTTGTTCTATCTCGGGATAATTATATAAAGGAAGCCATGAGACAACTCAGCAATACTAAACATTATAAGAAAATAGATTCACTTATTTGGCCTAGTAATATCGAAAAATTCAATAAGATCTTAAAATTTCTCCTCGACGAAGGTCACATTACCAAAAAACAATTGAAATATTTAACAGCTAAGCTCAGTGCTCAAACAAGACAATTTTATATCCTACCAAAGATCCACAAGGACCGTTCTTCATGGACGGATGACTTAACTCCACCCGGGAGGCCAATTGTATCAGATTGTAATTCGGAATCTTATGCGATCTCGGAATTAATTGATTATCATCTGAAACCTATAGCAAATAGACATCCGAGCTATCTAAAAAATACACAGGATTTCCTGTCAAAAATTTCGAAATTGAAAATATCGAAAAATGCAATTCTGGCTACTTTGGATATCGACAGTATGTATACGAACATTGATATTGATAAAGGTGTTAAATCAGTTAAAAATGCATTTGAAAAATATCCGGATGCGAAACGCCCGGATGAACAAATTTTGGATCTTTTAGAGCTGAGCTTAAAAGGTAATGACTTTCAATTCAATGGAGAATATTTTCTACAAATAATGGGTTGTCCTATGGGCAAAAGATTCAGTCCTAATTTTGCAAGCATTTATGTAGCGGAATGGGAGGAAAATGCCTTAAGTAAATGTGCAAAGCATCCTCTCGTATATCTCAGGTATTTAGATGACATTTTTATTATTTGGGAACATTCAAAAGAAGATTTTGATGAATTTTTAGAAATTTTGAACAATCACGATCCAAATATTAAATTGAAAGCTACTATCAGTGAAAATTCTGTTGATTTTCTCGATGTGACCGTGTATAAAGGCAAGCAATTTCAGGCGTCCGGTCATTTAGATTATAAAGTGTATTTTAAACCAACTGATTCACATCAATTGTTGCACACAAAATCATTTCATCCTCAACATACATTTAAAGGTATCATCAAATCACAACTCATTCGTTTCCACCGCAATTCAAGTGATAAGGTAAATTTCAATGAGGCTTGTTCTACTCTATTTGGCGCCCTCAGATCGAGAGGGTACTCGCTGCGCCTTCTGCGTAGCCTGAAATCCCAAACCCTGAAAAAGCTCGAAAGTCCAGCTGAAACTACCGATTTCGAACCACTGAAGATTGAACACAACAGACCGTTGCAAAATAGTAGTGGCGCGGTATTTAATTGCAAAAAGCCTCGTTGTAGACTGCATACTTTTATGCCTGATCATAAAGAGGAATTTTCCTCCGAACAAACGAAAAATCATTATCAGATCCGTAACCCCCTCCATTGTGATTCACCAAACATTATTTACCTTATCACTTGTAAGCGATGTCGGAAACAGTATGTTGGTCAGAGTCAAAATCCTTTCCGAGAACGTGCTACTAGACACAAACAGGATATAAAACATAATGCTGATGCCCCAGTAGCACAACATTTTAACCTTCCTGGCCATTCTTTGGACGATTTCGAAATCCATCCTATTGAACAACCACCAATTAAAGACACATTAGAAGAAACGGATGAATTTAGAAAAAAACGTGAAGCTTTTTGGATCAATACGCTTCAAACCCTCTGGCCATTTGGTATGAACATATCAGAGGGCGAATGCGAAAGGAGGTCCATCATTCCTTTCACTTTAACGTACAACAGAATGAATATCGAAATAGCAAAAATGTTAAAAGATGAATTCAATTTTACCAATGCTAAATTAAATGAACCTTTGAATCTTCGACCTGTCATCGCCTATAAGAAAAACAAAAGCTTGCGTAACATCCTTGTAAGGACTAAATTAGAGCCCATCAATGAATAACATCAATTATTGCCAGTCAGTTTAACCAGTTCCTAAGCTCATCACTTAGTTTAAATCAATTTTATGTACTTTTTTGGTTACGTTTGAAACCCATCAGGGTTCACTAAATGAAAACAATTTTTCAGCGGCATATTAAAAGAAAAAAACGTTTCAGTAGGAAATGTCTGTGCCAGTGCGATTTTTAAACCTCAAACACACACAGGCGAGTGCCAGAGTTCATATATGCCCCAAAACAAAATAGGTTCCAATTTCAATCATGTGTATGTATTTCCTAAATAAAATTATTATTTATTTATTTATATATTTATTTATTGATTATTTTTTATTTTTTATTTTTTAGTAATGTTTTATTTATTTATTTATTTATTTATTTATTTATTTATTTATTTATTTATTTATTTATTTATTTACTTATTTATTTATTTATTTATTTACTTATTTACTTATTTGGTTGATTCATTTATTTTAATTATTATTTTTATTTTTAATTTTTCATACCTTTCACACAATGTAGAGGTTCACAAGGTAAAACACACAATTTCTACGTGGTGTAAAAT
The DNA here is from genome assembly GCA_031216915.1 of Pictodentalium vernedei. Taxonomy (NCBI): domain Eukaryota; kingdom Metazoa; phylum Mollusca; class Scaphopoda; order Dentaliida; family Dentaliidae; genus Pictodentalium; species Pictodentalium vernedei. Next base: position 82,907,260 of record CM062288.1, on the reverse strand, counting down.
ATTTTCCGTCATAAACCTCCGTCGGGGGATATTCATTCCAACTGATAACATTCGTGAGGCATCATGATCTTTGGCGTTATTTTTTCATTTATTTCTTTAGTCTCAATATATTTTATCAAACCATTTTTTCATATTATTTTCACATACTTCTGAAGCCAGTAAAGCAAACCGCTCCCGATTGGTTTTACTTAAATCAAAGCCAACCAATGGGGCTTCATGGGGTCAGTAAAGCAAACCACTCACTGACTGATTAAAATTCAATGGAAGCCAATCAATAGGGCTTCATCTAATTTGTTTGGACCACACAAACTGAGTTGTGAAAAACAAACTTGGGACATCTCAGATTGAAAAGAATTAATTAGATGAGTGACATTTGTCAGCTTGTTACTGAGTTTAATTATGTACTGAGCTGTGAAAAACACCCCCAGCCCACATTTGGATATATACCATGCATGCCCTCCCAAAGTTGGATTCATTTTCCATTCATTCATTCATTCAAAGTTGGATTCATTTTCCTCAAAGTCTCTTTGAAAAAGCCAAACCAAGCGAAACGCGTCGAGACAGACGGATTATTTTCTACCTTTGCTGAAGACTACAACCAATCCAGGTATCTTCTCTAATAGGTAATATCTAGATTTCATTTTAATTTATTTCATTTCTTCATTTTAATTTCATTTTATTCGTCTACCTATTCTTCAAATGGCTCAAAAAAGACAGAATCATCAGGGAAAGAGAGTTGCCCAGTCTGGAAGAGGCCAGGAACAATCGTTCCAGGCCTATTCTAGATTGGTCAAGGCCCTTTTCCAGGTGATTCAGTGTATGCACCATATTGGGCTCCTAGAGCAGCATTTGGCCAAACGGGATTTCCCGAAGCAGTTGGAGAAGAAAGTAGATGAGTTAGGTGGCTTTCTAAAGCCGGCTCTTCCCACCCCACACATTTTTTCTGTTTTTCGACAGATTAGTGTGGGATGGGCCAACCAAACGTTAAATGCTTTAGTTGAGCATTACAAGATAAATTTAAATCAGTTGAAGTCTAAGATAACTTTGGCTATGCGACCACCTCCTGGACTCGAAAAAATAGACTTCAACAGCGCTTCGGCGCGTGCCTTGATCTAGGCTCAAAAAAACTTTAAAAATAAGTTGACAGATAAGACGATTTCGGCCTATCAGTCTTACATTTCGGAACTTCGCCCAGCGTCTGGAGTAAGGAACAATACGGGAGGGAGCAAGCAAACTCCGGCCCGTGTTGTCCCTCTACCCCAACGCGAAAAGCAAAATAAGAAAAGATCAAGGCAAAGCACTTCTCCCTCTTCTTTTCCGTCTACTTCTTCTTTCTCTCAGAGTAAGCGCCTCAATTTGCAAACATCTCCGGTCCATATTGTGACTGAAGATGCTCGCAAATTGAGTAACGCTGTCTCGCCTCGTCTTGCTCCTCTACCTCCTACTCCTCCTCAGCCTTTTTTCTCTGGTTCTCCTAGTGCTCTCACTAGAACTCCTCCTCCTCCTTCTGTTTCTTCTCCTGCTTCTGTTTCCTCTCCTGCTTCTGTTTATTCTGCCCCTTCTCCTGCCTCTAGTGTGGTTCAACCAGGTATATCGTACTCAGAGAAAGTCAAATCACCGAGCCGCAACTCGGGCCGCTCATTTGATTCTAATTTCTCCCAGTTTCGGCATAAAAGCGGAGTTAATTTTGACAAAAGGAATTGGCGCCTCCCCGATGTTTGTAAAAACATCCTTATGATTGGAAGTTCAAATTTAGGACGCATTGATCGAAATCCCCATCCGGACATCCAGGTGGAGTGTTACCCCGGCGCCAAATTCAATCATCTGCGCTCTATGTTTAAAGGGCACAGGGGCCAGTCCAGTCCCCAAAAAATATTATTAAATATTGGCGTGAAGTCTCGAAATGATAATTCTGATCTCGTAGTTAAGCAGTTGCGTAATATGCTTAGCGATATCAGGGTCAAGTTTAGATCAGCAAAAATTTATTTCGCTGAACTAAACTTTTCGCAAAAACTCCCTCAGGCTGAGAGGAGAACCCTGAGCATCATCAACGAAACCATTCGGAAAGTGAAGGACGTTAACGTGATACCAAAAATTGATGACGCGAAGTTTGATGTTGCTCAGGATTTAATCCATTGGACCACGAGAACCGCCAATATTATGTACGATCACTGGTTGAACCACCTAAATTTAAACTAAGTAAAGGCAAAGGTAACAGCCGCCTAACAGGTGCTTGGATTTGGAACTAATGTGGTTAACCTGTCTGGCACCAATGACCTAACAACCCAAGAGAAATCTCTTTTAGATCGCGGTTTAACTTTTGTACCAGCACCAAAGCCTAAAACTGATAACCAAACAAATTTACCATCATACAACTGTAATTTTCTTAGGCAAATGAAATTAGCCGACCGCTTTAGAAACTCCAGCGGTCGGAAACTTCCTTTTACAGAATCATCTGGTTGGTCACCTCCAGATAGTGAAGTAGATCCCGAAATTATTGAGGCTAGCAAACGAATCATCAAAAAGGTGTTCAGCATGAACATACTCTCCGATAAAGACAATTTAACAGCTGGTGAACGGAGAGCCCTCACGAAACTTCGAAAAAATAAGAAATTAGTGATTAAACCAGCCGACAAAGGTGGGTCGGTAGTTGTTCTATCTCGGGATAATTATATAAAGGAAGCCATGAGACAACTCAGCAATACTAAACATTATAAGAAAATAGATTCACTTATTTGGCCTAGTAATATCGAAAAATTCAATAAGATCTTAAAATTTCTCCTCGACGAAGGTCACATTACCAAAAAACAATTGAAATATTTAACAGCTAAGCTCAGTGCTCAAACAAGACAATTTTATATCCTACCAAAGATCCACAAGGACCGTTCTTCATGGACGGATGACTTAACTCCACCCGGGAGGCCAATTGTATCAGATTGTAATTCGGAATCTTATGCGATCTCGGAATTAATTGATTATCATCTGAAACCTATAGCAAATAGACATCCGAGCTATCTAAAAAATACACAGGATTTCCTGTCAAAAATTTCGAAATTGAAAATATCGAAAAATGCAATTCTGGCTACTTTGGATATCGACAGTATGTATACGAACATTGATATTGATAAAGGTGTTAAATCAGTTAAAAATGCATTTGAAAAATATCCGGATGCGAAACGCCCGGATGAACAAATTTTGGATCTTTTAGATCTGAGCTTAAAAGGTAATGACTTTCAATTCAATGGAGAATATTTTCTACAAATAATGGGTTGTCCTATGGGCAAAAGATTCAGTCCTAATTTTGCAAGCATTTATGTAGCGGAATGGGAGGAAAATGCCTTAAGTAAATGTGCAAAGCATCCTCTCGTATATCTCAGGTATTTAGATGACATTTTTATTATTTGGGAACATTCAAAAGAAGATTTTGATGAATTTTTAGAAATTTTGAACAATCACGATCCAAATATTAAATTGAAAGCTACTATCAGTGAAAATTCTGTTGATTTTCTCGATGTGACCGTGTATAAAGGCAAGCAATTTCAGGCGTCCGGTCATTTAGATTATAAAGTGTATTTTAAACCAACTGATTCACATCAATTGTTGCACACAAAATCATTTCATCCTCAACATACATTTAAAGGTATCATCAAATCACAACTCATTCGTTTCCACCGCAATTCAAGTGATAAGGTAAATTTCAATGAGGCTTGTTCTACTCTATTTGGCGCCCTCAGATCGAGAGGGTACTCGCTGCGCCTTCTGCGTAGCCTGAAATCCCAAACCCTGAAAAAGCTCGAAAGTCCAGCTGAAACTACCGATTTCGAACCACTGAAGATTGAACACAACAGACCGTTGCAAAATAGTAGTGGCGCGGTATTTAATTGCAAAAAGCCTCGTTGTAGACTGCATACTTTTATGCCTGATCATAAAGAGGAATTTTCCTCCGAACAAACGAAAAATCATTATCAGATCCGTAACCCCCTCCATTGTGATTCACCAAACATTATTTACCTTATCACTTGTAAGCGATGTCGGAAATAGTATGTTGGTCAAAGTCAAAATCCTTTCCGAGAACGTGCTACTAGACACAAACAGGATATAAAACATAATGCTGATGCCCCAGTAGCACAACATTTTAACCTTCCTGGCCATTCTTTGGACGATTTCGAAATCCATCCTATTGAACAACCACCAATTAAAGACACATTAGAAGAAACGGATGAATTTAGAAAAAAACGTGAAGCTTTTTGGATCAATACGCTTCAAACCCTCTGGCCATTTGGTATGAACATATCAGAGGGCGAATGCGAAAGGAGGTCCATCATTCCTTTCACTTTAACGTACAACAGAATGAATATCGAAATAGCAAAAATGTTAAAAGATGAATTCAATTTTACCAATGCTAAATTAAATGAACCTTTGAATCTTCGACCTGTCATCGCCTATAAGAAAAACAAAAGCTTGCGTAACATCCTTGTAAGGACTAAATTAGAGCCCATCAATGAATAACATCAATTATTGCCAGTCAGTTTAACCAGTTCCTAAGCTCATCACTTAGTTTAAATCAATTTTATGTACTTTTTTGGTTACGTTTGAAACCCATCAGGGTTCAGTAAATGAAAACAATTTTTCGGCGGCATATTAAAAGAAAAAAACGTTTCAGTAGGAAATGTCTGTGCCAGTGCGATTTTTTAACCTCAAACACACACACACACAGACACACGGATTATTTTCTACCTTTGCTGAAGACTGCAACCAATCCAGGTATCTTCTTTAATAGGTAATATTTAATTTTCCAATTTTATTTATTTCATCACTTTTATATTTTATTTATACTTAATTCAGCTACTTTCTTTAAAAATGGCAAGAAAAGGGCAGATGCATCAGAGGCAGAGAGTTGCCCAGTCCGGAACTGGCCAGGAACTATCGTTCCAGGCTTATTCTAGGCTGGTCAAGGCTTTGTTTCAGGTGCTTCAATGTTGGCACCACATTGGGCTATTAGAGCACCATTTGGCAAATCGGGATTTCCCGAAACAGCTGGAGAAGAAAGTAGATGAGTTGGGTGGCTTTCTAAAGCCAGCTCTTCCCACCCCACACATTTTTTCTGTTTTTCGACAGATTAGTGTGGGATGGGCCAATCAAACGTTAAATGCTTTAGTTGAGCATTATAAGGTAAATTTAAACCAGTTGAAGTCTAAGATAACTTTGGCTATGCGACCACCTCCTGGACTCGAAAAAATAGACTTCAACAGCGCTTCGGCGCGTGCCTTGATCTGGGCTAAAAAGAACTTTAAAAATAAGTTGACAGATAAGACGATTTCGGCCTATGAGTCTTACATTTCGGAACTTCGCCCAGCGTCTGGAGTAAGGAACAATACGGGAGGGAGCAAGCAAACTCCGGCCCGTGTTGTCCCTCTACCCCAACGCGAAAAGCAAAATAAGAAAAGATCAAGGCAAAGCACTTCTCCCTCTTCTTTTCCTTCTACTTCTTCTTTCTCTCAGAGTAAGCGCCTCAATTTGCAAACATCTCCGGTCCATATTGTGACTGAAGATGCTCGCAAATTGAGTAATGCTGTCTCGCCTCGTCTTGTTCCTCTACCTCCTACTCCTCCTCAGCCTTTCTTCTCTGGTTCTCCTAGTGCTCTCACTAGAACTCCTCCTCCTCCTTCAGTTTCTTCTCCTCCTTCAGTTTCTTCTCCTGCTTCTGTTTCCTCCCCTGCTTCTGTTTCCTCTCCTGCTTCTGTTTCCTCTCCCCCTTCTCCTACCTCTAGTGTGGTTCAACCAGGTATATCGTACTCAGAGAAAGTCAAATCACCGAGCCGCAACTCGGGCCGCTCATTTGATTCTAAATTCTCCCAGTTTCGGCATAAAAGCGGAGTTAATTTTGACAAAAGGAATTGGCGCCTCCCCGATGTTTGTAAAAACATCCTTATGATTGGAAGTTCAAATTTAGGACGCATTGATCGAAATCCCCATCCGGACATCCAGGTGGAGTGTTACCCCGGCGCCAAATTCAATCATCTGCGCTCTATGTTTAAAGGGCACAGGGGCCAGTCCAGTCCCCAAAAAATATTATTAAATATTGGCGTGAATTCTCGAAACGATAATTCTGATCTCGTAGTTAAGCAGTTGCGGAATATGCTTAGCGATATCAGGGTCAAGTTTAGATCAGCAAAAATTTATTTCGCTGAACTAAACTTTTCGCAAAAACTCCCTCAGGCTGAGAGGAGAACCCTGAGCATCATCAACGAAACCATTCGGAAAGTGAAGGACGTTAACGTTATACCTAAAATTGATGACGCGAAGTTTGATGTTGCTCAGGATTTAATCCATTGGACCACGAGAACCGCCAATATTATGTACGATCACTGGTTGAACCACCTAAATTTAAACTAAGTAAAGGCAAAGGTAACAGCCGCCTAACAGATGTGGGATTAGGAACTAATGTGGTTAACCTGTCTGGCACCAATGACCTAACAACCCAAGAGAAATCTCTTTTAGATCGCGGTTTAACTTTTGTACCAGCACCAAAGCCTAAAACTGATAACCAAACAAATTTACCATCATACAACTGTAATTTTCTTAGGCAAATGAAATTAGCAGACCGCTTTAGAAACTCCAGCGGTCGGAAACTTCCTTTTACAGAATCATCTGGTTGGTCACCTCCAGATAGTGAAGTAGATCCCGAAATTATTGAGGCTAGCAAACGAATCATCCAAAAGGTGTTCAGCATGAACATACTCTCCGATAAAGACAATTTAACAAGCTGGTGAACGGAGAGCCCTCACGAAACTTCGAAAAAATAAGAAATTAGTAATTAAACCAGCCGACAAAGGTGGGTCGGTAGTTGTTCTATCTCGGGATAATTATATAAAGGAAGCCATGAGACAACTCAGCAATACTAAACATTATAAGAAAATAGATTCACTTATTTGGCCTAGTAATATCGAAAAATTCAATAAGATCTTAAAATTTCTCCTCGACGAAGGTCACATTACCAAAAAACAATTGAAATATTTAACAGCTAAGCTCAGTGCTCAAACAAGACAATTTTATATCCTACCAAAGATCCACAAGGACCGTTCTTCATGGACGGATGACTTAACTCCACCCGGGAGGGCAATTGTATCAGATTGTAATTCGGAATCTTATGCGATCTCGGAATTAATTGATTATCATCTGAAACCTATAGCAAATAGACATCCGAGCTATCTAAAAAATACACAGGATTTCCTGTCAAAAATTTCGAAATTGAAAATATCGAAAAATGCAATTCTGGCTACTTTTGATATCGACAGTATGTATACGAACATTGATATTGATAAAGGTGTTAAATCAGTTAAAAATGCATTTGAAAAATATCCGGATGCGAAACGCCCGGATGAACAAATTTTGGATCTTTTAGAGCTGAGCTTAAAAGGTAATGACTTTCAATTCAATGGAGAATATTTTCTACAAATAATGGGTTGTCCTATGGGCAAAAGATTCAGTCCTAATTTTGCAAGCATTTATGTAGCGGAATGGGAGGAAAATGCCTTAAGCAAATGTGCAAAGCATCCTCTCGTATATCTCAGGTATTTAGATGACATTTTTATTATTTGGGAACATTCAAAAGAAGATTTTGATGAATTTTTAGAAATTTTGAACAATCACGATCCAAATATTAAATTGAAAGCTACTATCAGTGAAAATTCTGTTGATTTTCTCGATGTGACCGTGTATAAAGGCAAGCAATTTCAGGCGTCCGGTCATTTAGATTATAAAGTGTATTTTAAACCAACTGATTCACATCAATTGTTGCACACAAAATCATTTCATCCTCAACACACATTTAAAGGTATCATCAAATCACAACTCATTCGTTTCCACCGCAATTCAAGTGATAAGGTAAATTTCAATGAGGCTTGTTCTACTCTATTTGGCGCCCTCAGATCGAGAGGGTACTCGCAGCGCCTCTTGCGTAGCCTGAAATCCCAAACCCTGAAAAAGCTCGAAAGTCCAGCTGAAACTACCGATTTCGAACCACTGAAGATTGAACACAACAGACCGTTGCAGAATGGTAGTGGCGTGGTAATTAATTGCAAAAAGCCTCGTTGTAGACTGCATACTTTTATGCCTGATCAGAAAGAGGAATTTTCCTCCGAACAAACGAAAAATCATTATCAGATCCGTAACCCCCTTCATTGTGATTCACCAAACATTATTTACCTTATCACTTGTAAGCGATGTCGGAAACAGTATGTTGGTCAAAGTCAAAATCCTTTTCGAGAACGTGCTACTAGACACAAACAGGATATAAAACATAATGCTGATGCCCCAGTAGCACAACATTTTAACCTTCCTGGCCATTCTTTGGACGATTTCGAAATCCATCCTATTGAACAACCACCAATTAAAAACACATTAGAAGAAACGGATGAATTTAGAAAAAAACGTGAAGCTTTTTGGATCAATACGCTTCAAACCCTGTGGCCATTTGGTATGAACATATCAGAGGGCGAATGCGAAAGGAGGTCCATCATTCCTTTCACTTTAACGTACAACAGAATGAATGTCGAAATAGCAAAAATGTTAAAAGATGAATTCAATTTTACCAATGCTAAATTAAATGAACCTTTGAATCTTCGACCTGTCATCGCCTATAAGAAAAACAAAAGCTTGCGTAACATCCTTGTAAGGACTAAATTAGAGCCCATCAATGAATAACATCAATTTTTGCCAGCCAGTTTAACCTGTTCCTAAGCTCATCACTTAGTTTAAATCAATTTTATGTACTTTTTTTGTCAGGTTTGAAACCAATCAGGGTTCAGTAAATGAAAACAATTTTTCGGCGGCATATTAAAAGAAAAAAAACGTTTCAGTAGGAAATGTCTGTGCCAGTGCGATTTTTTAACCTCAAACACACACACAGACACACGGATTATTTTCTACCTTTGCTGAAGACTGCAACCAATCCAGCTATCTTCTTTAATAGGTAATATTTAATTTTCCAATTTTATTTATTTCATCACTTTTATATTTTATTTATACTTAATTCAGCTACTTTCTTTAAAAATGGCAAGAAAAGGGCAGATGCATCAGAGGCAGAGAGTTGCCCAGTCCGGAACTGGCCAGGAACTATCGTTCCAGGCTTATTCTAGGCTGGTCAAGGCTTTGTTTCAGGTGCTTCAATGTTGGCACCACATTGGGCTATTAGAGCACCATTTGGCAAATCGGGATTTCCCGAAACAGCTGGAGAAGAAAGTAGATGAGTTAGGTGGCTTTCTAAAGCCAGCTCTTCCCACCCCACACATTTTTTCTGTTTTTCGACAGATTAGTGTGGGATGGGCCAATCAAACGTTAAATGCTTTAGTTGAGCATTATAAGGTAAATTTAAACCAGTTGAAGTCTAAGATAACTTTGGCTATGCGACCACCTCCTGGACTCGAAAAAATAGACTTCAACAGCGCTTCGGCGCGTGCCTTGATCTGGGCTAAAAAGAACTTTAAAAATAAGTTGACAGATAAGACGATTTCGGCCTATGAGTCTTACATTTCGGAACTTCGCCCAGCGTCTGGAGTAAGGAACAATACGGGAGGGAGCAAGCAAACTCCGGCCCGTGTTGTCCCTCTACCCCAACGCGAAAAGCAAAATAAGAAAAGATCAAGGCAAAGCACTTCTCCCTCTTCTTTTCCTTCTACTTCTTCTTTCTCTCAGAGTAAGCGCCTCAATTTGCAAACATCTCCGGTCCATATTGTGACTGAAGATGCTCGCAAATTGAGTAACGCTGTCTCGCCTCGTCTTGTTCCTCTACCTCCTACTCCTCCTCAGCCTTTCTTCTCTAGTTCTCCTAGTGCTCTCACTAGAACTCCTCCTCCTCCTTCTGTTTCTTCTCCTGTTTCTGTTTCCTCTCCTGCTTCTGTTTCTTCTCCCCCTTCCCCTGCATCTAGTGTGGTTCAACCAGGTATATCGTACTCAGAGAAAGTCAAATCACCGAGCCGCAACTCGGGCCGCTCATTTGATTCTAAATTCTCCCAGTTTCGGCATAAAAGCGGAGTTAATTTTGACAAAAGGAATTGGCGCCTCCCCGATGTTTGTAAAAACATCCTTATGATTGGAAGTTCAAATTTAGGACGCATTGATCGAAATCCCCATCCGGACATCCAGGTGGAGTGTTACCCCGGCGCCAAATTCAATCATCTGCGCTCTATGTTTAAAGGGCACAGGGGCCAGTCCAGTCCCCAAAAAATATTATTAAATATTGGCGTGAATTCTCGAAACGATAATTCTGATCTCGTAGTTAAGCAGTTGCGGAATATGCTTAGCGATATCAGGGTCAAGTTTAGATCAGCAAAAATTTATTTCGCTGAACTAAACTTTTCGCAAAAACTCCCTCAGGCTGAGAGGAGAACCCTGAGCATCATCAACGAAACCATTCGGAAAGTGAAGGACGTTAACGTTATACCTAAAATTGATGACGCGAAGTTTGATGTTGCTCAGGATTTAATCCATTGGACCACGAGAACCGCCAATATTATGTACGATCACTGGTTGAACCACCTAAATTTAAACTAAGTAAAGGCAAAGGTAACAGCCGCCTAACAGATGTGGAATTAGGAACTAATGTGGTTAACCTGTCTGGCACCAATGACCTAACAACCCAAGAGAAATCTCTTTTAGATCGCGGTTTAACTTTTGTACCAGCACCAAAGCCTAAAACTGATAACCAAACAAATTTACCATCATACAACTGTAATTTTCTTAGGCAAATGAAATTAGCAGACCGCTTTAGAAACTCCAGCGGTCGGAAACTTCCTTTTACGGAATCATCTGGTTGGTCACCTCCAGATAGTGAAGTAGATCCCGAAATTATTGAGGCTAGCAAACGAATCATTCAAAAGGTGTTCAGCATGAACATACTCTCCGATAAAGACAATTTAACAGCTGGTGAACGGAGAGCCCTCACGAAACTTCGAAAAAATAAGAAATTAGTAATTAAACCAGCCGACAAAGGTGGGTCGGTAGTTGTTCTATCTCGGGATAATTATATAAAGGAAGCCATGAGACAACTCAGCAATACTAAACATTATAAGAAAATAGATTCACTTATTTGGCCTAGTAATATCGAAAAATTCAATAAGATCTTAAAATTTCTCCTCGACGAAGGTCACATTACCAAAAAACAATTGAAATATTTAACAGCTAAGCTCAGTGCTCAAACAAGACAATTTTATATCCTACCAAAGATCCACAAGGACCGTTCTTCATGGACGGATGACTTAACTCCACCCGGGAGGCCAATTGTATCAGATTGTAATTCGGAATCTTATGCGATCTCGGAATTAATTGATTATCATCTTAAACCTATAGCAGATAGACATCGGAGCTATCTAAAAAATACACAGGATTTCCTGTCAAAAATTTCGAATTTGAAAATATCGAAAAATGCAATTCTGGCTACTTTGGATATCGACAGTATGTATACGAACATTGATATTGATAAAGGTGTTAAATCAGTTAAAAATGCATTTGAAAAATATCCGGATGCGAAACGCCCGGATGAACAAATTTTGGATCTTTTAGAGCTGAGCTTAAAAGGTAATGACTTTCAATTCAATGGAGAATATTTTCTACAAATAATGGGTTGTCCTATGGGCAAAAGATTCAGTCCTAATTTTGCAAGCATTTATGTAGCGGAATGGGAGGAAAATGCCTTAAGCAAATGTGGAAAGCATCCTCTCGTATATCTCAGGTATTTAGATGACATTTTTATTATTTGGGAACATTCAAAAGAAGATTTTGATGAATTTTTAGAAATTTTGAACAATCACGATCCAAATATTAAATTGAAAGCTACTATCAGTGAAAATTCTGTTGATTTTCTCGATGTGACCGTGTATAAAGGCAAGCAATTTCAGGCGTCCGGTCATTTAGATTATAAAGTGTATTTTAAACCAACTGATTCACATCAATTGTTGCACACAAAATCATTTCATCCTCAACATACATTTAAAGGTATCATCAAATCACAACTCATTCGTTTCCACCGCAATTCAAGTGATAAGGTAAATTTCAATGAGGCTTGTTCTACTCTATTTGGCGCCCTCAGATCGAGAGGGTACTCGCTGCGCCTCTTGCGTAGCCTGAAATCCCAAACCCTGAAAAAGCTCGAAAGTCCAGCTGAAACTACCGATTTCGAACCACTGAAGATTGAACACAACAGACCGTTGCAGAATGGTAGTGGCGCGGTATTTAATTGCAAAAAGCCTCGTTGTAGACTGCATACTTTTATGCCTGATCAGAAAGAGGAATTTTCCTCCGAACAAACGAAAAATCATTATCAGATCCGTAACCCCCTCCATTGTGATTCACCAAACATTATTTACCTTATCACTTGTAAGCGATGTCGGAAACAGTATGTTGGTCAAAGTCAAAATCCTTTTCGAGAACGTGCTACTAGACACAAACAGGATATAAAACATAATGCTGATGCCCCAGTAGCACAACATTTTAACCTTCCTGGCCATTCTTTGGACGATTTCGAAATCCATCCTACTGAACAACCACCAATTAAAGACACATTAGAAGAAACGGATGAATTTAGAAAAAAACGTGAAGCTTTTTGGATCAATACGCTTCAAACCCTCTGGCCATTTGGTATGAACATATCAGAGGGTGAATGCGAAAGGAGGTCCATCATTCCTTTCACTTTAACGTACAACAGAATGAATATCGAAATAGCAAAAATGTTAAAAGATGAATTCAATTTTACCAATGCTAAATTAAATGAACCTTTGAATCTTCGACCTGTCATCGCCTATAAGAAAAACAAAAGCTTGCGTAACATCCTTGTAAGGACTAAATTAGAGCCCATCAATGAATAACATCAATTATTGCCAGTCAGTCTAACCAGTTCCTAAGCTCATCACTTAGTTTAAAGCAATTTTGTGTAATTTTTTGTCATGTTTGAAACCCATCTGGGTTCAGTAAATGAAAACAATTTTTCGGCAGCATATTAAAAGGAAAAAAACGTTTCAGTATGAAATGTCTGTGCCAGTGCGATTTTTTAACCTCAAACACACACAGGCGAGTGCCAGAGTTCATATATGCCCCAAAACAAAATAGGTTCTAATTTCAATCATGTGTATGTATTTCCTAAATAAAATTATTATTTAATTTATTTATATATTTATTTATTGATTATTTTTATTTTTAACTTTTTATTAATTTTTATTTATTTATTTATTTATTTATTTATTTATTTATTTATTTATTTATTTATTTATTTATTTGGTTGATTCATTTATTTAAATTATTATTTTTAGTTTTATTTTAATTTTTCATACCTTTCACACAATGTAGAGGTTCAGAAGGTAAAACACACAATTTCTACGTGGTGTAAACTATTTTCCGTCATAAACCTCCGTCGGGGAATATTCATTCCAACTGATAACATTCGTGAGGCATCATGATCTTTGGCGTTATTTTTTCATTTATTTCTTTAGTCTCAATATATTTTATCAAACCATTTTTTCATATTATTTTCACATACTTCTGAAGCCAGTAAAGCAAACCGCTCCCGATTGGTTTTACTTAAATCAAAGCCAACCAATAGGGCTTCATGGGGTCAGTAAAGCAAACCACTCACTGACTAATTAAAATTCAATGGAAGCCAATCAATAGGGCTTCATCTAATTTGTTTGGACGACACAAACTGAGTTGTGAAAAACAAATTTGGGACATCTCAGATTGAAAAGAATTAATAAGATGAGTGACATTTGTCAGCTTGTTACCGAGTTAAATTATGTACTGAGCTGTGAAAAACACCCCAGCCCACATATGGATATATACCATGCATTCCCTCCCAAAGTTGGAATCATTTTCCTCAAAGTCTCTTTGAAAAAGCCAAACCAAGCGAAACGCGTCGAGACAGACGGATTATTTTCTACCTTTGCTGAAGACTACAACCAATCCAGGTATCTTCTCTAATAGGTAATATCTAGATTTCATTTTAATTTATTTCATTTCTTCATTTTAATTTCATTTTAAATTCATCTACTTATTCTTCAAATGGCTCAAAAAAGACAGAAGCATCAGGGAAAGAGAGTTGCCCAGTCTGGAAGGGGCCAGGAACAATCGTTCCAGGCCTATTCTAGATTGGTCAAGGCCCTTTTCCAGGTGATTCAGTGTATGCACCATATTGGGCTCCTAGAGCAGCATTTGGCCAACCGGGATTTCCCGAAGCAGTTGGAGAAGAAGGTAGATGAGTTAGGCGGCTTTCTAAAGCCGGCTCTTCCCACCCCACACATTTTTTCTGTTTTTCGACAGATTAGTGTGGGATGGGCCAACCAAACGCTAAATGCTTTAATTGAGCATTATAAGATAAATTTAAACCAGTTGAAGTCTAAGATAACTTTGGCTATGCGACCACCTCCTGGACTCGAAAAGATAGACTTCAACAGCGCTTCGGCGCGTGCCTTGATCTGGGCTCAAAAAAACTTTAAAAACAAGTTGACAGGTAAGACGATTTCGGCCTATGAGTCTTACATTTCGGAACTTCGCCCAGCGTCTGGAGTAAGGAACAATACGGGAGGGAGCAAGCAAACTCCGGCCCGTGTTGTCCCTCTACCCCAACGCGAAAAGCAAAATAAGAAAAGATCAAGGCAAAGCACTTCTCCCTCTTCTTTTCCTTCTACTTCTTCTTTCTCTCAGAGTAAGCGCCTCAATTTGCAAACATCTCCGGTCCATATTGTGACTGAAGATGCTCGCAAATTGAGTAACGCTGTCTCGCCTCGTCTTGTTCCTCTACCTCCTACTCCTCCTCAGCCTTTCTTCTCTAGTTCTCCTAGTGCTCTCACTAGAACTCCTCCTCCTCCTTCTGTTTCTTCTCCTGTTTCTGTTTCCTCTCCTGCTTCTGTTTCTTCTCCCCCTTCCCCTGCATCTAGTGTGGTTCAACCAGGTATATCGTACTCAGAGAAAGTCAAATCACCGAGCCGCAACTCGGGCCGCTCATTTGATTCTAAATTCTCCCAGTTTCGGCATAAAAGCGGAGTTAATTTTGACAAAAGGAATTGGCGCCTCCCCGATGTTTGTAAAAACATCCTTATGATTGGAAGTTCAAATTTAGGACGCATTGATCGAAATCCCCATCCGGACATCCAGGTGGAGTGTTACCCCGGCGCCAAATTCAATCATCTGCGCTCTATGTTTAAAGGGCACAGGGGCCAGTCCAGTCCCCAAAAAATATTATTAAATATTGGCGTGAATTCTCGAAACGATAATTCTGATCTCGTAGTTAAGCAGTTGCGGAATATGCTTAGCGATATCAGGGTCAAGTTTAGATCAGCAAAAATTTATTTCGCTGAACTAAACTTTTCGCAAAAACTCCCTCAGGCTGAGAGGAGAACCCTGAGCATCATCAACGAAACCATTCGGAAAGTGAAGGACGTTAACGTTATACCTAAAATTGATGACGCGAAGTTTGATGTTGCTCAGGATTTAATCCATTGGACCACGAGAACCGCCAATATTATGTACGATCACTGGTTGAACCACCTAAATTTAAACTAAGTAAAGGCAAAGGTAACAGCCGCCTAACAGATGTGGAATTAGGAACTAATGTGGTTAACCTGTCTGGCACCAATGACCTAACAACCCAAGAGAATCTCTTTTAGATCGCGGTTTAACTTTTGTACCAGCACCAAAGCCTAAAACTGATAACCAAACAAATTTACCATCATACAACTGTAATTTTCTTAGGCAAATGAAATTAGCAGACCGCTTTAGAAACTCCAGCGGTCGGAAACTTCCTTTTACGGAATCATCTGGTTGGTCACCTCCAGATAGTGAAGTACATCCCGAAATTATTGAGGCTAGCAAACGAATCATTCAAAAGGTGTTCAGCATGAACATACTCTCCGATAAAGACAATTTAACAGCTGGTGAACGGAGAGCCCTCACGAAACTTCGAAAAAATAAGAAATTAGTAATTAAACCAGCCGACAAAGGTGGGTCGGTAGTTGTTCTATCTCGGGATAATTATATAAAGGAAGCCATGAGACAACTCAGCAATACTAAACATTATAAGAAAATAGATTCACTTATTTGGCCTAGTAATATCGAAAAATTCAATAAGATCTTAAAATTTCTCCTCGACGAAGGTCACATTACCAAAAAACAATTGAAATATTTAACAGCTAAGCTCAGTGCTCAAACAAGACAATTTTATATCCTACCAAAGATCCACAAGGACCGTTCTTCATGGACGGATGACTTAACTCCACCCGGGGGGCCAATTGTATCAGATTGTAATTCGGAATCTTATGCGATCTCGGAATTAATTGATTATCATCTTAAACCTATAGCAAATAGACATCCGAGCTATCTAAAAAATACACAGGATTTCCTGTCAAAAATTTCGAAATTGAAAATATCGAAAAATGCAATTCTGGCTACTTTGGATATCGACAGTATGTATACGAACATTGATATTGATAAAGGTGTTAAATCAGTTAAAAATGCATTTGAAAAATATCCGGATGCGAAACGCCCGGATGAACAAATTTTGGATCTTTTAGAGCTGAGCTTAAAAGGTAATGACTTTCAATTCAATGGAGAATATTTTCTACAAATAATGGGTTGTCCTATGGGCAAAAGATTCAGTCCTAATTTTGCAAGCATTTATGTAGCGGAATGGGAGGAAAATGCCTTAAGCAAATGTGCAAAGCATCCTCTCGTATATCTCAGGTATTTAGATGACATTTTTATTATTTGGGAACATTCAAAAGAAGATTTTGATGAATTTTTAGAAATTTTGAACAATCACGATCCAAATATTAAATTGAAAGCTACTATCAGTGAAAATTCTGTTGATTTTCTCGATGTGACCGTGTATAAAGGCAAGCAATTTCAGGCGTCCGGTCATTTAGATTATAAAGTGTATTTTAAACCAACTGATTCACATCAATTGTTGCACACAAAATCATTTCATCCTCAACATACATTTAAAGGTATCATCAAATCACAACTCATTCGTTTCCACCGCAATTCAAGTGATAAGGTAAATTTCAATGAGGCTTGTTCTACTCTATTTGGCGCCCTCAGATCGAGAGGGTACTCGCTGCGCCTCTTGCGTAGCCTGAAATCCCAAACCCTGAAAAAGCTCGAAAGTCCAGCTGAAACTACCGATTTCGAACCACTGAAGATTGAACACAACAGACCGTTGCAGAATGGTAGTGGCGCGGTATTTAATTGCAAAAAGCCTCGTTGTAGACTGCATACTTTTATGCCTGATCAGAAAGAGGAATTTTCCTCCGAACAAACGAAAAATCATTATCAGATCCGTAACCCCCTCCATTGTGATTCACCAAACATTATTTACCTTATCACTTGTAAGCGATGTCGGAAACAGTATGTTGGTCAAAGTCAAAATCCTTTTCGAGAACGTGCTACTAGACACAAACAGGATATAAAACATAATGCTGATGCCCCAGTAGCACAACATTTTAACCTTCCTGGCCATTCTTTGGACGATTTCGAAATCCATCCTATTGAACAACCACCAATTAAAGACACATTAGAAGAAACGGATGAATTTAGAAAAAAACGTGAAGCTTTTTGGATCAATACGCTTCAAACCCTCTGGCCATTTGGTATGAACATATCAGAGGGTGAATGCGAAAGGAGGTCCATCATTCCTTTCACTTTAACGTACAACAGAATGAATATCGAAATAGCAAAAATGTTAAAAGATGAATTCAATTTTACCAATGCTAAATTAAATGAACCTTTGAATCTTCGACCTGTCATCGCCTATAAGAAAAACAAAAGCTTGCGTAACATCCTTGTAAGGACTAAATTAGAGCCCATCAATGAATAACATCAATTATTGCCAGTCAGTTTACCCAGTTCCTAAGCTCATCACTTAGTTTAAAGCAATTTTGTGTAATTTTTTGTCATGTTTGAAACCCATCTGGGTTCAGTAAATGAAAACAATTTTTCGGCGGCATATTAAAAGGAAAAAAACGTTTCAGTATGAAATGTCTGTGCCAGTGCGATTTTTTAACCTCAAACACACACACACACACACACACACACACACACACACACACACACACACACACACACACACACACACACAAACACACACACACACACACACAGTCTTGTTTTCCCTACATACCGAGGTACCCCATTGTTTGTCCTTTGTGTGGACTAACGGTTTCTACCTCGTTTTGCCGGTACAGTCCTGGGAAAACAACCGAGGTAAAGGGTTTCTTTTGTCTTTTGTACCTCGGTAAGGCGAAACATGCAAACTCTTTTGTCTAGTTACCTCGTCAAGTTGGTAAGACAAACCCACACACACACACACACACACACACACACACACACACACACACACACACACACACACACAGTCTTGTTTTCCCTACATACCGAGGTACCCCATTGTCTGTCCTTTGTGTGGACTAACGGTTTCAACCTCGTTTTGCCGGTACAGTTCTGGGAAAACAACCGAGGTAAAGGGTTTCTTTTGTCTTTTGTACCTCGGTAAGGCGAAACACGCAAACTCTTTTGTCTAGTTACCTCGTCAAGTTGGTAAGACAAACGCACACACACACACACACACACACACACACACACACACACACACACACACACACACACACACACACACACACACACACACACACACACACACACACACACAGACACACGGATTATTTTCTACCTTTGCTGAAGACTGCAACCAATCCAGGTATCTTCTTTAATAGGTAATATTTAATTTTCCAATTTTATTTATTTCATCACTTTTATATTTTATTTATACTTAATTCAGCTACTTTCTTTAAAAATGGCAAGAAAAGGGCAGATGCATCAGAGGCAGAGAGTTGCCCAGTCCGGAACAGGCCAGGAACTATCGTTCCAGGCTTATTCTAGGCTGGTCAAGGCTTTGTTTCAGGTGCTTCAATGTTGGCACCGCATTGGGCTATTAGAGCACCATTTGGCAAATCGGGATTTCCCGAAACAGCTGGAGAAGAAAGTAGATGAGTTAGGTGGCTTTCTAAAGCCAGCTCTTCCCACCCCACACATTTTTTCTGTTTTTCGACAGATTAGTGTTGGATGGGCCAATCAAACGTTAAATGCTTTAGTTGAGCATTATAAGGTAAATTTAAACCAGTTGAAGTCTAAGATAACTTTGGCTATGCGACCACCTCCTGGACTCGAAAAAATAGACTTCAACAGCGCTTCGGCGCGTGCCTTGATCTGGGCTAAAAAGAACTTTAAAAATAAGTTGACAGATAAGACGATTTCGGCCTATGAGTCTTACATTTCGGAACTTCGCCCAGCGTCTGGAGTAAGGAACAATACGGGAGGGAGCAAGCAAACTCCGGCCCGTGTTGTCCCTCTACCCCAACGCGAAAAGCAAAATAAGAAAAGATCAAGGCAAAGCACTTCTCCCTCTTCTTTTCCTTCTACTTCTTCTTTCTCTCAGAGTAAGCGCCTCAATTTGCAAACATCTCCGGTCCATATTGTGACTGAAGATGCTCGCAAATTGAGTAACGCTGTCTCGCCTCGTCTTGCTCCTCTACCTCCTACTCCTCCTCAGCCTTTCTTCTCTGGTTCTCCTAGTGCTCTCACTAGAACTCCTCCTCCTCCTTCTGTTTCTTCTCCTGCTTCTGTTTCCTCTCCTGTTTCTGTTTCTTCTCCCTCTTCTCCTGCTTCTAGTGTGGTTCAACCAGGTATATCGTACTCAGAGAAAGTCAAATCACCGAGCCGCAACTCGGGCCGCTCATTTGATTCTAAATTCTCCCAGTTTCGGCATAAAAGCGGAGTTAATTTTGACAAAAGGAATTGGCGCCTCCCCGATGTTTGTAAAAACATCCTTATGATTGGAAGTTCAAATTTAGGACGCATTGATCGAAATCCCCATCCGGACATCCAGGTGGAGTGTTACCCCGGCGCCAAATTCAATCATCTGCGCTCTATGTTTAAAGGGCACAGGGGCCAGTCCAGTCCCCAAAAAATATTATTAAATATTGGCGTGAATTCTCGAAACGATAATTCTGATCTCGTAGTTAAGCAGTTGCGGAATATGCTTAGCGATATCAGGGTCAAGTTTAGATCAGCAAAAATTTATTTCGCTGAACTAAACTTTTCGCAAAAACTCCCTCAGGCTGAGAGGAGAACCCTGAGCATCATCAACGAAACCATTCGGAAAGTGAAGGACGTTAACGTTATACCTAAAATTGATGACGCGAAGTTTGATGTTGCTCAGGATTTAATCCATTGGACCACGAGAACCGCCAATATTATGTACGATCACTGGTTGAACCACCTAAATTTAAACTAAGTAAAGGCAAAGGTAACAGCCGCCTAACAGATGTGGGATTAGGACCTAATGTGGTTAACCTGTCTGGCACCAATGACCTAACAACCCAAGAGAAATCTCTTTTAGATCGCGGTTTAACTTTTGTACCAACACCCAAGCCTAAAACTGATAACCAAACAAATTTACCATCATACAACTGTAATTTTCTTAGGCAAATGAAATTAGCCGACCGCTTTAGAAACTCCAGCGGTCGGAAACTTCCTTTTACAGAATCATCTGGTTGGTCACCTCCAGATAGTGAAGTAGATCCCGAAATTATTGAGGCTAGCAAACGAATCATCAAAAAGGTGTTCAGCATGAACATACTCTCCGATAAAGACAATTTAACAGCTGGTGAACGGAGAGCCCTCACGAAACTTCGAAAAAATAAGAAATTAGTAATTAAACCAGCCGACAAAGGTGGGTCGGTAGTTGTTCTATCTCGGGATAATTATATAAAGGAAGCCATGAGACAACACAGCAATACAAAACATTATAAGAAAATAGATTCACTTATTTGGCCTAGTAATATCGAAAAATTCAATAAGATCTTAAAATTTCTCCTCGACGAAGGTCACATTACCAAAAAACAATTGAAATATTTAACAGCTAAGCTCAGTGCTCAAACAAGACAATTTTATATCCTACCAAAGATCCACAAAGACCGTTCTTCATGGACGGATGACTTAACTCCACCCGGGAGGCCAATTGTATCAGATTGTAATTCGGAATCTTATGCGATCTCGGAATTAATTGATTATCATCTGAAACCTATAGCAAATAGACATCCGAGCTATCTAAAAAATACACAGGATTTCCTGTCAAAAATTTCGAAATTGAAAATATCGAAAAATGCAATTCTGGCTACTTTGGATATCGACAGTATGTATACGAACATTGATATTGATAAAGGTGTTAAATCAGTTAAAAATGCATTTGAAAAATATCCGGATGCGAAACGCCCGGATGAACAAATTTTGGATCTTTTAGAGCTGAGCTTAAAAGGTAATGACTTTCAATTCAATGGAGAATATTTTCTACAAATAATGGGTTGTCCTATGGGCAAAAGATTCAGTCCTAATTTTGCAAGCATTTATGTAGCGGAATGGGAGGAAAATGCCTTAAGCAAATGTGCAAAGCATCCTCTCGTATATCTCAGGTATTTAGATGACATTTTTATTATTTGGGAACATTCAAAAGAAGATTTTGATGAATTTTTAGAAATTTTGAACAATCACGATCCAAATATTAAATTGAAAGCTACTATCAGTGAAAATTCTGTTGATTTTCTCGATGTGACCGTGTATAAAGGCAAGCAATTTCAGGCGTCCGGTCATTTAGATTATAAAGTGTATTTTAAACCAACTGATTCACATCAATTGTTGCACACAAAATCATTTCATCCTCAACATACATTTAAAGGTATCATCAAATCACAACTCATTCGTTTCCACCGCAATTCAAGTGATAAGGTAAATTTCAATGAGGCTTGTTCCACTCTATTTGGCGCCCTCAGATCGAGAGGGTACTCGCTGCGCCTTCTGCGTAGCCTGAAATCCCAAACCCTGAAAAAGCTCGAAAGTCCAGCTGAAACTACCGATTTCGAACCACTGAAGATTGAACACAACAGACCGTTGCAAAATAGTAGTGGCGCGGTATTTAATTGCAAAAAGCCTCGTTGTAGACTGCATACTTTTATGCCTGATCAGAAAGAGGAATTTTCCTCCGAACAAACGAAAAATCATTATCAGATCCGTAACCCCCTCCATTGTGATTCACCAAACATTATTTACCTTATCACTTGTAAGCGATGTCGGAAACAGTATGTTGGTCAAAGTCAAAATCCTTTCCGAGAACGTGCTACTAGACACAAACAGGATATAAAACATAATGCTGATGCCCCAGTAGCACAACATTTTAACCTTCCTGGCCATTCTTTGGACGATTTCGAAATCCATCCTATTGAACAACCACCAATTAAAGACACATTAGAAGAAACGGATGAATTTAGAAAACAACGTGAAGCTTTTTGGATCAATACGCTTCAAACCCTCTGGCCATTTGGTATGAACATATCAGAGGGCGAATGCGAAAGGAGGTCCATCATTCCTTTCACTTTAACGTACAACAGAATGAATATCGAAATAGCAAAAATGTTAAAAGATGAATTCAATTTTACCAATGCTAAATTAAATGAACCTTTGAATCTTCGACCTGTCATCGCCTATAAGAAAAACAAAAGCTTGCGTAACATCCTTGTAAGGACTAAATTAGAGCCCATCAATGAATAACATCAATTATTGCCAGTCAGTTTAACCAGGTCCTAAGCTCATCACTTAGTTTAAATCAATTTTATGTACCTTTTTGTTACGTTTGAAACCCATCAGGGTTCAGTAAATGAAAACAATTTTTCAGCGGCATATTAAAAGAAAAAAACGTTTCAGTAGGAAATGTCTGTGCCAGTGCGATTTTTTAACCTCAAACACACACACACACACACACACACACACACACAACACACACACACACACACACACACACACAGTCTTGTTTTCCCTACATACCGAGGTACCCCATTGTTTGTCCTTTGTGTGGACTAACGGTTTCAACCTCGTTTTGCCGGTACAGTTCTGGGAAAACAACCGAGGTAATGGGTTTCTTTTGTCTTTTGTACCTCGGTAAGGCGAAACACGCAAACTCTTTTGTCTAGTTACCTCGTCAAGTTGGTAAGACAAACCCACACACACACACACACACACACACACACATTTAAACTGTAGTTCAGTTTAATCTGTTTTTATTCTCATGCTATGCATTAGTGTAGTGAACAACCATCTTAAGCGAGTACATAAGAGATGTACACTTTCATATTTTTTAATAATGCCAAAAATATTTCGTTGTTTAATGGTTAAGTGATGCCAATGTTATATTTTCACCACAGCTGGTGCTACTATTCTGTTTGTAAATCATTTTACGTCTATCCCAAGACAAACTTTAGTTGATTATTTTTTATTGATTCATTGTTAGGTTTATAAATGTTTTCAAAGAACTGATATGAGACCAGATTTTATTTGTGAAGTCACGAGGAACGTCAACTAAGTTTCACTAATATTCGTGGATTTTGTTTTTTTTTTAAATTCCACTTAAGTTTGCGTGCGGTTCAAACTTTGTCTAAAAACTCTCTTCAAAATTTTAGGACGCCATGGTTGAAGATGCTAAAACGGTAAAAAGCAGTAATTCTAAATTCCGTTTCCTTCAAAAAACAAAGTGCTGTTCAACCATGGTGTCCTAATATTTTGAAAAGAGATTTCAAACAAAGTTCGACGATACACAAACTTTAACATAAGGTCCGTTTAAACTATACCGTCGTGGTTGTAGTACTCGTAAAGGAAACATTTTGTTGTCGTGTCTTGTCATGTCTTTGTCTTGCTTTTGTACACCACATCACAACACAAACGATGACACTGTCACCAAACATATTCTCTGTTATAGAATATGTTTGGTGACAAAGGCGTCGTTTTCCTGACCGTTTATTTAGTAGTAGTAGGGCGGAACTTTTGAACATAAATGATGCACATAGTTTTCATAATATCACTGCTACGACTGGTGAGGTAATTGAAACAGGCTATGTTTATCCACACCATCACCTCAATTATATTTTCGTATATATCCGACAATATAATTGAGGATTTAGTGAACTTTTTTTCATAATTCAGTGTAGGCCATTTCAATTAACATATGGATTTATTGAAAGAAAGTAGAAAACTTGAGATATCTGTATTTTGCACAAACCTCATAAATCATATTATAACCTTAGTTATATTACTCCAGGCGCCCCCTAACTGTTTTCACTAATTATAGGTACCCTAGCGGGACGTATTCTGACATACTATACACCCCCCCCCCCCCACCCCCATGCCCGCATTGACTGTGGGAGATAGTATCAGTGCTAACAAAATTAGCAACATTATAGTGTAGACGTCGCTGCCCACTTTATATATTGAGATATTGCACGTCACAAATTCGCTACAAGTCAGACTATAGTAATAGTAAATCTAGTCCAAACTTGGACCCACAGTCCGGAATATAATTTTTGGGTTTGGTATGTCCTTTGGACGTCCAACCCCCCCCCCCCCCCTCCTCAAATTATATTACGGAATTTGGGTCCAAGTTTGGAGTATGGTAAAACGTCCACGTGTGTTCCCTTCCGGAGTTGCATATAATATTGTTCCATATTCTTGACATAAGCGATGACAGAGAATCCCTCCATCCCACCCCCACATTGGCCCCTAAACATTTATTGTCCATCCGTCCTACAAACCTGCAGTTACCTAGAAAAAAGTGTGACCTCCCCCCCCCCCCCCCCCCCCCACACACACACACTTTATTGGGGATTCTGCCGCCCCTGATCAGGTTCAGAGAAAGTAGAGTGTACTGATATTCATGTTTGTTGATCTTGCTAAGATATAGCAATTTGTTTTTTAATAAAGTTTATCCAATTCTTCACTGATTTGTACGTAAAGTTCTTTGAAACAATAACGATTGTATAGTCTTTTTGGTGAGCAACACTTTAGATTTCAACACGCCTTGCACCAAGTGTTCGTGATAAAATGTTCTATCTCCAGAAACAGTATGTTTCTGAAGAAAATGCAACATTCCCAGTATACAAATGTTCTATCTCCAAAATCGTCTCCCCCGTTTGGCATCAAAACGCTGATCAATCATAATATAATTTTAGAATTACGTAGAACATCAAAATATAAAGTGACATGGAAAATATCATTATTCTACGCCCAAAGGTGTACAAATTTCAGATACCTAAATCTTTAAACCCCGTTTTCTCGAAAAGTGAAAAATGGTAGATAGAACATTGTTATAGTCAGGCGACGATTTGTTGTCGTAAAAGAATGCCACTGCTGAGCTTATTGTCAGTGTCATTTACAGCGAGCGAAAGCGATCCGCAGGAATCGCTTACTTCGCAAGCTATTAGGTAACACGTATGTACCGTTTGTATGAACTCAAAGCCAAGCTTATCTCAAAATTCAAAATTTTTCAACGGAAGTGGTACAGAAGGACGCTGACATGTTTGCGCATGGCGGAAATTGACACTCGCAATTGAAGAAATGATTTATTTATCGAAGAACGATACTACATTTTGGCAGTATATTTATGTGGCTACTAACAGTTGGTAATGGTAACAATAAATGGTACACGCTATTTGTGAAAAAATAAAAATGAACGCAGCAATTTCCGTAACTCCTCGGATAAATTCCGGAAACAACGACGCGATAAATATATCCTCCAGTCAAAGCAATGATAAAATTATCTTTCAATCAGAGCACTGGAAAATAATATCTTCCAATCAAAACGCAGATAAAAATAGTCATCTCGAAATAGACAAAACACGACGTCTGCTGTTTACAAATATTGGGAAGAGCCACTGTGGTCTGCTTCAGGAGCAGTTTTTCAATAGAAAAAATAATATTGGGCCTACAGCACTTTAGGCCTTATGCATCACTTTCGCTCGCTTTTAGGTTTGCCTAAATTTCATATTAGCGTTGTGGTAGAATGATACTACAACTTATTTTGTTTTCCCATATGATTCCTCTTTGGTACTTATCGGTAAATCTCAGTCAGGTCAGATACCGAATACCGAAACGATGCCGTGGTATACCTCCAGAAAAATACAGAAACCGATACCGAACTCAAAATGCGCCCATCTCTACTTTTTATTTGTGACTACTGAATCTAACATATAGTCACGCGTGGTGAAGCCACGTGTAAAAGGTATTTGTGGAGGTAATTCGAGTCATCATTCAGGTATCTTCTCAAATCTTATATGCATCCTCAAAACATCAGAGAAGTTCAAACACCCTAAAAATGATTTGACATTTAGTTCAATTCCTTTTTACAAGCCTGGAAATATAGAACATACATCCTGGGCGGTTTCGGTCAGCGGATTACGCTCTATAACACGTTGGTAGCCTATCAGGCTGCATTGTATATCGATTGAATACCGGTGTAATTACAAACATATCGGTTTATCGTCATTTATTCATTTATCCTCGATTTAATTTTCAAGATATGTTGAGTTTATTTATTTAATTGTAGTTCTGAATAAATAATATTATCCCTTTACCACGCAAATCGACCGCATCTGCCCGCGAAATATACAAATTAAGCAGTTGAAAAAAAGGAATTTCCATCAACAAAACGATATCATGTGACACCTCATTGGAACGAACTCATCGAGCTCGTTCCAATGAAGGGTCACATGATGTTGTTTTGTCGATTTTGTTAGAAAAATCGATAAACTAATATTTAAAATACTAACTTTTGATATCGTCTCCGTTGGGTAAAGGGTCATTGGAACTGCATCATGCTGATTTGTTCCGACTGTGATGGATCAAGTCCGGATTATGGTACCTATGTTCAGACACCTGAAATGGGGCTGCCCGATATTCGAAACAGAATACCGGTATCGGTTTTCAAAAAAATACCGCGGTATACCGGTATATCGAAAATTGTTCAGATATCTGAACACAATCTAGACTTGAGGCATCACAGTCGGAACGAATCAGCATGCCTTGGTGATGCGGTTCGAAAAACCTTTACCCAACGCAGACGATATCAAAATTTATTATTTTAAATATTAGTTTATCAAATTTTTCCAAAAAGTTTTACAAAACAATATCATGTGACCCTCATTGGAACGAGCTCAACGATCTCGTTCCAATGAGGGGTCACATGATATAGCTTTGTTGAAATTTTTGAAAATTGATTTTTCAGTTGCTGAATTTGTACAATTCCTTGGGTAAAGCGATAATATTATTCATTCTGAGCTACAGTCGAAAAACTCAAGACATCTTGAAAATTAAATTGTGGGTAAATAAATAATGATGATAAACCGATATTTTTTGTAATTACATCGGTATTCAGTCGATATTGGTTTGAATACCGGTATATATCGGTTATGGATATACCGTGCAGGCCTAACCTGAACAACCTTTCGATATACCGGTTTACCGTGGTATTTGTTTGATCACCGATACCGTTATTCGGTTTCGAATACCGTGCAGCTCTAGTAACCTATATAAATAAAACGTTGTGTTGTTGTTTTACAACGTTAGCCAAGCCTTTAAGGTCTCAACAGAGAATATTCGAAAAATAACTACCGTCATAGATGGGAATACCGATCACAACAGAATTCCCGCCAAAATAAATAACACAACCAACGCGCGTCTCGCTAAAGCGAGATTTCGTGTTAGTTTTGTTGTTCATTTTTAGAGTTGGGAGATTTTGATTTTTCAGATTCGGTTCTGGTTAGGCCTCACAAAGTAGGTTTTCTGTTTTTCGTGCCATTTTGGTAAAATTGCATGTGGGCGGGCGTTTATTTTCTTTTCTTTTTTCTATTTTGTAATTATTTCTTTACCATCAAAAGTTCATCTTCTTGGTTTGGTTTATGTTTTAGGCCTCATAATCTACAGAATAGCATGAATGGTGGTGTATTTCGTCCCTTTAGTGTAAGAAGGCATTGCAGTGCTAAAGCATTTCAAAGCCTTGTTGCACTCAAGGTACATTTTTATCAACGTTATTGACTTGGATAAAATATCAGACATAAACCATTTAATTGTTTTAAGTTTGCATTGGTTATACAACGAGAGCATACGACAGCCAAAAGAACCAAGCGGGAGGGACCTGTTATTTTTATCTTGTTAGGCCCTGCGATTGAGTTTCAGGTAAAACCTCGGTTTCGGTTCAGTTTTTCTACACGCTAAAAACTAAAGTGTTAAAAACTACACTTGAAGTGCCGTATTTAACACTTACTAAGTGCTGAACTAGCACTTTGTTCAAGTGTAGATATCCCAGAACGTGACGGGTGTTACAATAATACCACTTGACAAGTGTAATATCGCGACACTTAAAAGGAAACAACGCAGATGACGCGGATCAGGCTCGAACTCTCGAGCCTGATCCGCGTTATCTGCGTTGTGTCCTTTTAATTATGTACCCACCAAGCGCAAATCAAATTATGGACGATTCTGGAAGAACCACCAATGCTCGACACATGGGAAGTGCCATCCATTCAAGTTTCAGATGTCTGATGATTGTAATGTCTAAGTGCTTAAAGGTTTGCACTTTGAGGGTTAAAATCAAACCCTAAGAGTCAGAATGGGTTTAACACCTTGAAAGTGTCAGTTTTAACACATTAGTTTTTAGTGTGTATGTGTTAAGAACAAATAAGAACACTTCAGGTTTCGTAACATGGAAAAATCAAGAATTGTTTGTTCGACACCACTCACCACTCACCACAATGCCCTGTCTGTTAGTATTTCCATTGGATTCAGACTAATTTCCCTTTGACCATTCTTATGTGTTCTAGGAAGTCAGTTGCCAAGCCTACTGAGCCTGGAAAAAAACCCATAGATTTGGGTAAAGAATGAAAAAAAATATCTGAGCTACAGTACGTGGAGAGTGTACTATCACTAAATCACCCAGAGAGTGGAGATTTCACACATGCAATAATTGCAACTTTGTTGCAATGCATAACAAATACATGCAAAGTTCCAGCCAATGGACCTCCGGGTTATACCCGGAGGTCCATTGGCTGAAACATTGCTTGTGTTTTTTGTCCACATGCACAGAATTTGAAAGTGATACTTTGGGTGATAACTCCGCTCCCCGGGTGATTTAGTTACAATCCACTCTCCATGTACTGTATATTGTGGTTTCATTGTTACATTTTCTTCCATATTGACGTGTTCAGTCGACGGGGAAAAATATTACAGTACGAACACGATGTATTTGCCCCTTTACCGAAGAGGAAAATCACGAACCCAACCAGAAAACCCCCAAAAGGCACTGTGCTATTATTTTGGTTGGAATTCTGTTTTGTTGTGAACGGTTTGTCACTCTATTCATATTTAGACGCAATGTGCAACTTTTGAGTCGACTTAGTCCCGGAAGATCGTCAGAAATTTTAAATTATGCTGTATTCTTTTGTCGAAACCCGTTTTTCGTTCGCGTACTTTACAATTGTTGTGACACACATAACCTAAATGAGCGTTCTGCACAATGGATAATCGTGGCCTCAACATGGAGATAAAGTCAAGTTAAGTCAATCGTTTATATCCATGTTGAAAAATTTAAGAAGATTTCCACCACAAGCACTGGTGACTGGGTCCTATTTTATCAGTATTACAAAGCTTTTTTAGCTAAGTAAACAAGCACTGTTTCACTTTCCGGAGTTCCCTTGGGGGTTATTTCAGTTTTCTTTGTCTTTCTTCAGTGCATTTTCCCAATTCTCTTTGTTTTACTTGTTTGTTTCATTCCTCTCATTAAAGCTGCCAGTGATGAAACCTGCCATACCTGACTTGTGTCTTCATGAAAATAGACTTTCTATAAAGTTATATTCCCTGAAATTATTAGACAAGCGCGGAAGGTCCAAATAAGAAGCCAGTAATTGTTGAGAAACGACCTATGCCATCAGTAGAAAATAAAGTCCAGTTTCGTTTTGTTACTTTTTGACGAGAACAACAGATAACTCTCGGAGCTGAGTATTGTTTTCGTTTATTAAAAGTAACAAAAAGGAAAACTTTGCTATTTATGGCCAACTAATTAGAAACAGCTACAAACAAGTAAAACATTGATTATCCGTCATTAACCTCTTGAACACTAGTGATATCTTCCATACCAGTTCGATGGTATCAATTAGAAGAGCCCATATTCATGATTTGGTGTTGACCAATCAATATTTTTAACGTGCAGCCTCGGGCTGCACGTTGAAAATATTGATTGGTCCACCCCACACATTTACTGAACAGCCGTCCTATTAAATGACGTTATGACATATCATGTTCCTGGCCGGAAAAGCGGCCGCTAAGGTTTAAAAGGGTTACGAATATCTATGTGTGTCCACTTTATCTCTTTGTTTAACGAATGGGTTTTGCAGAAATTTGCAAGTTTTTATTCTTTCGGTGAAAAAATAAGCAAATTTCACATCCAAGACTTCTATATTAATTGAAAGAACAGTGGCTGTATTATTTGTCACGGTACTCACATTGTTGTTATAATGAACAGAAAGCAAACACTGCAGAACATCAAAAGATCATGAAAACGCCATTTTCTTATTTTTAATTGGGTTTCAACAGAGTATAATAGAAACGTTTAAATTGATTGGTAAAAAAATTGTAAAAGTCAGCTTCTGTATTTTTATGCTGCTCTTGTGGAAAATACCTTAAGTTTGTGAAATGATGAATACATCGATGATACAAATTCGCTAATATTCAGTTTTTAAATGAAATTCTCATACACTTTGTGTTAAATTTATTGACAACTTTTGGAAATTAAGAAGGGCTAACTTTCCCGTGAATGTCTTCAAGGACGAAAATTGTCAGTCCTGGCCGCCTTATCACGTATTTGAATACACACAAGAAACATTATAACGTTTTCAACTGGGCCAGGTATGCATAACTGTGTTAGGAATAAGAAAAAATAGTGGCTGCTGTGTTTTGGTTCTTTAGTGTTCGCGCAAAAGGGTCAAAATCGTACAAATATTGAGCAGCGAGACGCCTTTCAAACAATAAAGAAGAAAAAACCTCGTTTACCTCCTGGGTGGAAAACGTGTTGCAAGCAGGCCAACTGGAATCATAGCAGCGATTGATCCGGTATAGTATACAGCATGGGAGTAGAAGATTACTTCTTCCGTGATACCCTCATTAAGAGTAGGACTGGCGTCATTGGTAGTACACTGGAAAGAGAAAATCATTCTTGTAAACAAAAAACGTTTTACTCGTAGAAGCCTAAAATAGCAAGGAACTCGCTGATAAACTGACTGTATTCTGCCGAACAAAAGGTGTAAACTTATAAGCTGTCGTTTATCAACCTTTAACCCTTAAAGGCATATTTCCGACTCCAGTCACTTTTTTCTTCAACATGCAGTCTTTGGGTAAACTTGCAGATTACATTCAAAGTGTTTTGGCAACTGTTTCAAGGCAAGTCTTGGCTGCCTACATAGGCAGCCAAGACTTGCCTGGAAATAACTGCAAAGTCACACGATGTACAGTGTCGAAGTGTATGCAAATGTATTAACCCTTTGATACTTGTGTGCGTCTTATGACGTATGAAATCAAACAGCACGTTAATACTTTTGTACGTCTTATGAGGTACGAAATCAAACAGCACGTTAATACTTTTGTACGTCTTATGACGCACGAAATCAAACAGCGTCTTGATACTTTGTGGTCATTTGTTTTGTTATTATTTTTCGATTTTTTAGTTATAACCTCAGTTCCTATTTTCTACCGAAAGTGCTCAGTCACAAACGTTGAGCCAAATATTATCGCAGTTTAAAATACTAATATAATCCCGCTGTCAAGACTTCTTAACAGGCTGAGTGCAAGAAGCCACTATCAAGGCTTTCAAAAATGAGGATAGCAGAGCAAAAGCCAACACTTTCCTTCCTTATATTTCATATTCAGTCAAACACAAATAATATTTTGTTTATATAAATGTGTTTTATTACAAATTATTGGAGAGTGCCTGTGGGCACTCTCCAATAATTTGTAATAAAACAAGTTTTGAATAAAAAATTCAGGGCACCAAAAATAATCTAGCCCTCAACCAGATAATCACTAATGTGAAAAATATCTTGTTATTTGTACTTTCCGACGTTTGATGTCGCATTTTGAAAAACGTTGAAGAAACTGAATTCCCAGTGACGTTTGAACGTCAGTATAATTAAAGTCTCAAAGGGTTAAAATCTCCAGGCCCTTAAGTATTAAAGCTGCCTTGCACACCATTGTTTTGTTCACTTTATGCTGAAATGTCTGTGTACTGATAATAAGTACAAAAACACTTCAAAATATTTCAGCATAAAGTGAACAATACAAAACTCTGAAGAATATTTAAGAAACGGAGAATTTCAAGCAAACAAAGAAACAAAAATACAAACAAACAAGGTTTCCACCAAATATAATTTAACTCTGACATAGTTTAACATATTATGCACAATAAAACCTTAAATGGCAATGGTATGTATCAGATGGTATTATTTCCAGAACATTTTAAAGAGATTTTTTTCCTGATACTGTCCGTCTGTCTTTGCTTCTCTCTGTGTCTCTCTCTCATTTCCAGATTCCTGCTTTCTTCTTCTCATCTAGTATACAATCATCGCTGAAGATCTGTTGTAATTAAGAATATTGGCTGTGCTTCTTTTTGGCAGAAAAATTACAAAAATAAAGCAATAATAAATAAATATAGTTTAGAGCAAGGAATCCGCAAACATTATGCGCTCTCGGGCCTTCAGTGCTCTGTTAGCATATATCAAATGTGTTATATGGTGTAATTTGGTGTACTTTCGTTACATGAGACCTGTTATTTAGGTGGAGCTAATGCTACAAATGTTCCGCTACACCCCCCCCCCCTTTTTTTTAGGTTGTGCGGTGTTGAAAAATGCACAGCGATCTATTAACCTTTTTTAAATTTTCCTTCTTCACTGTGAACTATATTGTCAATATGCTCCCTGAAAGACTAACTCTTTCCACATTTCCTTCTCACTGTCTCTCTCTCCATCTTGTGTCCCCTTCTCATTCGTCCTATGTCTCTCTCACTACCTGTCTCGCTCGATCAAGTCCCCACATCCGACGAAACTTTCAACATGTTTAACTCGACTCAGAGACCACCTAAACACATCCTGAATGTTTGTATGCCTGTCTGACTGACAGTCTGTCTGACCCCCCCCCCCCCCCCCAACACACTAGTTGACTGACTATATATATTGTAACATATCTAATATCTGAAAATATATCATGTTTACTATCTACACTTGTCATGGATATTACACACTCCACTCATTTACTTACTCCACTCATATTAACTAGATGTAACTGTTGTATCCTCGTTAACCCTTTACCCAACGCAGATGATATTAAAATTTATTATTTTAAATATCATTTTTTAAATTGTTTCAAAAAAGTTCAACAAAACCATATCATGTGACCCCTCGTTGGAACGAGGGGTCACATGATATGGTTTTGTTAACAAATTTATGAAGAATAATATTTTTTCAGCTGCTGAATTTGCATATTACGTGGGCGGATGTAGTCGATTCGTTGGGTAAAGGGTTAAGGCAATATTAGTTGCTGCTCCTTTTACTGCGTTCAGTACCACCAATCCCGGCCTTAAGTAGTCCAAATGCGTACTTCAAGCTTTAGCTCCTTTTTGTAAATACACTGTTGTACACTTTGTTTAATTGTATATATGTTCCATATTTTGTGTGCATCAACATCAACATATCATTCCTTTCCTCCAATAGCTCTTTTGGAACTAAATCCCTTACATTGTTGGAAGTCTCAGTAATCACAGATCAATATCAAAACAGAATCGTATCGCTAATTGCGGCTGTGCAGAGTAAAGGGACTAACCGAGAGCTCTTCCACTTATACACTCATATTTCCTAATGTCTTGTCTGGAAGAGTATCGAACACGGATGGGCATGTTCCACTGCTCTGTGTATTGTCGCAAATTAAGAACGAATCTATCGCAAAGCTTACTATTGTGTGTTCTTTGTAACCTTGGTGACGTTTCTGAGGTTTGTCGATAGCAGCGAGCATCACAACGATGACGTCAGACTTCTTCTTTATACATATTGTCATCCATGTATCCACTGTTGAACCAGTACATCATACCATTTATAATCATACAGTCCAACCCCAGACCAAAACAATTCCCATTTCCGCATCTGCCGTAGAACTTCATATGTTCTTAGTCACGTTTTTTAAAATTTTATTTGGCCTTAGTTCTATTTTTATAAGCTCCCAGGTGATATTGAGTTGAATCAAGGACAAGCTTCCGTTGCTTTACTACTATAAAATCTCTGAAAATCTTTCATCTCAATGTTCAGAGCCTGAAACCGAAACTAGGCATCTATCTTAAACGCCGAAGTACTTGAGTATGACATGATATTTTAATGTATGTAGAAAATGTAGATAAAGCTGATGTTTTTAACGATTATGTTTGCTCCATATCAACAGTTGATGACACCAACGATTCCTTGCATTGTAATGATTTTACTGAACGACCAACAATCGACAATGTCCCAACAAGAGTAAAATCCTCGCCCTCTGATTGGATAAAGGCTGGCGTAGTTTCTTTTATGTTTCCGGCTCCACTAGCAAATGTTACCGGCTGTCGTCACAACGCGAGATATTTGAAATGACGTCGCCGTTTCGTAATTGCTTCATCAACGGAGTGACAAGAAAGCCGCTTCATTTTTTTGGATTTTAAACATATGCAGCAGACGGTGTTCCGGATGAAGTGTTGTTTAAATTACAAACCGATTTACGATTTGAACTGAGATGGAATGAGTTTATTTGGTTTGATGATTTATTTATCCAGTGGTGAGGTACACGAGAGGTTTATCTACTAAACCTGTGATCGTTAAAAGTTGCCTTGAACAAGGCAACTTTTAACGATCACAAGTTTAGTAAATAATCCTATCGTGTTTCACAATGTAGGTTTAGGCTATGGGTAGTGTCTTATTGGAACATATACGTTATTGTGATGGGTTGACGGTGACATGGTCTGAGGTTTGCGGCTCGGAGCGTATGTTCAGCCTCGACGCTTCGCGTCTCAGTTGAACATAGGCCCCGAGCCGCAAACCTCAGACCATGTTACCGTCAGTTCATCACAATAATATATAATAATACTCTTCAATATAGAGAAGTGTACAGCGCTATGAAATCTCTGAATCCCTCCACAGCCTGTCCGGATCTTATCTGTCCACGTTTATTAAAAGAATGCAATGTATCCCCATGTGAACCACTGACCACCATATTTAATATCCTTTTATCTGAAACTTATTTTCCTATTGAATGGAAAAAGGCCAATGTAAGTCCTGTCCTAACTGAAAAAGTCATCTGCTAATACAGTAACGAACTACCGTCCTATATCTTTACTAAACTGTGGAGGCAAATTACTCGAAAAGTGCATCTTAAAGTGACTTTGGGGCTTCCTAAACTCTAACAATATAATTTCTCAATACCAGGCCAGTCGGAATTTACGCCTGGCGACTCTACAGTTCTCTAGTTGACGGACATTTACGGTGCGTTTTGTCAAGCACTGTACGAAAGTCAGGAAGTTCGAGTAGTTTTTTTTTGCGATGTGAGGAAGGCGTTCGACAAAGTATGGCACCCAGGCCTCGTTCACAAGCTCGAAAAGATTAGGGTAAGTGGCGATCTACTTTGTTTCTCAAATCTTACCTCCGCGATAGGTCCCAAAGTGTTATCGTTAATTCTGCTCATGCCTCTTGGAGAGCAATCAAGGCAGGTGTCTCACAAGGGTCTATCATAGGACCCTTACTAATTTTAATATACATCAATTACATTACAGAGAACCAAACTAATAGTATAAGGTTATTTGCTGATGACACGTCCTTGTATATTATTGTCGAAAACCCATTGCAAACATCAGTTATTCTCAACCATGATTTGTCTGTTATCAAGAATTGGGCCCCATTGTGGTTGAAGGAATTTAATTCTAGCATAACTGAAAGTATGATCATGATATCCACCCTCCCCTATTCTTCTCGAAAACGCAAATTACCGAAGTCAATGAGCACAAACATTTAGGGCTTATTCTGAATGATCGCTGCACGTGGAACATCCACATTTCTTATATTTGTGCTAAAGCTTGGGAATGTTTAGACCTTATGACGAAGGTCAAATTCTTATTTGATCGCGGGGTCCTGGACAAAATATACTTTGCCTTTATACGCCCGCTTCTTGAATATGCTGATACAGCCTGGGGCAACTGATCTGAATCTAGTTCCCTTGTTGTAGAAAAAATACAAATTGCAGCTGCCAGGATTGTCACAGGAGCAGCTTTAAGCGCTAGCAAAGCTCTGCTGTACTCTGAGACTTGTTCCGAAATTCCGAAAAATGACATAAAACAGCACCTGCACCCCAGAGGTTACGACTAAAAGTTTGTGAGCGAACCAAATCGAGCGGAAACAGTTACTTCAAAAACGATCAAACAAATCAACCTACGAAAGAGTCACTTACTCGCAGTGCCTCCCCGACATCGGGAAAATAACACGACAGCGGCAGCACCATTTTACACCGCTCAAAACGCTTGACATTGGCATTCGAAAAACCTCCCCTATTTCGTAAAAAAAGACGGAAAAATTTGGGAGACATTATAGACCATAGCGAGCATAATAAAATGTATAACAATCAAGGCACGGGATCTAATAGATGAGAGAGAAAATGAGCAATACGTGGGTTTATGCTCCAATCAAAACAATTCGCAGACAAGAATGGAACGGCCTAATACATAGGCAAGAAAATCACCTGCATTTCCAGGAATGTGGTATATGGGATTCTCCGCGACAAATGTAATGAAGTTGTGTACGAGGGAGAGACGGGGGCAAAATTGTATGAGAGAATGCAAAACCACTTGAGTAGAATAAAACTTAAGGTTCTGAGTGAACCGATACCGCATTATTTTCTGACCGAAAACTATAGTAAAAATAATTTTAAGATTATTGGAACTGAACAAATTAATCAACAAAATACAGCTTACAGGAGGAGGAGTCGTGAAGCATTTTGGATTAACAAACTTCAAACACTAGAACCCAATGGGGTCAATAGACAAGAATGATTCCAAATGTTCTCATTTATAAACGTGTTGATGGGGGCGGTATAAGTTAGTGTGAAGAGGAATTGCATATTAAGGCGCGTTGATGTTAAAAATAGCGTGTATATGTTGTGAGATTATGATCAATGTGTGTGTGGGTGCATACTTCAGGCGTATGTATCTTTGCTTGTTGCCACCCAGGGAAGATATGATACGGTATTTTTATGCATAATGTACACTTGAATACAGAGAACAACATGAAACGTGGAAGAATACAGAGAACAACATGAAACGTGGAACGTATTTTTACTTGTTGCCACCCAAGGAAGATATGAAACGGTGATTTTATAACTGGTTTCGTGATTAGGAGCTAAGTAGCCACTTGCCAGGTAATAAATCGACCTGTAAGACATACGCCCATCTCGAACAATTTTTAATTCTCATTTAACAATTGGGTTAGGCGTGACGCTAAATTTTACGTTTCCATGGCGCGGTGTACATTGGTACGACGCTTAACGTAACGGAATATGAATTAGTCAAAAATGAAAGCCGCTCAGAAGGGAGTAATCTCCCGAGCATGACGACAATTTGACAAAATTATTTATCTAGCGGGTCACTTGGTGCATTTTAAGGCGACGGACCGCAAGCAAATTTGTTTTAATCATCCAGTTATCATATTTCCATGCAATACATGGAAGTATCTTTACATTTCTAAAATTCAAGTTCCTTCTAATTTTCGAAGGGTATATTAAAATCGGATTCCGCCGGGAGTTGGGTCTGTCTAGAATACTTTTCAGAATTCGTCTAACAGTATTTTGTTACCTTTTGCTTTCTACTTTTATCGTGGTTTCTTTTCTTTTCGGGTGGTATTACACAGTCAGAACTTGCCTCACGAGAACTTTTATCACCACATTTCATTTCTTTCATCGTCTGTGTGTATTTTTTCTTGTTCTGTCTGATCCCTGAAGAAAGTCTTCAGCAGACCGAAAGCTAGGTGAAAATTGTTTTTTTTCTGTGCTGTTGGAGTTTCATTTAGAATATATATATTCGTCTAAATAAAGCTCAAACACCACAGGAAAAAAAACACATATATATATATATTTATATATATTAGAATGGTAAAATTGACACATTTTTATACCCATAAATATTTCATCTGTCTTTAGAACAAGCTTTCGGCTTACGCTTTCATCGGGTTCAGTACAGACAATTCACAACAAACAAATTAATTTTAAGTTAGTACAGAGCACGCCGTGGTCGTGACGTTGGCCCGTGCGACGTCAAGCTGGAAAAAGTTCAGTCTCTAACCAAATTAATCATTCTCTACAGGAGCCATGAATCCTGAGTCTTTGTTAATGCCCTGTTCAAATCCACCAAATAAATGGGTGAACTGTTGTTCGACAAAACTTCTGATGTTGACGTTCTTCAAACCACCCTTCAGGACCTGAATTCGGATGTCGGAAACTGAATGGTTGGGGGGAATTAAAACTAAACGACAACTGGCTGTCCGAAGGTTTTGGCCCGGATATCCTGGCGATGTCCTGTGATTCGTTTGCAAAGAGTCTGACCTGTTTCGCCTATATAAAACATTCCAGGACATTTAGCACAAGACCAAAAAATAAACAATACGACTAGAAATACAAGAGTGACAGTCATTTGGCACATATATGCGACCGTCTTTTGTGTGAAGCGTACTCGCGCTAATAAGTTTACATATTCCACATCTGCTTCTGCCACATGCGCGCGTCCCAGGTGTGTTATTTTCAGCCTTCAAAGAACTGGACACAAGTTTGAACTGCGATTAGGTGGTTGTCGCGTTGCCACTGGAGATCTTTCTGGAAATACTTCACTTGAATAGCAGTCCTCGGATAACGTGGGCTGTAATTCAGATGCAATTTCTGCAAAACTGGGTGATAAGTCACAACTATGGAAACACGATCCGGCTGAACTCTTTTGTTGTACGCGCGCAGATCAGTCCTACCTTTCCCTTTAGCGCTGTCAATTTGAGAACGGACCAGGTGCTTATCCTAGCCCAAAGATTGAAGCACATTAGATAAAGTAGCAAGTTGTCGCGCACGAGTTTCCGTATCCGAATTGATACGAGCACACCGCAAACCCTGACAACAAATAATTGAAAGTTTCGTGTGGTCTGGGTGAAAACTTGTTGGGTTGAGGTTGGTGAAACTGTCAATCGGTTTGAAGAAAACTTTAGTGGTGAGATTGGTGCCATTTTTATAAACAGTTTAGTCCAGGACATTGATGTTATTACCCGAATATTCCGTTTTAAACTTTGTAGTCTCGTGATATGCGTTGAGTTCACTCACAAATCATTCCAACTCATCTCTTCTGTGATCCCACGGTGAAAAATATCATCAATGAATCTTAAATATAGTCTAGGCTTTAGGAGCTGAGTTTGCATGAATTGTTCATCAAGGTCTGCCATGAAAAGGTTAGCTTATGGTGGTGACATCGGTGATCCCATGCTGCAACACTTCTTCTGTGGGTAAAACTGTCCATCAAATGTAAAATAGGTTTTAAAATGAAATCAAAAATTAGCAGATAGATCGCTTCGATATTCCCTAACAGTCGGTATCTTTCAGTCGATTTTCTATGGCTGCAAGTCCATCACTACGGGGTACATTGGTGTACAGTGAAGTGACATCGAGTGTGACAAGAACAGTTTTCTCGTTAATTTGTCCGGCCTGTGAGATGTCATTGAGAAAATCGGCAGTGTCCCGAAAAACTCTATCACATTTTCGAACTACAGGCTTGAGAATTGAATCCACGTGTTTTGAAAGATTTTCTGAAATAGTACCGATGCCTTATACTATGGGACGACCCGGTACAGCCTCCTTGTATATATAGAGAGAGAGATTGCCACTGGAGATCTGGAGATCTTCAATGAATCTTAAATATAGTCAATGAATCGTTAAAAATAATAACTGTCAATCGGTTTGAGGAAAACTTTAGTGGTGAGATTGGTGCCATTTTTATAAACAGTTTAGTCCAGGAAATTGATGTTATTACCCGAATATTCGGTTTGAGGAAAACTTTATTTGTTTTCATTTACTGAACACTGATGGGTTTCAAACATGACAAAAAATTACATACAATTGATTTAAACTAAGTGATGAGCTTAGGAACTGGCTAAACTGACTGGCAATAATTGATGTTATTCATTGATGGGCTCAAATTTAGTCCTTACAAGGAATTACGCAAGCTTTTCTTTTTCTTATAGGCGATGACAGGTCGAAGATTCAAGGTTGTCCTCCAACATAACTGATGTACACATTTTCTACAATTCATGAATAATATTGTTTAACTCTTTTGGCGCGGAATAATCTGAGAAACAGAATTCTTAGCGCCCAATATTCATCAGGAATTTCACAAAAAGTACAGGTTGTTAGACTAAAGCTTTATTATTTTAAAAGATGTTCTAATGATCTCATTGACAGTTTTTCAAATGATTTCCTGTATATATGTAAATGGCACCTTTATACTTTCAAGGGACGATATCGTTGTTCATGGATAGGACATAAATGGTGCATGAAACATAGGAATACGTATGTTTGTTCAACCCTTTACCCAACGAATCGTCCGCATCCCCCCTCCCGCATAATATGCAACTTCAGCAGTTGAAAAAATATTATTTTTCCAAAAGTTTCAACAAAACCATATCATGTGACCCCTCGTTGGAACGAGCTCGTAGCGCTCGTTCCAACGAGGGGTCACAAGATATGGTTTTGTTGATTTTTGGGGGAAAAATTTGAAAAAATGATAATTAAAATAATAAATTTTGATATCGTCTGCGCTGGGTAAAGGGTTAAAAGCACTTGAAAATGGACACACACAGTTGGCTAAAATGAGTATTGCAGAACCTTTCCGCGGTCTGCCGTCTGTCGACTTTAGTCGCCTGTCGCGCCAAAAGAGTTAAACTAAATGCGTTATATGGAACACGGGGAGAAAAAAAAGCACACTACTAACGCACACCAAAGGTAGAGATAATGAATATTTCAAAACTGAGAGTGGTTGACATTTCCTCATTGTTCGTTTCAAAGACTAACAACATGATAAATTTCAACATTTTGTTTTCTTCTGATGCTGTGGGTTCATTAGTATTCTTTTATAATATCCGACTGGCAACGCGATGCATATAATTTTCTTTGCCCCGCGAATTTGTCAAACAAAAAACCCCAAAAATCTAAAAAAACAACTCAAAATCAACCCCCCCCCCTCAAAACCCAAAACGAAGGGCGTGGCCAACGGTGCAATTACACTGTGGGTGGTTAATTTTATCCACGTTGGTTGTTCACACTTTTTCTCTTCAGTATTCGAGACCGAGTGTTTTGGCTTGTATTGAAAATAATGAAAGTATGGTTTGCACAAAGTGATATGACCTAAATGATGGAGACGTCCGTCGCGTAAGGGAACAAAATGATATAAGCAAAGTTTCCGAACGGAATAAAAACAATTGAAATACCTTATCTGTTATCACACATTTTCGATTCGAATCGAATCGGGTCTATTATTAGAAATCGAACCGAATCTCGAATGGAATTCTGGGCGTCTTCAAGATCACATATAAAAAGGGGGAGGGGGTGCTGTTAACCTGATTGTTCCGAGTGTGACCCTCAAGTCCCGCATGAAAACATATTCCAGCTACATCATCAAGACTTGCCTTCCTGGAAGGCATGTCATTATGATGTAATCGGAATATTACCCAGGAACGTGGGCGCGACATACCAGCACTAAACACTGCAAACGGCTTTGCTGATGGCAAGGGAAATATTCACCTCACATGTGAATGAGTTGCTACCAATTCCTCCTGGGCATCCCTCCCCCTCAATTCCGTCGATCAACAGTCTTCCTGTTTATTTGATCTCCTTTCGCAAACAACGAATCGGAAGTTGAAATTGTTCGAATCTATTGCAGGGTGAAACTACAAATTATTATTTTTCAAATATACAAAAATCAACTCCATCGTCATGACTATCAGAGATTGCAAATTATGTCCCGGCGACGGTTTACAAATGAAAAAACTCTTGCTGCCGAATCCTATCTTGTGTTTAGTCTGTATGACATTATTGTTTATGTTACTCATTGTACCATTGTTTTTGTATTTAAACATCTTTTCACAAATAAATATGGTTTAAACTAAACACTGCAAAGGACTAGCCGCTGGCAACATCTCATTGTCAACATCGTTTGGAAACTTTAACTTTGTTTTCAACACTAATGGAGACTAGTGCGACTGGAATTAGCATGGGAGGGACATGGTTCAGATGCTATTTGTGTTAACCCTTTAAACTCTGGTGGTATCTTCCATGCCAGTGCAATGGCAGCAATTAGAAGATTCCATATTCATTATTTGGGGTAGACCAATCAGTATTTTCAACGTGCAGCCATGGGCTGCACGTTGAAAATACTGATTGGTATTCCCCCACAATATTTACTGAACAGCTATCCTATGTAATGACGTATAATGTTCCTGGCCGAAAAAGCGGCCGCTGTGGTTCTAGGGGTTAATATAGATGAAATTAAACCCTGTCTTTATTTTAAGCGTTATTTATGTACAAATTCCATCAGAACTATGCGTTTTGTGAGACGACGAGAATGACTAATACCAAGCTATATTCCCGAATAAAGATTCCAAAGGAAACAAATCGGGCCGCTGATTCAGTGCGGAATTACGATTTTTTAGGCCCCTGGGATACAGATACCGAGAGGTCGGGGCCCCCAGTGATAATTAACAATGGATAGGATAACGTAAATTCAAATTATATCACAGAACAATGCTAATCTACCCTGTATCAACACTTTTGTCATTGGTGCACGCACAACCGCAAAGCAATAATGAAAGAAGAAGAAAGAAAGTTTCGATGGAATGAACGATTTCTTGTACTTACCCTTAGCGAGTATGAGTTCGTCTCTTTGTAATCAGGATTGCCATTGCCAACGAGTTGGAAAAATGGGCAAGAACAAAATTCCAGTATATTATACAGTATATTAATTGAGCCCTTTTTAAGGAGATAATTCAGCATACTTATACTTTGTTTCTGCATTTACAAATGAAGTTTTCACAGTAAATTAATTTTACTTAATCTCTTGAGGCTCTCAGCTGGCGAAGGCCCC
Organism: Pictodentalium vernedei; assembly: GCA_031216915.1. Classification (NCBI taxonomy): domain Eukaryota; kingdom Metazoa; phylum Mollusca; class Scaphopoda; order Dentaliida; family Dentaliidae; genus Pictodentalium; species Pictodentalium vernedei. The sequence goes on along the minus strand of CM062288.1, from coordinate 82,864,143 downwards.
TGAGTTGCATTCCATAAAGCCCATGCCTTAATCCGGTCCTGAGCTGACATCGAATCGAATTGAATATCAACTAAGGATTTTAAATCAAATCGAATCGAATCTCGTAGCTTCGCAGGACCCTATTATCTATCGCTTCATCGAAGTATGAATGCGGAATAGGTGTTAACCCTTTACCTAACATGACAAGCAGACGACACTTGCAAAAGAATTCTTGAATAACTATTTTTTTCATTTTTTTGTCTCAAAAACATAGGTTTTGACCCCTCGTTGGAACGGGCTCAAGGAGCGCGTTCCAACGAGGGGCCATAACCTATGTTTTTGGGACAAAAATGAAAAAAATAATGAAAATTAAGCTAACTTCTTACAAAACTTAACATGCCCATCTCACATTTATATCCCGGTTATGCGACAGATTACAGTTAAAACTAGAAGTCCTGTCACGAATAGTGCGCTTATCTAGGGTTAATTGCGCGTTGGAATTGCCATATCGAATGGCATCCAGAGCTCGGCAGGTTCTCCTGGTTACTCATAGCAAACACATGCAATGTTTCTGCCAATGAACCACCGGGTTACCCGGAGGTCCATTGGCTGAAACACTGCTTGTGCACAGGCCATATGTACAGAATTTGATAGCTTTACTTGGGCCATAACGCACACATTAACGCGCATATAAACGTGTTATCTGTGCGCATTTCATGACAGGACTTCTAGTTTTAACTGTATTAATTTCAAGTTTTATATGAATGGTATCAGCATCCGATATTTGTTTTGAATTTATATAATAGCGAAGATATATTGTGAAAATGACAGCAGATATATACGTACATTCTTGTATGAATCCGATATATTCCTTGATGAGTTGACGTTCAGAAGTTGTGTCATAACCATTGCAAACACTGATGGCAATCCGTAAGATATAACTCGTCCCAAAAAACACAAGCTCGTGACATAGAACCGACGGGGTATTCTTCTCAGGATCATTCTGGGAAAATAAAAAAATCTAATTATTGGAAGCTGGACTAAAATGAAAGTGTACTTGTGTGGAGTGAGGGTTGGTAGAAGGGGGAACAATAACAGCGAAATGCTTAAATACAATAATACTTAAATGTTCTGGTTAAGTCCTTGGAAATCTCAGATTTCTTGTCAAATCGTATCCCAAATCCAACCAGGCAGAGGATTTCGAATAAAATCGAATCGTGAATCGAATCTAACTGCGCCTCAAGATGGATATATTGCACCTTTTTCAACCGTAAATATTGCTGATTCATAGATGTATTGTGTTCAGTGGCGACTCGTTTGTTTGGGCTTGTGAATCAGAACACGAAATGTTTCTGAACTGGCTCAATGTAATCTCGGAAGTGGAAAGTCATTTTATTACATGGATGTTCTGTGATATCCCCATCTACAGCAACACTAAACCATGCGGAAAATGAAAATCCGTTCTGCACACATGTGCAGAACTGAAATTACAGAGCAGACGATTGAACAATCGAAACGGAACCGATTGCGAAATTACATAAAATGTCTAAAATTGAAGGATATGGCGACTTTCATACGAAAATAGCGAAGAAGAAATATAGTCGATAATGTAGGGGATAATGAATATCCAGAAGACGAAGAAGAGTGTGAGTACGCAAATTTGGTTGGCGATAAAATGTGTTCTTTTTGTTGATAGTTGTCACATGAATTGCTGAATGTCCTTCTAATAATTGTTTTTATAGACGTGACGGAGTGTAATAAACACAGAACGACACGCGCGCGTAAGTGGGTGAATGGGTTAATCGATATGGCAAGGAAGTGAAGGAATAACTATTAAAATGACCCCAGAAATATCAGGATGGTGTACGTTAAGCAGTTTGGGGGGTTTGTATATAAACATTTTTCGGGAAAGGTGAGGAAACGAGTTCTCCAATCTCTGCCCCCCCCCCCCCCCCCCCTCTCGTGGCTTCACCGCTGCTGTCAATCCAGTGATATAGCTCAACGGCCTTTGGCGTAAAATATTAAGGCAGCAGTTCAGTCAAACTAATGATATATAATATCATACTTGCCTTGATTTATAGAGTCCGTACACTTCGTTCGAAACGTTTACAAGCAAGTGAGGATCTGATATTCAAAACAACTTTCAAAATAATGCGATACGAAAATGATGGGTAAAGAATCTAGACGCTGATCAGTACTGGATTCCCCTTTCTACTTGATTGTTTTAATTGGTTGCTGGTGTGGTGGTGGGCACCAATATATGATAATAGTGATCCATATATAAATGTATCTGTGAGAGAATGCGCGTGTATATGTGTACATGTATGTATACAATTATTGTACTGCCTTTGAGTACCGCGTGTGGATTCTAGGCTTTAAAATTATTATTTATTTTTATTTTCATTATTAACTGAAGTACAATATGACATATCGTTTTTTTTTGAGTGGCACATAGAACCCGCATCGATATAGAACACAAAATTATTGTCCACACCTGGTAGTGACAGCTTTGCTAACGGCAACCCTTTACCAGGCTACCGGAATATGAATGCTAGATGACTTTATCACTATCTGTGGCGAAGATATAGAGGGAGGGGGAAGGGGGGGGGGGGGGGCGCTCCGTTTTCATGGATGTTGTAGACATCATCACAGACTTTTATCGCCATGAAAATCGAGTTTCGATAAAGTTATCGTCCATAAAATTATTAGACGCACGAGGAGAGGCTCACACTTTCACAAGCATGGCCACTGAAAGACAGCTACGTTCACATTCGCATATTGACTGGAAAAAAATTGCACAGGGAGAAAAGCTGCCACGCCCTGTACGAACAAGTACCTCGGTGCCAAGAAATATTCTGCCCACCAAATATGAAGTTGAGAGACTAATAGAAAAAGATGGAAAGGTAAGATTTATTTCAATAATAACTCAATTATAGTGCATGTACAAACGGGTCAACGGGACAATAAGCCACCGGTCAAAGAACCGCCGTCCAAACAGCCACCCGATTAAAATTCCCTTTTTTAAGATCGGACAAGAAAAAAAGCCACAAAAATGCGGACAAAAACCCAGTTAATATTTTCCGCCGCTACGTTTACAACTTTCATTATAGCAACAAATAATTATTTATATATTGCATTTTAGAAGGAAGTTAGTTATTTCGCTATTTAATTTCCAATAATTTAGTACGAATAATAATAATTTATTTGTAATAGATAATTACACCGGGTCGGAGAAAATCAAGCTTATCGAGACGTTTTCAAAATTTTTAGGGCAAGTTTTGAAATGTAATTTTAAAAATTCAGGCTATTGTCATCACGTGTTACGTGTTTTTAAATATATATACTGTTATAGGTACTGTATGTATATAGTGATATATATTTATAAATTTATGTGTATTATATCCATTTTTATAGTAGGCATGGTCAGTTTATTATTTTTTTAAATAAAATTTCAAGTAACATGCAATGAATAACTGACAGTAACACTTACTCCGGGTACGTCCGGATGGCCAATGTCAAGGGGATGAGACTCATCGGGGGGGGGGGGGGGGACACATTCCCGGAATTCCCTTTGAAAGCTCAGTTCAGTTGTTTGTCATCCAGAAGGAGAAACCCACCTTGTCTTCCTGGAAAAAAGGCAATCGAATCGACCCACACCCATCCCCAACCGAACACCCCACAAACTCAATAGGACTGCTTGTCTCCAAACTGGTTGAGTACTAAATTATTGTTCTTCATCAAAATGTATTTAAGTGTGTAATGGTTGTAAAGTAATGTAATCTGGGTGCTTTTGGTTGTATATATATATATATATATATTATCATTAATAAAACTGTTGGACTCGAAGATCATGTTGTTTTTTATCCATTCTATTGCCTTTTGCATGCCCCAGTAATATTTACACTCTGACCCCCAGTGATTTTCTATCTTAATTTATCCTTCCTAATCTCCCAGCATGCCGACATGCCTTGTACCCCGTCCACCCATTTCTCGCGTATTCATCCCATTCTTCCTGGACTTTCAGTTTCTCAAGGAGTCGCATTCGACTCGTCAAGTATTGGGGCTTTCCAACATATTGTTTAAACTAAATGTTCTAGATGTCCGTTTCTCATACGCTGCACACTTGGCATCCTCTTTTGTGGCTTTTTTTATTTTCTCATCAGCTGCGATGACTTTGATCCAGGTGTGCCGGAAGCACTACAGGGCTGGAGGGGCAGACCTATGAAGAAGGGCATTATGTATTTTTTTCATTCTCTTAAACCGTTACCTATCGTAACGGGAAAAACCAGCCAGCGCTATATATACACGAAAATCCCCATCCAATGTTTTTTTACTTTTTTCATTTTTTACTTCCAAAACATAGTTTATGACCCCTCATCGTGTCGCGCTCGTTCCAATGAGGGGTCATAACCTATGTTTTGGAATAAAAAAATGAAACACTTTAGTTATACGAGGATGTTTTTTCCCAAGTGTCGTCTGCAACTCACATTAGGTAAATTGTTCAATAAGGCAATTTTTGCACAGTTTGAAAAAAGGGCCAATTCTTTGAAATTTTCGAAGAAAAAAGGGAAATCCTTGCGCCCGCTCGCCCCCGTAGACTGAAGGCAGGAGGGACCCTCGTTGATTCGGCGCCCCTGCCTTGATCTCACAACGGTCACTCAAATGATCCACCTAAGTTCTGATAAAACCGCTGACGCATTATTTTTCATGCGTGACTTCTGCTTGCCATTGATGTTAAAATCTTCGAAATCTCTTCCTCTTCCCTCCCCCGATAAACCTGTCCCGTTTCTATACCCCCACCCCAACATCGTAGTTGAGAGGACAGTGTAAAGTACCAACATTCTCAAAATCAAAACAATTCTCGATTATTGTAATCAAATTAACAATTCTCTTAAATGATTGCACAATAAACTGTCTGACGCCTTCATTCTCAACTTACTTCTCTCGCCGCTTGAGAAAACGATTTCCCGACAAACAAGATTTTATTCACACCTTTCAGTGGATCAATGCTAATTACATTACAGTCAGACTCCAGTATTCACAGGGGGAGATAACTTTTCGAATAATACATCCCTACGACGAATTAAGTTGAGTATGAAGCAAATAATTGTTGAGAAAACACCTATGACATTGGCGAAAAATGAAGTCAAGTTGACTTTTTTTTTACTTTTAATAACAAAAAAACAACAGACGGCCCTCCGAGATTTCTGTTGGTTTTGTTTATTAACCCTTTGCCCAACGCAAACGATATCAAAATTTATTATTTTAAATATAATTTTTTCAAATTTTTCAGAAAATTTCAGCAAAACCATATCATGTGATCCCTCGTTGGAACGAGCTCGACGAGCTCGTTCCAACGAGGGGTCACATGATATGGTTTTGTTGAATTTTTTGGAAAAATACTATTTTTTCAACTACTGAATTTGCATATTACACGGGCGGATGCGGCCGATTCGTTGGGTAAAGGGTTAAAGTAACAAAAAGAAACTTGGCTTTTTATGGCAACCTAATTAGAAGTAACTAGTTCACATCGCTGCGGAGTTAGAATTAATCTCCCTAATGATCTACAGCTGTAAAATAGGACTAAGTTCGTTGTGTTAACTGATAGAACCATAAGGCCCCACCACTCTGTGGCTTATTGAGTCTCTTTTACAGACGATATTGAATGCAGGTACCAGACAGTTCTCGTTTTCCAGTAACTTCACGAAACTTATCGTGCATAAATTATGCCAGTGACGTAACGAACACTTCTTTCAAGTTATCTAACATTTAATTAACTGTAAACTTTAATCGTCATCTCCTGATAATATGTATACAGTGTAACAACACAGTTCAAGCATACCTTTAGATAAACTAACAAAGTTAATGACCGGTGGCATTCATCTAGTCAAGAGGCAGGTAACGAGGCTTTTCACGCATCGGTGATGATCTGAAGACAACTGGGCCAACACTGAGAAAAATATCTTTTTTTACACCATTTTCCGATGCAATACCCAATCACGCGACATACCAGTCACAGGGAAATTACGGAGAAGTTCCACGATGTGGCATTGTTGGACTCTTACAAGGCCCTGCAAGCTGCCGGTCATTCTGCATGCAATCCATAAGGTTTCCAAGTCAAAAACGCATTCTGCCGGGTGTCTGTTAACCGGCAGAAATGCATGGTATAATTCACAAAACTGCAGCTTAGCATCAGGTGTTCCACCCAGTGCATAGTATGATTCGATGACAGATAAAACAGCAGCATTCCAGAAACTACTCACGAATGTCATTATAATATCTATAAGCCAATCTTGCAACTTTATTGTTAGTTGACAATACTTGTCTGCAAGGGAATGCCTGGTGTTGTCAGCATAACATCTGGCTTCCACTCAAGTGTGTGAATCATAGTACACTCGTACTCTGATCGCCAATATAATTTCTACTAATATAACGCTGCACATAAAATTTGATTCCCATCGAAAATAGAATTTGTCTATTAAATATTCTTGGGCCACAATAATCGGGGTGGGTAAACCACTGAAGAGCTATAGCCCTTCTTCCGAGTTTGATTAACCACTCTGAGCGCACTTTGCAACAACAGATAACCCGCCATTAAGAATATTTATCAGTATCACAACTACCAACACAAAGTGTCCGCATTGAATTTTTATTTAACGAATGTATTTTTACAGTAATTTGCAGGTTTTCATTGTTCTCAGGTAGAATATTAGCAAATCTAACCCCCTAGACTTTTTTATTATACGCTAAACGATAGATTATCGAAAAAAATGCGGAAAAATAGCAATTGTATCCCCCACTGTGAAGATACAGAAATTTTCACTTTCAAGGTATCAATCAAAATGGCGGCTTTCAAAGCATCGCTTCAAGGTGAATACAAGCCAGATTACCACTGTAAATGATCAATTTGTTCTAAAAATGTATAATGGAAAATAAATGAAGTATTTTGGATTGGATACCAATCATTTCCAGCAATAATTCAACACATATTCACAATGAATTCATGCATGAACCCCACTAGACCAATCATGACCTGAAATTCGTAATATAAGTTTGGGATTTGGTACGTCCTTTCAAAGGACGTACCAAACCAAAAACCTATATTACCGACTTTCAGGCCATGTTTGGAATAGAAACGCGCCAACTGAATCAGATCGCCAGACCCTGTCTGTTCCAAGTACCGATCAAATCACTTCCGCGTATCAGTGATTCAATGCGCCGTTTACTTTCATGCTGTTGTGAAATTGAGTATTGAGATTACGCCCGACTTGTGTTGTCGTTGTCTTGTCGGGCGAGAAGAACCGATGTTGGTCGAATCCATCTGATTGGTCGATTGGATGATAAACAAGATCTCGCCAGATCTCAGCCATTGAAGTTCGCAGAACTTTAGAAGTGACGCAAGATTGCAGACGTTTCTCGAGAAGCAGAAGCATCAGTGATAAAACGCTATCTTCAAACCTCGTTAGTCAATAGCAGGAAAGTGAGTTGACATATTATATTGAAAACAACTGCTATTGCTATATATATTTATAGATATATAATATATCACCATTAATTTTTCAATATTTGGCGACGATATGACTCGAAATGACTGCAGGGTGAGTACCACTCGCGGCCATGTTTCTTGTTAGAAAAAATTGATAGCGTCTCCATTTTGAAATTTGGAAAATATCACTTAAGGTCAAAGTTGAAATACGGTTGTTGCCTTATTTCAATTACTTTTGAATATGTGTTGAATTTTTTTTTCTTTTTTGACCCTTAGGAAATTAATTTTCATTGAGTTGGTGCTCTTTGATGTTTTTCCTGACTTGTTTGAAATATCGGTCGGTGCCTTTGTTTTGAACAGTCTGGTGATTCCTGAAAGGGTGTTAAAGAATTCAATATTTTGAATTTTGTTTAATATTGGGTTGTTGCTCAATATGTTTTGAAAATATATTTTTCGGCTGACCTGCACGTAACGCCAAAAATATTATTTCCGTGTATAAAGTTTTTTGCTTTCTAAATTTTTTCTTCTAAAAACAAAAACAAAAACAAAAACAATTTTTTCATTTTTTCCATCTGGAATTTCTTGTAAAAAATTTTGAAACATATTCAAAAGCCATGGACAGTAAAATAAAGGTTAATACTGCTTCTTATGAAGAACTACTGAAAATTCCCCATGTAGGCCCAGCAATTGCGGGTGAAATAATTGAAAGGAGGGAGTATGTAGGAGTCTTGACCAGGGAAGACCTAATTTCTATACCATATTTTAGAGGTTCAAGAGATCAATGGAATGCTATAGATTTTAGCAGACCTTGCAACCCAGTTAGGGAAAGAACCGAAATGGATGAACAGGTCTTGGTACAGGGTTTAACTCCACCCCTTTCAATTACAAAATCACTTTGCATAGATGCAATGGATATGGAAAATCCTATGCTAAGTGATAGAGGGGAAGTTAAGTATTCGATTTTGTCGCCACAACAATCGATAAGTAGTTCTAGACCCACAGTAAGTCCAGCAAGTTCAGAGTATGTTCCAGTAGGGGCAGAGCCTGTTGGTCTAGTGAGACAAACTGAGTATTCTCAGAATTTGCCAGCTAGTCGAGTGGTTGAAGGCGACCTGATTCAATCGACTGAGCTGATAAGTCAAAGTGGGCAAATTTCTAAAGTAAGTGGGGTGGAGGATGGCAACCTGAGTCCACCTCATTTAACACTTACAGGAAACCCTGACAGCCGATATCTGCATAGTATTGATCAGAACATAGAGGTTAGAATAGAGGTGGAGGAAGGCTACCTAAGTCCACCTGAGCTTACATACACCCGGCTTTCTGATAATATGAGGGCAGAATATGACAGGATCAGGCGAGAAAATGAGAAACTAATGCAACAGGTTAAAATTGCGGAATTGCAATTAGAAATTCAGAGGTTAGAGCTGAAAAATAACCCGGATGTTAGGCCAAAGGTGTCAGTAAGTTCTGCGGCACCGGCTTCTGCTGATAGCCAGATGTTTTATACTGAGGGGCCTCTGGCCGGAAGTACACCATCGGAGGAGCCCTTGGATTTGACAATGGGCGCTGCAAGCACTGCAGGGCTTGGCCAAAAGGTTGATCAGCCGGAGTCGATGGTTTGGGATGGTCGATACCAGAGGATGTCTCATAAAAGATATACGTCAACTCCAAAAGGTAATTTAGGGGTCATTAGGTATCAGGATGACGCATCCCAGGTAACACACCTTTCGCCTACACAACAAGTTTTGATGAATAGAAATAATATAGCGGCAAGAAATAGTATTTTATCTGCAGTACCCCAGATAAATAAATATGAGTCTGTGTCAAAACAAAATGTTAACATGCCTCTATCCTCCGGCACGGCACGTGTTGGGGGTGGTGAATTTAATAGGCCACAGACATTGAATGAAAATAGAGATCTTGCCCATTCACCAAAAATATATAGTTATTCGACACAACCCAGTTATACATTGGCTGGTCATAGGTCACTGGCACGAGAAAATGCAGTTACTTATACTACATCTGCAGTGACCGGAACTATCATGAATGCAGGTGAGATTCATTATAGTACAAGAGGTAATTTGAATACGACTGCATCTCCCAATTATATGTATCAAGATGTTTCTGTGCGACGGCTACCTGAACCTAGTAAACTGAGCGGATACCAGATGCCGTCGAATACAGCTACAAACGTTTATCCTGGGGTACTTCAGAATTTGAATACTCAGGATCAACGTTATAAATCTGTGCATTTTATACAAAATGCACATGATCATCAAACACCAAACAATTTACCTCGTCAGCCATGTGTAAGTGGAAGTGTTGGGTCACAAATAAATAAAGTATTGGTTAACACTGGTCCTACAATACAAATGAATCAAACAGGCCAGGTGAATCCAATCTTGAGTTATCAGGTACCAGTTTATGAAGGTGTAAGCCTGGCGGAACCTAGTGGAGTACCCTCGAGGGTCCAACATTCTTACATTCAGTCTGCAACGACAAGAACTGGAGATAATCAAGTACATGTGACACCTGTTCAAAATATTGTTTCATATCCTGACCGAACGCAACGGGTATGTTCGAAAATGTAGGCCAGCATGCTCAACAATTCTCTCCGAATATTCATTATCAGGGAGCATTAGGGAATCCTATGCCCCCTAGGCCATCTGTTCAAAATGAATGTGTAGTAATTCCACAAGAGGGTGCATTTGGCCACCAACTGCGTCCTCAAGTTCATAGTAATACAATCGGACATCACCAAGTTCCTATTGGAAATACAAATAATTGGCAAACACAAAGTTATGATTATAATCAAGGAGGGGTGTATGGAAACCCATCCCCCCTCAATAGGTACGGTTCACCTAATAGAAGTTTGCCATTGACATCAGTAAACTATGAGGCTTCTCAGTCGAATCAGATACCAAATATGAATTATCAAATTCTAAGAAGCCAGGATCAATTGCCTAGACAGTCTGATGTCCAATTGTTAGCTACATGTCACAATATGGGTAATCAGTCGTCTATGCCTGGACTTGCGTTGCCGGCACGGCAGGGTGAGTTCATGTATAGTCAAGAGAATCAAATGAATTCCCAAACTGCACAATTTCCGATGAACAGTCAAGTTTCACACACATATCAACCACCACAGCCTTTTCCATCTACAATACCAGGTATGCAGGTTCCATTGAATCAGGTACAAATGGGGCCATCGCAATCCCGACAAGTACTGAACGGATTGAGTCAACCAGTGAGATTGGACTTGCAATACCCGACCGAACGGGAGGGGGTGCAAATGTCCCAATCTCAGCAGCCTGGAAGTTCTGTTCCACGAAAATTAGTTGTGCCTCAAGGCTTGAAATTTGAAGGTACTGAATCGTGGACAGCTTTTAAAATTAAATTTAAGCGTTATGCTGTAATGGAGCAATGGACTCCAGAGGAACAAAAAAATGTTTTATGTTTCTGTCTTGGTGGTAAGGCTAGTGAAGTGTACTCATTATGGTGTGAAAGAAATCAAAATATGACCATAGAGGAGCAATTGACACGGTTAGAGGCCCGTTTCGGTGAACATAGTACACAGGAGACTACCCAGTTAAAGTTCCAAAATGCTAAACAAACACAAGGTCAATCTTTGGAAGACTGGGCCGAAACGGTACTCTCCTTAGCGACATATGCTTTTAAAGATTGTCCAGAGCAATTTGTTAACCAGTAGGCGTTATTTAGATTCTGCCATGGGTGTACAGACACAGTAGCAGCTGAATATGTCATAAACAGTCGCCCGACCAGCATGGAAGAGGCGATTAAACTGTTAAAATGGCATCAGTATAATAGACTGGCAATGCATAGAGACGATTCACCGGGTACTAGTAGTGGTGAAAGTCCCAGCAGAATTAGGGAAGTGAGAAATGATAATCGTGGTGGTTCTGGCTATCGTGCCAGAAATAAATCTAAAAAATTTAGAAATAAGGGAGGTAAGTCATCTCCTAGAGGTGATTCACCGAAAGGATCAGGGAATGATTTTCAGTATCTGAAATCAAAAACATTTGCCTTAGAGGCAAAGACAGAGAATTTTGATAAAAAATTACAACAGATGCTGGATAAACTGAATTCCCCGATACAAAATAAAACTTCCTCTGACCTGACAGATACTCGAGGGGCAAAGGGAGTACCACGATCAAGTTCGACTTCTCCTAATAAGAAAAATGTGCAGTGCTTTCTGTGTCAAGGTTTTGGTCACTTCAAATCACAGTGCCCCTCGAAAAATGCAAAAAAATATAAAGAATAATGGGCGCAGTGTGCACTTTGAGGACCAAACAAACTAGAAAGGGGCGAATCAAGAGGTCTAATTTTGTCCCCTACACCCTCATACAATGATCGCAATAATAGTGCTAATAGTTTACTGATTGATTAGGAAAATTTAGTTGTCCGAAGAGTAAAATCCCGATCTGCAATTCATTTAGAAGTTGTAATTGCAGGTTTGACAACACATGCAGTAGTTGATACTGCAGCAGATGTCACTGTGTTGTCAGACAGTTTTTTTGAACGCATAGAACCGGCACCGCCAATTCTGAAATCTGTTCGTTTTAATACAGCGGCAAGTGACGGACAGATGTCAGGGAAGTATGTTGGTCCCATATCGGTACGGATTGGTGATCGTACATACAATGAGTGCCTATATGTGGCACCACTCGAAGATGAAATTTTACTCGGAATTGATTTCTTGAGAAAACATAAAGTTATAATTGATACAGAAAAAGACTTGATTACTATTGACCAAGTTGTAATGCCTACCATTACAAAAATAGTAAATCTTTGAAAATACCAAAAATTAGTTTACTTGATGACACTGTGATTCCGCCCAATTCTGCAGTATTATTAAAGTGTGATTTAGATCAGTTTCTCACGGATTTTGTTGCAGAACCATCTGAAACTTTACCGCTTTTAGGTCTACGTTCGGTTTATACCGATCAGCGGGATCCACACATTTGTCTAATTAATGTTAATAATCATCAGGTCTTTTTACTAAGAAATCAATTGATTGGTCATGCGTATGAGATTGACTCAGTATTAGACAGTTTTCCTCATCAATCAGAACAAGTTGAAAATCTATTAGCTGATAACAAGTACAAGTATTTGAGGTCAACTTAAGTGTAACCCCTAAGGAGCACCCAAGGGGGTCCACCCAAGGAGTAAGCAACTTGGCTGTGGTGCAGGACGAGCACCTGAATGTGCCCAGTCAGGTCCACACTGCTGAAACCTCCCAAGAGTACACTGAAGGGTTGCTTGAATGCAGTTATGGAGACTCCTCTCCTAAGCATTTCTTGGGAGGAAGCCATTGATTTGGAGAACTTCTGGAGCTTGCATCAAAAGATAATTCCTTGGTATTGCACATTCGTGGGTCTGAAGGCGACCTGGTGTCTCATGATGTGTTCAATACAGCTTTGATGGAAGTTCTCATGGCAACACACAGTGGACAGGCGATCCATATCCACTGTTTCACAAGTCTCAAAAGGGATGTTGAGGCCTCCTTGCATCACCGCCCAAACACATATTTTGGGTTAACAGGGATGTGCCGTGGTTTTAGCGGGGAACTGAAGAAGGCAGTAGCAGCGATTCCCCTTAATCGTCTACTGCTGGAAACAGATTCACCTTATTAACCCATGGGAAGGCGACACCGGACTAGCCCAGCGGTTATTGGTGAAGTAGCCGAAGAGGTTATTCACATCCGGGCAGGTATTGCCAGGGTGAATCACCAATACCAGGAGGGTATGCAGGAGATTCTGGAGGCCACCCTAGCGAACGCAAAGGTGGTTTACGGAATCCCATGATCGCCTTCTCATCCATTTTTGGAAGCGACCCATGAGTTGCCTGAGCAGACGCAACGGTACCTAGTGGTCTTCAAAATTAGTCAATTACAGTAATTATCCGTTTGGTTGCCTGAGCAGACGCAAGGGTGGCCTGAGGATTCAAATTTAGTAGATTACAGTAATTATCCGTTTGGTTGCCTGAGCAGACGCAAGGGTGGCCTGTGGATTAAACATTTGTTTTAAAAACAACTCAGTTTGGCACATTCCCTGAGGTGTAACGGCATGCAGCTTTTCATCCTGTGAAATTAGGGTTTATACCCGGTGCGGACGCATTGGGGGTAGAAATAAATTATTTACTGAAATTGATACCCTAATTTATGGATTTTATTTGAAATTAAATCGGCTTTGACCGATATCTTAATTGTAAATCAAAATGATTGTTATGGGGCTTCTTGTGAAGGCAAAAGTACTTTGTGTGATCAGGGAGTGCCCAAGTATTTGGCTGAGATTTTTTATAATGAATTGAATATATCTGTTTAAGTCGAGTTGCTGATTCGGCCCTAGCAGGATCTACGTATCTTCGGTTCTACTCTTCCCTACAACAAAAAGTTCAATCAAAAGGGGGAAGAGTGTTGTGAAATTGAGTATTGAGATTACACCCGACTTGTGTTGCCGTTGTCTTGTCGGGCGAAAAGAACCGATGTTGGTCGAATCCATCTGATTGGTCGATTGGATGATAAACAAGATCTCGCCAGATCTCAGCCATTGAAGTTCGCAGAACTTTAGAAGTGACGCAAATTTGCAGACGTTTCTCGAGAAGCAGAAGCATCAGTGATAAACGCTATCTTCAAACCTCGTTAGTCAATAGCAGGAAAGTGAGTTGACATATTATATTGAAAACAACTGCTATTGCTATATATATTTTGTGCTATATATAAAATATCATCATTAATTTTTCAATAATGCATCAGTTCATGGTTGAAACGAGTGGAATTATCAGATTCTTATGAGAAGCGGATAATAAAAAGAAAATCTGGTGTTTTTGAGTGGATACCGAAAATTATCTCACTTGTGACCGAGACAAATGGTTATTTTCGCTCACGCAAGCGCTCGCTAAAAATAAACATTGTATCGGTCACTCATGAGCTAATTTTCGGTGTCCACTCAAAAACACAAGATATCCTCTATGTATTAATGGAAAGTGCCTAGAATATATGTCACGATGCGCACACCCTTAATATAATTAAGAGGAAAGGGATTACACTTCAACTCTTTGTTTAAGAGAATGTGCATTTACAGTAATGTGCAAGTTTTTATTCTTTATAGACTTCCTTTATTCTTCCTTGACTTTTTTACATTGATGTTATTTGTCACGATGCGCTCACTGTTGACTTAATGAACAATAAAAACGTTACAGAACATCAAAAGATGGTGAAAACGCCGTTTTTTTATTTTTAACCCTTTACTCAACGAATCGGCCGCATCCGCCCGCGTGATATGCAAATTAAGTAGTTGAAAAAATATTATTTTTCAAAAAATTTCAACAAAACCATATCATGTGACCCCTCGTTGGAACGAGCTCGTTCCAACGAGGGGTCACATGAAATGGTTTTGTTGAAATTGTTTGAAAAATGTGAAAAATGATATTTAAAATAATAAATTTTGATATCACCTGCGTTGGGTAAAGGGTTAAAAGGAGTTGCAACAAAGAATAATAGAGAAACGTTCCAACCGATTGTGAAAAAAACGTAAAATTCAGCCTCCGAACAGGAAGAAGCCTCAAGTTTGTGAATGGTGCGCACACAAGCCTGAAAATAAGCAGACTGCCATCTGCAAAATGAGGTCCCCAGAGGGTGAATTTGGTGATGCTACCCTGCTGTGCAGGGTAGCATCACAAAATTTACCCTCTGTGAACCTCAGTCTGAATCAAGGTCTCAAGCCAAAACAAAAATATGTACCTAGAGGATAAATTGGCTCACTGTATGGGATAGCATCAGCAAATTCACCCTCTGGGGACCTCATTTTGCAAATGACAGATTGCTTATATTCAGGCTTGTGCGCACATCGATGATACAAATTCGCTAACATTTCGAAATTTAAATCTTTATGTGAAATACTCATATTCCAAGTGTTAAATTTACTGACAACGTGAAAAAATTAAGGGGAGCTAACTTTTCCAAAAATCTCTGCCAGTGACGAAAAGTGTCGGCCATGTTTCGAATTCTTTGGCCTTATTCTCCGTTCGCTCTGGTGTATTCACGCAGACAATCATAGCCAAACGTCTATAAGAGATGATGGGATTACGCCTTCTATGCTTTCTGCACATCAATTTTTCAATGGTGTTCATGTTAATGAGAGTGACACGACGTTTCTTAATATGGGGACTTGAGACGATAATATTTCAAACAGTGCATTAATCCTTTCAACACTGGTGCCCTGGAAGGTATAATTTCAGTCAATATTGTCAACGGCGAAATGAGCGAAATTATCCTGGCGTGTTGGGAGGTTGAGTAATAATTTACTCCAGCAGTTCTATCGAGCTGTTGAATTAAATTATTAACGAGCCTAGCTTCATATTGTTTTTTGCTCTTTATATCGTTAGCTCGTCCACTGCCATTTTTTTCTTCACGCAAAAAATTATGCATATCGGTTTGAAGGGGTTAAATTGTGTCACGAATGACAGTCTGTGATACTGATTTCGGACAGATACTCCACTACTGATTTTACCTACAAGAAAAACGCCATTCATTTTTTTAATATAATCACTTTTTGCTTCCAAAACATAGGTTATGACCCCTCATTGGAACGAGCTCGACGAGCTCGTTCCAATGAGGGGTCATAACTTATGTTTTGGAAGCAAAAAATGAAATTTTTTAGTTATACGAGGATGGTTTTTTTCCAAGTGCCGTCTGCAACTCATGTTAGGAGTGGGTTAAAAGTCATACTAAGTGGCTAATTTGTGCGTGTGTGTGTCATATGATAAATATAATATGAAATGAGTGTTTTTCTCATATAATATTTATGAAACTCGTCCGTATTTTCCGTTTGGGCTCGCCAAAACGGAAAAATTCTAAGACTCGTTTCATAAATATTATATGAGAAAAACGCTCATTCCATATTCTCTATATCTTTCACAAAACAATGCACTGCAATCCAAGATAACTCATATCTGATATATCGGGACAACCTTAGTCGGCACAGTCACATCGGATTGTTTGTAATCCACACGTGGGCTATCATGTTCATACATGCGTTTTCCAGGTAACAAAAATCATCATCAGCAAAATTTTAATGAAGGAACAATCGGATTTTGATGCGCAATATTGAGCCCAATCCGACTGCAAACAGTTCAAGACAATAACAAAAAGCTGTTGATCTTTCCTTCACGGCGACGTCATGGCGCCGAAGTGTAACGTCATTAAAGAAGCTGCTGAGAAAATCGTGGGGACCTGAAAATATTATTTTTTACTCGCGCAAGCGCTCGAGAAAAATAAAACTTTCATGTTCACACTCATGAAATAATTCCAGATACTGACTAAAATAGAGTACATTTTTTTATTATTAATGCTTCGAGACATTTCTTTCAGCACAATTCGACGAGAAATGCGTACGTTTCAAAACAATAACAAAGATCAGTTGATTGTTCCTTAAAGGCGACGTGACGTGGTGTAGCGTGTCGTCATTTAGGAAGCTAATGGGGAATATTTCTCGATATCTATCGAGTCGATAGATATCAAGAAATATCTTTTGGATAATCTGTGATAATTCACAGGCTAGCATATAATAATAATCAAATATTCAAGCTGATTGGGAAAAAATGCATGAAGCCAGCTTCTGTAATCTTATACTATTTTTTCTAAAAATGTATGAAGTTTGCGAAATGATGAGAATATCGATGATACAAAGTCGCTAACATTTCGAAATATCAATTTTTATATGAAATTATCATACCCTCAGTGTTAAAGTGACAACGTTTGAAAATTAAAGGGAGCTAACTAAGGGCAGCTAACTTTCAAATCAATCTCTTCCAAAGACGAAATTTGTCAGCCATGGCTCCCTACTTTGCCTTTCCTTATTTTGCGTACCAGCTTTCAAGGGCACCTCACGAAGCGTCGTATGAGGTTGAATTGTAATTTTTGGTGTGTGTTGAAAATTTATTGATATTAGGTTTCTAGGATGTATTGAAAGGTTGAGGCAGGATGCTGGCGTCTACCTGGCTGCTGTGTTGTAAGTTTCTTCTCTTGGCCTATGAAGGATAGTGTTTGAATGGATGGGCGAATAAATGTATAAATCTGTGAATAAGGGTGAGCGTGAATGGTTGAATAAATGTTGTGGGAAGGAATGTTTGCACGAATGATGTCTAACCACTCCATTTGGAAACGATTCTTGGGGAAAGTGCCATGTACATTTAGGTCCAAAAGTCGGGAGGCTTTATAATACAAAATGGATATCAATATTATTCAGCTGTACAGTACATACTATGTGAAAAGCGCTACATTTTTTACAGTTTCGGAAATAAGGGGAGCTAACTCTCCCGTAAATCCCTTCCAATGACTAAAATTGCCAGCGATTGATTCGGCGAAGTGAAAGAATGATATGCATAGATTTTAAAAAGTATCCCTGCGGTAGCAACGTTATATATACGTACCTTAGAGTAATCCATTGGGAATATGAAATGTGTTAGTTGGCTTCCAAGTTGTTTTTTCTCAAACCAAACTACTGACGTAAATTCACGAGCCTTGTGGGCTGTTGTGGGTCATTGCACGCACGGTCCCTAGTACGATGGGCTTCTCATCATTTTTACCACACCAATAAAAACAACCATGCCTGATTTATCACGTCATTAACCCTTTGAGACTTTAATTATCCTGACGTTCAAACGTCACTGGGAATTCATTTTCTTCAACGTTTTTCAAAATGCGACGTCAAACGTCGGAAAGGACAACTAAGATATTTTTCATATTAGTGATTAACTGGTTGAGGGATAGATTATTTTTGGTGGTCTAAATTTCTTATTCAAAACTTGTTTTATTATAAATTATTTCGTCTCTCGGGGGACAGGTAATAACCCACCCTTGGAATGATTTGGTTCATTCATCCCAACAGGTGGTCAGAAACGACATTTTGAACAAACGAGGTGGAAAAATCATTTGGGAACATTGATCTGTTTCGTAAGTGGTAAACGTCATTGTACTTGAAACTCAGATTTCTCAATTTTTTCTATCGGTGAATAATTGCATTTCTAATCATACTCCTTTAATACTGATTTTTATCATATGAATCGTCCGTTTTGTTCACTTTAAAACATTTGATATTTTGCTTTCATATTAATCAGTGATAAATAAAGCCTTCCGTCGATTTCGTTGGTCAATTTCAAAACTAGACAATTTGATTGGCTGAACAAAATACAACTGTGCCATAGTTTCATAATTTGCATAATTGGGGTTGAAAGATTTCATTGGTCAATTTCAAATATGGACAGTTTGATTGGCTGAACAAAATACAACTGGGTCACATTTGCATAATTTGAGTGGGAGAATTTACGTTATCTGTCCTATTTAGGGTAGGTTATATTGTATTAATCTTTTACCTACAAGAAAAACGACATTCATTTTTTTAATATAATCACTTTTTGCTTCCAAAACATAGGTTATGACCCCTCATTGGAACGAGCTCGACGAGCTCGTTCCAATGAGGGGTCATAACTTATGTTTTGGAAGCAAAAAATGAAATTTTTTAGTTATACGAGGATGGTTTTTTTCCAAGTGCCGTCTGCAACTCAAGTTAGGAGTGGGTTAAAAAGTCATACTAAGTGGCTAATTTGTGCGTGTGTGTGTCATATGATAAATATAATATGAAATGAGTGAATTATTACTCTCCAATAATTTGTAATAAAACAAATTTATATGAACAAAATATTATTTGTGTTTGACTGAATATGAAATATAAGCAAGGGAAGTGTTGGCTTTTGCTCTATTATCCTCATTTTTTGAAAGAACTGATAGTGGCTTCTAGCTCTCAACCAGTTAAGAAGTCATGACAGCCGGATTATATTAGAATTTTAAGCTGCGATAACATTTGGCTAAATCGTTGTCACTAAGCACTGTTCCAGAGAAAATAGGAATTAAGGTTAAAACATTAAAAAATCGGAAAATAATAAAACAAATTACCACAAAATATTAATGCGCTGTTTATTTCGTACGTCATGAGACGTACACAAGTATCAAAGGGTTAAAATCGACTTTCGATGAAGTTATCTTCTCTGAAATTATTACACAAGCTAGGAAAGTCAATGACGAAAATTATCAGCCATGATTAGGCGAAGTGAAAGAATGATATGAGTAGTACGAAAACGCCGTCACGAGCGCACCAAATTTTGTGCGAGAATCATGTCTCACAAAAAACTTAGCTTTTTGGATAAATTGCGTTCGTTACGATCGAATTCCATCAAAATGTGCGATGCGACACGTCAGCGTTCACATCGTCACTTTCTCCTCGTTTTTACAGTGGTGGCGGTAGACGAGGTGTCGTGGGTTCGACGTTCAATTTCTCTAACGGCCAACGTGGGTCCGACTAAAATTTCGACGAAATTTTTTAAAAACTCTAAAAAATTCACTGATTTAAAAATTCACTTTTAGGTGCGCTCGTGACTTTGACAACGCTCGTCCTCGGGACAACACTCACCTTTTCGCAGAGGTAACACGGACTCGCATTTAGGCCATTTTTTCGGTTTGGATATTACGTATTTCGCAAGATTGCGACGGACACAGGATTAGCACTGAGATTCCCATTGACAAAAATTCCAAAACGACACTCTTGTCGCGGATGCTCTTGCTGCTCTAGAAAATGACGAACCCGTACCAGAATGGTTTTAGAGAATGGATAAGGATACAGACAGGGCTAAATAATGAGGGAGCGTTAGGTAAAAATTAACAATTTTTCAATATTTGGCTTCTTTAGAAGCATGCTTTTCGATCAGAAAAAAACGCATTTTCACAAGCAGCAACTACTAGGTTTTGGTTTAAAAAAATGACTTATTTAGTACATTCGTTCTTGAGATATTTGTGTTTAAAGTTTGGCTCTGGGAGGTCACATTTGGTAACTGAATAAGCACCAATCACCAGACAATTGTTACTAATTAGAGTAACTCTGTATATTATGAAGTGTTGCGAGTTGCGTCGGGCAGGATAAGTGAACAGATCTAAAAAATCGTCTGCAAACCATTGCATTGGCTAAAAGAGTAGCTTATCCAATCTTTCTTTATGTCAATTGAGATTTTTTTTTATATCAATTAAACTGGTATCTTTCCTGTATATCTTCCGCAAAACCCTTTAGGTTAGTATTATCGCCTCATCTGCAAACAGATAGATCAAAGTGTTAAAGTTTCAAGTTTTCTATTTATAATATGACGCATTTCAATGACTTGGGTGGTGGCTCAGTAGGATAAAGCATTTGGTTCACTGCATGAAAATTGCCACAACTGCATTCGAAACCCACAGCCTCTTCGTTTTCGTCGCTACCCAAACATATACATTTTTTCTATTTTTTTAATGTTATCTTTATATTCTATGTATATCTTCGCAAATAATCATATGTTAGGATACTCCACGATCCCTACATTCAAACGAAAATGTTGGAAAGCCACCAATTGCCCAAAACAAATCCAACAGTTTTTGTATATTGAATTTAACTTTATGTGGGCCTCTCTGTTGCAAAAATTAGACCAGTCAAATAACGGGATGATATATTTGGCTATCACTGCCTTGTGCATTTTCAGCACCGTATATTGGGAATAACTTAATAAATAAATCATGTGACGAACTGAAAGAACACAATTTAATGACAAAGTTTTATCACTATCACAGAACAACGCTTTCCATCTGAGCTGATTCCTTGGTCTCGCCATTAACTCCAGTTGCCCAAGTAGACACACAGCAGGGCAGTGTTTAAAGGTGCATATAGCGTGTTGATTGTATACTTGCTTTCAACTGATGATAATCCCGTTCGTCCAAGTTTGGTTTGTTGGAGAGTCAAACCGTCAATGGACACGAATCCATGGTTCTCTCCGGTTACTGCGACTGTCTTTAAGCGACTCTGGTTGTTCAAAGTGTCGTTATACCCCAGTTTTAAACAAATGAGCTCATTCGATCACTAAACTTTAAATGTATTGAATTTGAGTTGAAAGATGTTGCTTCATCATAAAACGAAAAAATGACCCGACTTATATCATTTGAGTCTGATCAGAGGAAGTTGAACTGGAGTGGGGGAAGTAGCGTATCCCCACTCCACTTGCAGCACACACTTTTTTAAAACAAATATCCTAGTCGACAAATCAAATTTTAGTGCAGATTTGGCAACAGTCCCGGAATCTCTCCATAGCAGTAGCAAACAGTGGATGAACCTATCAGTGTTTGCGAGTGATGTTTGAAAAGCGGAATTCATCACAAGCCTGCCAAGAGAGATCGGCTGCTGTGTGGTTCCCGTCGTGTCTACTTTAGGAACAGGGCCGTCGGTAAAGGGTGTTTGGAGAGTGTGGCATGAACCGCCATAATTTTGTTAATCGGGATATTTGCGTCAGAATTGCAGTCTTGGATATCAATTCTTTCTAGATAGCAACCATGTACTTTCTTGAAAGACTAGATTTGATAATCTAACTTGTGTCGTGTCGCAAAGACAGTCGGTCATACAAATGGAGGTTTGTAGTACCCGATCCTGACCGTTCTGGGCCTGGCATGACCAGTTTGGAGCACCGGTAGAGTTACTTACATGAAATGTTGCATCATGAATATTAAATGTATATTTTATATATAATATATCCAAGAATAATTTTTGAAGATTTTTTTTACTGTTATGTCAATTATCTAATACCCCAACTATACCATAAAGGCACACCTTCAGCGGTGAAATGACTTAATGATGTAGTTGTTATGTATGAGCCATCACAATCGTGATAAATAAGGTTTACACCCCCCCACCCCCCAAAAAAAAAAGAAAAAAAAAAAAAAAAAAAAAAAACATCGGTTATGTTCGCGACGCCCATGACTAATGTGTTCACAGAGGCAGCTCTCTCCCAACCACTATAAAGCAGCTGTCCGGCAGATCATCATTCGCTAACCAACGTTTTCCGAAGGGATTATCGACATGCGGATTATCGAGGAAATTTGCCATGCCGTGATGGGTGGGGAGACGTTTATGCCACAATTATTAATGGATATACATCCGAACATAAAAGTTCGTCGGTAAACAGTATGTAGCCCCGGATCGTTTTTTCTCCCACGCTTTACCGCAGCATTCCACAAAATTTCAGCGCCTCGGGTCTCCATTTTTTTCAAGACTTTGTGGCATTTACTTGATTGCATTCATGTTTTCCGTTCATGGTGATCTTGCTTTCAGAAGTTCTGCAATTCTCTCAGGCTTTATCTTGTTTCAGTGTCTGCCAATTACGATGAGATTGCTGTAAAGGCGCTCCATTTTAGGTTTGCTCTTGGATTTTAACCCATTTACCCGTCTTCAATTGCCAATCGCGTGTTTATTTGGAATGATTGTCGATGGGGTTTGTAGCGCGAAGAACTATAGTGGATAAGTATGTGTGTGGTGGGGTGAGGTTTGTGGTTCGGTGCGGTAAAGCCATATATGAGTAGTGATTTCGTAAACGATTATTATACTCCTAGTTGCCTTACTATGGTACGTCAGGGGTTTCTATTTATCCGTAGTTTTATCACGTCTTGGCCTCGAATCCTTGTACGTTTCTCCTCTCAACTGAATCTATATTTTAAGGGGAGCCGTTTCGTTTTACTGTTAGCATTTAGTTCGACATTTTTGTTGGGCATTTGATGGGCAACCGCGACTGGTTGGTTATCGTGTGGTCCATTTAGGTGTTTTTTTCTGCAATGTTTTAGAGCTCGTTTCGATCATGTCTGTATTTGTTGATTTCTGTATTCCTTTGCCAGTTGTATCAAATAGTGCCTCCAGCACATCATGGTTTCAGATCTCTGTAGTTTGAAAGTGTTTGTATTGCCCAATCCTTTGTGACTGTGGCATCATATTGTAACACTGGATGTATGAAAGCCTTGTTTGGTTTAAATGGGAGGGGTTCTGTTTGTTGACTCCAAAGGATTTTCATGAAGCATCTTAATGGATTTATTCGTGTTCGTGTGAGAGTTGATTAAGTTTCATTTTCTGTTCAAGCTCACACCTCAACATCTAGCTTTGTCGCATCATTTGAATGAGATTCCGTTTCCTTTCCAAGTTCTTCTCTTGACTGCCCCGTGAACTCATTTTTATACAACTTTTACGACAACCACCTTGAGGTGCTCACTTTATACACGGACTAACGTTTAAGTACCTTTTTCATTTCAGAATAAGGTGTTTCAGTTAAATGGAATCCTCATCGATGGAAAAGTTTACATGTACAATATTATGGTTTAGTCAAATGGGAAACAAAATTTTCTTCAATTTTTGACGAGGATATATATCAATTCAAAATTTCGTCAAAAACTTGAATTCTTTTTTGTCCATTTTACGACCGAATTAAGTTCTGCACACAAAAGTAACTTGTTTTCATTTATCATGCGGGTGAAATTGCTTATTACTGTCGAATAAATGGACTCTGCAGTTATAAATTGCGTCCACTGCACACATACAGTCACACACAGCATACCCTCACCTACAAAAACAAACAAGCTGGGAAATAAATTTGTTCACCTATTTCCAGTTAAGTGAAAAGTGAATGTATGCTTTCATTTACAGTTGCTTGCCGTCACTGGTACCCCTTTTCTTCATAACAATACTTGGACCCATCCCCCCCCCCCACCTCCCTTTCCCTTCTCATTAGATGGGCGAGATGTCGTATCCTTTGGTTTCTTTGAAGAGAACCTGAATGTCCAGAAAGTGTCTGTTTGGTGAATGTCAGCAAAATTCGTATGGAAAAAAACACCCTGCAACCGAGTTGTTGTCTTTTTCTAGTATTGATTTGGAAAAAAACGCTTTAGCAATTTTAATTTTAGCTGACCCAATGTGCCCCCTCATTTCTAAGACTTCTCTTCAAGAGACGAAGGTGAATATTATTTCTTCGTTACAATTATGTTGACGGTCAGTGATGAGAAACGGTCTAGAGCATGTTAAAGCGGAACACATCCCCATCAAAGGGTTTGCTTTCTTTCGTTTTACATACAGCTTGATCAAACTTTTATGATTTTTTCCCACAGATTTCAATACCATCTTTTTTGTAATTTGAAAAGACGGGAACCTCTGTTCAAGCGTACACATGTGGATAAAATGTTGATGGATGCGAAGATAGGTCCAAGGTAGGGAAGGGGTAAGAGACACATTTCTAAATTACGTGTTATAAAGTGCATGCTGACAACTGTCTATGTAGGATTGATGATGAGTTGTGGATATGCGTTCGCCACTCGTCATGTATATTACACAATAGTTTGAGTTGTAAGGGATGTGTTTTCGCTTACAGGATATGGACCATTCACCCAAACGATTGTTACCAGTGGCCATAGAGTGGAGGTAAATTCGTTTTGCAAAAAGCCCTTTTTTCTGAAAAGAGTTTCAGTTCAGAGGGTGCAGATTTTGGGGTGTGTATATCACAAATTGCGGTCTGTAATGGGGGTGTTTTTCATCGTGGAAATGGTTGAAGTATGTTTGGTTTCATCCACCTCTTCAATTAACACTTCAAGACACACAAACACCCTAGCGACCGATGAACGCATTTTCAGTTCTGCACATGCGTGTATGTATATCAGAATTCGCATAAATGCAATAGCGATTGTTGTTTAACTCGATGGGCAAGTTCTGCTTCCCTGTTATAATAGGACCCACCCTATCAAACGTGTTACTCCACTGAAATGGGCAACACAACAGCCAATCGTAATTTAGTTTTTCTCTACTTGCTGTGGTCATGATCGAGGCATATATTGTGGCAGTGATCTTAAATCACAGTAAATGGTTAATGGGTCAATGTAATTTTTATTGGGGGGTTAACGACACATCCGTGTTGTGGGTAAATGCTGTGTTTATAGAACTTCGACTTAGCTTTATTATTAAAAGGTGTGTGCCATAAATCCGGGTGATCTTGCTGTTCCAGAAAGGCCAATGTGTGTGATGTATGGGCGATTCTTCACTCCAGGAAATGACGAACCCGTTCCAGAATTGTTTTTTGAGATTGGATAAGGATACGGACAGGGCTGAAAAATGAGGGAGCGTTAGGTAAAAATTCACAATTTTTCAATATTCGGCTTTTTTATAAGCATGCGTTTCGATGAGGAAAAAAGAGCATTTGCACAAGCAGCATCTACTAGGTTTTGGTTTAAAACATTGACTTATTTAGTACATTCGTTCTTGTGATCTTTGTGTTTAAAGTTTGGCATTGGGCGATCACATTTCGTAACTGAATAAGCACTAATCACCAGTCAGCTGTTACTATTTATAGTAACTTTGTATATTATGAAGTGTTGCGAGTTGCGTGGGACAGGATAAGTGAACAGATCTAAAAAAAAATCGTCTGCAAAACCATTGCATTGGCTTAAAGAGTAGCTTATCCAATCTTTCTTCATGTCAATGGAGATTCTTTATATCAATTAAACTGGTATCTTTTCCGCATATCTCCCACAAAACCTTTTAGATTATCATTATCGCCTCATTAGCAAACAGACTGTCTGAGACAGATCAAAGTGTTAAAGTTTTAAGTTTTCTATTTATTATTTGACGCATTTCAATGTCTAGAGTAGTGGCTCAGAAGGATAAAGCGTTTGGTTCACTGCATAAAAGTTTGCGACGGCTGGGTTCGAAACCCACAACACCTTCGTTTTCGTCGCTACCCAAACATATACATTTTTTGCTATGTTTTTTATGTTATCTTCGTACATCATGTATATCTTCGCAAATAAGCCCGTCATATGTTAGGATACTCCACAATCCCTACATTCAAACGAAAGTGTTGGGAAGCAACCAATTGCCCAAAACAGGTCCAACAATTTTTGAATTATTGAATTTAACTTTACGTGGGCGCTCCCGCGTTGTGTCCCTGGGCAAGGCACTTAACCCCGATTGCCAACATGTGGGCACGATGACGTTGTGTACTAAGGCGTACTGCACGTCGAAGGTGCGCATGTCTTCAACTAATCTAACCGTGCCTGTGCCGCGGTGCAGAGTTCAGAGTTACGATGTTGGAGAGTTGACTGCTGCTCGTCGTTGCTCAGTGGTTCTCGCCGGGTACTCCGGCTTCCTCCACCTGTAAAACTGTCATCGACATCATATGACCCTGGCTGTTAATGTGTCGTTAAAACCTAATAAAAAAAAACAAAAAAAAAACTTTATGTAGGCTTATGTGTTACAAAAATTAGACCAGTCAAATAACGGATTGGTATCCTTGACTATCACTGCCTTGTGCATTTTAAGCACCGTATATTGGAGATAACTTAATAAATAAGTCATGTGACGAACTGAAAGAACACAATTTAATGGCAATGTTTTATCACTATCACAGAACAACGCTTTCCATCTGGGTTGATTCCTTGGTCTCGCCTTTAACTCCAGTTGCCCAAGTAGACACACTGCAGGGAAGTGTTTAAAGGGGCATATAACATGTTGGTTGTATACTTGCTTTCAAACGATGATAATCCCGTTCGTCCAAGTTTGATTTGTTGGAGTGTCAGACCGTTAGTAGACACGAATCCATGGTTCTCTCCGGTTACTGCGACTTTCTTTAAGCGACTCTGGTTGTTCAAAGTGTCGTTAAACCCCAGTTATAAACAAATGAGCGCATTCGATCACTAAACTTTATATGTATTGAATTTGAGTTAAAAGATGTTGCTTCGTCATAAAACGGGTAAAACGACCCGACTTACAATATCATTTGAGGCTGATCAGAGGAAGCTGAACAGGAGTGGGGACAGTAGCGTATCCCCACCCCACTTGCAGCACACACTTTTTGAAGACAAATATCCTAGTCGACAACTCAAATTTCAGTGCAGATTTGGTAACAGTCCCGGAATCTCTCCATAGCAGTAGCAAACAGTTAATGAATCTATCAGTGTCTGCGAGTGATGTTTGAAAAGCGGAATTCATCACACGCCTGCCAAGAGAGATCGGCTGCTGTGTGGTTCACGTCGTGTCTACCTTAGGGACAGGGCCGTCGATAAAGGGGGTTTTGAGAGTGTGGCATGAACCGCCATAATTTTGTTAATCGGGATATTTGCGTCAGGATTGCAGTCTAAGATATCAATTCTCTCTAGCTAGCAACCATGTACTTTCTTGAAAGACTAGATTTGATAGTCTAACTTGTGTCGTGTCGCACATACAGTCGGTCATACAAATGGAGGTTTGTAGTACCCGATCCTGACTGTTCTAGATCCGGCATGACCAGTTTGGAGCACCGGTAGAGTACGTGTTACTTACACGAAATGTTGTGTCATCAATATTAAATGTATATTTTATATATAATATATCCAAGTATAATTTTTGAAGATTTTTTTAACTATTATGTCAATTATCTAATACCCCAACCACACCATAAAAGCACGCCTTCAGCAGTGACATGACCTAATGAAGTCGTTGTTATGTATGAGCCAACACGGTCGTGATAAATAATGTTTACACCCCCCCCCCCCTAAAAAAAATATCGGTTATGTTCCCGACGCCCTCATTACTAATGTGTTCACAGTGGCAGCCCACCCCAATCCCACCCCACCACTATAAAACAGCTGTCCGGCAGCTCATCTTTCGCTAACCACCGTTTTCCGAAGGGATTATGGATTTGTGGATTATCGAGAAAATTTGCCATGCCGTTGTCGGTGGCTAGACGTTAGTAGTATAGTATGTACCGGATCGTGCCTCATTACCCGGACTTTTGGGGGAGCAGCTAGTGTTAAATTCCCATAGGAACCGAACTTTTGGGGGAGCAACTTGGGGGAGGAAAAGTACGGCTCCATGAAGCTAGATCCGACAAGTGGTGTAGGTGCTGTATATATAGTATGCTATGACATGTATAGTGATAAATGTACGCATGGGGCTATAGGTATATATTATGGGTAAGTGGTGGAAAGGTGATGGGAAAATTGGGTTTTCTTGAAAGTTTTTCCCGCGAAAAGGTTGACGTTGCTATTGACGTCGTGGCGTCATGATACGCGCGCGACGTCATAGAGATGCTGACCGCTATTATTGTCCAGTATACAATCTGACATAACGTTATTCGGGTCAGTGGATGTCGGACTTCTCGTATGGGAGGAGGGGGGTGGTGATATGGTAGTAGTGGTGTATATCCATGTTGGTATACTATTAGCCCTTGGGTCTTCATATTATGCTATGTCTGCTATAGCTAGGTCAAGCAGTATTGGGGGGGGGGGGGCAGGGGAGGGGGTGGGTAATGCATGGTCGGCCAGTGCGGTATTGCGAGATAATCCTTGCTGGTTTAGATTGGCAGTATAGGATGAATGGTCTGTTAGCCTATTACTAACCTACCTTAGTACTACTAATCTACCGAATCCTTTGTATTATCTTATGGCTGGTATTGGTAGTTTAGTGTTTGGTCGGGCAGTATTATAATCGTTTGTTTTGAAGGGGCGGGGGGGGGGGGGCTTAGGATGCATGGTATATACCCCTGTAGGTCCAGTCCTCGATATTTTTAACCAGCCGATTGCTTTGTACTATTCAATGACTGGTATAGGGAGTACGTTATGGCAGGTTGAGTGGTATTGTGGAGTGGGGGTGGGGGTAATGCCTGGCAGTATATAACAGCGGTATAGTATGGATGATATATACCTCTGTGGGCCCCTGCAGGTCCCATGTTAGCCCTTAGTACTATTAATTCACCTGATGCTTCATGTTATCCTATGACTGGTATAGGTAGTATGCAATGCTAGGCATAGGGGTATTGTGGGTAGGGGTACTGCCTGGTAGTTTAGAACGGTACTATAGTATGGGCTGTATATACACCAATAGGCCCCCTGTTAGTGCTTGGTACTATTAACCAACCGATTACTTTGTTTTATTATATGGCTGGTATATATAGTACGTTATGGTAGAGCTAGTGATTTTGTGGGGGTGGGGGTAATGCCTGACAGTATAGAACAACAGTATAGTGTGGACAATATATAGCTCTCTGGGCCCCAGACAGCCGTTGATACTACTAATCGACTTAATGCTTTATGTCACCCCATAACTAATATAGGTAGTATGTAATGTGGGGCCAGACGTTATTGTGGATGGGTGGGTGTAATGCATGGTCGCCTAGTGTGGAAGTGTAGGATGTACGCGTTCTCCCCTACAGGTCCCATGTTAGTCCTTAGTACTATTAATCCGCCTAATGCTTCATGTTATCCTATGACTTGTATAGGTAGTATGTAATGCAAGGCCAAGGGGTACTGTGGGTATGTGTAATGCCTGATCTCAAAACACGGAATCCAAATTTTACAGAGTCGTCTAGGAATCCCATTTTACAGAATCCTTTTTAAAGAATCCCTTACCAGGCAGTACCCCTACCTACAATACCCCTATGCCTAATATTGCATACTACCTATACCAATCATAGGATAACATGAAGCATCAGGTGAATTAAAAGTACTAAGGGCTAACATGGGACCTGCAGGGACCCACAGAGGTATATATCGTCCATACTATACCGCTGTTCTATACTGCCAGGAATTACCCCCACCCCCACTCCACAATATCACTTGACCTGCCATAACGTACTCCCTATACCAGTCATTGAATAGTACAAAGCAATCGGCTGGACCTACAGGGGTATATACCATGCATCCTAAGCCCCCCCCCCCCCCCCCCGCTCAAAATAAACGATTATAATACTGCCCAACCTAACACACTAAACTACCAATACCAGCCATGAGATAATACAAAGGATTCGGTAGGTTAGTAGTACTAAGGAAGGGGGTAATAGGCTAACAGACCATTCATCCTATGCTGCTAATCTAAACCACCAAGGACTATCTCGCAATACCGCACTGGCCGACCATGCATTACCTCCCCCCCCCCCCCCCCACAATACTGCTTGACCTAGCTATAGCAGACATAGCATAATATGAAGACCCAAGGGCTAATAGTATACCAACATGGATATATACCACTACTACCATATGACCACCCTCACCCCCCCCCCCACCCCCCCATACGAGAAGTCCGACATCCACTGACCCGAATAACGTTATGTCAGATTGTATACTGGACAATAATAGCGGTCAGTATCTCTATGACGTCGCGCGCGTATCATGATGTCACGACGTCAATAGCAACGTCAACCGTTTCGCGGGAAAAACTTTCAAGAAAACCCAATTTTCCCATCATCTTTCCACCACTTACCCATAATATATACCAAAAGCCCCATGCGTACATTTATCACTATACACGCCATAGCATACTATATATACAGTACCTCCACCACTTGTCGGATCTAGCTTCATGGAGCCGTACTTTTGCTCCCCCCAAGTTGCTCCCCCAAAAGTCCGGTTCCTATGGGAATTTAACACTAGCCGCTCCCCCAAAAGTCCGGGTAATGGGGCATACTATACTACTGACGTTTATGCCACAGTTATAAATGGATATACATCCGAGCATAAAAGTTCGTCGCTAAACGGTATGTATCCCCGGATCTTTTTTTCTCCCACGCTTTACCGCAGCTTTCCACAAAATTTCAGCGCCTCGGGTCTCCATTTTTTCAAGACTTTGTGGCATTTACTTGATTGCATTCATGTTTTCCGTTCATGGTGAGCTTGCTTTCAGAAGTTCTTCAATTCTCTCAGGCTTTATCTTGTTTTAATGTCTGCCAGTTACGATGAGATTGTTGTCAAGGCCGCTCCATTTTAGGTTTGCTCTTGTATTTTAAACCATTTATCCGTCTCCAATTGCCAATGGCGTGTTTATCTGGAATGATTATCGATGGGGTTTGTAGCGCGAAGAACTATATTGGATAGGTGTATGCGTGTGGGGTGAGCGATGGGTGTTCCGTGCGGTAAAGCCATATATTAGTAGTGATTTCGTAAATGATTATTATACTCCTAGTTGCCTTACTATGGTATGTCAGGGGTTTCTATTTCTCCGTAGTTTTATCACGTATTGGCCTCGAATCCTTGTACATTTCTCCTCCCAACTGAATCTATATTTTAAGGGGAGCCGTTTCGTTTTACTGTTAGCATTTAGTTCGACATTTTTGTTGGGCATTTGATGAGCAACCGCGACTGGTTGGTTATCGTGTGGTCTATTTAGGGTTTTGTTTCGGCGATGTTTTAGAGCTCGTTTCAATCATGTCTGTATATGCTGATTTCTGTATTCGTTTGCCAGTTGTATCAAATAGTGCCTCCAGCACAACATGGTGTATTCGTTTGACAGTTGTATCAAATAGTGCCTCCAGCACAACATGGCTTCAGATATCTGTAGTTTGAAAGTGTTTGTATTGCCCAATCCTTTGTGACAATGGCCTCATATTGTAACACTGGTTGTATGAAAGCCTTGTTTGGTTTAAATGGGAGGGGTTCTGTTTGTTGATTCCGAAGTTTTTCGTGAAGCATTTTAATGGATTTATTCGTTTTCGTGTGAGAATTGATTAAGTTTCATTTTCTGTTCAAACTCACACCTCAACATCTAGCTTTGTCGCATCATTTGAATGAGAATCCGTTTCCTTTCCAAGTTCTTCTCTTGACTGCCCCGGTGTACTCATTATATACTACTCAAAGTTTGCTAAGCGCCAAGTATATCCAACTACCTGTTTTACGTTTTAGTTGAAATATTGTAATGAAAAGTGTATATATTTTTTATTTCATTATATCTTTAATGACTGAAGTTCAGAAATTAAGATTTTATTTGTGTTTGAAATTATTTTTCAGCTTTTGAATACGATAACCATGGAAAATTGATATTATTGGTAAAAGAGGAAATTTTTCAATTTTCCAAAAAGTTAACGGAGCGAACTGGTATGGGTTCAATATCGAGTATGAGGCCCATTACTGTTAATTACAGCTTGACAACGCATTCTCATGCTCCCAATCAGGTTCCTGGTAGTCCTTTTTGGGATGTTGTTCCATTCTTTAACCAGCATGGCTCCAAGCTCCTGAGCACTTCTTGGCTTGACTGAGGGGGCTGAAATTGCAAGCTGCAACTCATTCCAGACATGTGCGACTCTCCAATTGCTTGTGACATGAGACAATCACATAAACAAGATATTATTTGCTATTGTCTGAATATGTCACATGAGCAATGAAAACAAATGCTTCTGCTCTGGTATCATTTTTTTTTTCTTGATGACTTTAGGGTGGCATCAACCACTCATACAGCTAATTCAGTATAGCAGGGGCAGTGATGCACACATACAGTCACATCAGTATGTGTGCATCACTGTTGCTATCGCGGCTGCCCACTACTAAGGGAGGGTGACATTAAACACCAATAAGTACATTAGCATGGAAGAAAACAAACTATAAACCTTTGCTATTGTTTTGTTTACTGACAATTAACCCTCTTATGATAGACCTAGCCCCAACTAAAATTGTAATCACAAACCCATGATAACATAGTCACTTCCTAAGACTATGATATAGCCCCCCCCCCCCCGCCCCTCCACTACATTCAAACTATCATACCATGATATAGCAAGTTACTCCCACTTGACGCACCTCCCCACCCCGACCTACAAAGTCCTATATTATCGCGTCATATATTGTTGTTGATTATTTGTTAATGCAATTGTGGACTAAATCATTACTATAATTTTTTTAAGCTCCTATCACTGATTCAACCCTCAACTTGCAATATCACCGACATGGCTCGATCAGCCTCTATATTTCATACGGTACAAGTAGGCCATGACATGATCTCGCTTGTCAAACATTGTTATATTCGAAATGTGACAAAAAATACAACAACTGTAGACTTGTAGATAAACCAACTGCTTGCTTGTAACTGTAATCTTAATCTTGTTTTACAGTTGCTGTCAAATCAGTAGTTCTCAAGTATTTTATACATGAGAACTTCTGATCAGTGTTTTCTCTCGGCGTGGTTCAACTGTAATATTAATTATCAGGCACCTTGTTTACCACGGACCTGGTGCATTTTGTATTAAAAAGAAAACGACTTCATGTGACACAATTGGACTTTATTAATAATGAATAACCACGCTTCACCGTTTGGATTATTCTCTACTTCATGATGTCCATACTCCAGCATTAACCCCTAACGTTATCATAAGAGATGTCCTATATTAGGACTCGGATTCGTCGGTTATTTATTTTTATCTTTCTTTCTTTGTGTGTGAAGAGAAGGCCGTCCCGAAGACTCCTCCTTAAATTTGAGACCGAGTGAACCACTGCGGTGGCAATTTTTTTTTAAATTCCTTAAAAAAATAACTTCATGTACGAGCTGTGCTTGTAATTTCTTGACTGGTCTATTTTGAGCGAAGCAAGAGTCTTCTATGGCATTAAATGATGACACATGTACCATATTGGGGAACAGGTTTTAGTCCTATAATGGTTTATCGTCCCCTGGGCACCAATGTGCCTAATGGCAAGTAGAGCACACTACTGCGCTGGTTATTTTCTAACTGGTTTATCTCAATCAAAACAAGAGTCCGTATTGAATTGACTGACCCTGCATATGCCATATTGAGGCACTATCTGACCCTGTAATGATTTGTTGTCTCCCTAACCCCGGGTTTGAATGTTGCCTGCGTGCCTAATGGCACATGGGTCACATTGGAGCCCAGGGGAAGTTGTTTCTCTTCCGCACTGTTTTGTACTGAACCAACTACAACTGTGGTGAGTAATAAATGTTGAAAGTCTTACTTGCATCGCGCAAAGCTTTCGCTACTTTTCCTATACAAAATTGTGATTGAACAAAGGGGAGATCACTATATATTGGTCACTGTATATTGTTAACTGTATATTGATTATGGAACAGTTTAGAATCATTGTGGAATGTTAGGTATATTGTGGGGACCCACTCCATTAACAAACCCATTAGCAATTGCATAATTGAATAACCATGTTGAATGGATAGTACTTTCAAAACACATACCAATCCTAGTACCATCGGTGCCAAATTGACATATTTATTGCATTCGGTTTTGACTAAATTGCACTTCATTGAATAAAAAACATGCAACTTGTCGGTAATTAACCCGATAGTCACTGCTTTCCCATAGCTTCCTTGACCTACACGAATGTGGTGTCCGTACGTACAATATATCCACGTGGTCTGCCTTGCCTTGCTTGACAGAGCTCCACGAGCTGTATCAAACAGGACATGGTAGATTAAATGTTCAACTGACCCACAGATTATAGGAAAGCGATTAATTTTCTGATAATCGAATACTCATGTTAGTTGAATAATTCTCACTGGCCGAGTGGCTTTTCGAATGATACAGGTCGCTGCTCCACAAGTTAACGTAAAATACACCAAACTGGATTGAAAAAAAGATCGTATCATTATAATAATAATTCCTCAGACCAAACCAGCGGAAAATCAAACCTGGCTTTCTTGTGTAGATTGTCCAGATTTAGGTTACTGTGTAATCTACTACAATTTCTGCACTTTTTTGTGAATATATTGTATGACATCTCTCATCATCTTCATCAAACATTGCCATTATATTTTATTGTACATATTCTTGACAGCACGATTATGAATTCTCATTTCGAAACTTCATATTGCTCACTACAACCTTATTTACCAGTTCTTAACTTCAGAACTAACCTTGGAGCTTGCCCTCGCCCCCCCCCCCCACCGCCCCCTCCGCCCCCATACAACACTATGGCTAACAAGATTACTCTGGATGAAATTCAAAGCAACGATTCTTTTGATTTCATTAGTAAGTTCAATACAACTGTCATTGGTAATTCCAGTGATGAGCCCCATCCAGCATTCGCTATTGATAGAAATTGTTGCAAGTACTATAGCCCGAAAGAATTAGAAACGACTGTAGTAAATGAAAATAAAACTCTGTCTTTACTCACCATGAATTGTCGAAGTCTGAACGATAACTGGGACAACTTCCATAACTTAATTTGCGATCTCCAGCCATCATTCTCTCAGTTTTTATCCCCCATGTTTTTGAATCCCTGTTTATAGAAATTACTTCCAAACATAAATGTATAGTTGGTATAATTATAGACCCAACACAGCCCCGAACGCCGATTTTGACTTGTTTCTGGAAACGCTTACACAGTTGATCAGCAAGATAAATAATGAAAATAAAAAGGCCTACCTGATGGGAGATTTTAATATTGATCTTCTTAGTTTTGGTAGCCATAACCAAACTAATCAATTTATTGATTTAATGTTTAGTGCAGGTTTCTTGCCCGTCATCACAAAACCAACAAGACTTACAGATTATTCTGCGACGCTAATTGACCATATATTTTGCAATACAAATGATGATAACAAAGCAGGAATAATCACCACAGACGTGAGTGATCACTTTGCGACATTTTATGTCGACGAGATGGCACGTCGTAGTTACACATGTAAAGAAAAATTTGAAAGATCGTTTAAAGAGAAGAACTCAACGAGACTGAAAAACATTCTGTCTATTTGCGACTTCTCAAATATATATAATGCAACCTGTCCTAATGAAGCGTATGAAAATCTGATTGACAAACTCCACCAAGCCTTCAACGTCGCCTTCCCTTTGCAAAAAGGTATTTGTTTCCCCCAAACGAGTAAAACGCGAGCCATGGATGACTGCCGATCTGCTACAATCCTCACTAAATAAGGAAAAGCTTCTTAGAAAAAAACTAAAAAATCCCTCAGACTACAATGTTGAACAATATAAAAACACTGTTGTGTTTTCAATCGTCTGAAGCGTAGTTTGAAGACATAATCCTATAACTATGTACTCCTGGAGAATAAACATAATTCAAGAAGACTTGGGAAATTATTCGTAAAGCCATAAACAGATCAAATCGTACCCCAAACTTACCTTGCACCATCAAGGAAAAGAATATGGAAATAACTGACCTTGAAGAAATAGCAGAAAAATTCAACCTGTTCTTTGCTAACATCGTAACAAATGTAAACAAACAAATTCATAGTGTTAATTCGGATTTTTCGGATTACATCAAGTTTAATAACGCCGAGTCATTTTTTATCTCACCTACACATATGCAGGAAATCGTCCTATGTGTAAGTGGTCTACGGCCAAAAAACGAGTAAGGACTGTGACAACATCTCTACCAGTCTGTTAAAAAAGATAATATCAGAAATAGCAGAACCATTAACCCATATAATTAATCTTTCATTCTCAACTGGAAAAGTCCCTGATAAAATGAAAATAGCAAAAATCATACCAATTTTTTAAGTCTGGTGATCATAAACTCTTTAACAACTACAGACCAATCAGTATCTTTCCTGCTCTCTCCAAAGTTCTCGAAAAGATTATGCACCGAAGACTGACCAATTTCCCAAACGAAAACAAACGCAAGGGACATACAACGTTTCATTCAATACTGCATCTTATAAATAACTTTACAGAAACAAACGACAGACCAATCAAAGAGAGCACATTGTCACTTTTCCTTGATTTCTCCAAGGCCTTCGACACGATAAATCACTCAATTCTGTTACAGAAATTGCAGTCATATGGGATAAGGGTGTTGCCAATTCCTGGTTTAAAAACTACTTGTCTGGTCGCTCGCAATTCGTCTCATACAGGAGTAAGTCCCCGGATTTCCAGCCTGAAGTCATGGGTGTCCCGCAAGGTTCTGTTCTTAGGCCCATCCTATTTCTTTTGTACATAAATGATATTCGACGCTTCTAAAGATACTGTCACTCGCTGATGATACAACTGCATTCACCTCTGGTAACAACCTGGACACCTTAATTGACACGACGAACAATGATGTGTCAAAAATAAGTGATTGGTGTGCCGCTAACAAACCCCTCCTGAACGCCAGCAAAACCAAATGCATCTTGCTCCATCCACAAGGCTCAACTTATGTTGCGGGTAGGCATGTTACTGTAAATAGCACAAGCATACCTTTGGCTAGTAACAATCATGATGATAACTTCATAAAATTTCTTGTCATCAATATGGATGAACATTTGAGTTTCAAACACGACGTCTCAGCCGTTTGTTCTAAAATATCCAGGGTCATGTATGCAATAAATAGAGCGAAAAATACTTCCCCTCAATGCCATGAAAACCCTGTATTATACCCTAATACATAGCCACTTATTGTACGGGATTCAGGTCTGGGATCATATACCGACCACTAAGAGGATCTTCAAACTCCAAAAAAGGCAGATCGTATTATAGGAAATAAAAGGTATAATGCGCACACCGACCCACTATTTAAAGAACTTCAAATTCTAAAATTTGAAGATCTGTACACACTGCAAGTTCTCCTCGTTATGCATGACTGGTACAACAGCAGATTACCGGATTGTTTCAATGAGACCTTCAAAATATATACAGACCCATCGGGTATGGATACAAGGCAATCAGGGAAACTCCAAACTTCTAAACCAAGAACACAATTTTCTGCTAAACTCCCGCCACACACATTTCGAAACTTATAGAATCAAATCACTCCCCAAAAGCAAAATCTTTCCAGGCCTCAATTTAAGAGAACTCTTGTTGAAGAGTTTTTTTATTCGTACCAGTCAACAGTAAACTGTAATAACCTATGGTTATTGCTAATAGTAAAAAAAAACAACTCTAAAACCCCAAAACAAACAAACAAACATATTTCTATAACAGCAAACGTCTATAATAGATCCTTTCGTTCTTTGCCTGCGTGAGAATGAGAGAAACTATAGCCCTCACCGAATTGTTGCTTAGTGTACTACTTATTGTTTTAATTATTGTACTAACTAACAAGTCGTGTCCCTTGTCTACCTCGTTGTATAGTGGTGGGGACGCTACAGAGCATCAGTGGTGAATTCTCCACCCGACAAGTTTCTATAACTCGCGAATATGGGCCGCAGAAACTGGCGATGGGTTTTCGGCCCGTGGGGGTTGGTCTTATCCAACGGTTCTCGGACTGGCGACTAATCGGCGCCTTTTGGATTCTATGTTCGGGGAGTTGACATGTCATCTCGTGCATTGGTAGCGTTTCTCTCACAAACTGTTTACTATCCCCCATAGTATCTTTCCACGAAGAGGTTCCATCATTAAACCTAATAAGCCAACAACATAAACCTTGCTGTCATAAATATTCTTTTCGTCAAAGGAATGGCAGGAAAACAGCCTTTCAGGCTATGCCATTTCCTTGCAGCCCATTCATCTGTAACCTATTTTATTGTTATCTTGTATATTTTTTATGCTGCAAATAAATCAATCAATCAATCAGTCAATCGATGTGCGATTGGGTTGAGGTCAGGGGATCTTCCTAGTCAGTCTATACGCTCAATCCCCTCTCTCTGTCGGTACTCCCCGACAGCATGGACAACATGAGGACGGGCATTATCGTCTATCTGCATCAGCATACAATCTGACGTGGACACCCAGGATCTCATCAATATACCGCTGTGCAGTCAATGTACAACGTTCAAGTACACAGAGCCCTGTACGCCCATCCCTGCTGACGCCGCCCCAGACCATGATTGACCCTCCACCATAGCAGTCATGCTCAGCAATGTTGGCTGAATGGAATCACTCTCCTGGTATTCTCCATACCCTAGAACGCCTATATATGTGGTCTAGGCAGTACCTTGACTCATCTGTAAAAAGTACAAGTCGTGGTCCATGGCCCAATCATATCGTGCCTGACGGTGGTTCTGGGACAGCGGAATGCGAACACATGGTCTTCTCGATCGGAGACCACATTCGTGCAACCTGCGAGTCTGCGTCGAAACATTTACCCCGGATGCATTCTGAAAGTCACTGCGAAGCTGGGTTGCTGTGGCAAAGCAGTTCCTACGGGCCTGAATGATAAAAAACCGATCTTCAGCTGCAGATGTTGCCCTGTCTCTACCACCACCATGCCGTCTTACAGGTGTGCCATACTGCTGAAATCTTGCATAGGCTCTGGCGATCATCGTATGGTGCACACCAAGGGCTTCACCAACCTGTCGATGGGTAGCCCCTTGCTCCTCCATCTCTGCAGCCAGCCACATTTCTGCTTCAGACAAATGTCTTCTTACATTTGCATTTGCCATATACAATCATTAAATCACAAGGGTTTGTGTTGAAATCAATACCCTACACATGTCATGTACATGTAGATAGTACACGACAACATAATGAAAATCAAGGGGTACATGCTTTCCATGACTGTTACGAAAAGTCTACCTGGCAAGAGAGGTAATGTAAACACTGGGGATCATTTCAATACATTCCTCAATCAGATCCACCAAAAATATCGCAAATATGTTTTTTTTTTTTTTTTTTTTTTTTTAATAAAAGTTTATTAAAACCAAAACAACGTCTACACCGGCATAAAAACAAGGTATCACAGCAAGGGCCGGTGCAGAGCGATGTAACAAACATGATAAAATACAGAAAACACCTTTGAAAAGCAGGTCTCATTAAGAGAAAATTAATCGGGTTATAAGGGAGTAGAAACTAGATTAAACAACAAATTTTAGTTTTAACCGAATACCACCGTTTTCATGAAAATATGGGGAAAATTTTACTGGCACTAGTGAAGCGGAATAGTAATTTTTTATTATTAGAGATGGAACAAATATCAGGCGTCTGGGTCCAATAACGGCAAAAAACCTCCCGAGGAAGACGATAAAAATCAACAAAGAGACGGAAACGGATTCTTCCAAGGAAGGAAGAAACGATTGCCTGGGACGTAATCGAAATAGCAGACGGGGAAATTATATCGTTTCGTCGAAACTATACAGCTGTAATTGCATCGGTAATGAGACAAAACGACGACGCTTTCGCAAAAAACGGACAGGAAGGAGGAAGCATCAAAAATAAAATTGTGACTGGATTTGGAGAAATAACAGCCCCGGTGAGACCTGAAATCCAACGGAAAACAAGATCCCACAGAGACTGAACCAAAGGACAGTCACAAAAGAGATGTTTATTACTTTCAGTAGCGACACGACATAAGACGCACTTATCGCTACCACGAGACCACACCATGCGAACAGCCACAGGAAGAATATTATGTAATAACTTCCATAGGGTGACGCGGGCGAAGGGATCAATGAAAGTATGGTGAAGATTTTTCCAAGCAGAGGCATAATCTACAGATCGATTTTTTGCAACAACTAAAGGAGCACTGGTATATGGAGAAAGCATAATTAAGTATAATTGACGTTTGGAAACAGTGAGAAAGTCATTAATTTCATTGTTGGTGGTGAATAGCTTAAAAGCAAGCCAGCATTTAAAACAAACTGGCTTCCAAAAGGAATGTGGAACATTATTCGATGCCAAAGAAGTATGACCAAACGGTCCGCCTGTAAAGTGGAACCACACGTTACTTCCGCTGGGGAATCGCTCACTCAGGTGTCTACACAGGTGTTAGCACTTTCTGATAAATATAAATTACCGTCCCCTGGAACGCCGCCGTGGCAACGTATCGGAGAGAGTGAATATTTATTTGCCAGAGGGCGCTTGTCAACGGAGGGCCAAGGCTGGGGTTGATCAACTTTGCTGGGGACCTAAGATACTCTTTCACCGTGGACAGGGGATTTTCACTAGCTCACTTTTGTAGATTACAATTGCTTATTCACAAGCCACAGAGTAGCGCCGCGCTTTAATCAATTGTTTTCAACGGTAATGAGCTAGCATGGGCTAATTTCTTGGCGGGGCTGAGGTTCCATCTATTCCTAAGGTACTGAGGGCTTCTTCATTAATAAGATAAAGACTATTAACAATCCAACAATTTTTATATATAAATCTTCTATACTCTTATTTACAAATAGCCAACAAATCCTAAATAAATAATCTCAACACTACTGAAATGAGTTTTGTGACTAGTCACTGAATCCCACCGAAAACAAGTACTAAAATATTGTCTAAAATTAAATTGTTTCCCAAATTTATATTCGTAGAGAAAGGTCGAAGCTGCGACTACTGACAAGAAATCACGAAATCTTTCATTCAACCGCTAATGCGCGCATTTATCCTGTTGCGACTACCACATTATGGGGAATTACCTTTAATACTAAATTTCACCCTTTAGAATATCTTATCACCTACAATTCCTGCTAATAGTGCTTCTAACTCGCAATAATAACAACTGATCATCTAATAACACAGATTCACTAATACACTTAAAACTGTTAACTAATAACTATGTAACTACGACGTGTTATCACAACTAAATACTATAAACTAAATACTACATATACTCATCGATTCTTCTTCGGCGTCTCCCCTCGATGCAAATCATCAGATCGGGAATCCTGTCGTCCAAATGACGGCTTACCGGAACCACACAAATACATTAACTCTTTACTACACCGCGTGAACTAACGATTATTCCATCCTAGCGAGTCTGTCTTGAGGTTAACTCGAGGGGTCTTATATAGGCGCGCGCATCACCTATCAAAAACTTGATTTGGGCAAAGGTGCTAATTTAGAAAAGACGGCTTTGATGACTTGCAGTGACATGAACTGACTTTTCAATAAGTTCTAATTTGGAATGCATTATTTATACAGTCCCTGCATGACAGCGACTGAACAAAGAACGCTTCCCGAATACGAACTTAATTAAATTAATGCGCTTACCCAGTTTACTCACACTGATTATTAAAAAGTTTCTTTCTTTCATTTATTCTAAATAACTCTAATTGTTTACTTATTTCTAAAATTTAGAATAACCTTAAAATAACAACCCTGTGATATAT
Source organism: Pictodentalium vernedei (assembly GCA_031216915.1). Classification (NCBI taxonomy): domain Eukaryota; kingdom Metazoa; phylum Mollusca; class Scaphopoda; order Dentaliida; family Dentaliidae; genus Pictodentalium; species Pictodentalium vernedei. The sequence goes on along the minus strand of CM062288.1, from coordinate 82,822,116 downwards.
GCCTCCCTCTAAATTAAAAAGCTCCGCTTTTTCGACGAATATCTTATTTGGCAAACTTGAAAAAGGTAAAACATGATAAAATGAAATGAATGCATGAAAGATAAAATACAATAATTTTGAAAACTAATGGAGTGTCTATTTGTTTCTTCTTCTGTGATCTTCTCTTCCTTGTAATTGAATATATTGAGGTTGAAAGTGTCCGAGCGCGTTTGTGATACTATGTTGATGTTGAGAATTCGATAATGTCCGATGCCTATAAAATGAATTGTGTCGCCAAAATCGTTAGACGTTGAGTATGAATGTTGAATGTCACGTAGTCCTTTTCCGAATGAATTCCAAATTTAGTTTCTGTGCTGATCCAAAGTTGTTGTCCGCGTGCTTCATGTCCGTTTGTTGTTAATTTATTGTTAGGTCTAGTTCTTTTCCTCATCTCAATGTAGCGTTATTCCTGGGGTTTACTCTTTCTCTTCAGGCTTGTCGTTGTGTATAATTTGGTTTCTTGTTGTGTGTCCTTCGTTTGTGATGTCTGTGTTCTCTGTATAGTACCATTTTACCATCTCCATTTGCAACCTGAAAATATAAACTAGACAAAAATTGAGTTTACACGTTCTGAAAAAAACCTTTTATAATGTTGCCCTGGAGGAAGAAACAAATTAGACGCAGCGCTCTGGTTAACCTGTAGAAAAAAGAGAACAAACATTTCATTGAACAAGGAGCAAATTGAAAAAAAAACAAACAAAAAAAAAACAGAGAGCTACTTTGAAAAACATCACAAATAACCAATCAGGAACTAATCAACCAGTCTTTATATCCAAGCGAAGAGCCTTGCCACAGATCTCCGTTGGATATTTTGCGCAATTTGAATGCAAGTGGGAAGATTGCATTCAGATCACACAATGTTATTATTATTATTATTATTATTATTATTATTATTATTATTATTATTATTATTATTATTATTATTATTATTATTTTAAGGTAGGGGTCCGTCTTGCGGGTGGCCCCTCTAAAGTATTATCATAATTTTAATATCTATCCTTATTAAATTTTCATTTTGCCCTTTAAACATCTGTAACTTTAATACCCAATGAAACTTGTATTACTTTTTAAGCCAGACAGTTACCCTTCAACTGGCAAATGCTTTTTTTCTAACCTCTTTATACAGCTTCGATTGTGCCGGGTAGCGCGTAAGCGGAATACGCGGAGTACACGAGAGAACGCGAGTTTTACGGGGTAATAATAACGAGACAACATCAAATCAGGGAAAAAAAAAAAAAAAACAACGCTTCACCCAACAAAGTGGTGGCGTATCCGTCAAGCGGTACCCACCAAGAAACTCATACTAACCGTAAATTACATATTTATTAACTGACAAATTAAATATCGGGACTTATATTATTTTATTTTATTTATGTATTTATTTTTTTAATAAGCTAACAAATGCTTTGAACACTTAGTTTTGTACTCACAATATCTCCCATTCGTCTAAGTCTGGGATGCTGATGGAATCTGATATTGTGTTGACGCTTGTTTTCAGTTTTCTTTTTCTTCTTTTTCCTTTTGCGGTCTTTGAAATGTGGAATTCTTGGATTAACTCTTCCGGTACATTTTCTCTCGGTTCCCATGTAGTTTCTTTAGATCCCTGCCACTTAATTTTATAATATTTCCGACCGTGGAGTTTCTTGCACGCTAGGATCCTGTCTACAAAATAGGTGTCTTCTTCGTTTTTCTCGGTGTCTTCGTCTGCGGGAGTCTGGTTTTTATCTTCCGGGCGGGGATTCGACGCGATATCGGGTTCTGTATCTGGAGCCCCTGTTTCCTGAGCCGTTTGCTCTTCGAGTGTAGTGGTCGGACGATCCTTAGGGTTGGTGAACGGCTTGAGACGGTTCGCGTGTACTGGTGACTTGAGTTGAATATCGTCCGAACATCTGCGGACAGTGTATGTTGGATTGCTGTCGTGCGTGATATAGTATGGTCCTGTCCAACGTTGGCACAGCTTCCGTGAAAGCCCAGCAGGGGTTTTGTTGTTATATAACCATACTTTGTCACCTGTCGAGAATCTTGGGGGCTTTGCCTTTTTGTCATGCTGTTGTTTATACTTAAGCTGGGCGTCTTTAATATTTTGTTTTACTATTTCTCTGGTGACTTCGAAGTCTTTCTGTATGGCATCTAGAGGTTTATACGCTTCGGTTCCGATGTTGTTCGTTGGAATAAGCTCCGTATCTATCGGTAACTGGCAATCTTGTCCGAATAAAACACGAAAAGGACTCATCTGCGTTGACTCAGTGCACGGTGTTGCCCTATACGCGAATAGCACACTTGGTAAAAGATCCGGCCAATTTTTTTGTTTCGCATCGCAATACATTCGGAGTGTTTTTGTTATTGTCGAGTTCATCCTTTCACACGCGGCATTTGTCTGTGGATGGTAACTGCTTGTCTCCAGTTTCGTAATCTGAAAAAGTTTACAAAGTTCTTTGATAAGTTTTGACATGAAATTTTGTCCTCTGTCTGACAATAGTGTTTTGGGGGCCCCGTACCTACAAATAATTTCTGAATATAGAATTTTAGCTATTTCCGATGCTTCCATTGTTTTTAAGGGGAATGCCTCGGGCCATTTTGTGAAAGCATCAACAATTAACAAAATATATTTATATCCATTCGGAGAGGTCTTGAGGGGTCCTAAAATGTCAATATGGAGACGGCTAAATGGCGCTTCGACAGGTAACGGTTTTAGAGGCGCTGGATGATGGTGGGTCGCATCCTTGTTTTTCTGACACTGGAGACATGATTTTACATAATATTGAATGTCAGAAAATAAGTGTTGCCAAAAATACTTGAATCGAATGGACTGATAAGTTCTATCAATACCTTGGTGTCCACCCAGCAGTGAGTCATGATAGGACAATAGCACATCATTCCTCAAACTGAGTGGCACCACGAGCTCTTTAATTAAACGGTCTATTCTATGGCCCTTACCTTTTGGGTAGTAGAGATGATACAGGATTCCATCTTCCAAAATGTAGTCATTTGCTTCCAAAATGACTCTTCTAGCGTCTTTATCGTCTTCGGGTAATATTCTGTCTTCTAAATATTCGATAAAAACATTTACGTCCGGATCCGATCTTTGTTTATTTTTTATGTCAGCCTCGGAGACGGCTGCGACGCGCGTAATAGAATATATTGGGTCACACTGTTGTATTACCTCTTCGGTTTGTGTTTGAGACGCCGCGTGTTCTTTAACATTGTTTGTGGCCATCACGGTGGCCTGAGCATTATCGCTTACTGTCGGTTTTGTAACTTGTGGATATTCTCGTCGTGATAGCGCATCCGCGTTCAAATGCTTTCTACCTGCTTTATGGATGATTTCAAAATTATACCCTTGTAATTTTAGCGACCAGCGGCCTAATCTGCCGCTACATTGTTTAAGGTGTCGTAAATATGAATTAGCAACATGATCGGTGATTACGGTAAACTTACCATTCGCTAAATAAACATGATAGTGTTTAATACCTTCAACTATTGCGAGACATTCGCGTTCTGAAATACCAAATTTTTGTTCTGCTTCAGAAAGAGACCTGCCTCCATATGAGACAACCACTTCCTTACCATTTTCATCCATCTGACCTAAGATATAACCTATTGAATATCCTGACGCGTCTGTATACAGAAAAAAATCTTTATCATAATCTGGGAATGCCAAAATTGGAGGTTTTGTCAGGGCCTCTTTAATGGTGTTAAAGGACTTCTCACATTCTGCATCCCACTGAAATGGTACATTCTTTTTGAGAAGATTATTGAGAGGTGCTGCTTTTTTCGAAAAATTGAACACGAAACGTCGATAATAGTTACAGAGACCAAGGAAAGCACGAACATCTTTGAGGTTTTTTTGGACGGGGGAACGAGGACACAGCGTCCGTTTTCGAAGTATCAACAGAAATACCATCTTTAGAAAGAACGTGCCCCAAATAGCGTATTTCCTTTGCAGCGAAATCACACTTGGAAGGCTTCAACTTTAGATTTGCTCTACGCAAGGCCTCAAACAATTGTGACAAGTGCTGGAGGTGTTCCTCAAAAGACCTAGAAAACACGAGGATGTCGTCTACGTAACACAAACATGAGTGCCATTGTAAATCTCGAAGGACTTCAGCCATGACCAACTGGAAACTTGAAGCGCTATTCATCAAGCCCATGGGAAGTCTTTTAAATTGATGAACTCCCCTGTGGGTGACAAAAGCGGTTTTGTGTCTGGAATCCTGGTCTAAATCAATTTGGAAATATTCTAAGAACATATCAAGACAAGAGAATATCGTAGACCTTGATTTTCCAAGGGTGTCGAAAACGTCCTCCAACCTGGGCAAAGGAAATGAAATGGGCTTTGTCAAGGCATTCAGTTGCCTGTAATCTACAGTGAACCTAAACGAATTGTCCTTTTTCCTAACCATAACAACAGGGGACATCCATTCCGAGACTGAAGGCTCAATAATGCCATGTTCTTCAAGTTCGTCAATTTGTTTGCTAATCTCTTCCTTCGTTGCTGGCGAAGCCCTATAAAACCGACGTCTCACTGGGGTCGTATCACCTGTATCGATTTTATGGCTATATATGCGAGACATTCCAAGTTCGGACAAATCCTTAGCGAAGCAATCCCTATTCTGACCTATTAGCACCAACAGTGCCTGTTTCTGAAGGCTTGACAAATCAGAGTGGGATAAATCGATGCCAAGCGACTCGACTTCGGCAAAGTAATTGTCATAATTGTTGGAACCATCATGACCAATGTAATTCACCGTCGCTTTGGCACTAACATCGCTTTTTTCAACTGAATGCAGAATATCATCAGGACGGATGGGGTAAAAACAACCGATAACCTGTGAAGATGTGAGCCTAACATAGGAATTGGTGGGGTTAAGAACTTTAGAAACAGCCCTATTGTTAATCACTTCTACAAGCGTACGTGCAGCCAAAATGTTCTTGTGACTAACTAAATTTGAATCCGGTTCGATAATACCTACACGTGAAGTAATTCTATCAAAACCCACACGTACCGGTATAATAGTCTCACTTCGGGGTTCCAAAGTTACGTCCTCTAGCACTGTTACATTATTTGCACAATTAGGTTGTTCTTCGATATTGTTTATTGGAGCGTGTGTCATACCATTCTGCAGTATAAGAGTTCTCTGACCTAGGTCAATATTAGCCTTGTTTTCAGTTAAAAAGTCCATACGTAAAATAATATGTGCTGGCATTTTTTCCAAAATTAAAAAAGTTTGAGTCATATCTAGCCTACCCAGGGATAAATGTAAATTTGTTTCTCCTAAAACCTTCAGTAAATTGCCGTCTACACCCGCTATGAGTTTAATACTAGGAGGAAGAATTTCAATTTTGCCCCACAAGCGAACGGACTCTAAGATTTCTTTTGATATACAGGAGCGACTGGCTCCCGTATCAACCAGTGCAGGAATTCTAGTATATATATTTTCCAACCTAACGTCGACTTTATTTCCATCCATTTCCGAACTAACTGAGGTGCTTAGTACAGGTATCGCATTAAATCTGCATGTTGAACTAACATGGCCAATGCACTTACATGTGTTACATCTATAATTCCTAGCGGGACAAGTTGATGAGTTATGGTAATGTCTTCCACATCTATGGCACAAGGGAAATTGCCGCCTCTTACCTATAAACGGGCGATACTCTCGACGTCTTGAGAAATCTCTTTCATTGTGTAGTTGGCGCTGGCCACAGTCATTCCAGTGTTTATGTGGGTCAGAGTTACGCGAGATCTGGGCAGCTCGAATTGCATTTTGCTGAATGACTTTCTCCTTAATTTCACGAATGTAATCAAACATCTCTCGGAAAGTTTCTGTGGAACCCATTGTCAGTCTAATGAGAGTACTGGGAAAGGTTCAAGCTAGATAGATGAACTAATTCGGATTCTCCACCAAATATGACCAAACGGTCCGCCTGTAAAGTGGAACCACACGTTACTTCCGCTGGGGAATCGCTCACCCAGGTGTCTACACAGGTGTTAGCACTTTCTGATAAATATAAATTACCGTCCCCTGGAACGCCGCCGTGGCAACGTCTCGGAGAAAGTGAATATTTATTTGCCAGAGGGCGCTTGTCAACGGAGGGCCAAGGCTGGGGTTGATCAACTTTGCTGGGGACCTAAGATACTCTTTCACCGTGGACAGGGGATTTTCACTAGCTCACTTTTGTAGATTACAATTGCTTATTCACAAGCCACAGAGTAGCGCCGCGCTTTAATCAATTGCTTTCAACGGTAATTAGCTAGCATGGGCTAATTTCTTGGCGGGGCTGAGGTTCCATCTATTCCTAAGGTACTGAGGGCTTCTTCATTAATAAGATAAAGACTATTAACAATCCAACAATTTTTATATATAAATCTTCTATACTCTTATTTACAAATAGCCAACAAATCCTAAATAAATAATCTCAACACTACTGAAATGAGTTTTGTGACTAGTCACTGAATCCCACCGAAAACAAGTACTAAAATATTGTCTAAAATTAAATTGTTTCCCAAATTTATATTCGTAGAGAAAGGTCGAAGCTGCGACTACTGACAAGAAATCACGAAATCTTTCATTCAACCGCTCATGCGCGCATTTATCCTGTTGCGACTACCACATTATGGGGAATTACCTTTAATACTAAATTTCACCCTTTAGAATATCTTATCACCTACAATTCCTGCTAATAGTGCTTCTAACTCGCAATAATAACAACTGATCATCTAATAACACAGATTCACTAATACACTTAAAACTGTTAACTAATAACTATGTAACTACGACGTGTTATCACAACTAAATACTATAAACTAAATACTACATATACTCATCGATTCTTCTTCGGCGTCTCCCCTCAATGCAAATCATCAGATCGGGAATCCTGTCGTCCAAATGACGGCTTACCGGAACCACACAAATACATTAACTCTTTACTACACCGCGTGAACTAACGATTATTCCATCCTAGCGAGTCTGTCTTGAGGTTAACTCGAGGGGTCTTATATAGGCGCGCGCATCACCTATCAAAAACTTGATTTGGGCAAAGGTGCTAATTTAGAAAAGACGGCTTTGATGACTTGCAGTGACATGAACTGACTTTTCAATAAGTTCTAATTTGGAATGCATTGTTTATACAGTCCCTGCATGACAGCGACTGAACAAAGAACGCTTTCCGAATACGAACTTAATTAAATTAATGCGCTTACCCAGTTTACTCACACTGATTATTAAAAAGTTTCTTTCTTTCATTTATTCTAAATAACTCTAATTGTTTACTTATTTCTAAAATTTAGAATAACCTTAAAATAACAACCCGTGATAGAAGAATAAAAAATGACGTAAATGAAAGCCCATCCAATATTTGGTAAATGGCTTCCATTTAGCCATGCATATCTAAAAAGGATCGAAGATGACGCAATCTAAGATCCCTGACCTTAGCTATTATATTAATGAGCCACATACCACCTTTACATTTCGGGAGATACATGGTAGATCTGGCAATGGGTTCATTACCACGACTGCCCCAAATAAATTTAAAAATTGCATGTTGGAACAAATTAAGGTATCGTACACTCATTGGAATAACTGAGCATACATACCAAAGCTTGCTAGCAACATAACAATTAGCCAAAGCTGCACGTCCAAAGAAGGGAATGGATCGTGTTCGAAATAAACGAAAAGACGATGTTATCTTAAAATACAAGGAGTGATAATGGTCATCCATCGTGAGGGACGAGCCGAATTTGATTCCAAGAATCTTCAGACTGTCCACCCAGGATATACCAAAGGGATGATCCTCACGAGTACGCCATTTGCCAAAAAAGAAACCCTTAGTTTTTGTCATTTTTTATTTTGAGCCTGAGGCTCTACCGAAACGATTAGATAAATACAATAATCGTTTCATAGAACTATCAGACTTTAAAATGCAAGTACTATCATCGGCGTATGATGATATTTTAGCTACATCGCAAATATGCCACAAGCAAATTTCACAATGATGTGTCAAAAATTTTGGTGCTTAGAAAACTTTGAGTCGAATATATACAACTTTTACGACAACCAACATTTTATCACTTTTTGCACGGGGATACCCCTTCAAAATTTGTCAAAAACTTGAAAACTTTGTTTGGCCATTTTACGACCCAAATAATTTCTGCACACAAAAATAACTTGTTTTCATATATCATTCGGGTAAAATTGCTTATTACTGTCGAATAAATGGACTCTACAGTTATAAATTGTGACCACTGCACACATACAGCCACACACAGCATACTCTCACCTACAAAAACAAACAAGCTGGGGAATAAATTTGTGAACCTATTTCCAGTTAAGTGAAAAGGGAATGTATGCTTCTATTTACAGTTGCTTGCCGTTACTGGTACCCCTGTCCTTCATAACAATACTTTGACCTATGCCCCCCCTTTTCTCATTAGATGGGCGAGATGTCGTATCCTTTAGTTTCTTTGAAGAGAACCTGAATTTCCAGAAAGTGTCTGTTTGGTGAACGTCAGCAAAATGCATATGGAAAAAAACACACTGTAACCGAGTTGTTGTCGTTTTCTAGTATTGATTTGGACAAAAAACACTTTAGCAATTTTAATTTTAGCTGGCCCAATGTGCCCCCTCATTTCAAAGACTTCTCGTCAAGAGACAAAGGCGAATATTATTTCTTCATTACAGTTATGTTGACGGTCAGTGACGAGAAACGGCCTAGAAGTTGAAGCGGAATACATCCCCATCAACGGGTTTGCTTTCTTTTGTTTTACTTACAACTTGATCAAACATTTATGATTTTTTTTCCACAGATGTCAATACCATCTTTTTGTAATTTGAAAAGACGGGAACCTCTGTTCATGCGTACACATGTGGATACAATGTTGATGGATGCGAAGATAGCTCCAAGGTAGGGAAGGGGGTAAGAGACACATTTCTAACATACGTGTTATAAAATGTATTCTGACAACTGTCTATGTAGGATTGATGATAAGTTGTGGATATGCGTTCGCCACTCGTCATGTATATTACGCAACAGTTTGAGTTCTAAGGGATGTGTTTTCGCTTACAGGATATGGACCATTCACCCAAAAGATTGCTACCAGTGGCCATAGAATGGAGGTAAGTTCGTTTTGCAAATAGCCATTTTTATGAAAAGAGTTTCAGTTCAGAGGGTGCAGATTTTGGGGTGAGTATATCACAAAATGCGGTCTGTAATGGGGGTGTTTTTCATCGTGAAAATGGTTGAAGTATGTTTGGTTTCATCCACCTCTTTAGTAAACACTTCAAGACACACATACACGCTAGCGACCGATGAAATCATTTTCAGTTCTGCACATGCGTGTATGTATATCAGAATTCGCATGAATGCAATAGCGATTGTTGTTTAACACGATGGGCAAGTTCTGCTGTCCTGCTATAATAGGGCCCACCCTATCAAACGTGTTACTCCACTGAAATGGGCAACACAACAGCCAATCGTAATTTAGTTTTTCTCTAGTTGCTGTGGTCATAATCGGGGCATATATTGTGGCAGTGAACTGAAATCACAGTAAATGGTTAATGGGTCAATGTTATTTTTATTGGGATTAACGACACAGCCGTTTTGGGGGTAAATGTTGTGTTTAAAGAACTTCGACTTAGCTTTATTACTGAAAGGTGTGTGCCATAAATCAGGGTGCTCGTGTTGTTCCAGAAAGGCCAATGTGTGTGATGCATGGGTGATTTTTCGCTCCAGAATATGATGAACCAGTTCCAGAATGGTTTTCGAGATCCGGATACGGATACGGATAGGGCTTAAAAATGAGTGAGCGTTAAGGAAAAAATCACAATTTTTCAATATTCAGCCTTTTTATAAGCATATTTTTCGATGAGAGGAAAAACGCATTTTTCACAAGCAGCATCTATTAGGTTTTGGTTTAAAAGATTGACTTATTTAGTACATTCGTTCTTGAGATATTTGTGTTTAAAGTTTGGCATTGGGCGATCACATTTCGTAAATGAATAAGCACCAATCACCAGTCAACTGATACTATTTATAGTAACTTTGTATATTATGAAGTGTTGCGAGTTGCGTGGGACAGGATAAGTGAACAGATCTAAAAAAAAAATCGTCTGCAAAACCATTGCATTGGCTTAAAGAGTGGCTTATCCAATCTTTCTTTATGTCAATGGGGATTCTTTATATCAATTAAACTGGTATTTTTTTCCGCATATCTCCCACAAAACCTTTTAGATTATCATTATCGCCTCATTAGCAAACAGACTGTCTGAGACAGATCAAAGTGTTAAAGTTTTCAGTTTTCTATCTATAATATGACGCATTTCAATGTCTAGAGTAGTGGCTCAGTAGGATAAAGCGTTTGGTTCACTGCATAAAAGTTTGCGACGGCTGGGTTCGAAACCCACAACATCTTCGTTTTCGTCGCTCCCCAAACATATACATTTTTTACTATGTTTTTTTATGTTATCTTCGTACATCATGTATATCTTCGCAAATAAGCCCGTCATATGTTAGGATACTCCACAATCCCTACATTCAAACGAAAGTGTTGGGAAGCAACCAATTGCCCAAAACAAGTCCAACAATTTTTGTATATTGAATTTACCTTTATGTGGGCTTCTCTGTTACAAAACTTAGACCAGTCAAATAACGGGAAGATATCTTTGGCCACCACTGCCTTGTGCATTTTAAGCACCGTATATTGGGAATAACTTGATAAATAAGTCATGTGAGGAACTGAAAGAACACATTTTAAAGGCAATGTTTTATCACTATCACAGAACAACGCTTTCCATCTGCGTTGATTCCTTGGTCTTTCCTTTAATTCCAGTTTCCCAAGTAGACACACAGCAGGGCAGTGTTTAAAGGTGCATATAACATGTTGGTTGTATACTTACTTTCAACCGATGATACTCCCGTCCGTCCAAGTTTGGTTTGTTGGAGTGTCAAACCGTTAATGTACACGAATCCATGGTTCTCTCCGGTTACTGCGACTTTCTTTAATCGACACTGGTTGTTCAAAGTGTCGTTAAACCCCAGTTATAAATAAATGAGCGCATTCGATCACTGAACTTTAAATGTATTGCATTTGAGTTAAAAGATGTTGCTTCGTCATAAAACGGGTAAAATGACCCGACTTACAACATCATTTGAGGCTGATCAGAGAAAGCTGAACAGGAGTGGGGGCAGTAGCGTATCCCCACCCCACTTGCAGCACACACTTTTTAAAACAAATATCCTAGTCGACAACTCAAATTTCAGTGCAGATTTGGTAACAGTCCCGGAATCTCTCTATAGGAATAGCGAAAAGTGAATGAATCTATCAGTGTCTGCGAGTGATGTTTGAAAAGCGGAATTCATCACACGCCTGCCAAGAGAGATCGGCTGCTGTGTGGTTCGCGTCGTGTCTATCTTAGGGACAGGGCCGTCGATAAAAGGGGTTTTGAGAGTGTGGCATGAATCTCCATAATTTTGTTAATCGGGATATTTGCGTCAGGATTGCTGTCTAAGATATCAATTCTCTCTAGCTAGCAACCATGTACTTTCTTGAAAGACTAGATTTGACAGTCAAACTTGTGTCGTGTCGCACATACAGTCTGTCATACAAATGGAGGTTCGTAGTACCCGATTCGGACTGTTCTGGTCCAGGCATGACCAGTTTGGAGCACCGGTAGAGTAAGTGTTACTTACATGAAATGTTGCATCATCAATATTAAATGTATATTTTATACATAATATATCCAAGAATAATTTTTGAAGATTTTTTTTTAACTATTATGTCAATTATCTAATACCCCAACCGTACCATAAAGGCATGCCTTCAGCGGCGACATGACCTAATGATGTTGTTGTTATGTATGAGCCATCACAGTCGTGATAAGATGATCGACTTTATTGAAATTCTTTGAAACATTCGAAAGAAATAATAAATTATAAATAATAAATTTTGATATCGTCTATGTTGGTTGAAAGGTTAAAACGAGCTTGTTCCAGCGAGGGGTAAACAGTTAGGCGGTTAGGTGTTGGAACAAAACAAAATTGACAAATTGGAAAATAGAGGATATGGAATGAGTGTTCTTCTCATATAATATTAAATAATATGAAACGAGTCTAAGAATTTTCCGTTTTGGCGAGCCTCTGGCGAGCCCAAACGGAAAATTTGGACGAGTTTCATAAATATTCATAAATATTATATGAGAAAAACACTCATTCCATATTCTATTTATCATAGGACACACACACACGCACAAATTAGCCACTTAGTATGACTTTTTAACCCATCACCTAACTTGAGTTGCAGACGGCACTTAGAAAAAAACATCCTTGTATAAGTAAAAAATTTTCATTTTGTTCTTCCAAAACATAGGTTATGACCCCTCATTGGAACGAGCTCTTTGAGCTCGTTCCAATGAGGGGTCATAACCTATGTTTTGGAAGCAGAAAGTGAAAATATAAAAAAATGAATGGCGTTTTTCTTGTAAGTAAAAGATTAATTCAGTATAACCCACTCTAAATAGGACAGATAACGTAAATTCTCCCTGCTGAAATTATGCAAATGTGACCCAGTTGTATTTTGTTTGGCCAATCAAATTGTCCAGTTTTGAAATTGACCAATGAAAGCTTCCAACTCTAATTATGCAAATTATGAAAATGTGGCCCAGTTGTATTTTGTTCAGCCAATCACATTGTCTAGCTTTGAAATTGACCAATGAAATTGACGGAAGGCTTTATTTATCACTGATTAATATGAAAACAAAATATCAAATGTTTTAAAGTGAACAAAACGGACGAGTCATATGATAAAATTGAATATTTACATTTCGGCACACATGTTTATTACAAGCAATCACACGTTCCAAATCGCGCCTTTGGTGTTCAATTCAATTAAGTTCTTGCTTACTCAAACCATTATTATGGTGCGTGAGTATTAATATCGTCACCTGAGTTCTAAATAGAACACATTGGAACTCAACAGACGATATTTTCAACATCAACATCAGCAGCGTAGTCGGGGGGGGGGGGGGGGCAAGGGGGGGTGGGGGTGAAGATACTAGATTCCATCGGACTTTTTGTGAGAAATCTGAACTTTATAAAATGTTCATGCCTGAAATCCATAAAACTGATTGATATACTTTCAATCTGATATTTCGAGGGCCATTTTTCGATGTTATTTCTATACTTTCAGTGTGTGTAAGGCTTAAAAAAGAACCCAGGATGCTCCATTTGACATGGGAATTTATTTTTTCCTCGGGGAAGACCTTGGAGTTTTACTGGGGCCCTGCGAATTCCGTTTTTTTCTCGCATCGAATTTTTTAATCCATTCTTCGAAAAAATTGTGAATCGAATCGAATATCAGGTAAAGCATGTGTGATTAACCCTTTACTTAACATGAAAAGCAGACGACACTTGGAAAAAAAATTCTTGAATAACTAATTGTTTTTCATTTTTTGTCTCAAAAACATGGGTTATGAGCCCTCATTGGAACGAGCTCGACGCGATCGTTCCAGTGAGGTGTCATAACCTATGTTTTGATGCAAATAATGAAAATTAACTGGCGATTTTTGAGAATTGCGCTGGTCGATGTCGGCCGTTACGTTGGGTAAAGGGTTAAAAAAGACTGAAGTGGTGTTGTGCATGGAACTTTCATTCGCTAGAATCGATTTGGAGGAAGGGAAGAAATGAACAGGAGGAATTTATTTGATTGTTAAGATATTTTCGTTTTATTATATATTTTTCGTCGTCTGAGTGCTAGAATGTCCTATGTCCCATAGGGGAGATAATATATAGTCCCATAGGGGAGATAATATATAGTCCAATGGGGGAGATAATATACAGTCCCATAGGGGAGATAATATATAGTCCCATAGGGGAGATAATATATAGTCCCATAGGGGAGATAATATATAGTCCCATAGGGGAGATAATATATAGTCCCATAGGGGAGATAATATATAGTCCCATAGGGGAGATAATATACAGTCCCATAGGGGAAATAATATATAGTCCCATAGGGGAGATAATATATAGTCCCATAGGGGAGATAATATATAATCTCATGGGGGAGATAATATACAGTCCCGTAGGGGAGATAATATATAGTCCCATAGGGGAGATAATATATAGTCCCATAGGGGAGATAATATATAGTCCCATAGGGGACATAGGACTTTCTAGCACTCAGGCGACGATATGTCAAAAGAGCCGTGCGAATCTCAAATTTCGGGTCAAATCGAATCTGAAACCGAATCAGGCAAAAAATTTCGAATGGATTCGAATCAGATGTTGAGACTATTCGCATGGTTTTTCAAACCGTAAACGGAGCTTCTTACAGGACTCAAAATAAGCGGTGTCGCGTCGCTTTTTGCTATGCAAAACTTGAAAAAATCTACACAATGTTCAATTATGTATAACATTTTGCAATACAAGATAATCAACTGCAGTCTATTAGGCTGCAGTTGATTATCTTGTATCGCAAAATGTAAACGAAAATTTGCAAACAAATTTGAAAACTAGTTCTCTGATGCTTTACTTCTGATTGTGGAACATTCCAGGCATAACTCAAATTAACTCTCCATCAAGCATCATTAGCAACTTCATATGTAAGATGAATTCTATTGGTTTAAATTTTTCCTGTTTTTACAACATTTTGCATAAAATGTCCATTAAAAATAACTTCAAGCCCATCAAATTAAAAACCCCAACATCCATTTTGAGAACTCTATTGAACAACCAAGACGTCAATTGAAAATATCCAAGTCCATGCAACCCTTAAAGGCAGTTCAGTTATTATTAATATTATTACTTATTGGTGTTTAAGGTCATATATTTATGCACAATGGCTAATCATGACCGTGACAGTTTTACGGGTGGAGGAAGCCGGAGTACCCGGAGAGAACCACCGAGCAACGACGAGCAGCTGCCAGCTCCCCAACATCGTAACTCCGCACTGCAGCACAGGCAGGGTTAGATTGGTTGAAGACATGCGCACCATCGACGTGCAGTACGCCTTAGTACACGGCGTCATCGTGCCCGCCACGCGGGAATGGAGATGAAGTGTCTTGCCCAAGGACACAACGCGGTTCCCGCAGGTGGGATTCGAACCGAGGGCCTCTCGGCTTGCAGCCTGCACCTCTACCTACTGAGCCACCGCGCTCCGGCAGTTCAGTTAAACAAAAACATAGAAAATAGTTCATGTGTTGCAGATCATTTGGAAATGCCCAAAAATGGATGGAAACTATTCTATCTACTTAGAAGAATTCAATACAAAACAGCATAACATAACTCTGGTATACAAAAATAGCTATGTAATTGGATGTCAAACTGATCCCCGCCAGGGGTAAATGCGTTGTGTCCTTGGGCAAGACACTTAATCACGATTGCTCACGTGGGGGCACTGTGGCGCTGTGTACTAAGGCGTACTGCATGTCGATGGTGCACTTGTCTTCAACTAATGCTAAACTCGCTTGTTCGGAGTAAGTACGTTGAGGAGTTTAACAGTTACTCGCCGTTGCTAGGTGGTTGTCTTCAGGTTTTCCGGCTTCTTTCATCTGCAAAACTGTCCGACACGAGGTGACCCTGGCTGTCGAAAGTGTCGTTAAACCCCAACAAGTAAATAAATAAATAGCACGGCACTAAGATTTACCGATGTGGAGTACACAAATTTTAACATACCGTGAGGTTAAATGAGTGGATGGAAAATGTTTTGCCTCCCATCTCATGTCCATTGGCCTGGCCACGCCCCTGTTCAAAAAAAATATAATAAAACAAAGTGGACAGACGCGTTTCCTGAAGTTACAGCATAGCATATAGGTATTCGATCACGAATCACAAAATTAACAAGACAGTGAAATCTCATCCAATGCCAAGCCAACCCTAACTTCATGTTTATTTCACTGGGTTTTTTTTAAATTGTGTGTAGGGTGTGGGCACGGGTAAATATCGATACTAAATCCAAGATTTAACGAGCTGAGCCATGCTCTCCCGAAAAGAAAGCTATCAAACGTTTTGATGAAAGTGTTATTTTCAGCACCAAAGTCACCACTGGAGTGCTTTTTTTAGAAATATAAATTAAAGTTTTAAAAACTTAACTATTTTTTAACTATTGAATAAAAAGAAAGATAAACCCTTTTATAAAATTTCTGATACATTGATAGCTGTGAGGTTTGAGATTTCGCAGATTAATGTTCATTGAGTTCAGCGCGAAAATTCAAATTCAAATTTCCCCTGTGAAAACAACAAAACGTCATGAGTCTTAAAATATGATTGGCTGCACCTTTTGCACGGATTTTTTGTCATTCTATGTTGGAAACACGCTTCTAAATATCATTTGGCGGTTCTGAAAGATGAAGACAAGTTCTACTGTTGGTTTCTTCTACCATGTGTAGGTGAGTTCCAAAAAATGTTTTTGTAAAACATTAGTTTCCTTCTCTAAAGAAAAGTACTTCTTTCGTCTTGGGTAATGTAAAATAAATATGAATTGAAAAGTTAAAAAATGATAAATTATCTGATTCTGTCGCCTTACCGCGAAAGGTGCTTCGTTCGCCACGTTTTGAACACTGGTGTAGCAACTCCGGAAAACATTCAAATTAGTTAACAAAAATTGTAAGTCTCTTCCAGTGAATCACGAAAATTTTATAAAGTAGTGATGAAAAAAGAATCCTACCAAAAACAGAAAACAATCTGAGGAAAAAATGAGTTAAGGGCCTATATAAGTAATGCAATTTTGTTTATTTTGAAAATTCTCACCTCGGATATTCCTTCAATTCAAATTAAATATACATAAAATGTACATCAAAATGAAGGTTGGGGTGTATAGAACACGAAACACATGTGTAATCAACTCATAGTCGACTGTAGGCACCACTGGTTCCTGGAAGTCTGCTGCCGTATTCGCACCAGAACTGATAATTTAATAATATTTCACGAAAACAACTTGTGGCCAAATGTGCTTTACATATCCAAGAACAAAGCTAGGGGATGCAAATTCTTCAAAACACAGCGACAGAGCTGCATTGGGGAAAATTCCAAAGCCTTTGCTTTTGTTTACGTATGAGTATACTTTCGATTTCCGGTCGACGTCATCGGACAGAAAAGTATGTAAAAACAACGCCGTCTAAAATCAAATAATGAAAAAGATCGCCTTCATTGAGTAAACAGTTATTAGATGGAGATTGCACAGTTGCCATATTCAATGCAAGGTATCGTGACACCTGTTGAAATTTCTTAGAATTACGATTTTGTTTTTTGATGGAAATTCGTGGTAACGAGTGATTTGCGCATGTCTGTCGAGCATGGAAACCATCTTCAATAAAAAATGCAGACAGTGTTGTCCTTTTCCAAAATGCAGACCTATCGCTGTATTCGAAAGTGTTTTGAATGCCTAGCTTTGTTCTTGGATATATGAAGCACATTTGGCCACAAGTTGTTCTGGTGAAATATTATTTTATTATCAGTTCTGGTGCGAATACGGCAGCAGTCTTCCAGGAACCAGTGGTGCCTCCATTCGACTCTATGAGTTGATTACATGTGTTTTTCGTGTTCTATACATCCCGACCTTCATTTTGATGTATAATTTGCGTATATTTAATCTGAATTTAAGGAAGATGAGAGGTGAGAATTTCGAAATAAACAAAATTCCATTACTTATATAGGCCCTTAAGGGCCTATATAAGTAACGAAATTTTGTTTATTTTGAAAATTCTCACCTCTGATATTCCTTGAATTCAAATTAAATATACACAAAATGTACATCAAATTGAAGGTTGGGATGTATAGAACACGAAACACATGTGTAATTAACTCATAGAGTCGACTGTAGGCACCACTGGTTCCTGGAAGTCTGCTGCCGTATTCGCACCAGAACTGATAATTTAATAATATTTCACGAAAACAACTTGTTGCCAAATGTGCTTTACATATCCAAGAACAAAGCTAGGGGATAAAAATTCTTCAAAACGCGGCGACAGAGCTGTATTGGGGAAAATTCCAAAGCTTTGCTTTTGTTTGCGTATGAGTGTACTTTCGATTTCCGGTCGACGTCATCGGACAGAAAAAGCATGTAAAAACAACGCCGTCTAAAATCAAATAATGAAAAAGATCGCCTCCATACAGTATACTGTTATTAGATAGAGATTGCACAGTTGCCATATTCAATGCAATGTATCATGATACCTGTTGAAATATCTTAGAATTACGATTTTGTTTTTCGATGGAAATTCTTGGTAACGAGTGATTTGCGCATGTCGATCGAGCATTGAAACCATTTTCAATAAAAAATGCAGACAGTGTTGTCCTTTTCCAAAATGCAGTCCTATAGCTGTATTCGAGAGTGTTTTGAATGCCTAGCTTTGTTCTAGGATAAACGAAGCACATTTGGCCACAAGTTCTGATGAAATATTATTTTATTATCAGTTCTGGTGCGAATACGGTAGCAGACTTCCAGGAACCAGTGGTGCCTACAGTCTACTCTGTGTTGATTACATATGTGTTCCGTGTTCTATACATCCCAACCTTCATTTTGATATATAATTTGTGTATATCTAATCTGAATTTAGGGAATATGAGAGGTGAGAATTTCAAAATAAACAGAATTCCATTACTTAAATGCTCTCAAAACCTAAATGTAAAAGTTTCCATACAGTTCGGGAAGAGTGGATTTCTTTTGAAACACATGTTCATTATTTACCTACCCTGCCGCCAGATTCCATGGAAGTGGAGCAGTGCTTGTTTACAGTGGTAAACTGGTTTTGTTGGTGAAATAGGACCTGGTCGCCAACGCCGTGTGCATGTCATCTTACGTGGGTAACACTTATAAACACACTGGCTATACTTGATTGTATACCCGTTTTACGGATCATGGTGTTAGGTGCCAAAAGTAACTAAAACAAATATAAACGTATTCCCTTGTTAACACCGGAAAGTGGAGCACTACTTAACTGTTTTATCCCTTTATCCAAACGTAAGGGCCAAAACTGACCAGCTCTATTCAAAAAATCATAATTCAATTTTCCTATTGGTTTTCATTTTTAGTTTCCAAACATAGCTTATGACCCCTCATTGGAATGAGCTTATTGAGCTCGTTCCAATGACTTGTCATAAGCTGTTTTAGATGCAAAAATGAAAAAAAAATGAGTTACTCGTGAATTTTATTTCCAAGTGTCGTCTGCCTTTCGTGTTGGGTAAAGATATAAACTGAGTTCTGATGTACTGGTAAAGTAATAACCGGAACCAACGTCAGGGGTGGGAGCCCTTAAGGGCTTTGGTTATCGACTTTTTCAGTAATCTTGGTTTAAGAAATCTGCATACAAAAGCAAACAAAACGTCTGAAATTGAATACCACGTGGTCCACCGATTTTTACTGACATTAAAGTCTATAGAAACTGGCGAATTTTCCCAAAAAGACAAAAACAAATGGTTCCAAAACACGATAATTAAACAATTTTCATACAAGCAATCACAGGCAATGTACTATTTTGATCTAAAGAATATTTGGAGTGCTGAAGTTTCAAACTAAAAAGTGCTTTTATTGTTGAATATCGACTTTTAAATTACAAATTCAGTAACAGAACTAAAAATTCACATTTGGAACACTTAAATTACTGAAACCAAAATTAATCCGAACCATGTATCTACAGCACTTTACCGACAAATGAACTTTGAGGTGCTCTTTTAATTATTTAAAACAAATTTTTAATCTCCACTCTGTAAGATTTTAGTATCAATATTAAGATGTGTAACCTTAAGAATGCATGCTTAAGGATTCACTGGAGCTTCACACTTTTCATCAGTTCTGTTTACCATCAACTGAACAATGATTGAGACGAAATAATTAGTATATTTATTCTTGACCAGTCAGCTGTATCATGTTGGTGAAAGGGAGTGCCAGATGTGTAACTTGGACATGGTGGAGACCCTGGAACACTTTCTTCTTGAATGCCCAAAGTATCAGCCTAAAAGAATGAGATTCACTGGGAGTATAATGGGGAAGTGGGATGGGAGAATGAAGGACATGTGGTTAGGGGGAGACTCAAAGGAGAGGGTTAATATGCTAATCGGAGAGATGGGGAAGAATGGGACAAGGGATATCATCAAGCAGTTCGTCTCCGAGTGTTGGGAGGAGAGGAGAAGCGTGGGAATAGGGAGGCAGTTGAGAGCACAGGGGTAACCATGGCCTTCTCGTCCGAGAACCGCGACAAAACAGCGGCTGGCCAAAGTGTTATTATTATTATGTATTGCCATTTCATAAGAAGGTTCAACATTGCATAACACTGTCAGTGTTAGATGTTTGGATTTAGCAATCAGTGTCAACAAACATTCATGCATGTCTGTACCAAATACATCAGTCAAGGTGTTATGTACATCTTGCATGTGCCATTTGTCTCTTAAGGTGTAACGTCTTGGTGTCATTACTGGAAAAATATTTTGGAATGGACATTAAAAACATATTTTAATTAATTTTAAAATCCCCCCCCCCCCCCCCCCCCCCCCCCCCCCCCCCCCCCCCCGCCACGAGTTCATTTCTCGGTAAAGCGCTATAGATATGTTTAGGATTAATTTTGATTTCATTAATTTAAGAGTGCCGCGTGTGAATTTTCCGTTTTGTTAGTGCGATCAACATTTTAAAAGTCAATTTTCAACAATAAAATTACTTTTTAGTTTAAAACTTCAGCACACAAAATATTCTTTAGATCAAAGCAGTATCATTGCTTGTCACCGTTTGTACGAAAATCGTTTAATTTACTTGTTTTAGAACTCTTTTGTTTTTGACCATTTAGGGAAATTTACCGGTTCCTACAGTACGTGGAGAGTGTATTATCACTAAATCACCCGCAGAGTGGAGATTCACCCCAAGCAATAATTGCAAATTTGTTGCAAAGCATAACAAGCCCAAGCAAAGTTTCAGCCAATGGACCTCCGGGTTAAACCCGGAGGTCCATTGGCTGAAACATTGCTTGTGTTTTTAGTCGATATATACAAAATTTGAAAGTTAGTTTGGGTGATGACTCCACTCCGCGGGTGATTTAGTTACAATCCACTCTCCACGTACTGTATATACCTTAATTGCAGTAATTTAGCCGGAATTCCAAATTTGAATTTCGGTTTCAGTTTAAAAAAATTGAACCCCAAATCAACAAAATGACTAACGAAATTCAAAAATGAAAAAGATTAACTGCGTTTGATACTTCGGATTGACAAACAGGGGTTATTTTGTTTGCAAGTGTTTGTCTTTACCGTATGAAGAATGAAACAAGAGACGTTTATCTCCATTGTAATTCCTGTCATCGTCATTAGTGAATACTCCAAACCCGTTTTATTTGAAGAAAGTCATTTTCGATCGGTCCATTTGCCATGTTTGAATTTACAGAAAACAGCTCAGAGTTGTGTTCGATTAGAGCACGGTGAGTGAAATTATGAGATCAGAGCACGAAACCGGCCGGCTCTCAATCAAATTACGGGTTCAGAAAGAACTATCAAATTGAACTGACTTTCAATTACAAATGTATCAAAATTTTAGGATTTAAAAATTTGAATCTTGAAATTTGAATTTGTCATAAAATATTAAAATATGTACATATTGTTGTAAATGACTCTTGTACATCAATCTTAAATCTTCCAAGGAGGCAAATCTTGCTTTCAAATTTGAATTAAACACAATTTGTTTGATTTTAGGTTCAAATTTGTTTTTTAAAAACTAAAATTTACTCAAGTTTTGAATTCCCGTAACAAAAATGTAGACCACGTTGGGTCCAATTTCAGACATGTTTGCATTTATATGCTGATGTTGGAATCTGAAATTCCATAAAAATTGGGTAATCAAGTCCTTAACTCTTTGAAATCTAGCGGCCGTTTTTCCGGCCAGGAACATATGTCATAAATTCATTCAATTGGATGGCTGTTCAGTAAATGTGTGGGTTAGACCAATCACTATTTTCAACGTGCATCACGGAAGCTGCACGTTGAAAATATTGATTATTTCACCCCAAATACTGAATATGGACTCGTCTAATTGCTGCTATTGAATCGGCATGGAAGATACCACGAGAGTTCAAAGGGTTAAGTGGGTAGCATAATTGTAAACGATTTGCTGAACATGCCTATGATGTGGCCATGATATAGCCGAAGATGCTGAAAGCGACTTTAAAAACAATGTTAAAAATGTTGGAAAATCACCCAAGACCAGTAGACTCAAACATCGTCTTTATTTTTTACTGAAGCGCAGCCTTGGTCCCCTGGGACAAGATTCCAGCAATGGGTCATAAGCCACATTTTTTAAGCTTGTATATGGGGATGGTGCGAACCCCCCCCCCCCCCCCCCCCCATATATTTGAGTTTTATCATGACGGGTAGGTAAAGGGTTAATTTCTTCAGAAAAACGCCCATTGATTATCTTGCCTTCAGCTGACAACCCCTTGAGCCGAAAGTTTCAATATGCTGGTGATTTCTAGCAATTCCTTCCTTTGGGAAGATCTTGTGTTTGTCATAAATCTCGGACTTCACGCAGTGAGTTATAAACAAGACAGCATGCTGCCTTCGACGCTAGAATCCGATTTAAAAAAATTGTAAAAACAAAAACACACGTGGTTCAAAATTTCATTGGGTGCACTGACAACTCGGAGTTGTCATTCGGCGCTTCAACCACGCCGCTTAAAATCATCTGGCGCTCTCCATTTTGAGGACCAGCTGATGCCACCACGTGTTGGTAAGTGACAACAGTTTGTTCGTGAACGTTTTGGGTTTTCTCGAGAATACTTTCTGTATTTGGTTAGGTGCCCGCTAAATAATTCCGTCGCCCGCTGAAACACGAAGGTACTTCGCCACCTATTTCGTTGCAGGTTATAGCAGTTCCTGTACATGTAAACGTAATTGTGAAATTGTTAGTTTATTTCGAATAAAGCAATGGAAAAGAAAGAATCGAGTTCCTTCAACTATTATCGAGATATATCTCACTGAACTTGGGGCGAAAGAGAGGACCCCCCCCCCCCACAAATAAACCGCACTCAATAAAGAGCGAGAAATAATGGAAAAGTAGATTTTTGTAACCACCACCCGGGTCCACTAAAGGGACCAGTCGTAATTTTAAACGGTTGGCTCATCAAGGCTTCATGTTTGTTTTTGTCATCGTATAGCCACATACGATGAAAGTTACATTAAACACCAGTAAATAATGAATTGATATTGATAAGCTGCTGACGAGCTTTTAACAGGGCATTCAAACATGTTGTAATTTTGGAATTTAAACCTGAGGCAGTGTTCTAAAATTGTTGCTTTCAAAACGTGGCTTGTCCCCTGATTGGAACGAGCACATTCCAATAATGGGTCATAAGCTGTTGAAGCAAAATGAAACTTTAGCCATTTGTTAAACATTTATACAATGCTGTCATTTTGTTTGGTCTTTAAATTAACACTAAGTAACTTTCATCTTATATCTCACTTATGGTCCATTAACTGAAAACCTAATGTTTGCCATTTCGATATTTTCTATACAGTAAATAAGATGGTAATAAAAATTTACATATATTTATATTTCATCCCGTGAATGCAACAAGGCACCATCTGCAACGCCAAAGCATTGCAGATGGCGCATTGTTGCACCCAAGAGACATGATAGAAAGAGGTTGTCAGTGGTTGCATTGCCATCACGGTGAGTGGGGATTTCAGTAAAGTATCGAGATTTCCAAAACATGACTAAACACTTTCCGAAAGACACGAGTAAATTGTCAGCTGACCGTTGTAGCTGGTGGGCCTTGAGCTGAACTTTTGTAGACGCTTCTCGGGCTTTGTTCTCTAAGAAAATGTAGATATCCATCGGACACAGGGTTGGGGTGGGTTGGGTGTAGAATCAGTTAACCTACTTCACCACGATGGAAAAATATCAATTACAAGCTGCTACCCCCCCCCCCCCCCCCCGCCCCCCACCGCCATAATGTAGTGCATCTTGGAAATTCAATCTTTTTTTATACTTGAAACAAATAAAATATAAAAAAAATGACAGTTGAACGTTTTGATTCAACAATATAGCTCAACCTTGCCCGAAGGAAACCTGGGAAGTGAAGTACTTGCTTACTGTGATAAACAAGATGTTTTACTGCTCAAATTGGACCCGGTAACCAACGCCTCAGCCTGGATGGGCAACATGGTGTACACGGTGTAAACACCAATGAATACATAAAATAGCTTGACCCATTTTTTGAGAAAGCTCTGAGCTCGTTCTGAATATTAAGCAGTGTTGAAGTGTTGGAGGTGTTAATCCGCCACGTTGGATGAAGGGTGGAACCAGTATTGTATATTCATAAAATAAAAATTCCAGTGAATATGAAGGCGATTCAGTCATGATGTAATAATGGCCCGAATAATTTGACATCGCCTGCTACCTCGAAAAAAAAACTCGAGAAATCGACCCACCCACCACCAAAAAAAAACAAAAACAAAACAGTATCTGTATAACTGGCCACGGTTATATTGGGCTACTTTACCGTGCTATTCTCGTATGTGGGGTAGTGGAGCAGTGGAGCATTACTTGACTGGTTGGAAAAGTTTTGCATTACTCGTACAGCAGGACCCGGTAATGTCTCTCATTTAGTCCTCTAAAATTACCTCGGGTATAATCGGGTGGCTTAACTTCACCACATTCTTTTGGTTGCAATATAGCCATTGATGAACACGACCCAAAACATGACTAAACAAAAAATTATATTTTACTGCCCCTTCCCATGGGACCCTCGGGAAATGGACCAGCCGTTTTCACTGTAACAAGGCTGTTTTACTGGTAAAATAGTACCCGGTAATCAACACCTGGGGAGCGCGGTGGCTCAGTGGTAGACCTGTTGGACTTCTTTGCTCGAGGTCACGAGTTCGATCCCCGTCCGGCCGACTCGCTTTGTCCTTGGGTAAGGCACTTTATCCCTGTTGCATACGGGGGGGGGGGGGGGGGGGGGGCACGGTGACTCGGTGTACTAAGGCGGACTGCACATCAATAGTGCACATGTCTTTAACCGCTGTAATTCTGCTTGAGCGGAGCTTGATCAGTTAGAATGTTGAGCTGCTCGTCGATGCCAGGTGATTCTCTGCGGGTTCTCCGGTTTCCTCCACCTGTAAAACCTGTAAAGGTCACGATTAGATATTGTGCGTAAGAATGTGGCCTTAAACACCAAGGAAAAAATCAACGCCTGTGGGGGGGGGGGGGGGGGGAGTCTAAAATTGGAAGCATAGAGCGGGCTCGTTCGAAAGTGTCGGGATACTGATGCAGATGCGTAAGTCACTGAAGTGAAGAATTCTTGGAAGTGATAATACCAGGTCGTATATGTATATAGTTAAATGTATTAACCCTTCACCCAACGTAACGGTGAAAACTGGCCAGCGCTATTCACACAAAGGGTATACCCGCTTTCCCTATCCGCAATGTCAGATATGACCCTGGCTGTTGAAGGTGTCGGTAAATAGGATATCTAGTGTTTTTGAGTGGTACCGAAAATTATGAGTGGCCAAGACAAATGTTTATCTTTCGCGAGCGCTTCCACTCAAAAACACAAGATTTTCTTTTTATTATACGCTTTTTATAAGAAACTGAATTTCTATCGATAATTCCACTCGAGTCAACCTTGAATTGATCCATGTAAGTAAACAGCGCATTGATACGCGGTCCCCGCGGGAACCCCGGGAAGTGAAGCAGTGCCTGTTCACTGCGGTAAACATGCTCCGTTTTACTGGTAAAATAGGACCCAGTCACCAATGCTTGGGAGGTGCAAACCCTCTCTAAAATGTGCAACATGGCTTATTAACGCTCACCCCCCTGGTCTAGAGTTGATACGCATGTTGTGGTCATGATTAGCCATTGTGCAAAAATATGACCTTAAACGCCAATAAATTTATCATAACACGTGCGTTCTGTCCGCTTCAAAACATTCAATATTTTGATTTCATATTGATAAGTGATAAATAAAGCCATCGAGCGATTTCACTGGTCAGTTTGGAAACTGCACAATTTGATTGGCTGAAGAAAATAGAACTGGGCGATATTCGTACGCACATGATTATAAATAGAACTATTTCAAAACAATAACAAAGCCATGATGTCCGATTTTACGCTCAATTCAAAAGTTCAAATCGACAACGCAGCGACAGCAACTATAATTCAAAAAGTATCTACAACAACGGGAGATCAGTATGAAGTCGAAATCGATGGAACTGAGTTTTGTACCGTCTTATCGGCTGCCCGATTAAAATTACTTTCTGCACCACAGTGGATTTCAGTGTTTACGGTGACCCTTCAAATGTACTGCATCTGTGACGTTGTGCGAGTTGGGAGAATTTGCGTTGCGTACTCTATTCAGGATGGCTTATATTGTATTAAAAAGCCATTAAGTTCCAATACCACAAATATCGTAATTTTCTTTGTATTGTGGACATTATTGGAGTACGCTTTTATTGACGATGCTTACAGAAAACAAATCCAGGCAAAAATAAAGAACTATATTTTTCCTGCAGTGAATTCACAGTACGATGAGCGATGCGTCTGTCACAACGCTTTTCGAAGTTGAAATTCCTTTGATTTAACCATTTGTTGAAGAATCATTGGTGTTTTTTTAGCATGTGTGTCATGTGATAAATAGAATATGAAATGATTGTTTCTCTCATATAATTTTTATGAAACTCGTCCGAATTTTCCATTTGGGCTCCCCAGAGGCTCGCCCAAACGGAAAATTCTTACGACTCGTTAAATATTATATGAGAAAAACACTCATTCCATATCCTCTATGTACTGATACGCGGAAGTGATTTAATCGATAATAGGAACAGGTAGCGTCTTGCGATCTGATCCAGCTGGCGGGTTTCATGCATCAGTTCAAGGTGAATGTGTTGAATAATTGCTGGAAATGATCGGTACCCACTCAAAAACACTAGATTTTTTTTTCATTATTCGTTTTTGAACAAAGTGATCATTTCCAGTCTCTCCACTTGGAGTCCGATCATCAACGCCTTGGGTGGACATCCTCTAATGTAACAGCATAGATATAAACGAATGGCTGAACTAGACTTTATTCTTGTTACAATCCCTGGGGCGCGGTGGCTCAGTTGGTAGAGGTGCAGGCTGCAAGCCGAGAGGTCCTCGGTTCGAATCCCACCTGCGGCAACCGCGTTGTCCTTGGGCAAGACACTTCACCCCGATTGCCTACATGGGGGCACGATGACGCTGTGTACTGAGGCGTACTGCACGTCGATGGTGCGCATGTCTTCAACCAATCTAACCCTGCCTGTGCTACGGTGCAGAGTTCAGAGTTACGATGTTGGAGAGCTGACAGCTGCTCGTCGTTGCTCGGTGGTTCTCTCCGGGTACTCCGGCTTCCTCCACCCGTACAACTGTCACGGTCACGATTAGCCATTGTGCATAAGTATGTGACCTTAAACACCAATAAATAAATAAATAATAAATGTTACGATCCCAGAGTAGACTAAAGGAAAGTGGACCCGTGCTTGTTTATTTTGGTAAAAAAGTTCGATTTCACTGATAAATTTGTACTTTTTCTCATTCCCGGGGTGAAAGTTCTCTAAAAAGTGAGCTGCGTAGGTATTAGTGATGTGATTAAATTAGAGATGTCGTTATATAGCCACAGATGCTTAGTTACCTTAAACACCAATACATAAATGTGTAGCGGTTATTAACTCGCGCATGCTGCTGGCAGATATTCCTGCCCAAGACGCAATCTCCTGCCACTGAAATAAGGATACATGGGCTCATTTAACCAAATTTCTCCTGAAAATTGAAGGGACTGTTTGACGAATGATTTCTTCAGTTAAATTTAGATGCTTTTTTATCAAGACTAGTCATGGCTGTTTCACAGGATCCATGACCAGATTTGATGAAAAATATTTTGTAAATATTCAGCGGGTTGAGTTAACATCCCAGTGGGACTCCCAGAAGTGATGTAGTGCTTGTATACTGTGATTTTACTAATAAAATAGTGCCCAATCACCAATGCTTTTGGTGGAAGTCCTCGAACGTTTGCAACATGGATATAAATCATTCACTAGACTTTACTTTATCTCCATGTTGTGATCACGATTACCCACTGTGCAGAAATTTAAGCACAAATATAGTAAGTGTCCATTACCGTGAGAGCACCGGAAAGTGAAGCAGTGCTTGTTTACTGTGGTAAAGAGTTTTACTGGTAAAATTAGGACCCGGTCACCAATGCCTAGGTGGGAAATCCTCTAAAATGGGCAACATGGGTATAAAAGATTTGCTGATCTTGACTTCATCAAGATGATGTCTGTCATAATTGACCATTCTGCAGAAATGTGACCCTAAACACCAATAGATGGCATCGTAAACCGTTAAAAGGTTACCATATGTAATATAATGGTAGCCAAGAGAAGAGTGTTGTGATGCTTTAGTTTTACGACAACCACGATTACTTCATAATTACTCCAAAATAAATAGCAACACGTAATTTGTTCAGCAGAATTTCGGCAGAAATTCTGTTAGTAAGTTTGTTAGATGTAAATGGCATGCCATTCTACATGTGCAAGCATGAGAGCAATTTATGGCGAAAAGCAGAGTAACCTGCCATAAACTGTTCTCGGGTAACAAATCTATTCTTGAACCTTGTGACACATAATCGTGAAGTTGGGTCCTTCAGTGGAAACCCCCGGAAGTGAAACTGCTTGTTAACTATTGTGAACAAGTTCAATTTTACAGGTAAAATGGGATCTGATCACCAAGAGTGGAAGTCCTCTAACTCTTTTTCTCCCCCACTGCATGTGTAACATACGTCTATCCAGGGTGAGATAGCAGGGATTGACGGATGTATCCCACCCCACCCACATGACGTTATACATTTATAACGTTATTATGACGTTATGCATATCGTATCAGTTTCTTGCTACCACCTAATTCATATTGACGTCATCAGAATGCCGTGTGATCAAAGTTTGATGCTCTAAAACTCGTTAAACCCCAAGATGCCACCGTTCCAAATTGACTTCGTGGTATATACCATTGGTATATACATAACTTTTGCACGCGCTTTCCGATGGTGTCATTAGTTTTTCAAAACAACGAATACCAAATGAGTTGATAATATCAGCACGTGACCGCCGATTACCTCTGGCTAACGTAACCGCTGTATTGTGGGGGGAGAAAAATAATCCAACGAATCGGCCGCATCCGACTGCGTAATTTACAAATTAAGCAGTTGAAAAAAGATTTTTCAAACAAAAACCTATGTCATGTGACCCCTCATCGAGCTCGTTCTAATGAGGTGTCACATCTGACTGGTTGAAATTTTCTTAAAAATTTTAAAAAGCAAAAATAAATTGATATCGTTTGCGTTGGGGAAAGGGCTAAAGTGTACAGCACAGGTATACTCGATTAGCTAAACTCATTTCATACCTGGGTTTCGGACAAATGGACATAGATGCTAACTGTGACCCAAACCACCAATTACACAAAGCCAAGTCCACACTGTTTTGTTTGCAATCTACCCCTATGCCGTTTCTTAGTATGAACAAATCAGTTGGAATTTGGTCTTGGGATTTTGCTTCTTGGGACTTAGGATCGATATTGACACGGTATTGACTGTATACCACCAGCTCGAATGGTGGTGTGGTTTAATTTAATACATGCCGGTCATTTCGATTTAGACCGCCATCACTGCACAGTGCATTCGCGATGGCCAACCCGAAGGCACATGTCTATCGGTATGTAATGTAATTTCCGCGGAGCGCGTTGACTCAGTAGTTAGGGCATTGGACTCGCCGTGAGGCACAAGGCTAGATTCCGACCAGCGGTAACTGCATTCTTGTGCCAAGCACTTCATCTCGATTGCTCACGTGGAGGCACGGTGATTCTGTACCAAGGCGTACTGCAAGTAGATGGTGCAATGGTCTTCATCAAATACAAACTCTGCTTGTGCGTAGTACATTGGGAGGTATGACAGGTGGTTCTCCGAAGTGGTTCTCTTCAGTTTCCTCCGCCCTTAAAACTGTACGACGCAACTTAACATGGCTGTCACAAGTGTCTTGAAACCCCACTAAATAACGCGTTTTGCGATCGGCTAGTGCCCATTGCAAATATCAATGATGCGCGCCGTATCCAGTTTACCTCACGTACTTCATCCAGGTGGTAACCGTCGATCCGCGTCGGAACCCCGGGAAGAAAAGCGGAGCTTGTGTACTACGGTAAACGTGCTCTGCTTAATTAGTAAAAAAGGATCCGGCCACCATTGCTCGGGTGGAAGTCCTCTAAAATGGGCAAAATGGTATACAAAAATGGCTGAACTTGACTTTATGTTCATGTTCCGGTCATAGTTAACCGTTGTGCCGAAATGAGTGACCTAAAACACCAATAAGTAAAAACCTTTGACTTCTGTGATCCGCGTGATTTTAACTACAAAACTTGCCGTTTAAAACTGATGAAACCAACATTTCCGCTCATTTCTGTGGTAGGAAGCGGATCAAAATACCCTGGTTATCTCGGGCAACATCCAGGGTACATGGGGATTTAATACCATTTTTATCAATCCACTCCATTCTGGGCGTGGTGACTCAGTGGTTACTTTAAACCGAAAGGTTCATGGTATGATCCCTCCACCAGGGCTAACTTCCCTTTGTCCTTTAGCTAGGCACGGTGGCGCTGTAACTAAGACGTACTGCACGTCGATGGTGCACTTGTTTTAAACCAATGCTAACACAGCTCATGTGGATTTAGTACAGTGGGAAGTCGGACAGTTGCTTGCCGCTGCTCGGTGTTTCTCTGCGGGTTCTCAGGCTGGTCCCACCTGTAAAACCGTCCGGCGCGAGATGACCCTGGCTGTCGAAAGTGTCGTTAAACCCCAATAAATAAGTCCAGGCAATTTGCTAACTGGCTTGCTTCGACTTTTACAATTAGCTTCCAACCCCTGAACTGTAGACATCCAACTAGACCTCACTTTCTCCCTGTTCTAAAATGTCCCATGCGGATACCGAATCGTTCAAATCGTAAAAAATGGGTTTTTATCGGTGTATAGTACAAGGCAAATACTTAAACCAGAACATGGGTAGCAGACATTTGCATTTTTTGATTAACCCTTTGCCCACGCAGACAATACCTTAATTTATTATTTTAAATGTTTTTATATTTTTCAAAAAAATTCAACAAAACCATGTGACCCCTCATTGGAACGAGCTCAATGAGCTCGTTCCAATGAGTGGTCACATATGGTTTTGTTGAAATATTCAGGAAAATTTAATTTTTTCAACTGCTCAATTTGCATATTACGCGGGCGGTTGAGGTGATTCGTTAGGTAATGGGTTAAAAATGCCGTAAGGATTTTGACCAATGCAATCTTGTTTGACAGATCAATAAGATCTATTAAACAAGATTGCTTTGGTTAAATGTCTAGTTTCATTGTGGTATAAAACTGCTTCAAATGGCGGTATTGTGACATCAGTATGTGGGGTTAGTCAAAAAGCAAATGTCTGATGGATAAAGTTGATTTGTCTCATTCTGTACAGTCTAAAACAGACCACACCCATCGGTGAACAATTTTGGAAGTATTCGAGATCAATATTTGACCGTTGAAATTTAGTGTTGTGAAGAAAGCAATAACACCCGGTAGTTACTTTGGCTAAAAGGGTTCAGGGAAAGAGCTTAATTATTCAACTATCGAATCGGATCAACTTGTAGCTCTCTTGCGGTTAATTGGTACACACATGGAACTTCGTAATTTCGATCATGGCAAACATCTGCGAAATTGGGCGATATTTCTCGGTAAGTACACGCTTGTGAAGTGTGCTCAGTACAACACGTCGATGGCACACTAGCCTTCAAGCAGCACTAATTCTGCATTTGTCATTTCGTAAGTTGGATGGTCAGATAGTTAGCCGCTGTTTTTGCTTCCGGTCTTTCTCCCAAAATAGTCCTACACGACATCGTCCTGGCTATTGAACGTTTGGTGTTAACACCCAACAAAGAATATCTTCAGATGGTAACTTGGTTTTCATCTGAGGTTTCTGACCCCGCATTGCAACGTGTTGAGTTCATTGTAATTATAAGTCTGGAGCAACTCTGGTAACCTCGGGAAGTGAACCAGTGCTTTTTTAATGTGGTAAACAAGTAGTTTTATTGGTAAAGTGGGACCCAGTCACATATGCTTGTGGACATCAAGCCAGAAAATAAGCAGGCTGTCATCTGCAATACGATGTCCCAGAGGGTGAATTTAGTGATGCTACCCTGCACAGCAAGGTAGTATCACTAAATGTACCCTCTGTGATCCTCAATCTGAATCAGGGTCTCAAAACTAAACAGAAAGAGGTACCCAAAAGGTAAACTGGCCTACTGTATGGAATAGCATCATCAAATTCACCTTTTGGGGACCTCATTCTGCAAATGTCAGACTGCTTATTTTCATCCTCTAAAATGAGCAACGTGGTTATAAAGGATTGGCTGTATTTTACTTTATATCAAAGTTGTGGTCACGAATAGCCATTGTGCAGAAATGTGACCTTAAACACCAATAAGTATAGACAATTATTTTATAGAATGGTGTTTCAAGTTATTAAAGCCATCCCAAAGAAAGGCCCGCCTGTAGAACTGGATAAATGCCGGAATCATTCTATACTTGGAGCACGATTTGCTGACGGCGGCAATGTTATCAAAATGTTCAAAAAGCTAGGTTGTCCCACCACTCCATAGCGCTGGCTAGGTATTTCGGCTCTAGAGAGGGATTTTAATATGGGTCTAGAACTGAAATGAAATTCTCGAGTACTGTACTGGGGGGGGGGGGGGGGGGGTGGGTAGGATAATCATTGAAAGCCATATTTCTACTTTAATCACTTTCTGTTAACAAACTGGTATCCAACCTACGTTTGGGTAAATTTACAAGTTACATTCTATGTGCTTTGGCGTTGTTTCTGTGCAAGTCTTGGCTGCAAAAAAGGCAGCCAAAACTTGCCTTGAAACTACTGCAAAGTCAGAGGATGTCGACTGTTAACCTGCAGTGAAGCAGTATACAAATCTCCAGGCCTTTAACCCTTTACCCAACGTAACTGTTAAAACCGGCCGCATCGATTCACAAAAATCGCCTATTTTTCATTTTTTGTCTCAAAATCATATGTTATGACCCCTCTTTGGAACGAGCTCGTTGAGGTGGTCAAAAACTGGTTTTCAGACAAATGACAAAAATTATTTACTCAATTTTGTTTTCAAGTGTCTGCTTTTCATGTCAGGTAAAGGGTAAATACTTCATCCAACACGCACGATATCAACATTTTAAAATTCCAAGCGGAAGCACCGGAAAGTGAGGCAGTGCTTGTTTACTGTGGTAAACCAGATGTTCTATGACACCTCCCTGTCATCCATGGTTATCCCCCCTGTGTTGTCAGAAATTCAGCAATTTAGATTTTGGTTGACAGAGCTCAATTGGAGCTCTGTCAACCAAAATCTAAATTGCTGAATTTCTGACAACACAGGGGGGATAACCATGGATGACAAATCCGACGTTTCGTCATCAGAGTGAAGGGGGTTAAGCAATCCCAAGTGGATGTGGAGGAGTTTTTGCTATGGTAAACATGGAAGTCCTCTAAAATGAGCAGTGTCATTGTTTGGCGAAACGTTACTTCATATCTGTGTTGCAGTCTTGAGATAACCATAGATGAAGAAAGCACCTTAACCCTTTACCTAACAGTATTTTGTTAGAAAAGAGAATTTCATTTTTCGAAAACAAACTTCACTATTTACCAATGAAACCATACAAATGTGGATATCATTA
Organism: Pictodentalium vernedei; assembly: GCA_031216915.1. Classification (NCBI taxonomy): domain Eukaryota; kingdom Metazoa; phylum Mollusca; class Scaphopoda; order Dentaliida; family Dentaliidae; genus Pictodentalium; species Pictodentalium vernedei. The sequence continues at coordinate 82,788,334 of CM062288.1, read as the reverse complement.
GAACTAGCTCGATGAGCTGGTTCAAATAATGTCCATATTTGTATGGTTTGAGAATTTTCGGAGATATTTTAGGCTGGGGAAGGCTTGTTCTGGTTAATTTTCTGATAGTTTCTGGACGCTGTTAGGTAAATGGTTATGCACCAATAGACATACTAAATAAAATATAAATTGTATTTCAATTTTACATGAAAACATACCATTTATTGTGGTTAATTTTTCTCTTTTCAGGTAGTTGGTGAGTTATGATTCATGAATATCGGCAAGTGAACGTAGGTCGTAAGCCGTTGTGTTGGAGCTATTAAGTAGGAAGAATAGGCGTGGCAAAAGCCACGGAGTGTTATGTAGCAAATACATGGTTTGTTCGTAGAGTCGACGCACGGTAAGTTTTGATGACATTATGGTACACTGGTAAGAAAATTGTAGCATGAACAAAAAGTACTGTTGAGTGTGTTAATTTGAAAAATAAAATGCAAAAGTACCAGGTTTCAGTTTTTGCGCTGCCATTTGGCTCGACTTTCCCTTGATAACGTTTCGTGTATATTTTCATCTCTCGCCCTCATATCAATATTCATCAGATGACGAGCGATGAAATATGCGAATCGTTTTCAAAGAAAATTGCCCAAAGTCAACGAGAAAACTAGAAACGGAGAATTCTAAACATGAAACTTTTTATTCATTTTACAATTTTCGCTACACTTCAATACTTCAGTCGACTCATTGAATATTTGGTTCTGCTTGACCCGTTTAACGTGGGTCGAGTCGTTATTGAGAACAGGTCGCGTGTGCTTCCATCGTTTAATGCTGAATATGGGTTCATTGGTAGTTGTACACATTTGTGTATCAGAGATAATTATACATATCTATGAACTCGTATCCAGGAGGAAATGATGAGCTACACATTGAGAAGATTGTGTTCAAGACGTTTCTTCAGAAACGTCTTGCCGGACATTTTTGTGATTTGTGTTTGAACTTTGAACTTATTCTGGAGATGGAGGAGCCGCCAAATCTACATAATTCAGGAGACGAGGATAGAGGATTGCACATGGAAGATGGTATGTACAGGTTTGTTTTTTGGAGCCCCAGTTGGCCGTTTAGTCCTGGACTTCTTCCGAAATACCAACACAAGCAGTCTTTCCATTCACAACACTTGAGGCATATGGCACTGGACTTGGGTGGAGGTCAAAAGGGTGAGGGAGGCTACTAACTGATCTTAGGGTTGCTTAACTCTGATTTAGGATTTGATCGAGAGCCTAACCGCCAGTGATTGCCGTTATTGGAGAATACTTTGCCTTTTCCTTTAACGGTGGCATATTTTTCTCAAATGTTGTGACTGAAAAGTACAGGCCGTGGTAAAAAGGTGAAACAGATGTTGTTGGACCGGTTAAGTTGCGTACAATGGTGGGGGTAGAGCCAATCCCGGGGGTCACTTAAAAAGTTAACACTCAAAAATGAATCTGCATTTTAACTTAATATCCATTTTCTTTCAAAAAAAAATCCCATGGCCTATTTTGAAAAAATTCGTTAAATAACGGCATATTTTTAAAATTGAATTATTTACATTATATTGTCTTGGAGACATTTTTGTGTGTTAAAATTTGAACCCTGGTTTGGGAAGGGGGGGCCGATCTCAGCGCGGAGATTCCAGTTGAATCAGCTGAAAGAGATCGCTGGCGACCCTGCTTTGCGAATCCAGCGGTTATCTTTCTTTGGTTAAATACCGCTGTGAAAACCTGAATCTCAATTCGTTATTTACTGCATTTACCAAGAGCAATGCCCAGTATCACTGTCGCATGTACGTCGCGTTTGCCGCGAATTCGAGTGTTTTTCGGAAATCGTGTGAACAAGTTTTTTTTTTTTTTGGTTTTTGCTTTTTTCGTTAAAAAAAGAAAAACCTGTGTTTTACATCTTTCAACAGGAATATGAAAAGCACGTTCCCCGGTGCGCATGTGCAGTAAATAACTCGCCCTTCTCTCTCACGTAAAAACCGCACTGACAAAAAATAAAACAACTTAAAATGTTACCCGTTTTTTTTTCAGGGTGTCCTTGTGACTCATGTATCATAATTAAAATAGTTTTGTGCGAATAAAACTACTAATACACGTACAAATAAAAATAAAACCCATTTGTATACTAACAACGACAGGGATATAGTAAGTACATTTTCGTCGGAAAAATGCGAATTTTTCGGATGTCAACTTGTCCCAAACAACCACAAACGTCCGCGTAAACACAAAAGATCCATATAAAATACTAATTAAGTTTTTGTCAGGCGGTTTATCATGGCCCGGCCATTAACATTCATTTGTTAGTTTATTTGTCTATACATGCAGTTTTTTGCTTTCACCATCTCAATTTTTCAAAAAAGTTCAACAAAACCATATCATGCGACTCCTCATTGAAACGAGCTCGATAAGCTCGTTCCAATGGGGGTCGCATTACATGTTTTTGTTGAATGTTACGCAAGCCTTTTTCTGAAATACCTACTTTCATTTTATAGTTGGAAATAGTGTGCTCCTTTGTGAAATTATTGACGGTTGTATGGACAAAAAGCTGCATATTTTCAGGTCGACAGAGGAGGTGAGTGGGTTTCAATTGCATCAACTCTACAGTAGCTACCTCAAAATTTAAATATTTGAAATTTAAAAATTTTGATTAAAATTCGAAAAAACTTCATCCATAGAGCTGCTGGGGTCAGCAACAGATCATCAAAATAGTAATTAAGCTTAATGGGACTTGATTACAAATTTTGTCCATCTATTTGCTTCCCAGCGTTGATGTAAAGAGTGGCTCCCCACTCGGCGAATTAGTAGTGGACGTTTCTTTGCCACATCTGTTTGGTTTTCAATGCATCTTTGGCGGCTACTGTATAAAGAAAAACAGATAAAGTACAGATGAAGAAAAGAACCTGGTATCCCCCAACCAAACCCCCTTCATAGCCCACCCTGGCCACTTAGCTCCACTGTTAACATATTCGATTAAATGTTTGTAGTATTAGCCACCTTAATTAACCCTTTGTCTAACTGTACTTGAAAACACTTCGAATAATCTTGCATTTGGCGTTTTCTGCGTTCCGAACAAAGCTTTTGATCCCCTTATTGGGAGGCTTTCAGTGGGGCAATGTTTATAATGAAAATGAGCAACCGTTAACAGCGGTGCTATGTCCGCACTTGGCACGAAAATGCTCAACTGTTCAGGGTTTTTGTTTGCAATGAGAGAGGTCAAACTTGGCCTTGAAACCAAAAGTAAATCCAACACAACACTTGCAGGCAACTGTTGCAGTTTCTTGAATAACGTAATAGTTTTTTTTTTTTATTTTGCCACCAAAGTAGTTTATGACCCCTCACTGAAACGAGCTCCATAGTTCGTTCCAATGAGGGGGGGGGGGGCATAATCTATCTTTAGGAGGAAAAAATTGAAAAACACATTCCAATTTAAATATCGATTTTAGTGAAGAGCGGTAGATCTGGTCGTTACGCTTGGTAAACGGTTTAAACGGTGTTTTGTAGCGCTGTTAATTTTAGTTCAGTTTGATAAGGGGTTAAGTTCTTTAAACTCATTTGACCAACCACTTGAACGATAAAACACGATGTTCCATCAACTAAAATATGAGGGCGCGGGTCATTAGGCAGAGGTGCAGGCTGCAAGGCGAGGGGTCTTTTGTTCGAATCCCATCTGCGGCAACCGCGTTGCGTCCTTGGGCAAGACACTTCGGACCCATTGACCACATGGGGGCACGGCGGCGTTGTGTATTAATGTGTACTGCACGTTGATGGTGCACCTGTCTTCAACCAATGCTAACCCTGCTTGTGTTGAGTTAATATGTTGGGAAGCCTGACTGTTGCTCGCCATTGCTTGGTGATTACCTTCGGGTACTCTGGCTTCCTTCTCCCGTAAAACTGTCGGGCACGAGGTGACCCTGACTGTCGAAAGTAGTGTCGTTAAAATAAACTAAAATATGGAACGTGAACCCGGTAAATTTGTTTGGTAGATCAATTCGTATATCCAATCGGAAACCTCCGGCATCACGTTGGAAATATTAATTAATCCCACCAACTAGTTAAACAATCGCAAATTATCTATTCGTCTGAAACAGAACATTTAATTAAAATGAGTTGAACAGTCTGGTGGCTGTCTTGTGTGACCTCGTGTTAAATGTGTCTGTAACTTTGTTATATCGACCCCAATTAAACCACACCGTGCTGAACGTGATCACCCTACCATGTTTTAAGTTACTTCTGGTTCCATCATTTAGACCTTAAAATTGCTTAACTGCGGGTTCCATAAGGGTGTTTCAGACCCATCTAACATTTACATATGAACTATTCTAGTTTGATTTCTACCAAAACGTGCATTAAGACCAATATGAGATTACTGATCCTCCCACGGAATTAACACCATTGTAAGGCCAATTTTCAAGGTTCATGAATCAAAATGCCCTATCGACCCAGGGGAAGACTTGAATCCATTGTCAGCATGAATGACAACGAGTCGGTTTGTACTGTGATAATGTATGGATGGTGTAGACTTTGACACTGGATCAGTATTTGGCCCTACTTAGCACAGGATTGGTATGGATACTTGCCCGGAACTGGATGGGCATGGAGAACTACAAAGCATTGTATTTATAGGCAGACCTACGTGACGCTTGCTTTGTATGTTGACCTCTGGCGTTTTGTACATAGATCTACATGGCAGTGGATTGGCATGCAGAGCTACAAGGCACTGATTACCATGCAGAGCTACAATATACTGATTGGCATGCAGAACAAAAAGCAGTGGATTGGCACATAGACCTACAAGGCAGTGGATTGAGGCTTAGACCTACAAGGTAGACTGACGCGTAGACCTACAAGGTAGTAGACTGGAGCACTGACCTGCGAGGTGGGAGATGAGCGTGCAGACCCTCCAGGCAATGCATTTGCGATTAAACCTACAAGGGTAGTGGATTGGCCATCGGACCCGCGTGGCACTTGACTTGCGATTACCTACTTGGCGCTGGATTGGCATATGCACCGACTACCTTGGTACCGGATTTCCTCACTTGCCTACTTTGTACCGACTCCGAATGAAGTTATTTGTATAAAGATTCAACTTTCAAGGAAAGTTGGGCGACATGTATGAATGCGGATGCGTGATCGACACAATATAATCCCACGTAAAGGTCAATACCGCTAGGAATAGTCTCACTTGTGAGCTCATTTTTACAATTTGCATGCGATGTAAGGGAATGAAGTGACCAGATGTTCTTTCGGTAAATTATTCAGGTTGAAATATGAGTTTTTTCCAGAATGGAATTGAGGAAACGTTCCAGAAACAACGATCTCTTCCGTATAAAACAAGTATAAATCGATGTCAAGGCCAAGCAAACATACTCGGTGGGTTGTAGAAATGACGCAAATCTGTCGAATTTTCTGCAAAATGGTCTTCGCAATCGGTAGTGTTCCACGCAAGACGAAACAAAACAAAACAGATGAAATTGCGTCGATTTACACCAAATGGTTGACAATAAGATTCAAAACCTTAAAATTCGACATCTGACACGAAGCCATTTTTGACATTTTGGCAATCAATTCGCCATTTAACGGAAGGTTTAGAATTTCAAACCAGACCTCTCGGCAGGTGATGATTAATTCAGTTAAAACGTTTGGAAGTGGAGAACTGAAAAAAAAAGAAAATTAAACGCCGCCGATGGAGAACGTTTGAAAATAAGCTTTAGCCAACGTCACGTCAAAACCTTTCAATGAACCCAACGACCTGGAATGTGAGCTGAGCTGCCTTGTATCGGAACAGAAGTACGATACTTTTCTGTATCCCAAAGAATTAGCAGTCTGGCCAAGAATATCTAGAAAATAATCCGCTCATTTGCATATACAGAAAAAGTTCGATACCCTGTATTTTAACCTGGATTGAGCAAGTTTGAGCTGTCAGGGACTCAATCGCTTTGATCACACAACATGAAAATTTGCCAACAGATGAACCACTTTATCCACGCTGACTCACGAAAAAAAACTGAGTTTTCTATTGCCGTTCGAATCAGTACAAAGATTATTTCCAGTACGATATTCAGTGCCCAGAACCATCGTCAGGGGACATCAGAAACTTCAATATACACAGTTAAAGCTGTTGCCGTGCAACCTTGTAACCATCCTGGCTTTAAGAAAATGCTGAAAACACTGGAATAAGGGCCCCTTTTCTGGACACGTATAACAAGACTGGGCGATTGCTACTTTTGGTGGAACTGAAAGGCGGCATATTGCGAGTAAAACGTCCGTAAAATGAAGTTTCCATAGTTTCAACGTTTGGAGCCTTAAAATTTGAAGTTCGTATATGGAGTAGCGGAATCACAAATGGACTCCCCTAGAATCAACAATTCTTTTGAAAAGTATATAGATTTATGTGCATCCGGGGGCAATATGCGCACTTCTATATTTGAGCGCACCGTACATAGTTGTCCTCTGGACAAACCTTTTTGACGGTTGACTCGACGTCTCATCACATGTGAACCAGGCAGTTTGAAGACCCGAGTGTCAGTTTGTGAAATCATAACAGACGTTTCAAAATGGATTGGATTGGACTGGACTGGATTGGACAAGTAATCTACTTAAACGGAACTAGTCACACTGATATCACGTCATTTGTCGACTTTGATGTCCTCCCATCAAGATATTGGCATATTTACTCATGTACATAATTCGTGAACAGCATTTTAAGGACACTTCATGAATTTTAAACATATCTGGCAAGACAGAAGCGGTCAACTTTTAAAGCAGTTTCTCAACATCGCCGATACAAAATACGCGCACGTCTACTTGCTGCAGAGAACAATGGAAATTAAAACGGGAAGAACTTGGGTGTATTGATAGCCTTTTTGTTTTTTTATTCTACAAAACTACCGTTGCCGATCACAAACTGATCTTGTAGCATGTATCTTAAGAACACGTCGGAAACAGTAGCCAGGAGCGTAGATTTGGGCATCATTTTTCTTGAATGTTTTTTTATAGTGTGGAAAGTTATGATCGAACTGCTGAAGCTATTTCTATTTCTGTCCTTCATTAATTTCATCTAGTGAATAACGTTTACCTCAGCACATTGAATCAAGTTTCCGATGGCAGGTGTTCAACACTCCAGCGAGAAAATATATCTTTTTATCGGCAAGTGGAGCATCGCCTTCACCAGAGGCAAAATCAACCTGCGTATCTATCGTAGCCATTGGTTCGACTGATAGTTGACGAAAACGGAATTGTCCGCTCTCGTTGTGACCTGAATACATTTCGGTTTGAAACAAGGTAATAAGGGGACTTTGAGCGCATATTAGATTCTCGATTGGACAAGGCTGCTTTACAACACGGATGCAAGAAACTCCTGTTCAGCATGAAGATCAGACTGCAATTTCATCAATTTGTATTGGAATTCGAATATATTTGAACAGAAGCAAGGTCATAAGCCACACTTGAATACCAGTCCATCAGCACATTAGTATATCGTTTGGAACATAAGACCATTTCTGCTACCTAGAAACCCCGTGAACTTGGGAGCAAGGCAAAGTTGGAGTAAACGTTTAAAGCAGTTTCCATACATCGCCAATATAAAAGACGCATATCATCTCATTGTAGAGAATGCAAATTTAAAACCTGAGAGCTTAGGTGAAGACAATATGCTTTTTTTACAGTACCGCCGCCTCTAACAAGGAACGGAACTCGCGTGTTAACATGTGAAGAAGTCTGCTTACAGCTTCAGGCAGCGGAACTGTCGGCCCATTTTCCCTGGCTAATTTTTCATACGAAACTTTATAATTTTGTTGCTAAGGACATTTTGTGAAGATTCTGTTTTCAAACATGGGTGCTGTTTTTCCAGGATTGAATTTCATGTCATCCTTTACAGTTGGTTAATTGTTTTCCTAGGTACACTGCCTCAAGTGTTCAGCAGCTGTTTTAACCCCAAAAGGGGGTATTTTATCGTCAAATGAAACTTCACCAGAGAAAAAATCCACTCAAGATTCATATATCTTTGTGGAAATTGAAACTTTTTGCCACAAGATCGACAAATAGCCAACAGAAAGTGAACTTTCTGCCATATTTGTGACCTCTGTTAGAAAACATTTTGGCTTAAAAAACGTGATTAATTGAATTTCAACTCCTCGATTCTTTAGTGGAAGAGAATGCTTCACAACACAGCTGCAAGACACGTCATCTGTTAACCAATAACAATGCAAGACCCAAGTGATGCCCATCATATTTAAGTTAGTAAAATTACTCGTCTATTGCACATACGACAGATCGGGTTTCGCCCAGAAATAAACTGTCAAGGGAATGCCGCCTTAACAGACAAGAATGCTGTGACGCTAACATATAAACATGGACGGAAACTCGGAATTGACAGGACATATTCATCGGCGTACATCAAATGCTTCTGTGAATTCAATAAATACAATAGAGTCGGGGAAAGTGAATCTACAATAAGATGGCACCACCAGTATACTTGCACCTTAAGTCAACATTGTTACAGGAATCTGATGCACTTCCAAGGTATATTTCGTACCCGCCTTGATTATGGAAAGTTCTCCATATGGATAACCAAGTGATGAAATGGTAGCAAAGTTTTATGAACAGTTTGTGGAACATGGGCATGGTCAAAAGACAGAAATACCGTTATCAGTTATTGCAGAATCCACAGAATTAACAATTTAGATAACGTTTTGAGGAAACGAAACATAACTGGTTTTACAAGTGTTGGTGAAACATCGATGAAACACAATTTACTGCCCACTTTTTACAAACCTTCGAAACAATGGTACTTCAGTAATTTAGAAAACAAGCTTGCTCTACAATCGGTCCTGTTATAGATTCAACGAAACTCGCCTTTCGACATTAATTTCGCGAAAGATGCTTGGACCTTAAGCTCGAATGGGGAAGATGAAAGGACGTTTTGTTGGTGGAATTTAAAAATGAAACCGATGTCTCAAAATAGGAATTTAAAACCGCAGAGATCATAGAACCAACGAGCTACAGCATTAGCTATCGGGACATGATTTAACGGCAACCAAGACCTGGAGCGGACTTGAACGTTTTGCAATAGATAACCAAAAGGGAGCCTACTTTCTAATGCTCCTGCTCATATTCAATGTGTATTTATCGATTACAGTGGATATCGAACCATGGACGCCGTTGGGAAGGAGCAGCAAGTGTATCAAGAGCAGGAAATAGCCTTGAGAGTGGGAACAAGTCTGACAATCCCAAGTCCCGTCTTTGGCAAAAGGGTGATATCGATCCATAAATGAAACTAACTGGTCAGGAGTACTGAGGAGTTCTGAACTTGGACAAGTCCAAGTAAGAGATGATCTACAAAATAAAACCAGAGGCGAGATCACGTTGGCATCTTTAAATTGGAAATCCTGTACTAGTTGGCGAAAAGAATCGCGGTGTTAATCAGCACTTGAATGGAAACTGATGTAAACAATTGGATTTGTTGACGACCTTGACCGAAGAAACGAGCTCTGTTGCATTTTTGCATGCATTTCAAAAGGTAATGTTCTGAAAAATCAAACGATGTTTGAAACATTTTCCAGGATCCTTTCGTTCAAAAAGTTTCAGGCAATGGCGGTGCAGGGAACAACTCAGGACGCGTTAAAAATGCAGAACCACGATAGACTGTAAGTAGAAAATAGTCGACTGGGTGATGGCTGGACTATTCGTGGCAACAGACCTGCACGCAACAGGAAACTGCCCCGTGCTTGTATTTGCATTTTAGCCGGACTTAGGGGATATGCAACAGTCTGAGACCAAATCAAATTACAAGCTCGCGATATTTGCAGAAACTGGTTGCCCAGAAGGTAGAAAGGGGTGACTACCGTCAGGTTATCGAAGAATACACCAGGGACAACTTTTGCAAAGCAATGTCAGTTTGTGGCTGTATGGGGGCTGAAAGGGTTACCTCACCCAGTATAGAATCATTCATTTTTTCCATCAGTATCTTTTGATAACTGAAGAATTGTAAGCCATGCTTGGGGGTTTCTTCAGGTAAATCTGTCCACTGACCTTATTCTACCCTATGTTCCCAAAAAAATTCCTCGCGGGAAACCCGGGAGGTGTAGCAGTGCCTGTGTTACTGGTAAAATAGGACTAGTCATCAATGCTTGGGAGGTACAAACCCTCTCTAAAATGGGCAACATAGCTTATCGCCTTCCCCGGTCTTGAGTTGACTCATGTTGTGGTCATGATTAGCCATTTTGCAAAAATGTGACCTTAAACACCAATAAATAATTCTAAAAAATATTTTTTATAAAATAAAAACTTATATAAAAAAAAAAAAAACAAACAAACAAACAAAAACCAAATGAAATGACATAACCATTCTTCCTACAGTCATTACTGCCTGAAGATGCTCAGCACGGTGAGGGTTTATATATTTTGTAATAGAGTTGAATATCAATCCTTCAGCTTTTCTTCCAAACAAAATCGACCTTCTGTTGACATCTTATTCATTGTCAACTGGGAACATTTTGCGACTTGTGTTTCTGGAGTTTTTGCGCCAGTGTCAAAGGAGGATAATTGGACATAATAGTAAGATTTATGGTATTCCGTTTGAAGGATCGAAATTCAAAGGCAGCTGCCCAACTGCAAATCTTAATTGTGCCCATTTAAATATTATATTCCGTCCCCACCCTCTGCCTTCCATTTCCTGTTATCATTCTGTATTTTGTGCTTTCTTTTACAGCCATTAACCCTTTAGATGCCAAAAAATATTTCATTGGTTCATTTGTCATATACTGTTAACTGACATGATTTGGTTAAGAGCTCTAGCGAACCTTTTCATCGCAGATAATTGTATCTGATAAATGAAACTCACACCTGTAATTCATCGTATTCGTTGCCGTTCTATGTGGCTTTGTACTAAAAACGTTGAAGTTGTCCGTTCAGTTGTTGTGGAATCAGTTCCTCTAGCGACAAATTGATTCTACCATTATACAAACGGTGACATTCCTCCAGAACCATAACATTCCAGTAATGTTTTAACACACTATTTGATCGGTGTTATTGAAAACTCTTAACGAATCGGCCACATCCGCCCTCGTAATATTCTAATTCAGCAGCTGAAAACAAATTTCAAATTTTAAAAGATTTTCAACAAAACCATATCATTTGACCCCTCTTTGGAACGAGTTCGTCGAGCTCGTCCCAATTAGGGGTCACGTGATAAGGTTTGGTTGAAATTTTTTGAAAAATTAAAATAAATTTTGATATTGTCTGCGTTGGGTCAAGGATGAAAGTATTCAAACATCAACTGAATTGTAAATGGAAATGTACGATATAATTATTTCTAATTCAGGCCTAAAATGGAGATCATTTGACCAAATGTTGAAAGAAATGGTTTTTTTTGTAAATTTAACTGGATGCTCAAACGCAGACACATGATCTCCAACTATTACATAAGTTTTTCTTACTTGCACGAGGTCTTGTTCAGTGTTCTCGTTCAAGGTTCTTTTTCGCTTTGACTGTTTGACTGGAATTGCATAGTTAGCCACAGATAGCAACAGGTTCGTAATAAGTAAAGACAATTTCATAAACCTATCGCAACTCTTTCAAAGCATTTTTGACTTTGGAACTGGAGTTAAATTGTTGATCCGGTAGAATAGACTGGTTCTATTCTACCAAAAGGTCACAACAAATGTCTGTAGTAAAAAGTAAACTATAAAAAAACACAAACGATAAGGCATCGGATGTTTGCTGAAAATGAAAACCCCCACTAAATAATGCACGAACGTGTCATCCACTCAAGTTTAAAACTACTTGAAACTGGCGTTAAATCATCGTTTTCAAAGTTGAATTTGAGCAGCAACAAAATATCATCCGATGAGTGCAACAAAGCGCCATCTGCAATGCTTTTGCTTTAGCATTAGCATCGCCGATGTCACCCTGTTGCACTCAAGGGCGATATGCCACCAGAATTAATTTGGTAATTCAGTCAACGAAATTCGACGCTTGCCCAACACAAGCTAGATAATGGTATATTTATGATTTCGTGTGAGGGCTGAGATTATCGGGTTAACGGTTAAAAACTACCGATGAAAAGTTTCGTCGCTTGCCACTAAAAGCGCTCGACGATGCTTTTCATCGGTGGTTTCTACCAGAATTCCTGGCGTCCATGTTGGAATGGAGTGTCCACACGTATCTACACTACTGAGGTTTGAAAAAAAATATTTCAGAGGTCGCTTCTTTGAAAATAGTCAGCTTTGGTATATTAACGTGGCATAAATGTAGGATCTCTATTGAGTCGCGATTCGAAATGAAATTTCTGAGCAGTTTATTAAAATCGACCTGAGCCGAGGTTTCTGGAGGCTTATACCGATTTTGGTGAACGAGGTACAGACATTTTATATTAAATCGTGATGAAGTTAGGATTTTAATTAGATGTATAATTTAAAACTTGATCTAACGTTACGGTATTCACAAAAACTGTCAACTAAATTGTATTTAGATTTTTGCCTCAAAAACAGCTTATAACCCTCAGTGGGACGAGCTTGTCTAGTTCGTTCCAGTCAGGTGGCATAAGCTGTTTTCGAGGCAAAACATAGTTATAAAGTAATGTCGTCCGCTCTTGGTAATTCGATGAACCGTTAATAAAAATAATAAAAATAAAAAAAATTACACTTGCGAAAGCACCTCACAATCTTTCGTCAACGCAGACTTCTGATGTCATACGTTTTGTAAGACTGGATGTAATCGACAGTTCCGTATTCTATTTAATGATTTGATAAACTAAGTCAACCAATGACAAACACCCTCCCCCATTTTATTAAGCATTAAATCTAAATAGTTGAGTAAGAATTAAAATATCTATTGCCGGTTTAAAAAAAAAATGCCCACTTCTCACTTTAAAACAACAGAGTTGTAAAATACGACCTGCTATTAAAGGCTGCTACGCATGACGTCATCAGTTAGAAAAAAAGAAACCCAACTGAAGGCATCTACCTTGACGTTGGTAGTTGGGCTTGGTGACCAAGAGATGCCACACTGAGCAATTGACATTTTAAAACACCATTGAGAACCTTACGTTACTTTTTCAGTAAATGGGCTTCTTGGTTGATTAAAAACAAGCATTGGATATCAAGACCATCCACTATCGAGACATTTGACCAATTGTAGAGAGGTTTGTGACAGCTGATCTTCAGACTAGTTGGTAACGTTTTGGGTCTTTTCATTCTGGTGGTAACCTGAGAAGTAATGCAGTGCTTGTTCACCGTGGCAAACAAGTTGTTTTACTGGTAAAATGGGACTCAGTAACCAATGCCTTTCCCCGCGGAACCCCCGGGAAGTGAAGCAGTGCCCGTTCACCGTGTTAAACAGGCTTTGTTTTACTGGTAAAATAGGACTCTGTCACCAATGCTTGGGATGTGCAAACCCTCTCTAAAATGGGCAACATGGCTTATAAAAGCTCACCCCTGGTCTTGAGTTGATAATCATGCTGTGGTCATGATTAGCCATTGTGCCAAAATGTGACCTTAAACACCAATAAATAACCAATGCCTTTAGAAGTCTTCAGAGGTGGATTGGCCGTATGGTCCACCTATGGAGCCCCATAACTTGTGACCCTTGGGCCCCCAGTATTGATGCAGCCCAACTAACACCTGTTGGTGTGTGAAATCTCGTGAAAACGCCCAATGTGTGAAATGGACAGGATTGCACAACATGATGGTACATTAAGATGCTCCCTTTGTGGACTGCATAAGAGAACATTTCGATATACCAGCCGTCTTGCCCTCATACTGATCTCCCAGATGCAAGAAAAGTGTTATTTTTGGAAAGATCAAAATTGTCTCCCATTGGGACGACCAAAGGCCGAACTAGGGTCGGCCCTATGGGTGCCGGCACTCCCACTCCATTTTGATAACGTTCTTGGTGAAGGAGTGATGAAGATGATACAAAAATGTCATCGAAAATGTCCTGTGTGAACTGCCATTGATCACTCAGATACGAGGAAGCAGCGTTCGTTCAGTTCGAAAAAAAATTTTCTCCGGGTCCGTGTTCGGCCTTGGTTCATTTCCCGGCAACTTTTTTTGCCCAGTCCTCCCTTGGAAGTCTTCTAAAATGACGAACTGGAAATCCATGTTTCGGTCATGATTAGCCATTTTGCAGAAATGACCTTACCGACCAATAATTATTGTCTTCATATTAAAAAATCAGCACCGACTTTGACCACCATTTCAAACGTTCAACGTGAGCTCAACAGAAAAATTGAATACCTTCATGTTGAAATAATTACTGCACGCTTGAAGGATTCTGTGCCATGGAATAAGATGGTAATGCTTTTAGCTGGTGAGCGGATGTTGCAGAGTCGGAACACACGGTGTAGCTTATTGCCACGTGTAATAAGCGTCCCCGGAGCGCGGTGGCTCAGTAGTAAACTGTTGGACTTCTGCTAGATGTCCAAAGTTCGATCCCCGCCAGGGACGACCCGAGTTGTCCTTGGGCAAGGCACATTATCCCGGTTGCCTACATGGGGCACGATGTCGCCGTGTATTAAGGCGTACTGTGCGTCGATGGCGCACATGTCTTCAACCACTGTAACCCTGCTTGAGCGGACCTTGAGCAGTTAGAATGTTGAGCTGACAGTTGCTCGTCGATGCTCGGTGGTTCTCTCCTGGTACTCCGGCTTCCTCCACCCGTAAAACTGTCACGGTCGCGAGTAGCCATTGTGCATAAGTGTGACCTTAAACACCAATAATTAGCTTTCCCTGTAAGATCCCCGGGAAGTAAAGCTGTCCTTATTTACTGTGGTAAATATGCCGTAGTTACTGGTGGAATAGGACGCCCGGTAACCAATCTCTAGAGGCACTACTCTCTAAAATGGGCAACATGTATATGGGTATAAACGATTGACTAAACTGTTATGGTCACGATTAGCCAGATTAGTGCAGAAATGCGTAACCTTAACCCCATTCAATAAATAGCTTAATGTTTGTTTTCTTAAATAGCTGATGAGACGCTTTTCGTTTATATTGCCCTCATGTCCACCGTGGGAACAACGATAAATTGAGCAGTTTGTTTACTGTGATAATCTGTTTCTACTGTTAAAGTAGGTCTCGGTAACCAACGCCAAGGTGGAGGTCAATGTGGGCAACCTACGTATAAACTTTTCGCCTAACTTCACTTCAGGCCTATGTTTCGGTCAAATAGCCATAAAATCGTATGACTTTACACCAGTAATTAACCAAAGACTAAATTTTGGCATGATTGAAGTGCTGGTGCCGAAATATAAATTCCTATTGGAGTTTGCTTCACATGTTGCGTTCAAATGAATTTTTGTCACTCCCCGTGGGAACCCCTGGAAGTGAAGCAGTGCTTGTTCACTATGGTCAACAAGCTCTGTTTCACTGGAAAAATAGGACCCAGTCACTAATGCTTGGGGTGCAAGTCCTCTAAAATAGGCAACATGGGGTATAAACGATTGACTGACCTTGACTTTATCTCCATGTTGTGGTCATGATTAGCCATTGTGCAGAAGTATGTGACCATAAACAACAATAAATACATAAATATTTTTGTCACTATTTATTGAAGAGGGCCCATACGCACTCGCCAAATACAAAGCAACAAAATGCCTCACGGAAAAATTAATGCTATTTTTTGTTTAGAATCTAAGCAGATCGAAGCTCCTGCACTAAAACGCCCTAGTACAAATATCGGTAATTTATTTCGAGACCGATACATGAGACATTCGCCTAGCCTCGTAGTTGTAGGGTGTCTTAATTCAGGCATGTACTTGACTAAAATGGCTGCTCGGGTGAAACCTTGCTCTCATAACAAAAATCCGTACAATCACCCACAGCAACTGCTGAACAACATCGGTAACAAGTGTATTTAAGGGCCAATACCGAGTGCTGAAAACAATGTTTCTGTAACACTTCTAGGGGAAAACGCTAGTATGTATTAATGTATCTGTATGAAAATGTTGCATTTGCTTACTCTATCCAGAAGAAATGTCCGGGTGCAGCTTGAGAGAATACTGCATGTGCTGGAATTTCCAGGTGGTAGATGTTGCGTTGGACAGTTGGGGAAACATGGTCACATTTCCAAGAAAGCTATAGATCTGTTTTAAACCATACACTTGTTAACGAGGTAAGAATAAAGTGATAAGAAAATTATTTCTGGTCAACAGCATGCGAGATCATTAATATTGCAATCAAGAACAGGAACGTAGCGACGGAGTGTGTTTGGGAGTCTTTCTCCAGTCCTGGCAAATATTTTCATTGGTTAGAAATTTTGTCTTAAACCGCCATTGGTGGAAATTTTATGCCCTAGACTAGATTTCGTGGCATTTTTATCTCTTGCTATGACCATTTGTAATTTTCATTAAGTGACTTTTTAACAACATTTCACGAAATTTTGAGATCACATTTCGTTCCGTGAGTGCAGTAAGGTGCCAGCTGCAATGCTGAAGCATTGCAGATGGCACATTGTTACATTCAAGAGCCGATTCCCAACTCTACAACCCAAAGGTCTTAAATTTCGAACACAAAGGTACAGCATATATTCGATGTCAAAAGCATTTAGAAATTCACAGGTAGCTCTTAAAAAATTAAACTCGCAGTATGGTTTTAACAATTATTTAATGCAGCCGAAGACAGTTTATTCAATAGTACAAGACTTCCAGCCCACCATCCCACGCCCCCTCGCCACGCCCCCGACTAATTGGACGTTCAGTGAGTTATTGCATTTGATGCACGTCTACCTGACGAAAGGTCAATTACATTATAATCTTTGTCAGGCTCTTAACAGCTTTCGAAAATGAGCAAAATTGTATAGGTTGTCCACTCAATGGCGGTGTACCACCAAATAATGTGCATTGCGGGCAGGGGGGAGAGTGGATTACAATCGCAAAACCAAAAGAGGGACTTCCCTCAGGCAAAAAAGTAAAAGGACACTTCGACAACAAGCCTCCATTTGGAACGGTGAAGCCGGATACTGTGCTCAGGTTCCATTCTGTGGGTGCTATGGTGGGTGTCCGTACAAGCTCGCAAGACACCAGTCAACTGGTATCTAGAATGCGAAGCTGTTATCTTGAAACCAGTCTAGCTCTTGGTCAACAGCCTATATAAATACATTATATAATTGGCATCAGCGATCACTTTGCAACGTTTTGCATCGGCAACATGGAAGAACTTGCACGCCCTACCGAAATTCATAAACGCTCGTTCAAGAAAGAGAACATCGATCACTTTAACCCTTTACCCAACGCAGACGATATCAAAATTATTTTAAATATCATTTTATTAAATTTTTCAAAAAATTTCAACAAAACCATATGTGACCCTTCGTTGGAACGAGCTCGACGAGCTCGTTCCAACGAGGGGTCACATGATATGGTTTTGTTGAAATTTTTTGAAAAATATTTTTTTAACTGCTGAATTTGCATATTACGCGGGCGGATGCGGGCGATTCGTTGGGTAAAGCGTTAAGACTCTTATTAGACAGTGATTTTTCTAGCGTCTTCGACGCTTCCGATACCACAATGGCATACGACCTATTTTTGGACACCTTTTATAAAGCATTCAATGAAGCTTTCCCATTAATAGCAACATCAGTTCCCTCGAAATATATTAAACGCTCGCCCTGGATGTCAGCTGGACTATTAGTCTTCTCTACATAAACAAAAAGTGTACTCCAAAAAGCTAAAATCTCCAACAGCTCAAAATACTCCAGCCTACAAGCAGTACTGTCAAATCTTCAATCGGATCAAACGGGCAAGCAGATCAGATTATTACCTTAATATGTTTCTGGAAAATAAAAATAACCTTAAAAAGTCATGGGAAATCCTACGTAAAGCAATTAATAAATCGGACCGAAAAATTGAATCACCCGATGCTTTTTTTGATGGTGATACCCTTGTAACGGATCCCAACATCTTTGCTGATAAATTCAATACATTCTTCGCAAACATGGGAAAATTAGTAGGTGAACAAGTGCCCGATACGAACATGCATTTTTCACACAATATGAAGCAAAGTAACGGAAACTCATTATTTATGACTCCAACGAACACCCAGGAAGTTATAACATTTCAAAGTTGTCCTCGAAACCAACAAGGGATCAGGGCGAACTGTCCACGAATCTCCTGAAAGCAGTCGCTTATGAACTTGCCAGTCCATTAACACACATCATTAATACTTCATTTTCATCTGGTCACGTGCCATTCAAAATAAAAATAGCCAAAGTTATACCAATCTTCAAGTCTGGTGATCCTCAAATCTTTAACAACTATCGCCCTATCAGTATCCTACCCGCGTTCTCAAAAGTACTTGAGAAATTAATGTACAAAAGACTAGTGAAGCTTATTGATAAAAGTAATATCTTATACAAGTACCAGTTTGGCTTTAGAACAAAGCATTCGACTGTCCACCCCCTATTGCATTTACTGAATAGCGTGGTAACTGAAAATGATAAACCAACAGAACTGCACCCTTTCTGCATTCTTAGACTTCTTGAAAGCATTCGACTGCATTGACCACTCAATCTTACTCCAGAAACTTGAATACTATGGTATTAGAGGTATAACCCACCAGTGGTTTCAAAATTATTTAACCGACCGAAGCCAATTTATCTCGCTCTCGAATATTGTTTCGGAAACCTTAACCATAAACACCGGTGTACCCCAAGGGTCTATTCTTGGTCCTGTTCTATTCTTGTTGTACATTAACGATATTAGCAACTCCACTGTGCTTAATCTACTTTCCTTTGCCGATGATACAACGGCATACGGATCAGGCAACAACCTTGACACACTTACAGATAGTGTAAATTCCGAATTGGACAAAATAAATCACTGGTGTTCTGCCAACAAATTAGCCCTCAACCCCACTAAAACTAAAAATATGCTTCTTCACCCCACAAAATGATTTGTATAGGATAAACAACGGTGAATTATCCCTGAATAATACAAATATTGAGGCCGTTGGGAACGAACAAGATCAAGCCGCTCTAAAGTTCCTCGGTTTGTATATAGACAAAAATATGAAATTTAAACATGTTTCTGCAGTATGTTCAAGAATGGCAAGTGTAATTTATGCCCTAAATAGGGCAAAGAAATTTCTCCCAGCAAAGGCAATGAAAACTTTGTACTTTTCATTGATCCACTGTCATCTTATATATGGTATTCAGGTCTGGGGTCATTCGACCTACACCAACAGAATTTTCAAGCTGCAAAAAAGAGCCGTCCGAATTATAACTAGGAAGGCATATAACTCGCACACAGACCCACTTTTCAGAGATTGTGGCATTCTGAAGTTTAAAGATCTCTACAGCCTTCAAGTCTCCCTCTTTATGCATGACTGGATGAACAAAAAACTCCCTATGTCATTCGATAACACCTTTCAGGTCTACAGAAACCCTTCGGGGATGAATACAAGGCAGACTGGTAAAATAGCAACACAAAACAAGAACTCAATTTTCTGCAGAATTGACGTTCCATTCCTTCCCAAGAATATGGAATAGTATAGACCCTCTAACTCAGCAATTTAGCAGACCCAAGTTCAAAAAATCATTAACGCATACAATTTTAAGTACTTATTCCAGCCCAAACTTAGTGCGACAACCCAGCCTGTCCCGATTGTATCAGCCATCAAAACTCTCTGGTATCTCATCCTCCTCCCAGCATATGACCTATTGATCCCATCTAGCCGCATGATTCATAAACAAACTATAAATTGTCCTGTCTTTGAAAAGTTGCTACACTGATGCCAAACCGAGTTGATATATTTTTTATGGGAATGGCAGGAAGACAGCCTTTTAGGCTATGCCATTTCCATGTTGTATACTAGGTTATGTTCTTGTAGTTTATGTTATCTCGTTGTTAATGTACTAGTATACTGCTGAATAAAGATATATATAATTGGAAAGTCGGATTCCATGACTACCGATCCGTCCAGCTGGAAATTCAAGTTTTGAACTCAAATGATATGCAATGTAATACAATTTTACGACGCACGGGCTGGGCTACTAATCCGGCGGATTTAGTTTTCTCGAAAGAATACACTGGGGGACATTTTTTTCAAAACAATACGTTGTAGCTGTATGATGACCCCAAGGCAAGGTTAACTCATGCTACATATTTCAACAAACTGTTCAATAAACATCATTTCAGAATGTTTTCTGTGAATTGGCTGGTAGTGACAAATACACAGAACGACACGTGTGTGTGAATGAGTAAATCGATATGACACGAGTACCAGCGCGGAAGGATAAAATGAAGCTACGGGCCTCGAGTTTTATTCCTCCGCGATGGCACAAGTGCCACATCGATTCACCCATTCACGCACATGTCGTTCTGTGTTTATTACACAACTTCACGTCGGTAAACGCAATTAAGAGGACACTCAGCAATTCATTTGATGACTATCAAAAAAGAACACATTTTATTGCCCACTAAATTTGCAAGGGGAATCTGTTACTATTTCGTCCCCCGAGGCCTAATGTGTTCTATCTGCCTAATGGCACCTAGAACACACTGAAACTCAGGTGACGATTTTCATCTTTGGCAAGCCATTGTAACTGTAGGGCACGATTTGTATAAAATTCTTGAGATAATTTCGTTTCTATTTAAAAATAGTCAGTCAACGATCTCCGTTCCGCTCAAATGTGCGGAACAGATTTTCAGTTTTCAATGTTTTAGTGTTGCTGTAGATGGGGTCTTTGGTAGAAAAGGCGTGTTTATAAAATTGACTACAAAGCTTACAATCGGCAATCTGGTTAACATTTGTAATTTTTCATTGTCTGATCCAATGAACAGACGGCAGACTGAAAATCCCATGACAGTTCGGTGGTTCTGTACTGTGTTCCTGCAAAAAAGTTAATGCTTGGCGTTCCAGTGTTGAAAGGTTAGTGCGTTCACGTTCTATTAAATTTGAATTTTAGGACCATCTACACATCAAGAATTCTACCTTCATTTTGTAACTTTGTCTAACCCTTGGGCAAGGCTCTTATCTGTTATCAAATCTGGTCATGGCTGATTTGAAGCAGCCATGACTAGATTTGAAAAACATGTACATTTAACTAGACACCATTTATCAAAAAGTGTAATTCACAAGGGAAATTAGTTAAAAAGTACCCAAATTATACTAATTTTAGTGGAAAGGGATTTATTGTGGGCAGGAATATTCGCCAGCAGCGTGCAATGAGTTAATCTCGATTGCCCTCGTGGGGGAACGGTGGCGCTGTGTACTAATGCGCACTGCCCGTCAATGGTGCACTCGTCTAAAACAAATGCTAACACTGCTCGTGCGGAGTTAGTACACTGGGGAGACTCAATGTACTGAGTTAATCGCCGTCGCTCGGTGGTCATATCCACCGGCTTTCTCCATCCGTAAAACTGTCCGACACGAGGCATCCTGGCTGAGTGTTAACACCGCAACTGAAAAAAATGGCTGTATCCACCACCCTCGTGGGAACCCCAGGAAGTTGAACAGTTTTGGTTTCACTATCATGCCCTGTTTAACTGATAAAATAAGACTGTCACCCAATGTTTGGGATTAAAGTCTTCTAAAATGGGCAAAATGTCTTTATTCGATTGACCAAACTTACATTATCTCAATGTTGGGGTCACTATTGGCCATTGTGTCTCCGCAGGAACCCCGGGAAGTGAAGCAGTGCCTGTGCATTGCGGTAAACAGGCTGTTTTACTGGTAAAATATGACCCAGTCACAAATGCTTGGGGGTGCAAACCCTCTCTAAAATGGGCAACATGGCTTATTAACGCTCACCCCTGGTCTTGAGATGATACTCATGTTCTGGTCATGATTAGCCATTGTGCAAAAAATTGTCCTTAAACACCAATAAATAAAATAATTGGCCATTGTGAAAAAATATGCTCTTAAAGCACCAATAAATATATTGACCAACTCTCGGTAAAAAAATGCCTTTCAAATTTAAAATTCCTGATAGCTAAACGTTTAATCCCACATTGAAACGAAAACGTACAGCGAATAGCTTGTTTCCATGAGCACAGCCATGCTGGAAGCGAAGAAAGCGAAATTCAAAAAACATATTTGCTAGCTGTCATCGAGAAAGCATCTTCCAAATGCACCTCTGCATCATCAGAAAGAATGAATTATCCACTTACCAAGAGTGACGCACGCACGCACGCACGCACGCACGCACACCATTTGCATTAGTTCTAAGTTTTAGAATATAGGAGGATGCTTTCACATGACTCATATTGGTAAAAATTCCAGGAAGAGGAATGAACGACACTGGAGATTGAAGTATCCCAGCCAGAACAACCCAGTTATGCAAGGACTGGACTGGCGTTTAAATCAAGGTATTTACATGGGTGAGTTTTAAAATGTAATTCAGTGTAATCACCGTGGTGCTCCCCAGGAAATGCAAATGCATTCTTATGCTATTATATGTTGAAAACTGGCGGATCTACCTGTTTGGTTTGTTTGCGGGTGTGTTTCTCTTCGTGGGAACCCCAGAAAGTGAAGCAGTGTTGGTTTACTTGGTAAACAAGCTTTGCTGTACCGGTAAAGTTGGACCCGATATCAATGCCTGAAGTAGAAGTCCTCTAAATGGGTAACATGGGTATAAACGACTGCCTGGACTTGACTTTTTATCAATCTTGTGGTCACAATTAGCCTTTGTGCAGAAATATGACCTTAACTGGTGGTGTTAAATTATTTTTGGTCATCAAAATTTGTTCATTTGTCTATAACAAGGAAAATTCAGACTAAATTTCACTTCAGAAACATGAAGCACATCCACAGAATATGGAGTCTTTGCGTTGTACCTGTACGTCAGAATAAATCCCAAATATGGGCTTCCAGCACTCTGCCGATAAAACACCAATAAATATATAAATTCAGTGTTATTTGTTTTCTTTTCAATTGATACAAACAAGTTCTAAAAATTGTCTTTGCAACATTCCTGAAAATACTTACACAATAAAATTCCAAGAACGTATTTAAACGTATTTTCGGTAACCCTCTGCGTACACTGCATGTAGTGTACTTAATTTAAAATTTTCAAACTCCTCCTTTTGGTCCCAAGGTGGAAAGTATTGGTCAACCGTGCAAATTGTTGAAAGAGTTTAGTGCCAATCCCCAGTTGGAACCCCGGGAAGTGAAGCAGTGCTTGTTTACTGTGGTAAACAAGCTGTTTCACTGGTAAAATAGGACCCAGTCACTAATGCTTGGGGTGCGAGTCCTCTAAAATAGGCAACATGAGGTATAAACGATTGACTGACCTTGACTTTATCTCCATGTTGTGGTCATGATTAGCCATTGTGCAGAAGTATGCGACCATAAACAACAATAAATATTAGTGCCAAAAAGAATATGATGGTAAACGAGAACAAACTAACAATGTATTGTACATTTGAGTGCAACAAGGCAACAACTTTTAATGTTAACCCTTTACCCAACGAATCGGCCGCATCCGCCCGCTTAATATGCAAATTCAGTAATTGAAAAAATATTATTTTTCAAAAAATTTCAACAGAACCATATCATGTGACCCTCGTCGAGCTCGTTCCAACGAGGGGTCACATGATATGGTTTTGTTGAAATTTTTTGAAAAATTTGAAAAAAATATTTTAAATAATAAATTTTGATATCGTCTGCGTTGGGTAAAGGTTTAAGCATGCTAAAGCATTGCAGATGGACCTAGTTGCACTCTATAGAATTATATTTTAATTTAGTATTGCCTCGTTCTGAAGTATTTTAGTTGCAGAAAAGACCACAAATGATAAAATAATATTGACAATAAAAATTACTAATAAATAAAACAAAGGCCATCCACGTTTACCAGATTATTTCAGGATTATTTACTCGTCGTTTATTCACCCCAAGTGAGCTAGTAACAAATTTATCTTCCAGAAGGCTTATAAAACATTAACTCCCTACACACTTTACCCATAATTGTGCTAGCAATTTAATCAATTCAATCTTGTTTGACAGAGCGCATTGAGCTCTGTCAAACAAGGCAGAATTAGTTAAATTCCTAGTTGCATTATAGGAAATATTTGTTACTTGAAGTTTTGGTTTTTAGCTCACCAACTTTAGTTGTGTGAACTTATGGCATGGCTCGATCGGTCGGCGTCAGCGACAGCGTCGGCGTCAGCGTACGTGTCCAAAAATGTTAAAGCTTCTGTTTAGGTCACTTACTCTCCCTATTTCCATATCATGGCTTTTATAATGCTGCTATAGGATGATTATTATCATTTTACCATGATTTAACCCCTCGTACCCTACATTTTAGACATTTTTCTTGACATTTTTAGTTGCGTTTAGTTTTCTGTTTAGCTCAGAATTTCATATTTAACTTAGTGTTTAGGTCAGCTGCTGTGCTCCTTCTCTTCCCATGACACTTATATTCATTATACATGTTCATCAGTATCATTGTTACATGATTAACCCCTCATACAATGCATTTTAAACATTTTTCTTGACATTTTTAGTTGCGTTTAGTTTTCTGTTTAGCTCAGAATTTCATGTTTAACCCTTTACCTAACATGAGAAGCAGACACCTGCAAAAAAAATTCTTGAACAAATATTTTTTTTTCTTTTTTTGTCTCAAAAACATAGGTTATGACCCCTCATTGGAACGAGCTCAACGAGCTCGTTCCAATGAGGGGTCGTAACCTATGTTTTTGAGAAAGAAAAGAAGAAATAATGAAAATTAACTGGCGATTTTTGAGAATAGCGCTGGCCGGTTTTGGCCGTTACGTTGGGTAAAGGGTTAACTTAGTGTTTATGTCAGTGTCTGTGTTTTACTTATAAGAGGTTGTTTCGGTAAGCTTCGTCGCATGTTATGAGCCTGCTTGATACAGTTCTTGTGTTTGCCAAAGTTACTATCAAAGAGGAATGTTGGTGAGCTATATATAGGGCGTTGGCGTCCTTCTTGTTTGACAGCAGTGTGCAAAGTGTTAAGCAAGATAAAGATTTAACAAATGTTTTGATAAAAACCGGATAAAATGGATACTGCTAATTCAGTTGACTTCTACAAGGGCCAGGAACACTCGCATGTTATAGATTACTCGAGAGGCGTGAATTCCGCCTCTCCTCTGTCGCCTGACAGCGATTTTATTGAATGCAACTCACTGAAATAATACACTACAAAGTTTGAGACCTGCAGGAAGTATTTTTTTTTTCTGTCAAATGCTGCATTGCTGGCAAAGGCTGTATTTTTGCTGCCAAATGGTGTATTTTTGCTGCCAAATCGTGTATTTTTGGTTTCAAATGACTTACCACATTTACTGAAAAACTATTTTGTATAGACCCTGTGGCTGAGTATGGTGATTGTCAAGAGATCATTTAAAATAGTTTTTTTTGTACTTTCGAACTGCGAAATTTCCGAGTGATAGCCAGAAATGGTACTGGATTGTCTTGGAATAACAATCGGCCATCTTGACAAGTTTTCATTTCCATTTGTTGTGTAAAGTTCTCGTGGCAATTGTTAGCATGTATTGCTTGTTCTATATGAAAGCGGAAACCTTTACCCCCAAATTAGTACGCCTTAATACTCAGCGTCATCGTGCCCCATGTAGGCAATCGGGGTTAGGTGCCTTGCCCAAGGACACAACGCGGGGGCGCGAATCAGTCGCTGAAATGGTCACCCATCCAACTACTAACCACGCTCGACGTTTCTTAACTTCGGTGATCCGACGAGAACCGGTTAACGCGACGCCACCGCACCACCTGCAGGATGTATCAAAAATTGCCACGTTTCTGGTTTCTAAGGGTGGATTGGTTGAAAATCAATTAACGCTGGATCTACAAGATGTGAATATCACTTGTATTTTGAGATTTGTCTTGTAAGATGTCTAATGGTAAAGATTTGCCGCTTTTTATGGATAAATTGTGTGTGCAGTACGCATTTGTGGCCTTCAGAGCGTGTGATACATTACATTTCAAGAATTTGGCAGTTATTCATCTCTGGATAATTTAACTAATTTAATCCAGTTTTTGAAGCTGGTAAAATTTGTTTGAAAAAATCAAGAGGGCTTGTGAAAGATAATTGTGGATTCGCAGAAAGGTTACATCGCGAGATTAGTTCCACACATCAAAAGCCAAGGCAAAAGTAGAAAAGTTGGGTACAGAAATCTTACTGCATCTTTTTCAGTATTGAAGTTGGAATAGTGGATTGGCTCATTGGAATTTCAGCTTTGTTGACCCAAAATGTCGTTGTGAAAATGTTTTTTGGATCTGCATCCTTTGGGCGGTACATTTTTA
Organism: Pictodentalium vernedei; assembly: GCA_031216915.1. Classification (NCBI taxonomy): domain Eukaryota; kingdom Metazoa; phylum Mollusca; class Scaphopoda; order Dentaliida; family Dentaliidae; genus Pictodentalium; species Pictodentalium vernedei. The sequence goes on along the minus strand of CM062288.1, from coordinate 82,762,116 downwards.
ACCCATTCCCTCATTAATTTCCAAACTTTAGATGATTGAAGTATAGACGTCCTCTTGTGGCATTCGTTGTATTCCGACATTACGCCCCCCACCCCCTGATTTTGGAATTTAGAGGCGTTTTAGAACAATAACTAAAGTTGTAGTGGAAGGATGCAATAGAACCAACTTGTATGTAGATATGAATGTTTCTTTCTGCTTTATTTTATTTAAAATTTAAAATTGAAACTCGTAATTAACTCTTCCAACGCAGTTCATCCAGACAGCGAGTACAAACTAACCCTTTAACCAGATTCGTATACGTTTATACGTATAAACTTGTATTAGTTAGCATTCACCCCATTGCCCACGTGGGGGCACGGTAACGCTGTGTACTAAGGCGTACTGCACGTCGATGGTGCACCTGTCTTCGACCAATGCTAACCCTGCTTGTGTGGAGTTAGTATGTTGGGGGCTGACAGTTGCTCGCCGAAGCTCGGTTGTTCCCTCCGGGTACTCCAGCTTCCTCCACCCGTAAAACTGTCGTGGTCATGATTAGCCATTGTGCAGAAATATGTGACCTTAAACACCAATAAATAAATTAGTTAGCAAACAATAATAGAGGATCATTACCAATTTAATAAAACGGACCCGCGAGGGTGTTTGATGAACAGACCCATGTGACTGTTGGGACTAAATTATTACTAAACCTTCACCGTGGGGATCCCGAGAAATGGAGCAGTGCTTGTTTACTGTGGTAAGTCGATTTACTAGTAAAATAGGATCCGAACCAACGTCTGGGGTGCAAGTACTAAAGTGGGAATCATAGGTATAAACGATTGGATAAACTTTACTTCATATCTGTCGCGATCCCGTGGGAACCCCTGGAAGTAAGGCAGTGCTTGTTTACCGTGGCATGCAAGCTGTTTTAATGGTACAATAGGACAGTCAACATTCTTGGGGTGGAAGTCCTAAAATGGGCAACATTGGTATCAACGATTGACAAATCTTGACTTTATCTCCATGTTGCGTCACGATTAGCCATTTTGCAGAAGTATGTGACCCTAAACACCATTTGGTATGGCTACGTCGCGATCAAGTGTTGGGATTTAAGATTATCCGATATAGGGTACCCCATCAGACAGCCCTATTTTAAGGGGCTCGTTTCACTTTTTATTTCAAGAATTCCCCGTGAAACCCCGTGAAGTACAGCAGTGCTAAGTTCACTGTGGTAAGCAATCTGCGTTTTACTGGTAAAATAGGGTCCAGTCACCAGTTGAAAAAATCCTCGAAAATGGGCAGCATGGGTATAAATTGTTGACTAAACTTGACTTTATCTCCATGTCCTCTTTGACAATTCTGCAGAAATGTGACCTTAAACACCAATAAATAAGACCTACAGTCTAATTCTAAAAAAATCGTCTCCTGTTACGGGCTGTCCGACACTTTTCGCGGAGTTGGGGTGTAGACTGCCATTGATGTAATGTGATGTCTCGACTTGAATAATAGATATTCTTCGTGCTCTTTTGGAACTATGAAAGCGTAATCATAAAACAAGTCAGTAGTGTGACTAATTACAATACGGCTGCCGTGGATTGGTCACTTTCCAGGGGTGGGCAATATTTCCACGAATACAATAATAGGTTCCAAACACTAATGATACAAATAATCATCAAAAATTTAATTAAAGAAGCACCAGGTACCACCCGGTGCTTTATTAATTAACATTTTGCTGAATATTTCTATTACCTGGTAAACACGTGTGGACATCAATGTCCGCGCGTGGAATATGACCAGTCACGGCGACTGTACTGAACTTAGTAAGCATGAACGTCTGAATTGTTTTCATGTCGTTCAAAATTCAGTCAAATGAAGTCTCGATTTTGAAATATTTCTTGCGTTGATGCACAGAAAATGAATGTTTGTGGTATTTAGATTAAATCGTTCGGAATTATTCCGATCAACTGAAATATTCCAGACGAGTTCATCCAAACATGCACTGGCCTAGTTAAAGGCTAGACTGGTTCCAGGCCAAAACGACGTCGAGCGCCTTAACGAATTCGACTCGAGGCTTGAGATCCTCAGTTGTAAATCTGAAGCAGACGTCCTAGAAGATTGCATCTTCTGTTGTGAGCTGGGAGCACTGTTGCTCTGTGGGTACTGTGAACTCGATCCCCGCCAGGGGTAACTGCGTTGTTCTTAGGCAAGACACTTAATCCTGATTGCCCATGTTGGGGGCACGGTGTCGATGTGTACTTACACGTGCTGCACGTCAAGTCTGCCCGTGTCTTTAACCAATGCTAACCCTGCTTGTGCTGATGTATTACGTTGGGAAGGGGTCTGACATTTGCTCACCACTTCTTGGCGGTTCTTTCTGGTTACTCCGGCTTCCTCCACACTTAAAACTGTCAGATACGAGGTGACACTGTCAAGTTTCGTTCAACCCCAATAGAAAGGAACAGAAATTAATGCTCTTCCATAAGACTGTGATGAAATGTACAGGAAGGGGTCTGTACCCATTCCGGCAGCGTAAAACGCCACAGCATTTCGTCGCCAATCAAAATGATCCACCCTCTAGCAAGTACACTCGAAAAGTGATCAAGGAATACCCTAATATTCCTATATGTCCCATTATTACTCAACTAATATTCTCAAATTGCAACTGCTGAACAGGATTCATCGTGAATGTAGCTTTACCCGTGGCCTATCTGAAAAGATTGCATCGGTTGGAATTATTTTATTTAAGGTCACATACTTAAGCAGAATGGCTAATCATGACCGTGACAGTTTTACGGGTGGAGAAAACCGGAGTACCCAGAGAGAACCACCAAGCAACGACGAGCAGCTGCCAGCTGTCCAACATCGTAACTCCGCACTGCAGCACAGACAGGGTTAGATTGGTTGAAGACGTGCGCACCGTCGACGTGTAGTGCGCCTTGGTATACGGCGTCATCGTGCTCCCATGTGGACAATCGGGGTTAAGTGCTTTGTCCATGAACACAACGCGGGAATCCGAATCGATCGCTCAGACGGTCGCTCATCCGAGGACTAACCGGGCTCGACGTTGCTTAACTTCGGTGATCTGACGAGAACCGATTACCGCAACACCACCGCGCCCCCATCGGTTGGAATTTAACGTGTGAATATCTTCCAAAATGCGATCTGTATTCTGTGGAGTCCGACTGGTCTTGTTGCCTAAATTTCGAATCCCTTTATTAACTCTTCCGCTAACGAATCGGCCGCATCCGTCCAAGTAATATGCAAATTCAGCAGTTGAAAAAATATTAATTTACAGAAAATCAAAACACAACTATACCATGTGGTCCCTGATTGGATCGAGCTCGTTCCAATGAAGGGTCACATGATATGGTTTTATAGAACAATTTTGAAAAGTTTCAAAAAATTTAAAATCATACATGTTCATATCGTCTGCGATGGGTAAAGGGTTAATTCCTGGATGTATTGCTTGTATTTCTTCTGCAGTGTGGTATTGAGAGTTCCAAATGTGGTTCCCACGTCTCTTGGAATTCCAGAAAATTTCTTGAATTTATTAATTTAAAAAACAATAATACAAGACCCCATTAAACTCCTTGAATACTATAGTGTCTAAACATCATCAAAACTGGAATTTTATTGCCACCATTGCGTATAAAGTAGGCCGCCGTGGACGGGTCACTCCTCGGGTGGGCAATATTTCCACGGACGTAATTAGATTACAAGCACCAATAGGAATAATCATGGGCGCAGATCATGGGGACGGGGGGGACGTGCCCCCCCCCCCAGATCTCATCAGGGGGGGGGGGGGGACATGGTATGCCATGTCCCCCCCCCCCCCCACCACTGGGGGGACATGGTATGACATGTCCCCCACTATGCTGAATTTCACGGGAAAGAAGTACCAGCATCTTTAAAAATTTCCAACATGCTGTTAAAAAATCGACCTTTTCTATTGAAGAAAACAATAAGATTTTCATCCCAAAAGCCTCCAGAATGCACCATTTGATACCTCTGTTTTGAAAATGTTCTCGAAATGCCAACTCCCACCCCCCCCCCTCCCCCACCTCATTCACTTCACACCTTCAGCACTCGTGTCAGATGCCTTTAAATCTGCTGCTCAGCCATATCATTCAATAATCAGAAATGTGTCCCCCAACATTCAGAAATGTGTGCCCCCCCCCCCCCCCCCCAACATTCAAATGCTTCCTACGCCACTGATTATAACAGAACCGCTGGCGTTTTTGTCTCAGTCGGAGTCAGTCCAGGCATTTTACAGCAATTGCATTTTAATTTTTCTTCCCACACATGCATATGTAATGTTTGGGGTTTATGATTATCGGGTTATAATATAACAATACCATGATTTTGGAAGGCATTGCAGTTTATTAATGGCTCGACAGAAATGACTAACAGCCCGACAGCTTATAAGCGGCCCGAGACGTAGTCGAGAGCCGCTAATAAGGTGAAGGGATGTTTATATTTTTTGGCGGGCCGTTAATAAACCTCAATGGCCGACAAATAAATGTTATTAGGCCTACTGTTATTACCACTACTGTCAGTAAATACTGTAAATGACTAAACTTGAAGTGGGCAAAAATATAAATTATAATGTTACAGTGAAAAAGTTACAATTGATAATACATCAATTTTAATAAACTTAGTAGAATGTCAATGCGAGATTCACTTCTGATACACGTTCAGCTAGTCCAAACTTGGATATAATTTTGGGGTTGGTACGGCCTGTACTGTAGCCGTATCAACCACAAACATTATATTACGGACTATGTCTGTGGGTCCATGTTTGGACTGACGTAACGTTCAACGAACAGTTGTTCAACACTGCGCCTCCAAAAAAAGTTGTTACTCAGCCAGACACAGCTGTGGGTTGCACGAATGCATAAGCAGCATAACTATTTGATATCGGAATATCAATGTTGCAGACAGAATTCTTATGCAGAGAGAGTAACTGGCCGGTACTGAGCTCGTGAAAATGTGCAAGACAGTATCGTCTGGTTTGTTTACATTTTGAAAACGAAATTTATCGATCGAATTCATTCAATTCACGCGACTTGTTGATGACGTATGTGTCGGACTGTTATTGGATCTGTTAATCCATTAACGGGCCCGACACATACGTCGTCGCTCAATCTGTTGGGCCCTTATGCTAATCCACCGCACAGTTGAATTGTGTTAATCTAATAGGGAACGCTCGGTAAAGCGGGAACAATTATGGTTAAGCATTTTGACAAAATTACAACAGGCTGTTGAAAAACAAATTTTTTTCTACTAAATAATTAAGAGAAATTATACCCCAGAGGGCACCAGAATGCACCATTTGATAGCGCAATTTAAAAATTTTCTTGGGGGGAGAAAACCCACCCAACCCCCCCCCCCCACCCCCCCCCCCCCCTCTGCCGGCTCGTGCCTGCGGCACTCGCTGCAGATGCCTTCGGCATCTGCTCGCCCCCACCCCACACACACTTTTGGGAAGAGATCTGCGCCCATGGGAATAATCATGTAAAATGTAATGAAGCAACGGGTACAACCTGGTGATTTATTAAAAGTTTGCTGATGATTATTACATGGTAAACGCATGTGTGGACAACGCTTACGACGCGTGGATTACGACCAGTCCACGGTGACTGTACTATCAAGTTGTGGTGCAGGCAATGGAATATCAGTAAAAAGTACGCCAATGAATTATTCATCGATTGGCTGTTAACTATCAGTCAGTAACGGGTTAACACTTGTCCTGATTCACGAGAATGTTGTGATTCTCCTGCAACAATCAATTTTCGGTTCTTAATTAGAATTTGAGAGTACTGTTAGTTTTTAGTGAAAACTGCATATTCCATAGATAAAAAAACTCATTTGCTGCCCGACTATTTACACTCGGGGGTACAGTCATGACTTTCGTCCGTCCGTCTGTCCACCTGTCCGTCTGTTAACATTTAGAGTTTTGGTTAGTTTTGGTTAAAGTTTTTTAGTAAAGGTTAGTTTGTTTTTTTTTAAATTCATATTAATTACTATTGATTGTTTCATTCTTATTATGTTTCATGTTATTTTGGTAAATATTTAACCCTTTTTGTATGGCAATTTAACTTACAACTTCCAGGTTATTTTTGTTTATTTTGTTTACAAAGTTACACCTTTAATTCTTCCAACAGTTTAGTGCCATGTCACTGTTTCTCATTTGTGTCTACTGAACCTTTCTGCAGTGATATTCATTAATATTGGCATGATTTTAAACCCTTTTAAACATGTTTTCAGATTTAGTTTCTCTGTATTGGAAATTTGGCTTTGCCACATACTTTCTTACTTTAATTCTTGCATAGTCAATACAACTTAATGATTGCATTTACATCAATGATTTCTTTTAACGGTTTCAGGAAATATTTAACCCTTTTTGGCTGTCAGTTTTACTTAATATTCCCATTTTAAAGTTTTGCTTTTCAATTTTGTACCTTTCATTCTTCAAACATTGTTTTCCCATTTGGGGCAAGGTCTACCTTAATGCAACCCTTTTCAAAACTGTTTTTGAACTTAGTTTCTCTAAATTTCAAATTGGGCTTCTACCACATACTTTGTTACTTTTTATCCCCCCCCCCCCACAAGGGAGGTATACAGCACAGAGCTCCGTCCGTCAGTCTGTCCGTCCGTCTATCTGTCTAAACTTTCTTTATGGCATAACTCAAACAATAGTCGAGATTTAAATTATTTTCAGTATGTCTCTACAGCAGCAATGTCTGTCAAGTTCGATGGCCACCATTATCCAACGTTGAAGTTATTGCCCTGTTCCTCCAACCTCCCCCACCCCCCGCCAATTAGGCATTTTTTTCTTTGCTCCGAAATGCATTTTGAAGTATTTACATGCAGAGAATTTTTATTTTTAACTCCATACCCCTAACCCCCTTGGTATCGGTTTTAGGAAATATTTAACCCCCTTTCTGCAGTCAATTTTACTTAGTATTCTTAGCTTACAGTTTCGAATTAGATTTTTGCTTTTCAAGGTTGTACCTTTTATTCTTCAAACACTGTGTTACAACGTCAGTTTTTCATTTGGGGCAAGGTCTACTGACGCTGTATACAGAGATTTCAATTAATATTTGCGTTAATTTAACCGTTTTCAAAACTGTTTTCGAATTTAGTTTCGTTTCTTTAAATTTGAAATTGGGCTTCTAACACATACTTTGTCACTTTTTTTTCTTACATGATAAATATACCTTTTAATAATTGCATTTACAGACCAGATTTTTTTTACTTGTGTGCAGCTTTTTTTCTCATTACCTGAGCTTCACAGTTTGAAATATAAAGAAATGCCTTCTGCAGCATACTTCTGTTGTTGTACAGAAGTAATACAGATTGGAAGGAAATTGGAGTGAGGGACTTTGATGCTGTCTCCAAAACTTCGGGGTAGATGGGTGGAATCAATCCACCCCTCCCTCCTCCCCGTGTTATACAGAAGATAAATCCAGTTCTAATTATACGATTCTCTTCAAATTTGATATTACTCTTTTACACGCCCATTTGGAAAAAAAACTCATTATGTAAATGGTCTGTCGGTCCGGTCCGGTCCGGTCGGTCCGGTCGTTCCGGTCGTTCCGGTCGTTCCGGTCCGGTCGGCCCGGGTCGGGTCCGATCCGGTCGGGTCCAGTCCAGTCCAGTCCAGTCCAGTCCAGTCCAGTCCAGTCCGTCCGTTTCCGACCGTCCGTCCGTTTCCGACCGATAATTCCATTTTAGGCATATATTCTCAAAATGCATTTTGAAGGATTGGGAGTTCCATTACATGCAAAAACTACTCCTATATCCCAACAATGTTTTATGTGCTGCATCATTAACCCTTTACTAACACAATTTGAAGCCAACAGTACAAATTATTTTTCTGAAACAGATTTTTTAATTTTTTACTTGTAACCTTTTATTAGTGCTATTTGGAACAAGCTCATCAAGCTTGTTCCATTAATAGGTCATGAGATATGTTTTGGGGTAGAGAAATGAAACAATAAAATTTGAATAGCAATTTTTGTATATCACGAGTGCAGATATGGCATATTCGTTAGGTAAACGGTTAACAAAAAATGGCTCAGATTATTTTGTCTTAGCTTTGCCACTACCCGGACAGTCGGGCTGTATTCGTGACACCACTCTAGTTATATATATATATACACTAGATTGAGCCCTTGAGGACCTAGTTCCCAAGTTCCCATTCTGGTGAGTTTCTTGACTTATATATGTACATGTAGAACACGTGTTCTGTACCAACATGCAAGTTATTTGGTGGTCATGCTGGTAGAAATAGAGGATATCTAGTGTTTTTGAGTGGATACCGAAAATTATCTGAGTGACCGAGACAAATGTTTATTTTTCGTGAGCGCTTGCGAAAACAACCATTTGTCTCGGTCACAAGTGAGATAATTTTTGGTATCCACTCAAAAACACTAGATTTTTCTTTTATTATACGCTTTTGTATAAGAATCTAATAATTCCACTCGTTCCAAACTTGAACTGATGCAAAAAAGTAAACAGCGCATTGAATCATCGAAACCAGTGATTTGATTGATACTTGGAACAGACAGCGTCTTGCAATCTAATTCAGCTCGCGGATTTCTAGTCCAATCATGGCCTGAAGGTCCGCAATACAAGTTTTTGGTTTGGTACGCCGAACCAAAAACTTATATTACGGACTTTCAGGCCATGCTTTGACTTGCGGATTTCATGCATCAATTCAAGTTATGTGTTGAATTATTGATGGAAATGGTCGGTATCCACTCTAAAACGCTAGATTTACTTTTCGTTATACGTTTTTAGAACAAATTGATCATTTCCAGAGATCATTTCCAGTGATAATTTGACTCTTATTCTGACTCGTATTCACCTTGAAGTGAAAGCCGCCATTGATTGATGCCGTGAATGTGAACACTTCTGTATTTTCAGTGGGGGATGCGATTTTCGATCTTTCCGCAATTTCTTCGATAATCTATCGTTTAGCGTATAATAAATTGCAGTACATTGGCAGTAGTTTCTATACAGGCAAAACAAGACTTCACTGGACACCTCGGCTAATGAGGGAGTAAAAGAGATGTAGTATTCTTCAGACCTTGAACCGAGTACACCTTACGAATCGATGACAACTCACATGAACATTTTGCAAGACTGAATTATTCTCGTTTTCCTCACGAGAATCATTTGCGAGATTCTGATTTTAAGCACTCTGAAATATTCCAAGATGCAACTGGGAATGTCTAGTTAACCAGTAGGATACGATAAAAGCGACCCATGCTGACATTTGACTGTAAAGTCTATATTCGTTACTTAGAAGATCAATCAACATTTTCAACCTGCAGCTAGTGCCGTAATAATCCATGGCCGGGCCCCTAGGCATTTAGGTACGTCGACCTCAGGACCCTCTCCGGCACTTCCGTCTTTCACCCCCACTACAACTGACGGCCTGACCCTGGTACAGTAGGCATTATGCCGCAGGATATAGCCATATGTCCATTTTGCGTGTCTCCTCCCGCGGGAACCCCGGGAAGTGAAGCAGTGCCTGTTCACTGCGGTAAACAGGCTCTGTATTTACTGGTAAAATAGGACCCAGTCACCAATGCTTGAGAGGTGCAAACCCTCTCTAAAATTGGCAACATGGCTTTTTAAAGCTCACCCCTGGTCTTGAGTTGATAGTCATGTTGTGGTCATGATTAGCCATTGTGCAAAAATATGTGACCTTAAACACCAATAAATAAATAAATAAATAATTTGCGTGTCTCCTGAAGAATTCTACTCACAACTTGAATGTCAAGTTGTGAGTAGAATTCTTCAGGAGACACACAATATATATATATAGTACATTATTATATATAAATATATAGTATACTTATGAGAGTATATATATGGATAAATACATACGTACATGTATCGTTACTGCACAGATTGCCAAGTGCCTTTAACCTTTGGAGTGGGGGTGCGGTGGCTCAGTGGTAGACTGTTGGACTTCAATGCTACAGGTCCCGAGTTCGATCCCCGTCCCGGAAGACCCGCGTTGTGTCCTTAGGCAAGGCACGTTATCCCGGTTGCCTACATGGGGGCACGATGACGCCGTGAACTAAGGCGTACTGCACGTCGATGGTGCAATGTCTTCAACCGTTGTAACCCTGCTTGAGCGGAGCTTGAACAGAGTTAGTATGTTAAGGAGCTAACAGTTGCTCGTCGATGCTCGGTGGTTCTCACCGGGTACTCCGGCTTCCTCCACCCATAAAACTGTCACGGTCACGATTAGCCACTGTGCATAAGTATGTGACCTTAAACACCAATAATAAACAATAAACCATTGGAGCCCTAAGGCGCTGGTAACAGTTCCTCAGACAAAAAAAAAAAAAAAATGGCGAACCTCCTGTCCCTGCGGTCGCTAGGCCTCGGCCTAGTCAGCCTTGCGTGCAGCCTTGAGGCTGCACGTTGAAAGTCTTGATTAGTCTACCACACAAAATAAACTGAGCAACTACTATATAAGTCCAGGTCGTATCGCGATCCTGGACCAGAAAAGAGCCTTTCCGCTTCAAAGGATTAAGATACTTTTTGCGATATGCATTTTCATCACACATGCTTTAGAAAAATGTCGGGAGCGCGGTGGCTCAGTGGTAGACTGTTGGACTTCTATGCTAGAGGTCTCGAGTTCGAGCCCCGTCTGGGACGACCCGCGTTGTGTCCTTGGGCAAGGCACTTTATTCCAGTTGCCTAAATGGGGGCACGATGACGCCGTATACTAACGCGTACTGCACGTCGATGGTGCACATGTCTTCAACCGCTGTAACCCTGCTTGAGCGGAGCTTAGAAAGTTAGAATGTTGAGGAGCTGACAGTTACTCGTCGATGCGCGGTGGTTCTCTTCGGGTACTCCGGCTTCCTCCACCCGTAAAACTGTCACGTTCACGAATGGTCATCGTGCATAAGTTTGTGACCTTAAACACCAATAAATAAATAAATATTAATCATTGGTGGGGTTTGTAATACATTCTTTAACCCTTTACCCAACGATACGGCCAAAACCGGCCATCGCTATTCACAAAAAGTGGTTAATTAATTTTCATTATTTTCGTCTAGCTCGTTCCAGTGAGGGATCATAACCTATGTTTTTGAGACAAAGTGAAAAAAATAGTTATTAGTTATTCAACGATTTTGTTTGCCAGTGTCGTCTGCTGCTCATGTTCGGTAAAGGGTTAAGGCATTTTTACACAAATCTCCTAAAATTATTTCGGGAGACTCCTTGAAAACGTCTTTAATTTTGTTTTGGCTTGAATGTGCGATCCTGTCCAAAGACGTTTTAAAGAGAACAGTTCAAGTCATTTCAAGAGTGGCCACGATAAGGTGATGTTTCCAATTATGATAAAAACCTTCTCTGCACGCACCAAAGCATAAAAATTTCTATCAGTCCTCAACCCGAATATTTCTAAGTTAGAAATTAGAATGTCTGGTTTGGACAATTATCAGTTTATCACTGGGCACAGCATGGCATCAAAAGGATAATGTTTGGTAAAAAGCATTGGATGTATTTCTGGTTTCTGAAAACCCCTCGGGTGGAGAGTCGTCGTATTGCTGCAACTGAGTTTACCCTTTACCCAACGTAACGGAAAAAAACGACCAGCGATATTCACAAAAAATCACCATTGTTATTTATTTTTTATCTCAATAAATAGCTTATGACCCCTCATTGTTAAACACATTCCAATAATGGGTCATAAGATATGTTTTTGATGCAGAAAATGAAAAAAATACTTATTTAAGAATTTTGTTTGCAAGTGTTGCATGCCTTTCAGGTTAAAGGGTAAAAGGAAATATCTCTTGGGAATGCCAATCAAGCTTGACGAAAGATAAAATGACTGTACTAAGAGACTGTTATGAACAGATAAACTCCGGTTTTCCCCGACCTGGTAATATCCCAAAGACTACAAATGGCCATTCCCTGGCAATGTGTATTAAGGAAGAATATGCTGGGTGGACACAGGGTACTTGGCTGTAGATCAATACTCTTGTTAGTCTCATCCCAAGGCCTTTGTCAAAAGTTTATCCTCTGCCTCCTGACTTGTCCAGTTCATTGTAGAGATGGGCGGTATTGAAATTTTGAGTTCGGTATCGTTCAGTATTTTTAGGGGAGGGGGTATATAGAGGATACGAAATGAGTGTTTTTCTCATATGATATTTATGAAACGAGTCTAAGAATTTTCCGTTTGGGCGAGCCTCTGACGAGCCCCAAACGGAAAATTCGGACGAGTTTCATAAATATCATATGTGGAAAACACTTATTAAATATTCTATTTATCATATGACACACATATGCACAAATTAACTACTTAGTATGACTTTTTAACCCTTTATCTAAAGTGTGTTGCAGACGACACTTGAAGAAAAACATCATATAACTAAAAATTTTCATATTTTGCTTCCAAAACATAGGTTATGACCCCTCATTGGAACGAGCCCGATGCGCTCGTTGCATTGAGGGGTCGTAACCTATGTTTTGGAAGCAAACAATGAAAAGTTTTCGTATATAGCACTGGCCGGTTTTGGTCTTTATGTTAGGTAAAGGGTTAATGCAATATAACACAACCTAAATAGGACAGATAACGTAAATTCACCTTACTGAAATTATACAAATGTGACCCAGTTGTATTTTGTTCAGCCAATCAAACTGTCCATATTTGAAATTGGCCAATGAAATCTTTCAACCCCAATTATGCAAATTATGAAAATATGGCCCAGTTGTATTTTGTTCAGCCAATCAAATTGTCTAGTTTTGAAATTGACCAATGAAATCGACAGAAGGCTTCATTTATCACTGATTAATATGAAAGCAAAATATCAAATGTTTTAAAGTGAACAAAACGGACGAGTCATATGATAAACCTCGATATCGTTCGGCATTCGGTATTTGACCTGACTGGGATTTGCTGGTGGTAACAAAGAGGAATTCACATGAGGAAAAAAAGAATAAGTTGTATCATTCTACCACAACTCTACAAATGACACTGCCAATGAGAGAAACAGTGACATTCTTTTACGACCAAACATAGTATCTACAGTAATTTTGTGACTTGTTCTAAACGCACCACAGGGAGAGCGATGGCTCAGTGGTTATGGCAATGAACTTCAAACCGAGAGGCCCACTGTTCAATCCCCACCAGGGCAACTGCGTTGACCTTGGCAAGGCACTTAATCCCGACTGCCCACATGGGAGCACAGTGGCGCTGTGTACTAAGGCGTTATGCACGTCGATGGTGCACCTGTCAACCAATGCTAAGCCTGCTTGTGTGGACTTAGTACGTTGGCGAGTCTGACAATTGCTCGCCGTTGCTAGGTGGTTCTTTCCTTTTACTCCGGCTTCCTCCATCCGTAAAACTTTACGACACTGGGTGACCCTGGCTTCGAAAGTGTTGTTAAACTCCAATAACTAAATAAATCGAAACGCACCTTAATGTTTAAAGACCTATTTCAAGCTTTTGTGATCTCAGTGCATGTGCCTTGACCATGCCATCTTTAGGAGGTCCTGCTGACAAGACAAAACACTTGGGCAGTGATTTCTATTCGGATCTTTTCTGCTTGAAAAGGCAGCCAAGACTTGACTGGTAATCACTGAAATTCAGACTATCGGTATTCAACGATTGTTTCGGTTCGGTTTTTCGGAATCCCATGATATCGGTATTGGTTCGGTTTTTTGGTATTTTGACCATCTCGAGTTCATTGAAGTTCTAACAGTAAATTTCTCCGTACACATGTATTTTTCTCAAATCAAAGGTACTGGCAAATTTTTAGAACGAGCTCTGACGTCGAATTGTTTCATTAATGCATCTTGGGTTATGGACAAAGTTCCGACAAATCAACATAATTATTTGAGTGTAAAACACAATATTATCTTAAACATGCCAGATAAAGGTTAAACTGCTATCCAGATGCACTGACATTTTCTCTCGATGTTCACATCAAAGAAACTGCAACTTCCAGGTGCACAAGTTTCATCTTAATTAAACACTAGGGGGCGCGTGGCTCAGTAGGTAGAGAGGCAGGCTGTAAACCGAGAGGTTCTCGGTTCGAATCCCTCCTGTGGCAACCGCGTTCGTCCATAAGCAAGACACTACACCCCCATTGCCCATACGGGGGCACGGTGGCATTGTGTACCAAGGCGTACTGCACGTCGCTGGTGCACTTGTCTTCAACCAATGCTAAACCTGCGTGTGTTGAGTTAGTATGCTGGGAAGCAGACAGTTGCTCGTTGGTGCTCGGTGGTTCTCCGGTTACTCCGGCTTCCTCCACCCGTAAAACTGCCACGGTCATGATTAGCCATAGTGCAGAAATATGTGACCTTAAACACCAATCGATAAATTAATAATATAATTAAGCACTAAATATCAATCGCAGTAAACAGTGCAAGATTTGTCACGGAGTCCTACCACCCTATATCAATACGAAGGGCGTAATTAAGTACATCTCTAGATTTTTTTGTCTTGTGTCCCTTTCCGTATCCAAATGACACACCCAACTCCTTACACACGTCAGGCATTTCAGTTTTGTAAAAGATGCTATGATCGGATTTTTTAGACAACTGAGACGATGCTATAGAATTTACACTGCAAATGACTCATCACGGCTGGGGGGGGGGGGGGGGGGGGGGGGGGCGGGGGTGTCGCGGTAATATTTGCTGATTTTTGTATTCCTTTGCCAGTTGCATCAAATAGTGCCACCAGCACAACATGGTTTCAGATCTCTGTAGTTTGAGAGTGTTTGTATTGCCCAATCCTTTGTGACTATGGCCTCATATTGTAACACTGGATGTATGAAAGATTTGTATGGTTAAAATGAAAGGTGTTCTGTTTGTTGACTCCGACGGTTTTTCGTGAAGCATTTTAATTTTCGGGTGAGAGTTGAAGTTTCATTTTCTGTTCAAACTCACACCTCTACATCTAGCGTTGTCGCATCTTTTGAATAAGACTCCTTTTCCTTTCTAAATTCTTCTCTTGATTGCCCTGTGTACTCATTATATATACAACATTTACGACAACCAACATGAGGTGCTCACTTTATATACGGAGTAACGTTTAAGTATCTTTATCATTTCAGAATAAGGTATTTCATTAAATGAAATCCTGATCGACGGAAAATTTTCATGTACAATATTATGGTTTAGTCAACTGGGAAACAAAAATTTCAATTTTTGACGAACATGTTTTGGCCATTTTACGACCGAAATAAGTTCTGCGCACAAAAGTAACTTGTTTTCATTTTTCATTCGGGTGAAATTGCTTATTACTGCCGAATAAATGGACTCTACGGTTATACATTGCGTCCACTGCACACAGTCACACACAGTATACCCTCACCTTCAAAAACAAACAAGCTGGGGACTATTCCCCGTGGGAACCCCGGGATGTAAGCAGCACTTGTTTACTGTGGTAAACCAGTTCCGCTTCACTAGTAAAATAGGACCCAGTCACCAATGCTTGGGGTGAAAGTCCTCTAAAATGGGCAACATGTAGATCAACGATTGACTAAACTTGACTTCATCTCCATGTTGTGTCACGATTAGCCATTGTGCATAATTATGTGACGTTAACCACCAACAAACAAGCTGGGGACTAAATTTGTTCACCTATTTCCAGTTAAATGAAAAGTGAATGTATGCTTTCATTTACAGTTGCGTGCCGTTACTGGTACCACTTTCCTTCATAACAATACTTTGACACATGCCCCCCCCCCCCTCCCCCTCTTCTCATTGGATGAGCGCGATGTCGTATCCTTTAGTTTCAAAAGAACCTGAATGTCCAGAAAGTGTCTGTTTGGTGAATGTCAGAAGAATTCGTATGGAAAAAAACACCTTGCAACCGAGTTGTCTTTTACAAGTAGTGATTTGGAAAAAAAACGCTTTGACAATTTTAATTTTAGCTGGCCAAATGTGCCCCCTCATTTCTAAGACTTCTCGTCAAGAGACGAAGGCGAATGTTATTTCTTCGTTACAATTATGTTGGCAGTCAGTGATGAGAAACGACCTAGAGGCAGTTGAAGCGGAACACATCCCCACCAAAGGGTTTGTTTTCTTTCGTTTTACTTATTGATGATGAGATGAGATCGATGATGAGTTGTGGATATGCGTTCTCCACTCGTCATGTGTATTACGCAACAGTTTGAGTTCTAAGGGATGTGTTTTCGCTTGCAGGATATGGATCATTCACCCAAAAGATTGTTACTAGTGGCCATAGATTGGAGGTAAGTTTGTTTTGCAAAAAGCCATTTTTCTAAAGAGTGCTTCAGTTCGGAGGGTGCAGACAGATTTCGGGGTGTGTAAATCACAAATTGCGGTCTGTAAAAGATGCTATGATCGGATTTTTAGGCAACTGAGACGATGCTATAGAATTTACACTTCAAATCACTCATCACGGCTATTGGGGGGGGGGGGGAGGCGGGGGGGAGGGATTGGGGTGGGGCGGTGGCGTCGCGGTAATATTTGCTGATTTTTGTATTCGTTTGCCAGTTGCATCAAATAGTGCCACCAGCACAACATGGTTTCAGATCTCTGTAGTTTGAGAGAGTTTCTATTGCCCAATCCTTTGTGACTATGTCCTCATATTGTAACACTGGATGTATGAAAGCCTTGTTTGGTTTAAATGGGAGGGGTTCTGTTTGATGACTCCGAAGATTTTTTCGTGAAGCATTTTAATGGATTTATTCGTTTTCGGGTGAGAGCTGATTGACACCTCAAAATCTAGCTTTTTATTTCCAAATTCTTCTCTTGATTGCCCTGTGTACTCATAATATATACAACTGTTACTACAACCAACATGAGGTGCTCACTTTATGCTCGGAGTAACGTTTAAGTACCTTTATCATTTCAGAATAAGGTATTTCAGTTAAATGAAATCCTGTTCGACGGAAAAGTTTACATGTACAATATTACGGTTTTGTTAAATGGGAAACAAAATGTTCTTCGATATTTGACGAGCATATCCCTTCAAAATACGCCAAAAACTTGAACTTGTTTGGCCATTTTACGACCGAAATAAGTTCTGCACAAAAAAGTAACTTGTTTTCAAATATCATTCGGGTGAAATTGCTTATTACTGCCGAATAAATGGACTCTGTAGTTATAAATTGCGTCCACTGCACACATACAGTCGCAAACAGCATACCCCCACCTACAAAAACAAACAAGCTGGGGAATAAATTTGTTCACCTATTTCCAGTTAACTGAAAAGTGAATGTATGCTTTCATTTACAGTTGCGTGCCGTTACTGGTACCACTTTCATTCATAACAATACTTTGACCCATGCCCCCCCCCCCCCCCCCCTTTTCTCACTAGATTTAGTTTCCTTGAAGAGAACCTGAATGTCCAGAAAGTGTCTGCTTGTGAATTTCAGCAGAATGCGTATGGAAAAATACAAATTGCAACCGAGTGTTGTCTTTTTCTAGTATTGGTTTGGAAAACAACGCGTTAGCAACTTTATTTTAGCTGGCCAAATGCGTCCCCTCATTTCTAAGACTTCTCTTCAAGAGACGAAGGCGAATATTATTTCTTCGTTGCAATTATGTTGACGGTCAGTGATGAGAAACGGCCTAGAGGCAATTGAAGCGAAACACATCCCCACCAAAGGGTTTGTTTTCTTTCGTTTTACTTACAGCTTGATCAAACTTATGATTTTTTCCACATATGTCAGTACCATCTTTTTGTAATTTGAAAAGACGGGAACTTCTGTTCATGCGTACACTTGTGGAGAACATGTTGCTGGATGTGAAGATAGGTCCAAGGTAGGGGAGGGGGTAAGAGACACATTTCTAACAAACGTCTTATAACGTGCATGCTGACAACTGTCTATGTAGGATTGATTGATGATGAGTTGTGGATATGCATTCTCCACTCGTCATGTATATTACACACCAGACTGAGTTCTAAGGGATGTGTTTTCGCTTACTGGATATGGACCATTCCCCAAAAAGATTGTTACCAGTGGCCAAAGAGTGGAGATAAGTTCGTTTTGCAAAAAGCCATTTTTCTGAAGTTTCAGTTCACAGAGTACAGATTTTGGGGTGTGTATATCACAAATTGCGGTCTGTAATGGGGGTGTTTTTCATCGTGGAAGTGGTTGAAGTATGTTTGATTACATCCACCTCTTTAATTAACACTTCAAGACACACATACACTCTAGAGAACGATGAAAGCATTTTCATCTCTGCACATGCGTGTATGTATATCAGAATTCGCATGGTTGCAATAGCGACTGTTGTTTAACTCGACGGGCAATTTATGCTTCCCTTCTATAATAGGACCCACCCTATCAAACGTGTTACCCCACTGAAATGGGCAACACAATAGCCAATCGTAATTTAGTATTTATTCACTTGCTGTGATCATGATCGAGGCATATATTGTGACAGTGATCTTAAATAACTGTAAATGGTTAGTGGGTCAGTTTTATTTTTATTGAAGGTTAATGACACAGCCGTGTTGGGAGGTGAATGTTGTGTTTATAGAACTTCGACTTAGCTTTATTACTAAATGTTGTGTGCCACAAATTCGGGTGCTTTTGCTGTTCCAGAAAAGCAAATGCGTGTGGTGTGGGTGATTCTTCACTCCAGAAAATGACGAACCCATTCCAGAATGGTTTTAGATATTGGATAAGTATACGGACATGGCTGAAAAATGAGGGAGGGTTAGGTAAAAATTCACAATTTTTCAATATTCGGATTTTTTTTAAGCATGCTTTTCGATGAGAAAAAAGCGCATTTTCACAGGCAGCATCTACTAGGTTTTGGTTTAAAACATTGACTTATTTAGTACATTCGTTCTTGTGATATTTGTGTTTAAAGTTTGGCACTGGGCGATCACATTTCGTAACTGAATAAGTACCAAACACCAGTCAATTGTTACTATTTATAGTAACTTTGCATATTAAGAAGTGTTGCGAGTTGCGTCGGATAGGATAAGTGAACAGATCTAAAACATCGTCTGCAAAACCATTGCATTGGCTTAAAGAGTGGCTTATGCAATCTTTCTTTATGTCAATAGAGATTCTTTATATCAATTAAACTGGTATCTTTTCCGCATATCTCCCACAAAATCTTTTAGATTAGCATAATCGCCTCATATGCAAACAGACTGAGACAGATCAAAGTGTCACAGTTTTAAGTTTTCTATTTATAATATGACGCATTTCAATGTCTGGAGTAGTGACTCAGTGGGATAAAGCGCTTGGTTCACTGCATAAAAGGGGAGTGCCTCGTTCTGGTTATGTAGAACAGGAATGAAGTTTGGCTCTCTGATAATTGCGTCTTTTTCTTTGGAAAAGGCTTTTTTCAAAATACATTTTTCAACTGAATTGTTCAGTAACATTTATAGAGCAATAGGATAGTCAAATATTGAAGATCGGTGCTGATTTGCACCTTTTTGAAGTTTTTTGATTTTGAAGTGGTTGATCTCATTGACATTCAAGATGGCGACGTCCTTAGCAACCAGTAAACAAATGTCTAATCCAAGGGAAAACAATGTTGATTACCGAAAAGAATGTACTGTTGGACTGTTGGTTGGTGATAACAGAAAAGTAAAAGCAATGAATATTATAAAAGAAGCAGAATCTGTGTGCGGATAAAATAGAATTTAGCTGGCATAGATTTCATGGTAAAACATTTCATCAGAGTTGATTAGATTTTATTTTAAATTCATCAAACCTGAATACCATTTTTGATTATATTTTCATCTCACATTCATCAATTTGTGATCATTCAGTTATCTATGCTAAATGTAATCTTGAGAAAATTGAACGAGGGCCTGGTGTCTGGATTTTTAACAATACGCTACTCAAGAATCAAAAGTACTGTAATACTATTGAAACATTAATTGCTAAGAATAAACTACAATTGTTACATAAAGATGATATGGTGGGATAATTTGAAATACCAAATTAAGAAAAATAGCATTTATTTTAGTCAAAAATTAAGTAAGGAACGGTATAAAGAGAAAAATGAATTGAAAAAAACTTAAAATTGAAATGTCAAGAGCAGCCCGGCTGAATAATCCTCCAAACTGTGTTTTGAAAATGAGAGAAATACAAATGGAACTGAACAAGATTGAGAATATTGAACTGAAAGGAACAATTTTAAGGTCTAAAGCAAATCACACTCGTCAGGAAGACAATTGTACTGGTTACTTTTTGGGTCTCGAATCTTACCGACAGCAGAATAATATTATTAAGGAAATTTTTAACTAATAATATCTCTATTACAGATCCATTCATGACTGTCAATACTGTTAAGGACTTCTATGAAATATTATATAAATCCGAAAATATTGATGATGAAGGTGAATTTGTTTTCTTGGATGGTCTTCCGAAAAGCTTGAAAATTAAAGACAATGAATTCTGTGATGAAGAAATAAGTTTGTCGGAGATGTGTACAGCTCATTTTTCGATGGCCCCAAAAGAAATCCCCAGGGTCAGATGGTCTAACATCAGAATTTTACAAATATTTCTGGCCTATCTTGAATCCCATTTTATTTGAAGTCTATAATAAACGTTTTGAGAGGAAGGAGCTATGCAGATCAATGAAGACTGGAATTATTGTAATAATTTACAAAAGGTGGTGATAAAAGAGACCCTAAAAACTAGCGACCAATCAGCCTCTTGAACATCGATTATAAAATTTTGTCTAAAATTTTAGCAAATCGTTTAACCCTTTACCTAACATGAAAAGCAGACGACACTTGCAAAAAAAATTCTTGAATAATTAATTTTTTTCATTTTTTGTCTCAAAAACATAGGTTATGACCCCTCGTTGGAACGAGCTCGACGAGCTCGTTCCAACGAGGGGTCATAACCTATGTTTTTGAGACAAAACATGAAAATATTTTGAAAATTAATTGGCGATTTTTGAGAATAGCGCTGGCCGGTTTTGGCCGTTACGTTGGGTAAAGGGTTAAAAACAGTAATATCTTCTTTGGTTTTTTCAACACAGACATGCGTGTCAATGAGAAATATGTAGACAATAAACATATAGTGTGTTTTTATATCTGTGTTATACAACGAGTTGAAATATGGTTTATTTTTTCGAGGCTTCGCCGAGAAAAAATAAACCATATTTCAACGAGTTGTATAACACAGATATAAAAACACACTATATGTTTATTGTTTTTATCTGATAACAAACAGACACCCGTCTCGTGCGTCTACCCGACTTATATATGCTTCCCACTGCCTCCAAAGAACACCAGTCTACGAGACAAAAGAAATAGGACAAGACGCATAGAGTTGTGTACATTACAAAATCGATGACGGCGATTGTAAAGTGCGATTGCACTTCTTGCATCATGTAACTGCGCTGGAACAAAATAAATTTCAACTATTTTATTAACAGTAACAAAACGGTGTTTCAGTAGAGTTATTCTTTTTTTGACATAGTTCCAGTTTTCTTCCGTGTTTTATGCTGTAGTCCCAATATAACAAATAATTTTGCGTTTGTTTACAATTTTTACGAAGTGTTTTTTTTTTCAGGTAGAGCAGACGAACTTTTAATTAGCGCAGTTCCGCGAGTACTTTTGATCGAGAAGTGACTATAAATAGCTCGCAGTCGCCGCATACTAATTACTATTAACATTCAAGTAATTTCTACAATGTTTTGAAGCAAAATTTTAGGTTGCCTTTATTGAAGCAAAATAAATAAGAAATGACACCATCAGAGGATTTTGACAAAGTGCAATAAGCGTACAATTAAAACCTGCCCTGTGATATAACGATGTTTCATGAATGAATGAATGAAATGGAATTGAAAGAGGTCAGAGGTCGTTCGCATAAATTATAATTATATACAACACCCGTTGTATATACTTCAAGTATATACAACGGTTGTTATACTCTATGGTTATCAGATAAAAGTGAAAATATTGCTAGTATTAGAGATATTATAAAATATATTGAAGAGGAGGATCAAGCTGGCATAATTATTAAATTAGATCAAATGAAAGATTTTGCTCGAGTGAATCATCAGTACTTATTTCACATCCTTGAGAAATTTGGCTTTGGAAATAATTTCATAAACTGGAATAAATTACTTTATAAGGATGTTAAAATTTCTGTGAAGGTCAATCGACATTTATCATCATATATCCAAATTGAAAGACAGGGCTGTCCTTTATCAGCGATGCTTTATGTTTTGACAGCTGAACCTTTGATTTGTATGTTGAATAAAAAATCTGATATTCTGGGTGTGAGCCTTTCTGATAACAGTATGTGCATAACCTTTAATCATGCTGATGATACAGAACTCTCTCTTAAAGATCCACAATCTTGTATCAATACATTTAAAATTCTAGATATATACTCCAGAGGATCAGGAGCTAAGATCAACGTAGAAAAAATCAGAATATATGACTCTGGGTACTTCTAAAGATATCATTATGTCAAATATTCCTTTGAAAAAAAGCGGAGGGGGCCATTTTGATTTTGGGAGTTTATCTAGGACCAGATAATGTAAAATGAATTGAATTGGAAAGGCAGAATAAACAAAATTAAAAGAGCACTTCAGTTATGGAGAAAAAGAAATGTATCACTTAAGGGTAGAGAAGTGGTTATAAATACTCCTTTATTGTCTACAATTTGGTATACCAAGTAAGTAAGTAAGTATTCCAACTAATATTTTAACTGAAATAAAAAATCTATGTTTGGACTTTCTATGGTTTGGTAAAAAACATCTGATAAAATATAATACTATACTACTCAAAGTTTGCTAAGCACCACATATTTGACACTTCATTGTGGAATTTGCTTGTGACATACTTGCGATATTTTTGGTGGATATGAATGAGGAATATATTGAGATGGTTCCCAGTGTTTGCATTAGCTCTCTTGACAGGCACGCTTTTCGTGATAGTCTTGTAAAGCATGTACACCTCGATTTCCATGATATTTTCGTGTACTGTCTTCGTGTACATGACATGTGTAGGGTATTCAATCTTCATTTCAACACAAACCCTTGGGATTTAATGATTGAATATGGCAAATGCAAATGTAAGAAGACATTTGACTGAAGCAGAAATGTGGCGGGCTGTAGGGATGGTGGAGAAAGGGGCTACCCATCGTCAGGTTGGTGAAGCCCTTGGTGTGCACCATACGGTGATCACCAGAGCCTGGGCAAGATTTCAGCAGTGTGGCACACCAGTAAAACGGCATGGTGGTGGCAGAGACAGGGCAACATCTGCAGCTGAAGACCGATCTTTTGATCAAGGAACCGCTTTGCCACAGCAACCCAGCTTCGTAGTGACCTTCAGAATGCATCCGGGGTAAATGTTTCGACGCAGACTGTCCGGGCAAGGTTGTACGAAGGTGGTCTCCGATCGCGAAGACAATGTATTCGCATTCCGCTGTCCTAGAACCACCGCCAGGCATGATATAATTGGGCCATGGACCACATTTGATGGACCAGAGAAGATTGGCGACCTGTCCTTTTTACAGATGAGTCGGGGTACTGCCTAGACCACACAGATAGGCGTTATAGGGTATGGGGAAGACCAGGAGAGCGATTCCATGCAGCCAACATTGCTGATCATGGCAGCTACGGTGGAGGGTCAGTCATGGTCTGGGCGGCATCAGCAGGGATGGACGTGCGGAGCTCTGTATTCTTGAACGTGGTACATTGACTACACAGCGGCATATTGGTGAGATCCTGGATGTCCATGTCAGATTGTATGCAGGTGCAGTGGGTGATGGATTCATTCTGATGGACGATAATGCCCGTCCTCATGTTGCCCATACTGTCGCGGAGTATCGACAGAGGGAGGGGATTGGGCGTATGGACTGGCCAGCAAGACCCCCTGACCTCGCTCCAATTGAACATGTCTGGAATGAGTTGCAGCTTGCAATTTCAGCCCGTCCAGTCCAGCCAAGAAGTGTCCAGGAGCTTGGTGCCATGCTGATCCAAGAATGGAACAACATCCCACAAAGGACCACCAGGAGCCTGATTGAGAGCAAGAGAAGGCGTTATCAAGCTGTAATTAACAATTAACAGTAAAGGGTCTCATACTCGATATTGAACCCAAATCAGTTCGCTCCGTCAACTTTTTGGCAAATTTGAAAAATTTCTTCTTTTACCAATAATATCCATTTTCCATGGTTATCGTATTCAAAAGCTAAAAAATAATGTCAAACACAAACAAAATCTTAATTTCTGTACTAAAATCATTTAAGATATAATTAAATAAAACAATATATACATTTTTCATGACAATATTTCAACTAAAACGTAAAACAGGTAGTTGGATATACTTAGTGCTTAGCAAACTTTGAGCAGTAAAAAATTGATAGACTGAATGTTGATGGGCTCAATCTGGTTGACACAGAATCTAAAAAGTTTGCTTTAAGATGGAAATGGATAAGAAAATTGTTCTCAAGTGATTTTTCCTGGTTTTTTATCATTATATATGGAAGAATAAAGGGTTTAACCTTTTACCCAACCAATCGGCCGCATCCGCCCACGTATTATGCAAATTCAGCAGTTGAAAAAATATTATTTTTCAAACAATTTCAACAAAACCATATCATGTGGCACCTCCTTGGAACGAGCTCATTGAGCTTTTTGAAACATTTAAAAAGATGATATTTAAAATAAATTTTGATATCGTCTGCGTTGGATAAAGGGTTAATTTATCGAACAATATATTTGCTATCAACTTGGATAAAAAAAATTGATGTTTGGACAAAATTGTTATTATGAAGTTCTAGAGGCCTGGAGATTATCGATATAGGGGAATGTAATGTTTTAATCAATATTGATATACTTGACCAGTGTATTTTTATACCCCCGTTTTGAAAAAAAACGGGGCTTATTATGATATACCGCTGTCCGTCTGTCCGTCTGTCGGTCTGTCAGTCCGTCTGTCCGTCCGTCCGGTCACATGTCGTACGATAACTTAAGAACGCTTTGAGAGATTTTCGTGATTTTGGGGTAGGTGGTGTATATCGATGGAGGGAAGCTTCCTTTCGTTTAGCGTCGCCGTTCGATTAGTCATTCCAGAGTTATGGGACTTTATTACTTGGAAAATTGTTGATTTTTTACACGTCGTACGATAACTCGAGAACGCTTCGAGAGATTTTCACGATTTTTTGGTAGGTGGTTTATGTTGATGGAAGAAAGCTCACTTTCGGTTGGTGTCACCGTTCGATTAGTCATTCCAGAGTTATGGGACTTTATTTTTCACATGTCGAACAATAACTTGAAAATGCTCAGAGCAATTTTCATGATTTTTTGGTTGCAAGTATATGTTGATAGAAGGAATCTCCCTTTCGATTTGTGTCACTGTCCGATTTGTCATTCCAGAGTTATGGGACTTTATTCATCAAAATATAGGCAATTTTCCACATGTTGGACTTTGAGCAATTTTCATGATTTTTTGGTGGCAAGTATATGTAACCTGACAAGTACACATGTATACTCATATTGTGTGGTTCCCTCTTTTAATTAATAATGGACGCATCATGCGCTCATGGCGCTGCTGTTTATTGATAATCCTTTAGTTTTAGATGACGATAATCAACTTTATTTTTTCGATTTTGTTAATGCAGGTCTTACTCTAGTTAAAGGGTGTGCGGCAGAGGTGCAGGCTGCAAGCCGAGAGGTTGTCTGTTCGAATCCCACCTGCGGCAACCGCGTTGTGTCCTTGGGCAAGACACTTCACCCCATGCCCACGTGGGGGCACGGTGGCGCTGTGTACTAAGGCGTACTGCACGTCGATGGTGCACTTGTCTCCAACCAATGCGAACCATGCTTGTGTGGAGTTAGTATGTTGGGGAGCTGACTTTTGCTCGCCGTTGCTCAGTGATTCTCTCCGGGTACTCCGGCTTCCTCCACCCATAAAACTGTCATGGTCATGATTAGCCATTGTGCAGAAATATGTGACCTTAAACACCAATAAATAAATACTCTATTTAGAGATATTTTTTATGAAGTGGTTCCAGGTTTTTTACACAGTGCGGCTATCATTGAAATGATTTCTACCTCCACAATAACCTATTCAAGGGGGCGCGGTGGCGTCGCGGTAACCGGTTCTCGTCAGATCACCGAAGTTAAGCAATGTCGAGCGCGGTTAGTAGTTGGATGGGTGACCATTTCAGCGACTGATTCGTGCTCCCGCGTTGTGTCTTTGGACAAGGCACTTAACCCCGATTGCCTACATGGGGGCACGATGACGCTGTGTACTAAGGCGTTCTGCACGTCGATGGTGCTCATGTCTTCAACCAATCTAACCCTGCCTGTGATGCAGTAGGGAGTTACGATGTTGGAGAGCTGACAGCTGCTCGTCGTTGCTCGGTGGTTCTCTCCGGGTACTCCGGCTTCCTCCACCCGTAAAACTATCACCGACATGATATGTCTCTGGCTGTTAATGTGTCGTTAAACCCTAATAAAAAAAAATAAAAAATATAATAGTAAATGCTTTACCAGTGGAATGAACAAATTTAATTAATTTTGATTCACAAATTTATCCACAAATAAATTTGAGTAGTATAGATGTAAGTCTTAGATTAGTAAGATCAACAGGTGACATTGTAGGTATTGAATTTTTAACAACAAAAGAAGCTTATAATATTCTTGTTAAAAAATTCACTGAGAAACCTACAGCCGAACATTATTGGCTATCAACATTTCCACAAATTAATTTAACAAAAATCTACAAGGTCATTCGTTGTTCCTTTAAGTCATCAGATATGGTTGATGTAGATTTCAAAACCATGCATAAAATAATATCTTACCTCCTACAAGTATCTGGGAATTCTATTGGTTCAAATACGTCACATGCAGACTGCATATAAAACCATATACTGCCTGTCAACATCAATATACGCTGACAGCTATGGGTAATCTCCACTTTGTTCATTGATTATTCAAAATGGCGGCAGCCGATAAACGCTTCAAGTTGAATGATTGAATGTTGGAAGCCCCTATTGGATCTGAAGTGCAGGTTAGGCAACTTAAAAGGCTTCATATTCTGTGGATGTGTGTCATGTTAGCTTCGAAATGAAACTGTTTGGTATGTATGAATTTGCCTTGTTACAATTTATGGGAGAGTGCCTGTAGGCACTCTCCCATAAATTGTAACAAGGCAAAGACACGTGAACACACTGAGAATTCTCTCATTTAATTTTGATCGCTGTTGTTATTAGTTCTGTGCATCGATGCAGCAGTCGGTAAGATATATTCGTTACACAGTTTGTTGGTGACCTAATTTGGTATATATGGTGTCAGTTAATTCCATATTGGACTCAGCTTCGCCCTCGTCCAATATGAAATTAACTGACACCATATATACCATATTAGGCCACCAACAAACTGTGTAACTAATAATATACTCCTTTGTAATACAACGCAAGGGAGCGCGGTAGCTTAGTGGTAGACTGTTGGACTTCTATGCTAGAGGTCCTGAGCTCGATCCCTGTCCGGGACGACCCCCGTTGTGTCCTTGGGCAATACACTTTATCCTGGTTGCCTACATTGGGGCACGATGACTAAGGCGTACTGCTCGTCGATGGTGCACATGTCTTCAAGCGCTGTAACCCTGCTTGAGCGGAGCTTGAACAGAGTTAGAATGTTGTGGAGCTGGCAGCTGCTCGTCGCTGCTCGGTGGTTCTCTCCGGGTACTCTGGCTTCCTCCACCCGTAAAACTGTCACTGTCACGATTAGCCATTGTGCATAAGTATGTGACCTTAAACACCAATAAATAAATAAATACAACATAAAGTAGACAGCAGCTTTTCATCAGCATGTCCTTTTTGAAAGCAAGGTCCAGAGGATTTGATTCATCTACTAATTACTTGTCCTTTTCTTCACAATATTAAATG
This sequence comes from Pictodentalium vernedei, assembly GCA_031216915.1. NCBI lineage: Eukaryota > Metazoa > Mollusca > Scaphopoda > Dentaliida > Dentaliidae > Pictodentalium > Pictodentalium vernedei. The sequence continues at coordinate 82,734,295 of CM062288.1, read as the reverse complement.
TTTGTCATCATTCACAATTTGTATTTTCTGAACCAATGTTCCGATCTGAACCAAATTTGATAGATAGATAGATAGTTTATTTAACAGTATACAGGTTTTACAATCATGATGTTTTGATATATTACAACATTTGTAACAATACAGGATATACCGTTGGGAAATGCCATAGCCAGATTGGCTGTCTTCCTGGCATCACCTGACAAATAAATGAATGTTTTACAAATATTCGCAGACCATAGCTGACCCTTTCTCGGGGAAGTAATATGCTTTTGATTAAACTCGGCGGCGCACATCGCACAAGAAGGTTAATGACGAGTTTGATATATGGTATTAATTATTGAGTCATAAAGTACTTGATTCATGCAAAAAACACATTTTCCCGTGTCCCCGTGGGAACCACAGGAGCTAAAAATAGAAATATTTACAAATACCCATATTTCCCAAACCGCACAGAACAGAGAACTGTTATTTGGTATGAATCATCCAGTAGAATTGGACGGTGAAGACAATTGCCATTGGTTGTGTCAGGGCATTGTATAAAAGGCCTAAAAATGCTTAGTCAGCATGTTTGTAAAAATTAAAATCTTCACATCCACTGATCAGAATCATTTTATATTTGCTATACAACATCCATAGGGATTGTGTTGTTCAGATACAAGTGGGTTAAAATGACCCCCCCCCCCCCCTCCTTCCCCAGTTTATGTTTGGGCTCAATACAGGAGCCCAAATTATTAACTTGGGGCAATATGGGGAACGGTCTTTAAAAACCTTAGAACTTCTTCAGATCCACCAGTGATAATACTTTTTTTAATTTTTGTGGTATACACAATCATCTATAGTGAGGTGAGATTTAAGTTTGTTCAAATCGAGTGTCAGGGTTAATATTTGGGTTCCCTATGGTAGCCCAAATTTTAACTTGTGTAATGCAATATGAGGAAATTTCTTCAAAAATCTTTTTCTTCAGATCCACTAGTCAGAATACTTTCGTATTTGATACAACATCTCGGGGAGGGGGTGTTGTCACATTCTAATTTGTTATATTTTGGCTTCCTATGTGAACCCAAATTTTAACTTAGTGCAATATGAGGGAATTTCTTCAAAAGTCTTCTTCTCCAGAACCATTCCATAAAATGTTTTGATATTTGGTATACAGCATTTTTGAGGGTTGGGGGCGGGGGGGGGGGGGGGGTGTTGGGGGGTTGGGCACATTCAGATTTGTTAAAATAGAGTCCCTGAATTAATATTTGGGTTGTTTTATGGGAGCCTCAATTGTAACTTAGAGCAATATGAGGGAATTTCTTTAAAACTCATCTTCTCCAAATCCACCAGTCAGAATGCTTTTGTGTTTGGTATATAAAATCTCTAGGAGGGTGAGATTCAAGTTGGTTTAAATTGGGTCCCTGGGTTAATATTTGGGCCCCCTATGGTAGCCCAAAATTCAACTTGGTGCAGTATGAGGAAATTTATTAAAAATCTTCTTCAGATCCCCCAGTCAGAATGCTTTCACAAACAGCATCCTAGTGGTGGAAGAGAAGAGCTCTGACTCAAGTTTGTTCAAGTTAAGTTCCAAGGTTGATATTTGGACTCCCAAGTTTTGCATTACTGGAAATCGGGGCATTATGTTGGTGGTAGCATCCCTGTACTAGAAAAAAACTCATCTGGTATGGACAGCAGAGTTGTAAAGAATTAAATAACTTCATTCCCCTGTAGTGTTAACTGACTATAGATGCTTAATTCAATCCTTCTTTAAACAACTATTGTCTGGTGAATGCCTCGGGCTCCATCGGGCCTCTTCTTTTAATTCATTTGGATAGCAGACAAACATGGGAATGGAAACAGAAAGTTGTGCTAAATATAGTTTGGCATTCAATCAAGTCATATTTTTGTATAAACACAAGTTTGACAAATAATATTAAATGTTTGTGTGGATAAATTTTTGTTTTGAAACCTATTTATCCAGTTTAATATTTTACGTATGGATAACAACTAAATTAAGGTATTACCAAACACTGGCTTAGGTATCCATTTCTTAAAATGTCATCCCTGGATAAGGAAATTGAAAAATTGTCCTGCATTTTCGACTTTACATGCACGAATAATGAATGGGATTGTCAATATTACATTCCCCCGTAAATGTATTGAACGTTTTCAATTCCACCACCTTGCTGGATTGAAAAGAATATAGCCATTTCTGCAATTCTCAGATCCACGAAAACAATGTTTTGCCCAAGTTCACAGTTTGCCTTTTATAGTTATAAATAGAGGATATGAAATGAGGGTTTTTCTCATATGATATTTATGAAACGAGTCTAAGAATTTTTCGTTTGGGCGAGCCTCTGGCGAGCCCCAAACGGAAAATTCGGACGAGTTTCATAAATATCATATGAGAAAAACACTTATTTGATATTCTATTTATCATATGACACACATATGCACAAATTAATGACTTAGTATGACTTTTTAACCCTTAACCTAACGTGTTGCAGACGACACTTGGAAAAAACATCATCATATAACTGAAAATTTTCATTTTTTGCTTCCAAAGCATAGGTTATGACCCCTCATTGGAACGAGCGCAATGCGCTCGTTCCAATGTGGGGTCATAACCTATGTTTTGGAAGCAAAAAATGAAAAGTTTTCGTATATAGCACTGACCGGTTTTGGTCGTTATGTTAGGTAAAGGGTTAATGCAATATAACCCAACCTAAATAGGACAGATAACGTAAATTCTCCCACTCAAATTATGCAAATGTGACCCATTTGTATTTTGTTCAGCCAATCAAACTGTCCATATTTGAAATTGACCAATGGAATCTTTCAACCCCAATTATGCAAATTATGAAAATATGGCCCAGTTGTATTTTGTTCAGCCAATCAAATTGTCTAGTTTTGAAATTGACCAATGAAATCGACGGAAGGCTTTATTTATCACTGATTAATATGAAAGCAAAAATCAAATGTTTTAAAGTGAACAAAACGGACGAGTCATATGAAAAAAAGTTATATTGCTGATTTTTCCACCTGGTTTGGAAATGGAAACCTAATTTTTCATGCATTTTTATTTGGGGTGTTTGTAACACATTGGGGACGAAATGGTAAAATATGCCTTCTCCGAGTCTGGTGTTCGAAGACATTTATTTGAAACCCTGTCATTGGAATTGCCACTCTATTTGTTATTTTTGCAATTCATTACTTATGCCATTGGAAGCATGTCTGTTGTCAAAATCGCCCAAAAGGAAAAACTAAATATATTCCATTTCCTTGCACTCTTGTCATTAATTTGCTAAAGAAATTAGTATAATATGACTCTGTTTAATTCTTTTATCAGTGATTTGGGCACAGTTGAAAATTTCAAAAACAGTTTTGTTGAATGACCCCTTAATAGATACCTACAACTACAAAAATCTCCAGAATGTATACTTTTAATTGTTCAATAATACTACCCGTCTTTTTCAACTGTTGACAGATTGATCTTTTCTCAGAATTTCTCTCCTTCTTCATTTTGCAGCTGGGAAATATCTCTGATAAAAAAGTTTTTGTCTGGTATGTCACAGGTTGCTCAATCTCATTGCACTCCCTTTCCCCACTTCCATCTTCTCCCAAGCGTGACCATTCCATCAGTTGACAAACATTAGTTTTAGTGTTGAAAGGATTGGCTATTTTGGGAAGTTGACTGGTTGGACATTTCGTCCCCTGAGTTCCAATGTGTTCTATGTGCCTACTGGCACATAGAACACATTGGAACTCAGGGGACGATGTCTTTTTGATAACTAGATTTTAGTGAGAATTTCTGATATGTGATTTTGACAATAGTTTACATTTCATCCTGATGAACACTATTATTAATGATTATTAATAATGGTAGTCGTTAAGGAATGTAAAACTATAGACAAAATCACGTATCACAAGATGTAATTCTCACTAAAATGTAGTCTCCCGATAGAAAAGTTATGTTTTAAAGATAAAAATATGGTATCTTTCCTTTTTGGAGTATTATTTTTTCCCATATATTTTCTTTTGCAAAAAAATTCTCGCCAGAGAATTTTTTTAAAAGATTTTTTCAACTCTTGTTTTTTTGACTGAAACGATTTCCATGTAAAACTTTTGAAGAAATAGCGTTGTTCAACGTGCGAGTACGGTATCTTTCCTTCGCGCCAGTCTCCATATACATGTAGTAGGAACCAGGGACGGTGCTATGGGGGCAGGGGGGGGGGGGGGTCTCAATCCCAATATTTGTCCAAAAATCAAGATAGTTGGAAGTTATTCTGACAGAAATTCCAGCAGTTAGAAATTTGAAGCATTGTTGTATATGTACCAGAGGCTTTTTTCAGAATGTTATATAATATTTCCATGAAAATTCCAACCGCCGATTCCCACAGAAGAACTCTTATCAAACAACGCAAGTTTTTAGCTTAACTTGACAAAGTCAAGATAAGCTCCATGTATTACCATCACGTATGCGGAAGTCTGTCAGTCTGCTAGTGTGTCATTCTGTAAGTCTGTTCACATTTTCTTTAACACAGGCTATACCCAGTAGTTCTTGGTCGATCGTCACAAAATTTTTATATGCAGGTTCGAGATCGTGTCTGGATGAGAACGATCCCTTTTGGTTGAGGGGAACCATGATGGTAGGGACTTGCAAATTGCCAATTTTGATCGAATCAAATTGAAATGAGAAAATGAATCAACAAATTTTGAATCGAACTTTGAATCAAATCACAGTTAATGGATACGTCATCAAAAGAACATTTTTTTTCTAAAATAATAAGTTAATAACCCCGATTATTAAAAGACAGAGTTATGTAGAGTGCCTTTTTTTGCCGCATCACTTATAACTTACCAAGTTCAAGTTTATCAAGTTGAGCTACAGTGTCACCAACACTCATTTATTTTCTGGATGGGCATTTTGTCCATGGGTATTTGTCGATGGGTATGTTGTCCATTGACATTTTGTCTGCACATCAGTTTAAACTGTTTGGAAATATTCTCAGATTGCCCTAAACTCTACCGGTAAAATTTCTTGCTGCTGGGGTAAGGTAGGATGGGGGGGGGGGGGAGGTACCCCTTTAGGTATCCATCCAGTCAATTAACCATTTCAACATTAATTGGTTTCAGGTACAGCAAACATGAATCCAAGAGTATTCTTTCTCAACCATTCTGTGATGTTACATTTTGACCAAATTAAGGTGGTGTTTTAACTAAACTGATGTTTTGACTAAATTGATGAGGCATAAGCGCCCAAAAATGTTTTATCTTTCGATTAGTAGAACCAAAAAGTCTGTTCACATTTTTTTTAGCACAGGCTACACCGTGTAGTTCTTGTCCGACCATTACAAAATTAAATATGCAAGTTTGAGGGTCATGTCTAGCATGTCTCCTTTTTGGTCACGATCGGTTAGCCGTTATGGCTGCATGGGTCCAAAACCCAAAAACCTTTAGAAGAGTCTACTGGTCATATTTATGAAGGGATTTCATTGTATAATGATAGGATGATTCTGTTTAATGTCAATTTACAATAAAATCCCTTCATAAATAAAAGCTGAAAACAGTGCTAAAGGAATCTATGTAACATGCTGAACCTGTCTAAAATGTGACACTCAGTATACATTGTAATGTCAAGATAACAACATCCTGTTTTGGCCTTGGTTGGTCAACTGTGACAGCCATACAGGCATATGGCCTAGATTTGTTTAACATAGTCTTCAGTTCATATTTATGAAGCGATTGCATTTCAACTTGGAAAGATAACAACTTGGTATGATGTTAAGATGCGACTTTCCAATTTTGGCCACCTGTTACTGTTGTTTGATCACATGACCTAGATTCTTTTAGCACTGTCTACAGGTTGTTTTGATGAAGGGATTTCACTGTAACTTGCTAGGATAACTCGGTATGATATCTAGATGAGACTTTCGTATTTTGATCACGATCGGTCAGCCATGACTCCAGACAGGCACATACCTAGATTCCTTTAGGAAAATCTTCAAGTCATATTTATGAAGGGATTTTATTGTAACTTGGTAGGATGACTCGTTTGGGAAAGATTTTACTGTAACTTGATAACTTTGGTCGACATACCCTTTCCCAATGGGAATTTGTCATTATTTTTCCCAATTCAACAGTGGGGGTGGGGGTGGGGGTGGGGTGGGGGGTAGGAAACAATTTGCAGACACCGATGCCGATTTTTTGTTTTTGACCGGTCGGAGGACCCACCCACCCACCCCATGTAATTTTTTTTCCAGTTTTACAATTTTTTTCCGGGATTATCTGAACCACCCACCCCCACTAAATACATGCTTCTGCATCATCCTTCCCACCATACTGCATCATAACCAATTTTATCATACAGTATTGAGTGATTGACCTTGTAAAGTAGGATAGGTCTTGAAAGAACATCCATTTTATCAGACCAAAGTGGTCTCTTAAGGCAGATGGTCTCCCATAACGAATCAAATCTAGAGTAAAGCTGGTATGTCCAGGTATGTCCAGGTTCAATCAGGTTCAATGTTTAGTAGTTTTTGTGTTACATACTTCCTACAATGGCAATAAGAGTCATTGGTGTTTTCGTAATAGATCTGGATACATCGTTGTACAGAATTGTTCCTGCAGCTGAAATCTGTAACTGTTCCTGACTTCACATAATTGTCTTTGCTCCTCATCTAAGCCAGCCGATCTCACCAAGGTGAACAAATTAGAAATTTAATCAAAAGGAACATCCTCAAGATAACTTATCCTAAGAGTGCAGTGTTTGATAATTGCAATTAGTGATGCATTTTAACTTGCATTATTCAATATGTCATACATTGTATTACTATAAGCCGAACCATAGCTCAGCCGCAATAACAGTTTTATAATCATATATAACCCCAGGTACCCCCTGATAACTTGAGTGTCTTTTTATTGGTTCTTGAATGATACTTCACTGATCATGGTATACAATTTTGCCCAAAAGTGTCTGAGGAAAAAATTTGCAAGCATCGGAATTTTTTTTTTTTTTGTCCTCCTTGGCCACCCACCCACTCATCCCCGGCATCAGTATTTTGTGAATTCCCCCCACCCCCTGAATTCAAAGGAAATATTTCCCAATCTCGGTCCTCATTCAAATAAAAATTTAATAAATTTAATTCTTCCTTTAAAAAGGCCTTATTTTGACTTTGATCACTTTTTTTCTACAAAAAACTGGTTCCTCAACAGTTTCTTAGCTCATCAGCTGAGCTAATCTAATCACTCTCCGTCCGTCGTCCGTCAACACCATGTTTTGGGCTTCTCCTCCAAAACCACTGGGCCAATTCAAGTGAAAGTTTGTGCTAATGATGGTGTCGAGGGAGCATTTCATTATTGTTCAACTCAATGTGCCCAGCCCCATGGGGAGGGGGTGGGTAAAAATGCTCCAAAATTTTAAAAAATCTTCTTCTCATCAATCAGCAGGTACACTGACTTGATATTTGGTATGGAGCTTCCTTTTGAGGTGTGAATTCAAGTTTTTGTTTAAAGGAAGTTCATGGAGCAATATTTTCTTTTATAATGGGAGGGGAAAGATTTTTGGCCCTGCCCAATATTTTTATTTTCTGAATCGGTAGTCCGATTTGAACCACATTTGGTTTGTGATATTGGGTCATAAGTATTTGATTCATAAAACAAAAATTCCTGTGTCCCCGTGGGAACCCCAGGAGCTAAAAAAGAAATATTTTCAAACTGCAATATTTGCCAAACCCCAGGACCCTTAGGACCCATAGAACTGAATGGTAAAAGCATTGCCATTGGTTGTCACAGAATGTTCTGTAGATGGCGTCAAAAAAAAATGCTGAGTCAGCATATTTGCCAAGATTTATTTTTTCTTCAGAACCAGTGATCAGAATCTTTTAACATTTTGGTTTACAGCATTCATAGAGGTGGTCAGATATAAGTTTGTTAAAATGAAGCCCCCTCGTTTCATATTTGGGCTCAATACAGGAGCCCGGATTTTTAATTTATGGCAATATGGGGAATAATCTTTTAAAATACAATACCAGCCTCGACCATACCAATATTTCCTGCAACTACTACAATTACCACTACAACACAACAACTCGTTCACGAACCACTATAGTTACTGCACTAACTATTACGCCATCCACTAAAATAGTAACAACCACAACAGCACTAACAACTTCAGTCACTAACTGCATGAAACCCACCATAATGCCTATCACTACACCTATTACACCAGCCATAAGAACTATGACATCACCCACAACAGCTACAACTACAACAACTACAGCTATTACAAATAGCACTGCAACAATTACCGTTTCAACCAATACCAATACAACTACTACAGCAGTTCATCAAACTGTGACATCAATCTCCCTAACTGCACAACACGAAACTAATCACTATGAAACGAAATACCACAACTTTCAATATGAATACACGATGTGAAAAATAATACAAGATCAGCCACTACAACTACTCTACTACACCAACAACCACAGCAACCACATCTACAACTACTACATGGGCCATTACACGAACGACCACAAACACTACACCAACAACTGCAATTACAACACCAACGACTACATCTGTCCCTGATGGTCTCCAAAAGTCCTCAAACCGCCACTATTTTCAGTTCACAAAAGTCCCCAGCAGTTTCCAAACCACTGTCATCAGTCCACATAGTTCACATCTGTCCACAAACGCCCACATCAGTCCACCGGTGTCCATAGTGGCCCACATTAGTCAACTTCAGACAAACAATGTCGATGGCAGTCCAAAAAGTCCCCGCCAGTCTATGAAGGTCCACGACAGTCAAAATTAATCCTCCAAGTCCACATTAATCTCCAAACTAATGAGTTATGGGTTTCGTAGCTTCTATCTTCTTCACCATTCCGTGGGTTTCTTGGCTTCTAGCTCCTAGCTCACAAAACCTAAATGGCACCCTGGCTACTAAATAACACAACCTTCTATCCATACCAAGCGAATTTTATCAAAGATGTCATGCTTCTAGAAGGTTTCGGAGTTTATTTATGTAATGATTGGTAATGCTCAAGGCGTTTTCAGTAAATAGATATACCCCTGTATAATTGAGCACAGCCTCCGAACACACTCCCACTATATTAGAGGTATATGGGCCCCAATGTAACATCACAGAAACCAACATGGCGGCCTACATCATACAAAATCGAAGACAGAAACACGTATCATCATTACAGCAAGAGCGACGCATGCGCAATAACATCATGGTATGGCGATACAATATAACAGCTTACGCGGGCTACCAGAACAACTAGCTTGATACCCATCATGCAACGTGGCATGACATCACATGGAATCCTGAAGAGGATTCTGTAAAAATGACATTAAAAACACTTACTCTCCTCCTCTGCAATTCAGCGCATCGCAGATGGCTATGCAATGTTCAAGTCGTGCTAACAATTTAAACCTATTTTTTCCACCTGACGGCCTTTCCCATCACGCAGAGGTTACCGGGTACAATTTAGTAATACAAAACCTATGTAAAGCCACAATCAAGCACTACGTCAAGGACCCCCACCCCCACCCCCTCACCCAATGGTTCCCAGGGCAACCCTACTGCCTTTGGAATGCAGCATGCAACAAACATGCATATAGCCACTTGCTTTGGCTCGTCTTAGGGGAAGGTGTGAAACTGTGCGGGAAAACTTGTCGCGCAACACACGCCAGAATAACTCACTCTACTAACAATTAAATACACAATCAATTGTTGCACAATGCTTCATTTTCATTGCTTAATTCTGTGTTACTGCATAATCCGTCGTGGGTTTTTTTAACTGTATAATGCTGGATTATTACATAATGCGTTGTATGTTATGCTTAATGCGGCTGAACATGTTGTAATGATGCTTCGTTCGGACATTGATCTATTCAAGACCTAGAACATGTGGGTGTGTGTGTGTAGCAGGGTGAGTGTTCCATAAATATATAAATAACAATATATGGAGATAATGGAGTCAGATAACGTAGGCAAAAATACAGGACAGATACATGTTCTGCAATATAAAATTTGGTTGGAGGGGGGAGGGGAGGTGGATGCGAAGCTGTCCACTACCCTGGGCATACAGATTCGAATGGCATCGGTGGGTACAGCTAGTTTGGCGCATTCAATCCTTATTAGATTGTTACACACTGCATCCACCATAGAGATTTACATCATAGCACTGAAAGAAGACTGAAAACCCCAGAAAGGACAAGAAATGTAAGACTGATCCCATCGGTTGGAGAGTTATGAGAAATGGTATTTATACTGGTATATGGACTTGTAGAGAGGCAAGTGGATATTCGAATTGTCTAACTCTAGCAGTTCTTTGCTCTGTAATTATCCCCGCATTTTAAAAAATGCGGGGATATTGTCATGATCTCCGTCCGAACGTCCGTACGGCCGTACGTCCGTACGGCCGTACGTCCGTACGTCCGTACTTCCGTACGTCCGGTTTTGTAATTCGAAACGCTGTAACTTTCTACAGTTGTTCAATAGGGTCTGTGCAACCCAAAAATACAACTTTTAAATTTTTTGTGCCACCAGGTGGCTTCTGTGGAGCCACTTAAAAAATGCGTTATTTTTTCACTTTTTTGCTGAATAGTCCCAACCTATGTAATTCGGAGTTCTAAAATTACACTAGGGTGTTGCTAAATGATCTGTAGGTATGTAGGAAGGTTTCGGATTTTTCGGGTGCCACGTGGCTGTGCCACCGTAGCCACTTTTGTGTTTTCTAAGACCGTCTCCGGCAAAAGGCTCGTAGGATATGTAATTCGAAATGCTAAATTTATGCTCAGATGTTGCAGTAGGGTCTATAGATGCGCACGAAGGTTTCGGATTTTTCGAGTGCCACGTGGCTGTGCCACCGTAGCCACTTTTGTGTTTTCTTAGACCGCTTCCGGCAAAAGGCTCGTAGGATATGTAATTCGAAACGCTAAATCCATGCTCAGAAGTTGCAGTAGGGGCTATAGATGCGCAGGAAGGTTTCGGATTTTTCGGGTGCCACGTGGCTGTGCCACCGTAGCCACTTTTGTGTTTTCTTGAACCGTTTCCGGCGAAAGGCTCGTAGGGTATGTAATTCGAAATGCTAAAACCATGCTCATATGTTGCAGTAGGGTCTATAGATGCACACGAAGGTTTCAGATTTTTCGGGTGCCACGTGGCTGTGCCACCGTAGCCACTTTTGTGTTTTCTTGAACAGTTTCCGGCGAAAGGCTCGTAGGGTATGTAATTCGAAATGCTAAAACCATGCTCATATCTTGCAGTAGGGACTATAGATGCGCACAAAGGTTTCGGATTTTTCGGGTGCCACGTGGCTGTGCCACCGTAGCCACTTTTGTGATTTCTTAGATCGTTTCCGGCGAAAGGCTCGTAGGGAATGTAATTCGAAATGCTAAAACCATGCTCATATCTTGCAGTAGGGACTATAGATGCGCACAAAGGTTTCGGATTTTTCGGGTGCCACGTGGCTGTGCCACCGTAGCCACTTTTGTGTTTTCTTAGACCGTTTCCGGCAAAAGGCTCGTAGGATATGTAATTCGAAACGCTAAATCCATGCTCAGATGTTGCAGTAGGGGCTATAGATGCGCAGGAAGGTTTTGGATTTTTCGGGTGCCACGTGGCTGTGCCACCGTAGCCACTTTTGTGTTTTCTTGAACCGTTTCCGGCGAAAGGCTCGTAGGGAATGTAATTCGAAATGCTCAAATCATGCTCATATGTTGCAGTAGGGACTATAGATGTGCACAAAGGTTTCGGATTTTTCGGGTGCCGCGTGGCTGTGCCACTTTAGCCACTTTTATGTTTTCTTAGACCCTTTCCGCCGAAAGTCTCGTAGGGTATGTAATTCGAAATGCTAAAACTATTCTCAGATGTTTCAGTATGGTCTATAGATGCGCACGAAGGTTTTGGATTTTTTAGGTGCCACGTGGCTGTGCCACCGTTGCCACTTTTGTGTTTTCTTAGACCTTTTCCGGTGAAAGCCTCGTAGGGTATGTAATTCGAAATGCTAAATCCATGCTCAGATGTTGCAGTATGGTCTATAGATGCGTACGAAGGTTTCGGATTTTTCGGGTGCCACGTGGCTGTGCCACCGTAGCCACTTTCATGTTTTTCTTAGATCGTCTCCGGCGAAAGGCTCGTAGGGAAAGTAATTCGAAATGCTAAAAAAATGCTCATATGTTGCAGTAGGGACTATAGATGTGCACAAAAGTTTCGGATTTTACGGGTGCCACGTGGCTGTGCCACTTTAGCTACTTTTATGTTTTCTTAGACCGTTTCCGCCGAAAGTCTCGTAGGGTATGTAATTCGAAATGCTAAAACTATTCTCAGATGTTGCAGTATGGTCTATAGATGCGTACGAAGGTTTCGGATTTTTTGAGTGCCACAGGCTGTGCCACCGTTGCCACTTTTGTGTTTTCTTAGACCTTTTCCGGCGAAAGGCTTGTAGGGTATGTAATTCGGAATGCTAAATCGATGCTCAGATGTTGCAGTACGGTCTATAGATGCGTACGAAGGTTTTTGATTTTCCAGGTGCCACGTGGCTGCGCCACCATTGCCACTTTCGTGTTTTCTTAGACCGTTTCCGGCGAAAGGCTCCTAGGGTATGTAATTCGAAATGCTAAAACCATGCTCAGATGTTGCAGTAGGGTCTGTAGATGCGCACGAAGGTTTCGGATTTTTCAGCGGCCATGTGGCTGTGCCACTGTTGCCACTTTCGAGTTTTCTTAGACCGTTTCCGGCGAAAGGCTCCTAGGGTATGTAATTTGAAATGCTAAAAGCTTGCTCAGATGTTGTAGTAGGGTCTGTAGATGCCCACGAAGGTTTCGGATTTTTTGGGTGCCACGTGACCATACCACCATTGCCACTTTCCTGATTTCTTAGACCGTTTCCGGCGAAAGGCTCCTAGGGTATGTAATTCGAAATGCTAAAACCATGCTCAAATGTTGCAGTGGGGTCTGTAGATGCGCACAAAGGTTTCGGATTTTTTGGGGTGCCACGTGGCTGTGCCACTGTTGCCACTTTCGTGTTTTCTAAGACCATTTCCAGCAAAAGGCTCTTAGAGTATGTAATTCGAAACGCTAAAACCATGCTCAAATGTTGCAGTAGGGTCTGTAGATGTGCACGAAGGTTTCGGATTTTTCAGGTGCCACGTGGCTGCGCCACTGTTGCCACTTTCATGTTTTCTTAGACCGTTTCTGACGAAAGGCTCGTAGAGTATGTAATTCGAAATGCTAAAAGCATGCTCAGATGTTGCAGTAGGGTCTGTAGATGCGCAGAAAGGCTTCGGATTTTTGGGGTGCGACGTGGCTGTGCCACCGTTGCTACTTTCGTGTTTTCTTAGACGGTTTCTGATGAAAGGCTCCTAGAGTATGTAATTCGAAATGCTAAAAGCATGCTCAGATGTTGCAGTAGGGTCTGCAGATGCGCACAAAGGTTTCAGATTTTTTTGGGTGCCACGTGGCTGTGCTACTGTTGCCACTTTCGTGTTTTCTTAAACCGATTCCAGCGAAAGGCTCCTAGGGTATGTAATTCTAAACGCTAAAACCATGGTTAAATGTTGCAATGGGGTCTGTAGATGCACTGGATGGTTTCGGATTTTTCAGGTGCCATGTGGCTGTGCCACCATTGCCACTTTCGTGTTTTCTTAGACCGTTTCCGGCAAAAGGCTCCTAGAGTATGTAATTCGAAACGGTAAAACCATGCTGAGATGTTTCAGTAGAGCCTGTAAATGCGCAGGAAGGTTTCGGATTTTTGGGGTGCTACGTGGCTGTGTCACCGTTGCCACTTTTGTGTGTTTTCTTAGACCGTTTCCTGCGAAAGGCTCCTAGGGTATGTAATTCGAAATGCTAAACGCATGCTCAAATGTTGCAGTAGGGTCTGTAGATGCGTAGAAAGGTTTCAGATTTTTCAGACGCCACGTGGCGGTGCCACCGTTTTGCTTTCATGTTTTCTTAGACCGTTTCCGGCAAAAAGCTCCTAGAGTATGTAATTTGAAATGCTAAAACTATGCTCAAATGTTGCAGTAGGGTCTGTAGATGTGCACGAAGGTTTCGGATTTTTGTGGTGCCACGTGGCTGTCCCACCGTTGCCACTTTCATGTTTCCTTAGACCGTTACCGGCGAAAAGCTCCCTGGGTACATGTAATTCGAAACGCTAAAGCCATGCTCAAATATTGCAGTGAAGTCTGTAGGTGCGCACAAAGATGTCTCACCTGTGCCACTCAATATGATTTTGGTGTGTCATATAATACATTTCATCTTTGTATCAAGCATTCATACAAAGTCAAGGATGCAAATGCGGGGATACACTATTGTGTGCTTTGCACACAAGTGACACCATCTAGTTATATACTGAGGCGGGAGGGTCTCGCAGGGTTGTGACCATGCGTGTATACTTGATAAAGAATGAACCAGTACTTCAAGGTGTAGAAGGCGGCAAGAACACAGAACAAGATTAATGTGGGAAGAGATGAAGAAAAGAAGATCTCCAACAACGGAAATCATACCATTTACCCACATACAAGCTTTAGAATCAATCCATCTTCTTGGGTAGATGATAAAATTCAGTTTAAAATAAGCATACCTTGACACAACACATTAGTACAAGACAGATAACAAACCCAATCTCATCTACGCACACATAGACACACACACCCGCAATCTTGTTTAGCTGTCAAGGTGAGGACTTCTTGTTTTTTTACTTTTGTTATCGGTGAGAAACAATGACACCTGATTTCCCACAACATTGGAAAACAAACCCTTACCCAGTCTTTCCTCTGTAAGCACCTGCAGAAAACAAAGAAATCCTCGAGAGGATGAAAACACGCAAATACTATTATCTAGGTGCTCGTGGTGTCAGAAGGACTGACCCCCCCCCCCCCCCCCAATCCAAACATCCCCAAATCACACACACACAACTACCCACACCATTTGCCCTGGAAAAACCAATACCACGCGGGAATGTTACGCATAGGCCTAATGCTTCAAACAAAATGTTGCAATGATATTGAAGTGATTGTCACTTTGTGTTACCCCTGCTCGCGCTGACAGAGCTCTGATCTATTTTCATTTTTAATCAGTCAAAATTAGTCAAGATGGATATTCATCCAAATTTTATCATTTATGTCTGCAAACATCACATACATAGGAAGGCGAATAACCGCGCCCATCTCGAAACTATACGACGCTCCTCATATAAATATTATCTCGTTATAACGAGATACTTTCTCGTTATAACGAGATGCCAAGTCGTTATAACGAGATGTTTTCTCGTTATGACGAGTTCTTTTCTTGTTACAACGAGATGTTATCTCGTTCTAACAAGATGCCGAGTCGTTATGATGTTTTCTCGTTATACCGAGATCTTATCTCGTTATAACGAGCTGCTAAGTCGTCATAACGATATGTTTTCTCGTCATAACAAGAAAGTATTTTGTTATCATGAGATAAAAAAAAATCGCTGTGTCCTAAATCAGCCATCGTACATCTCTGTACCTCCAGCAATAGAAAGATGTTTACCGGTGAATCACAGTCAGAAAACCATACGACAGTAGTATGTCATGTACCCGGACGGGCCTGGTTGGCAGGATTTCATTGCAGGATCTCATGTGACGTCATAGTCACGTGACCTGGTGACGCCATGTTTGGTTGCCATGGTAATCCGCGTGAGCGGCCATGTTGCGACGTCATACCCGTAGTGATACTTGGTGTTGGTGCGCATTCGCAGCGCGTGTTGATAGGGGGATACGTGTTTCCGTCGTCCATTTTGTGTACTGGAAGCCGCCATCTTGGTTTCTATGATAGTACGTGATTGCTTTGTGACCTAAAGTCCTACAATAGGACAGGGGTATGTTCGGAGGGTATGTTCGATTGAATCGGAGTATTTTCTGGAACGTTTTCCCTGGATAATTACCACAAACAACCCGACAAGTTTTACTGTTTCGAATTCTTCCAGAATTCTCTGCTTCTATCTATATATGCAATAGTTATCGTTGATCTGGCCATGTTCCTTTATTCTAGAGTATACTCCAGTAGCGTAGAAGAGTCTATCAGTTGGAACAGCTTTGCTTATTGTTACTATATTTAGCTATTTCTGGTCTATTCTTGTTAGTTCTGACGCTATTCCGTGTACTCTTGTTGTTTCATTTATATAACTAACCAATCAGATTGGTTGATTTCCCATAACCTGTACTTAAACGTATAGAGTTACCTCCCTTCTGTATAATAAAAGCCTATACCCAATGGCAATATCCCCCGGGCACCCCTTTTTGAAAAACATATGACCTTCGGCACCCCTTTTTTGTCATATGTGCTTATGTGAAAAAGCGCAATGTGACACAATGTGCCCTAGCACAAAGGCACATGCTTTATGTGCCGATATGTGCTTGTGTGAACAGGCACAATGTGACACAATGTGCCCTAGCACAAAGGCACATACAGGTATTTGAGGCCCGGTATTGTATTATTTGAGGATACCTATCGAGGATACCTTTTATAGGATACTTATCTGAGGATACTATATATATAGGCTGTACATATCCCTATAGGTCTCTTGCTGGCCATTAGTACTATTAATACACCTGATGCTTTATGTTATCCTATGACTGGTATAGGTAGTATGCAATGCTAGGCATAAGGGTATTGTGGGTAAGGGTACTTCCTGGTAGTTTAGAACGGTACTATAGTATGGCGGCATACACCTGTAGGCCCCTTTTAGTGCTTGGTGCTATTAACCAACCGATTGCTTTGTTTTATTATGTGGCTGGTATATGTAGTACGTTATGGTAGACCTAGTGATTTTGTGGGGGTGGGGGTAATGCTTCATAGTTTAGAACGGTAGTATAGCATAGGCTGTACATATCCTTGTAGGTCTCTTGCTGGCCCTTGGTACTACTGATCCACCAGATGCTTCATATTATTGAGCGGTATTCTCCGGGTGGGGTCAATGCCTGGTAATGCAGAACGGCAGCAGAGTATGGTTGGTATATTCCCCTATAGGTCCCATCCTAACCGTTGATAGTATTAACCTACCAAATGCTTTGTATCATCCTGTTACTGGTAAGGTGGTACGTAATACCAGTAGTTCCTACCTTATTCCGAGTACTCTTGTTGTTTCATTTATCTAGATCATTTATATAAATTATATTTAACCAATTAGATTGCTTGATTTCCCATAACCCGTACTTAATCGTACAGAGTTATCTCCCTTCTGTATAATAAAAACCAATATCAATGGCAATATCCCCGGCACCCCAATTTCGGCACCCCTTTTTTCGGGGTGCCGAAGGCCATATGTTTTCCACAAAGGGGGGAGAGGGGAGAGAGAGGGGGAGAGGGGGCGGAGAGGGGGCGGAGAGGGCGACGGAGAGGGGGGAACAAACATTTTGTTAACCCTTTATCCAACAAGGGTAGAAGGCGACACTTGCAAAATAAATTAATGAATAACTAAAGAATTTTATTTTTTCTCTAAAAAAACATAACTTATGGACCCTCATAGGAACGAGAACTACAAGCTCTTTCCAACGAGGGGTCAAAAGCTATGTTTTTTTAGACGAAAATAAAAATGATAATATAATTTGAATTTACGTGAGTAGTATGTCAGGTACGTTTGAGGACACATTTGGGGGATCTCATCGGGGTATCTCCTGTGACGTCATAGTCACGTGACCCAGTGTCGACATGTTGTGTTGTCGTGGTAACCCGCGTGAGCGGCCATCTTGTGACGTCATCTCCATGGTGATACGTTGTGTGAGCGCGCATGCGCAGCGCGTGTTGTTAGGGTGATACGTGTTTCCGTCGTTCATTTTGTATACTGGAGGCCGCCATCTTGGTTTCTATGGTAGCACGTGATTGCTATGTTACCCAAAGGCCTACAACAAGATGAACGTATTTTCGGAGGGTATGTTCGAGTGAATCGGAGTATCACGAATTACCACAAACAACCCGACAAATTTTACTATTTCGAATTTTTTCAGAATTCTCTGCTTCTATCTATATATGCAATAGTTTTCGTCTATCTGGCCATGTTCCTTTGTTCTAGAGTATACTCCAGTAGCGTAGAAGATTAGTTGGAATAGTTTTGCTTATTATCACTATATTTAGCCATTCTGGTCTATTCTTGTTAGTTCTGACCCTTTTCCAAGTACTCTTGTTATTTATCTAGATCATTTATATACATTATAACTGACCAATCAGATTGCTTGGTTTCCCATAATCTCTATGCAGAGTTACCTCCCTTGTGTATAACAGAAGCATTCCCAAAGCCAATATGTCAAAGAGCCAAGAGAGTAATTGCTCCATGAGCAATTGCTCGAATGACTTAAAGCCCATCGAGCAAATGAGCTAATGGGCAATTGCTTGTTCGAGTGACTCGACATACATCTCTTACCCTCATTTCATAAAAAAGTGGTGCCGAAGGCCATACGTTTTCCACAAAGGGGTGCCGAAATTGGGGTGCCTTCTGGAGAATCCCTTTTTTGTCAAATGGCCTATTGAGTAATTGCTCGATTGAGTGACTCGACATACTGCTCAAACGACACGAATCCCATTTAGCAAATGAGCTAACGAGCAATTGCTTGTTCGAGTGACTCGACATACTGCTCGACGACTCATTTCTGAAAAAAAGGGATTCCATAGCCACAGGCGTTTTCAAAAAAGGGATTCCCAAAATGGGATTTCAAAAAGGGATTCCATAAGTGGGATTCCATCTTATGTCGAGTGACTCGCAAATTTTGCTCGAATGACTCTAATCCCATCGAGCAAATGAGCTAACGAGCAATTGCTCGTTCGAGTGACTCGAACCACTCAGATTTTGGTGATCTCGACCCGAAAAAGTGAAGTCGATCCACTTTTGGTGATCTCGACTGAAATCACTTCGGTTCGAATTCACTTTCTTGGGTCGGGATCACTATTTTGGGACGACTTCACTTTGGGTCGACTTCAACGTGGGTCGACTTCACTGGTAATCGGTGAAGTCGACCCACGTTGAAGTTGGCCCGAGTGAAGTTGACCCAAAAAAGTGAAGTCGACCCACTTTTGGTGATCTCGACCCGAAGTGATCTCGACCCGAAAAAAGTGAAGTCGACCCACTTTTAAAATCCTTGAAGTGATCTCGACTCGAAAAAAGTTAAGTCGACCCACTTTTAAAATCAACTTCAGTCCATCTCAGACCCACTTGAAACAGACTGGAGACCGTCTCAGGCCCCGTGTGAAAAGGGGGAATATAAGTGATCTCGACCCACTTTTGAAAATGACAAGATACCATCATTAGATTCACTATGGACATTGACCATCTCAGACCTCGTTTGAAAGGGGAACATAAAAACAACAACAACAACAACAAAAATTTCAAAGCGATTTATTCAGGCCATAATAACACCGTTATAATATTAATTTCTTATCAACCTACCTCAGTTGTTTACTACAGGCTTGCACTACAGTGGAAGAACCTAACTCGGATAAAATACTCTCTATTTTAATCTTTCCCAAGATTTGGGAAAGAAAAGTGGTGTAAAAACACCACGAAAAAATAAGCCAAAACTGGGCCGAGCGCCATCTACGCACACCCAGTATGGGACGCTCTTCCATAGTACAATCCACGACTTCCGTAACAGTGCGCAATGCGTCAATTCGTCATTCTTATTCTATCCGAAGCTCGAACAGGATGTGTTTCCGCCATATGCATTGCGAAACAGTGATAATTCAACTCGTGGATAATGGTTTTCCTGTGACTGGAATTATGGATCTGAAGATCGTATAATAACAGGACTGTGTTTTATTTACGTCTGATGTGAGTTTACCCCCTCCGTGGGGGATGTGCAGCTCCTCCCGTCCCCACGGGGGGGGGGGGGGACACTGTCGTTTCGCCCCCCCCCCCCCCCCCGACTCGACCACATCTGGTGTGAGTTTGACCCCCTCCGTGGGGGATGTGCAGCTCCTCCCGCTCCCGCGGGGGGGGGGGGGGGGGGTGAACGCTATCGTTTCGGGTCGCCCGATTCGACCACGTCTGATGAGAATTGCTCCCCCTCCGTGGGGGATGTGCAGCTCCTCCCGCACCAGCGGGGGTTGGGGACCGCTGTCGTTTCGGGGCTTCCCGATTCGACCATGTCTGGTGAGAGTTATTCCCCTTCCGTGGGGAATGTGCAGTGTTTTACCGTGGTGGATACTGCGGGAGCTGTTGGTTTTCTGGTGTAGAGATGCCTGGTTCCGGGACTATGCGCCCTCTCCAGTCGACATCTGAGGCTGTCACTAGGGTTGTGACTCCTCCTTTGGAGGTCGAGCTTGGTGGCTCTCTCCGCTTTTCCGCCAGTTCCAACAGCTCCCGTCGTATCTGCTGCTACTGCTGTTCCGTCTGCAACGTCATTGGGCACCGTTTTTAGCCGGCCTCGGCTCCTCCCTGCCAGGGTCTGCAGGGATGTCTGTAGTGTGGTTGTGGGGTTTCGGCCTCAGCCTTCCCAGACTTCCACTCGGCGAAGTCAAATGGGGCTGACGACTGAACCCCTTACAGTGTCCTCTCAGCCATTGAGCACAGTAGTTTTATACCTGCAGTGGTCTGCTGCGGTGTCTGGTTGTGTAGACGTGGGGTTATCGGCCTCAGCCTTCCCTGACTTCAACTCGGCGAAGTTGGAAGTGGCTGCCCGCCGGACCCTCTCCTGTGGTCTCTGCGCCGTCGAGCACCACAGTTGTCATTGGATTCGGTTGTTCTTAGTGGGACACTATGAACTCCGTGGCGTTTCCGTCCACTCATTCTGGCCACACGACCAGTTTTGGGGGTCCAACGTCTTTTGTGCAGCCTGGACCTTCTGCCCTGCAGAGGTCAGCGGTGATCTCTTGAGTTCCTGCTATGTTGATCCTCGGGGTGTGTCACACCCCTATACACGTCTGCCTACAGACGTTTTCGGCTGCCGCCCGTCGTCCCACGTCGGATCTTTTGGAGGATCGTGACCCTTCGCTGGTTAAGAGGGTCAGAGGTGAAGCAACTTTGCCGGTTCGTTCCCCTGTCGAACCGGCCAGTATGGGCAGTGAGCTTAGGGAGGCCCTCTCCTTACTCACTCAGGTTCTGTCAAAGAGCCTTCCCGTTGCCAGCGGGGCAGCGAGTGGTTTCCAGGCGCCCCTATGGCGCCGCCTCCCGAGATTGGAAACAAGCCGCTTTCTGATCCCCTGGTGTTCCGACACCATGGGAGGCGTCGGCTGGTTTGCCCACGATGGGCTATGTGTCTTCCGACTCAGGGGAAGAGTCAGACATGCTTGATGTCGAGAGCCAGCAGTCTTCGGACTTGGGGGCAGCTCTTGATTTCGTGTTTGGGTTCCTTCCGGATCTCAAACCATCTAACCAGTCGACAGTGTCAGCCAGGCCTCGATCATCGGTCGCGCGCCAACAGTCTACGGAGCAACCTGCTTCTGGGTGTCTTCGACCGTGCCCGACGGTACAGATGGTTGAAGCATTTTCAGCCTTGGACTCCAAGCTAAGTTCCAAGGCTATGAAAGCTCCGTTCTTCACCAGGGTTGACACCTTTTTGCCTCCGGCGCGTTATCGTTCCTACGATTCCGCCAATCCGTCGGTCTACCAGACTTTGACGGTTTTGGGTCAGGACTTCAATTCCCTCGGGCTTTCCAAGTCCAAGTCTGCCGTCATTCCGATGACAACTCTGGAGTCCACATTGGGCTTATCGAGAGAATTGCTTGGTATGCTTTCTCTCTCCGATCACGTCGTCCCAGCTTTAGCTGCTTATCTGCCTTCAGATAAGTTTGACGAGGTACAGGCTCCTTTGCGTGTGCTGTCCAAGGCGCTCATGCATCTTACTCACACGCATGCCTGTAACACGGCTAATCTGGAATTAGTTCGAAGGGACTCTGTGCTGGACACAGGCCGATCCCTTCCTGAGGAGCAGTGCGCTACTCTTCAATCTGCTTTTTTTGGCAGGTCCGCAACTTTTCCATGGTTCTGTATTGACGGTCCGGGATGACGTCCTACGTCATCCCAACGATCAGCTGCTGTTTCTTCAGCTTGATCAGCCTTCTAGGGTAGGCACGGGCCGTTCCAAGCCTAACAAGTACGCTCTGCTTCCTCTGCGAAGCAAAGGGGCTGATCCTTCTGCCACCGCTTCTACTTCTTACTCAAGGGGTTGGGGTAAGCGTCGGCAGTCTTGAGGGAAGTCCCAGGGTTCTTCATTCAGTAGAGGAGGTGTTTTCTCCTCTCGCGAGCCTCGTCGGGGTTCGCAATGAATGTCCTCACCTCGACTCGTCCCAGGTTGGAGGAAGGATAGCAGAGTTCGCAGACCGTTGGGCCACCATCACATCCGATCCTTGGATGTTAGATGTTGTTTGGTCCGGGCTGCGAATATCCTTCCGACGGCACTCTACTCTGTCCAGGGTGCCTTTTCCAACCACAGTTCCTTCAGACATTTTACGTCGGGAACTTTTGTCCACGGAGATAGACAATCTCCTGACATGGGGGCGATTGAGGTCATCAAGAACATTAGGTCATTGGATTTTTATTCCCGCCTGTTCTTGATGCCGAAGAAGGACGGCCGACTCCGACCGGTTCTCGATCTGAGTTTCCTGAACCAGTCTATCATTGCTCCCTAGTTCAGCATGGAGACTTTCAGGTCGGTCCTCCGTTCCTTCACCAGGGAGATTTCGCTTCCAGCTTCGACCTGCGAGACGCTTACTTTCACGTTCCGATTCATTGGGCGTTACGGAAGTATCTGAGGTTCGTTTTTTCTGGGGCGAGTTTACCAGTTCAAGGCCATGCCTTTCGGCCTCAACCTGGTTCCTTGGGCCTTCACCAGACTGATGTCGCATGTGATAGCTTTCCATCGCACACAGACCAGGGTGACTACTTCGGCATATCTGGACGATATCCTCCAGGGGCATTCCAATGCTGCCTTACTGGAGTCGGATGTCGCCACTCTGTTGAGCTTGCTCACGTCGCTACGTTTCAGAGTCAACGAGGAGAGGTCGGACCTGGTCCCTTCTCAGTCGTTTTATCATCTGGGGATGGCTTTCCGCACACAATTCAATTTGGTGGCGGTTCCCCAGGCCAAGGCTGTGATTCTCTCAGCTTTTGCTCCGACTCTGTCCCAGTCCACATCCGCGACGGCTTGGAGTTTTCTCCGGCTAATCGGTCTCTGCTGTTCGGTGACGGATCTCATTCCTCTAGGTTGGCTGCGTGTCAGACCTCTCCAACACTTTCTGCTCAGTCGTTGGAGGCCGAATGTAGATTTTCTTCTGGATCTGGTGCTTCAGGTTCCAGAATATCTTTATCCTCACCTTCTCGTCTGGGCGTATGTCCAGTGGCTTTCGCAGGGTGTTCCGTTGGACTTACCCACGTCCGATCGCGTTCTGACGGCAGATGCCAGCGATCTCGGATGGGGTGCGACGTTGGATCCTCTAGGTCTTTCCATTCACGGGATGTGGGACCAGGATCATGCAGCTCTACACATCAACCAGAAGGGGCTTCTTGCTCTTCTGCGTTTCGGGCAGTGAATCCCTCACCTGTCGAATCGCCAGGTCCTTCTGTTGTCCGACCATTCGACGGTGGTTGCTTACATTCGGAACCAGGGCGGCACGCACTCTGTTCCAATGTACGATTTGGCTTGGGATCTTCTACTGCTCGCTCAGGATGTCCACGCTGGGGTGGCTGTCCGTCACATTCCCGGTCGCATGAACGTCCTAGCCGACTCCCTGTCCCGTCGGGGCAGGGTCATTTCCACCAGGTGGATGCTCCACATGGCGGGTTCCATCGATCTCTTGTGACTCGTTGGAACCATCCGGTGGACACTTTCGTGTCCCCGTGTCCAGATGCTCTGGCTTTCGCCGTGGACGCTCTGGCCCTCCTTTGGGATGGGCTTGTCGGCTACGCCTTCCTAACGGTTCCGATTCCGCCTCATGTTCTCACCCAGATATGAACCTGCAGTCGTCGAATCCTTTCGATCACACCCGTCGCTTCGGTGGGTGTGGATCAATCTGCTCCGCTCTCTGTTAGCGGAGGTTCCGGCATGTCTCCCTCTACCTGGCGACTTTCTTTGCCAAAGTCGCCCGAGGAGGTTTTCAGGTTGAGCCCGACTTCATTGTGCCTTCGCACATGTCTTTTATCGGGTCCTGTCTCCTCAGTAGTGGTTTTTCGAGACACGCAGTGGAGTTGCTTTTCTTCAAGGAGGCACTCACTCCACTGGTTTAGCCTCTGTGGCTAAGTGGAAGGTTCTTCTGTCGATGGTGTGCGATCACTCTGTTGCTTCTGTCACTCCTTCGATCACACCGCTTGCGGAGTTTCTGGTATATGTTTGTTTCTGGGGGTCTCCAGCAATGGGTACATGTCCATGCTTCGGAGACATTTTTTCCTATGTGATACCGCATTGTTTCGACACTCATCCTTGCCTCTCCAAGCTTGTTCAGCTCTTTTCCTTGAAAAGGCCTAGGACTTTGCAGTTTACCCCAAGATGGTCACTTTCTTGGACGCTGCTCTGCTTGGGGTGGGGGGCGTTCACGCCTTTATCCTGGATGAATATGCGTTTTCCCACATGCCAGATCTCTCCTGCATCCATTTTTTGATGGACTTGTCTTGCTATTCGTGCAGCTTCCGCTCGTCTAGCTACTGGTGATTGTATTACCAATTGTTTTTTTCTGCCACGAGGTGCGTGCATTGTCTTCCTCTTTTAATAACTCTGTCATGTTGTCGGATGACTGATGTTATACTGGCAGCCTTCTGGAGAAATGCTACATTCTCCTTTTATCTGCAACAGTTGCAGGAGCCGACAGAGGACCTTGGGGCCCTCTTTCTTCGGCTCGGGATGTTGTCTATCCAAGCTTTTCAGCTTTTTTCAGGGTCAGTTCCAGCTTTGTGCTGTTACTGCCCTTATTGGCTGTGCGTCGCATTTCACCATACGCCTCATCTTTCATTGGCTTTTCTAATGTTTGTGATGCTATGGTTTGATGGTTATGTGATTCCCTCCAGCCTTTTATCTATTCAGCCTGTAGTAAACAATTGAGGTAGGTTGATAAGAAATATAAATTTTATAGTTAATTTCCTTTCTTATTATACCTACCGAAATTGTTTACATGGAGGCCCTCCTGTCCTCTTATTCGGTTAAGAATCCTTCCTCCCCGCTGATCACATAACTCCTGTGTTGTTCGGAATCAAAAGAATGACGAATTGACGCATTGCGCACTGTTACGGAAGTCGTGGATTTGTACTATGGAAGAGCGTCCCATACTGGGTGTGCGCCGATGGCGCTCGGTCCAGTTTTGGCTTATTTTTTCGTGGTGTTTTTACACCACTTTTCTTTCACAAATCTTGGGAAAGATTAAAATAGAGAGTATTTTATCCGAGTTCGATTCTTCCACTGTAGTGCAAGCCTGTAGTAAACAATTTCGGTAGGTATAATAAGAAAGAAAATTTACTATAAAATTTATATTTTCATCGAGCATAAAAAAAGATATAACAAAATATCCCAATGTGGAATTGTGACCACCAGATTCCTGCATCGCGACTATGATAAAGCACATGGTAAAACAACAATATAAAACAAGAAAATACAGCAGTGCTGTGCAAAAAAGGACGATGATAATATGCCAATGCAGTTTTACTGAAAAGACCATCTTTAAAATAATAAGACTGAGTATCACAAATGTAGTTTCTTGTAAAACATTATATTGAGGAAAAATCTTAGGAATAATTAATTTAAACATAAACAGATCAATTTGAAAACAAATCAAAATATATTTGATTCTCGGTCAATATATTGTGGAAAACAATGAAGATGGTGGGAGGGAGGGGGGTATTTATTTATTTAAAAAATAATTTTTTAGTATCTTTCTTCAGTAAATATGCAGTTTTCAGAAACTTGTTCATGAGGAACATAGAACATTCTAGTGCTTTGGAAACAAAAGTTTGTTAAGCCAAAAATGAAAGGGAATAAACCTTTTTTTCAAAGAATGCATCTGAAATTATAGAAAAAAAGATGACATGAAGAGCAAATGTAAAGATTATTTTGTATGCAAATCACGTAGTCTTGATTTTTTTAAGCACACACCATATTTTTTTTTCACTCGCTTTTCCAACAGCACTGTTCTCTCGGGGTTTTCTATCAATAACCTCAGAGTACACATTGAACGTAAGAAAATTAACTCGTTATATGGTGTCTGGACGATTCGGACTGTGTACGATTCGGACCAGATTTTTATAAAGGACGTTTCGGCCCAGATCTATTGACGATTCGGACCACATTTCTGGCCAATTCGGATCAGATTATTGGACAATTCGGACCATGTTTGTGGACGATTCGGACCAGGTTTCTGTGCGATTTGCCCAACAGACACAGAAACTACACAAGCCAGCACAAACATGCACACTTCACAAGACAGCACAGACTTGTCTTTTGAATTAAATAGGCCTAAAGCTGTATGTGCCAATTTCAGTGAGCCATTTTCATTAATTTCACTGAAAAAAATAGCGATGTACCGGTATTGTTTGTAGTTATCACAACAGATAATTCTGCGAGTAATTATGAAACATCTAATCCTGTACTTCTGGGTCATGTCGGGGAAGAGGAAAAAAGGCGTCTGTTTTTTTATTTACAATGCATTTTGGGTCCGTATACCGAATTTGGTCAAAATCGACCCAGTAGTTGCTAAGGAGCGCTCTCGTTGCTGGGGAAGTCGCGTGACATCAACATTGACTGTCTGTTTTCATTTGCAATGCATTTAAGGTCCGTATACCGAATTTGGTCAAAATCGGCCTAGTAGTTAGCCCATTGCTAGGGGGGGGGGGGCTCTGGTTGCTAGGGAAGTCACGTAACATCAACATTGACCTGTTTGTTTTTATTTGCAATGCACTTTGGGTCCATATACCGAATTTGGTCAAAATCGTGCCAGTAGTTAGCCCGTTGTTAAGGTGGCGCTCTGGTTGCTAGGGAAGTCACGTGACGTCAACATTGACCTGTCTGTTTTCATTTGCAATGCATTTTGGGTCCGTATACCTAATTTTGTCAAAATCGGCCCAGTAGTTAGCCTGTTGCTAAGGGGGCGCTCTGGTTGCTAGGGAAGTCACGGGACATAAAACTTTGATCTGTCTGTTTTCATTTGCAAAGCATTTTGGATCCGTATACCGAATTTGGTCAAAATTTTCCCAGTAGTTAGCCCGTTGCTAAGGGGGCATCCTGGTTGCTAGGGAAGTCAGGTGACGTCAACATTGATCTGTCTGTTTTCATTTGCAATGCATTTTGGGTCCGTATAGCGAATTTGGTCAAAATCGGCCTAGCAGTTAGCTCGTTGCTAAGGGGTGCTCTGATTGTTATGGAAGTCACGTGACGTCGTGATCACGGGAGATAAAACTTTGATCTGTCTGTTTTCATTTGCAAAGCATTTTGGGTCCGTATACCGAATTTGGTCAAAATCTGCCCAGTAGTTAGCCCGTTGCTAAGGGGGCATCCTGGTTGCTAGGGAAGTCAGGTGACGTCAACATTGATCTGTCTGTTTTCATTTGCAATGCATTTTGGGTCCGTATACCGAATTTGGTCCAAATCGGCCCAGTAGTTAGCCCGTTGTTAAGGCAACGCTCTGGTTGCTAGGGAAGTCACATGGCGACACCATTGACCTGTCTGTTTTCGTTTGCAGTGCATGTTGGGTCCATGTATCAAAATTGGTAAAAATTGGCCCAGTAGTTTGTCCGTTGCTAGGGGCGTGCTTTACTTGCTATGGACGTCACGTGACATAATCAGTGACCCATTAACCTCCCCCCCCCCCCCCCCCCCACACTCAATATATTAAGGTTCCCTTCACCCAATGAGGGTGAAAGCAATTGTGGAGAGCCATTACTTGTTCTAGCGTCCGAGTATCCTTGAAAAAATGTAACCTCATTTGTCCCCAGTTCCTTTGGGAAAAATCCCTAAAAGTTTAATCAGCCAGAGTCATTCTTGTGGAGTCTCATCTCGTTAACTACTTCCTACGTTAAAAAAAAGTGTGAAATTAGTATAAAGGACTCACGAGTTTCGACGTCGGCTTCGCCTCCGTCTCAACTCGGGCGCCTCCGGCGCCTTCGTCCTTTATAATTATAAAACATTGAGCACATCAATAGCAATTTAACACCAATAAACAATAATTAGCAAAGTGTTTTCCCCCAACTGAGCGTTTCACACCAATAAATAAATAAATAATGAATGAACGAATGACGAATGAATGAATGAATTAATTAATTAATGAATGAATGAATGAACGAATGAATGAGTAGCGTTTCACGCCAGTAAATAAATAATGGACGAATGAATGGACGAATGAATGAACAAACGAATGAATGATTTGAGCAGCGTTTAACACCAATAAACAATAATTAGCAGAGTGTTTTTCCCCAACTGAGAATAAAAAGTTATTAAGAGGGATACTTACTACCCTTATAAAAAAGTACCATGGTAAATCCCAAAATACCCTGGTAATACCATGGTAATACCATGGTATTACCAGGGTATTTTGGGATTTACCATGGTTTACCATGGTACTTTTTTATAAGGGTATGGTTCGGACCATGTACGATTCGGACCAGATTTTTTTTGGACGATTCGGACCAGATCTATGGACGATTCGGACCAGATTTCTGGACGATTCGGACCAGATTTCTGCACGATTCGGACCATGCTTATGGACGATTCGGACCATGTTTATGGGCGTTTCGGACCAAGTTTTTTGGCGGTTGGGGTCAAGTTTTGGGGCGATATGGAGCATGTTTCTAAGCCATTTGGACCAAATTATAAGACGGTTGCATGATTCGGGCTCGGAGTCGGTTTTTTAGTTGATGTTCTTTAGAAATTCTAAAACAATCAATAAATAAAAAATGAACTGACAAGATCCGACACTGAATACAAACTATAATGACTCTCGGGTAGTTGAATGGAAAAATGTTTATACAGCACTTAAAACACTGACTCCAGGTACCCTGGTACTGTAACAACATTTACGCTGAATTTGTTTGTACCTCTTGCGGCTTTTGTAATATGAGAGTTACCTGCTTTTGACTAGAATAAAAGTATGTTTAATCTTCTTTGGCATTAGTTGTTGTTTTTTTTTTTATTGCTCACTCCGAATCAGTCAACCGTCTCATAATTTGGTCCAAATGGCTTAGAAACATGCTCCAAACCTCCCCAAAACTTGATCCCAACCGCCAAAGAACTATGTCCGAATCGTCCATGAACATGGTCAGAATCGTCCATGAAAATGGTCCGAATCGTCCATGAACATGGTCAGAATCGTCCATGAAAATGGTCCGAATCGTCCATAAGCATGGTCCGAATCGTCCAGAAATCTGGTCCGAATCGTCCATAGATCTGGTCCGAATCGTCCAAAAAAAAAAATGTGGTCCGAATCGTACATGGTCTTAATCGTCCATAATCCCTTACTATTTTCCCATTTCTTCGTGTACGAGGGAAACGGTCAAATCGGCCGCTGACAATTTCGGACGAATCGGCCGCCAGTCAGTACGAATCGGCCGCTAGCATTATCAGTCGAATCGGCCGCTGATGATATAATAAATGAAGAAGATTATCAGTGAAAATATTTTTTTATTCCATTATTTTATCAGAATATTTTCATACAGACTACAGAATAAAAGAAACTTTGAGATATTTACATTCAATATTTTAGCGGTATATTTTCAAAAAATACAAAAACCTTAAGACATGTACATGCACATTTACATAAATATTGTCACCTTCAAACATTTGCAGCATTTTTTTTAAAGACATTCTTTGAAAGGCGGTTAATAATGCACCCAGCCTAAGGTTTACTCCAATTTTACTATTAGGTAAATTACTGGCGTGTGATCCAATTACTGCTATGAATTACTTATTGCATTCCAATTTGTTTGTTTCTTTATTAAGAGCCGTTCGAAAGAAACTACTGACAAAGAGACACAGACACGGCCACGAACTCCACTTTTTGGTGTGTCCTCGAATCGTGATGATGCTCGCGCGATGAAATAAACAGGT
This sequence comes from Pictodentalium vernedei, assembly GCA_031216915.1. Lineage (NCBI taxonomy): Eukaryota > Metazoa > Mollusca > Scaphopoda > Dentaliida > Dentaliidae > Pictodentalium > Pictodentalium vernedei. Next base: position 82,704,326 of record CM062288.1, on the reverse strand, counting down.
TTACCTTTTACGCTTCCGTAGAATGCGAGGTTTTTGGACCACGTGCTTGTATTTACAATAATTATTGTTTGTAGAGGGCGTTTACTATTGAAACATCACCAATCAACTCCGCTCTTCTACAACTGTTCAGAACAGTCGATCTCCATGTGAGTGGAAAATTGAAAACATGGTTGCAGGAATGTCGAAATCGGGACTGATGACATTTGTCGTTGGAATTTTCTTTGGATTTTTGATGACCCGCATGTTTCTGCATTCCTCACAAAGTGTTCAACTGAAACCGATCTACTCTTCCGGATTCCTTCCAGACAGCCCCCACAGTCACGGGGAAATGGACCATTTAACCGGGCCCAAGAGTGACATCAAATGGGCAGATGCTCATTCTCACAGCCATTTGGGTACGGGAATAATTGTAATGTATACGAATAGGGTAGTTTCACCCCCTTTACCCGTTACGAACCCACGATCTCCGGCCGATCGCACCTTCTCTCGTGGGTGCGCCTTTATACCGCAGGTCCCCGATTTTACCGCAGGCTACCGCAGGTCCCTCAAAATTACCGCAGGTCCCTTGTTTTGCGGGGTATTATCTTTGTTTTAACTAATAGTTCGAGGCAACTGTCGTCTCGTTGATATTTGAGGGTATTTTACACCAAAAATCAATAATAACGGAGCATATTTTTCCATTTACGCTATATAAACAACATAAACTTATCACACTCTTCGTGTCAAAACAACGTGTGCAGACCTATAAAACTATAACTAATATAAAAACTGTCTTCTATTGTACATAACATTCCGATATGCAATTCATCAGGCTTTCAGAGCTTGCCATGTGTCAGGAAAATTACCCATGATGGCATCCCACCCCATGTGGCCCCTGCCACACTCGGGAACATGATTCAAAATATTTCAGCGTTGCAACTTTTTAACACTACTTATACAATAACATTATTTTTGAGGGCGTTATGGTTCATTAACGGCCCTACGAAAATGATTAACAGCCCAAGGGTCTATTAGTGGCCCGAGACGAAGTCGAGGGCCACTAATAGGCCCAAGGGCTGTTAATCATTTTCGTAGGTCCGTTAATGAACCATAACGCCCGTACAAAATAATGTTATTTGTATTATTATCACAGAAATACATACAGTGCTATTTCAAAGAGGTTACATGTTAAACCAAGAAAAATCAAGATTGCTATTTTTTTCATCATTCATATATTATTATCATTTTTCAATGTAGTAGATGTGTGAAATTCCCACACAATCATTGTCAGCAACTAACTCATGCCTTAAATGCGAATGTATATCTTAATTCTTTCACGCCAAAGATCACAAAATTCCGCCATCACATCTCTCTTCTCCAAATATTCAAACTCAAAGCAGTGTTACCTCGCCTACATCCGGGGATGTGCGGGCCGCCGGGCCATATTGAAACAAATTTTTCATTATTGCCCGGGAACCCGGATGTGAACGGAAACATATGAGTTTTGTGCAGCCCCCGAAAATGAAAATATTCGCCAGGGAGTGCCCTATAAAGTGATAATAATATATCGTATTTCTTGGTTGTGGCTTTTTGGTAATTTATTGCATTTATTGGGCAAAAAAGGCAGGCTGTCGAGCATGACCACAGGTCCCAAAATCTACCATAAACTACCACAAGTCCCTTCTTTCACAAAACAAGATGGCTGTTTCTTCCACAAGTCGAGGGACCTGCGGTATATTAAAACTTTTATGCAGGCCCTTGTTTTGCTGGTATCACTCTTGCCCCTGCTCCATATAACTGCAGAGTTCGTTATGGAGGTACTGGCAAGAAAAAGGACAACAATGATAGAACTGTTTTTATTTAATTTATTTTATTCAATTTACGGATAATGAGTAAAAACTACACAACGAAAAAATATAAACAAAACAAATAGGTACCACAGGCACCGTCATTTAGCAAATTGGTCCGGTTCCAATAATATCCACATACGAACGAAAGCGCTGGCCCTTTACCCAACGTTATGGCCGAACGCGGCCACCGCTATACTCGAAATCGCTATTCAAACTTGGCCTATTCTAAATTTCATCTTTTGCTTCCAAAACACAGGTTATGGCTCCCCGTTAGAACGAGCGCGCCACGCTCATTCGAATAAGGGACCATAGCCTATGTTTTTGAAGCAAAAATGAACATTTTAGGTTACTCGATTTTTTTTTCTCCAGTGTCGTCTGCTCCAATCATTGGGTATCGGTTTAAAGCAAAAAGTAAAAAAAAATAATACCCAGAAAAACAAGGGACCTGCGGTAATTTTGAGGGACCTGCGGTAGCCTGCGGTATAAAGGCGCACCGTCTCTCATCCTTGCTGAATCGTTTCGTCATGTCTGTGTTTTTTTGAGAACCACAGGATGGGTGGCAATGCCCTCTTCAAGACAAGGCTCAGAATTTTAGCGCTGGGTAACTTTGGAGGGGTAACAGGACAACTCGTAACCTGGAAGATTCGTACCCTGGACAACTCGTACTCCACCTCTGGAAACTCGTACCCCATCTCTGGACAACTCGTACCCCGACTCTGGACAATTTGTACCCTGTCTCAGGACAACTCGTATCCCGACTCTGGACAACTCATACCCTGACTGACTCTGGACAACTCGTACCCTGACTTGCAACCCTACAAGATCATACATTGGACGACAGACACACAATATGTCATACAAATTACAACTCTGCAATTCTCTCCCACAGACCATATTATAAGGGCTCATTTAACCCATTGCAACAACAGTCCTCATCACCCAACAGTGATATGACAGGACGCACCCGAATTGTTTTTTCTATATTCAAATTAATCACTGGCATGTTAAATAAGGAGCTAATTCGTGTTGTTCCAGAATTGTATTTTCTGCATAGATCTCGGTATAATTGTTTGGATGAAATGGATCAACAGCAAAGTCAGCATGTTAGAAAATGTGGCAAACAATTTGAAAAGCTAATGCTCCATTTCATCTCAGTCAATTATACTCATATGCAGGTAATACAATTCTGGAGAAATACGAAAAACTAAAATTAAGATCACATATACTTAAGGGCCAAAATAAGTAATGAAATTTTGTTTATTTTGAAAATTCACACCTCTGATATTCCTTCAATTCGAATTAAATATACACAAAATATACATCAAAATCAAGATTGAGATGTATAGAACACGAAACATGTGTAATCAACTCGTAGAGTCGACTGTAGGCACCACTGGTTCCTGGAAGTGTGCTTCTGTATTCGCACCAGAACTGATAATTTAATAATATTTCATGGAAACAACTCATGGCCAAATGTGCTTTACATATCCAAGAACAAAGCTTGGGGATCAAAATTCTTCAAAACACGGTGACAGAGCTGCATGGGGGTAAATTCCTAAGCCTTTGCTTTTGTTTATGTATGAATATACTTTCAATTTCCGGTCGACGTCATCGGACCAAAAAAGCATGTAAAAACAACGCCATGCAAAATCAAATAATGAAAAAGATCGCCTTCATACAGTATACTGTTATTAGATAGAGATTGCGCAGTTGCCATATTCAATGCAAGGTATCATGATACCAGTTGAAATTTCTTAGAATTACGATTTTGTTTTTCGATGGAAATTTGTGGTATCGAGTGATTTGCGCATGTCTGTCGAGCATGGAAACCATCTTCAATAAAAAATGCAGACAGTGTTGTCCTTTTCCCAAATGCAGTCCCATCGCTGTATTCAAAAGTGTTTTGAATGCCTAGCTTTGTTCTTGGATATATGAAGCACATTTGGCCACAAGTTGTTCTGATGAAATATTATTTTATTATCAGTTGTGGTGAATACGGTAGCAGACTTCCAGGAACCAGTGTTGCCTACAGTCGACTCTATGAGTTGATTACATATGTGTTTCGTGTTCTATACATCCCAACCTTCATTTTGATGTATAATTTGTGTATATTTAATTTGAATTTAAGGAATATGAGAGGTGAGAATTTTCAAAATAAACAAAATTTCATTACTTATATAACCCTTAAACCAGATTCAGCATCACCAACGGGACTGTACAGCTTGCCAGGCTCTTGAGTAAAATGGACGTTATCTTGTTCCAGGAGTGTATTCCTTCCAGTACTTTTTTTATGATAATTCATGAGACTGTTCGTACCTTTGCACTAGACAATTTGTACCCTTATGTTGGACGAATCGTACCTTTATGCGGGACAATTTGTACCTTTATGATAGATAATTTGCGTCTTCATATTAAGGTATGATTTGTCCAGGGTACGAGTTGTCTACAGTTAAAACTAGAAGTCCTGTCATGAAATGCGCAGAAATAGCACGTTGATATGCGCGTTAATGTGCGCGTTATGGCCCAAGTAAAGCTATCAAATTCTGTACATATGGCCTGTGCACAGCAATGTTTCAGCCAATGGACCTCCGGGTATCCCGGAGGTCCATTGGCAGAAACATTGCATGTGTTTGCTATCAGTAACCAGGAGGACCTGCTGTGCTTTGGATGCCATTCAATATGGCAACTGCGCGCAATTCCAACGCGCAATTAAGCCTAGATAAGCGCACTATTCGTGACAGGACTTCTAGTTTTAACTGTAGTAACCCTTTGCAGGTACAGTCCAGTCGCCGTGGATTGGTCGTAATCCACATGTGGGCAGTGATGACTGCACATGTGTCTACCAGGTCGTAAAAATCAGCATCAGAAAAATTTTAATTAGTGAAACACCGTGTTGCACCCGGTGCTTCATTAATTAAATTTTTGATGATTATTCCTGTAATTAGTGTTTGGAATCTAATATTATTGCATCCGTGGAAATATTGCCCACACATGGAAAGTGACCAGTCCATGGCAGCGACTGTACTGTATCCAGTCGCCTCTAGCCTCTGATCCAACGTTAAGTTGGCAAATATTGCACTCTGTTCTACTACTCCACCCCATACTATTATTTCATTTCACAAAGGTGACTATTCAGTTAACTGGGATCAACTGTACGTGAATTTATTTTTCCTTTGACGGGTGTTTTCTCATTTGTGCAGATATTTAATTAAAATATAATGTTTTGAACTCATTTCTGTTTATTAAACACACTGTTGAATGTTGATGGTGTGTTGTTACAGTTCTTTGACCACTAAAGTTGACAGATTATTTTGATCGGATCATGACTGAGACACAATTTGGTCAAAATTACTCTTCCACCAGGCATTTAATTTCCACCACACTCACACTGTGTTGCTAGATTACAGTACAGTTGCCGCAGACTGGTCACTTTTCATGGGTGGGTAATATTTCCACGGACTCAATTATATTAGATTCCAGACACTATAGGATTAATCATCAAAAATTTAGGTAATGAAGTACCGGGTACAACCTGGTGCTTCATTAACTAAAATTTTGCTTAGTGCTGTCATGGTTAAGACTTTTTTCTGACCGGTTAACCAGCGTGTTTGATCGTGGTTAACCGCATTTAAGGTACCTATATTTGTAGTGTGTTCTTGTTTCAACTGTAACTATTATAGCGGGCCGGCCAATGTTATTTACATTGACCATAAATAATAATAAAGAAGTATTCTATTTAGTCGTTGTTGTTCAATCGCCCATGTGTTTACATCAGTGTGTGTACGGAAATCAACAGGTTTGTGGGGCCAATATGGATGAAACCATAAAAAACACAAAATCATAAAAATAACAACGAAAAAATAAATAATAACACATTAAATGTTTGCTAGCAATACTTGGAGAGACGTATTTATTTATTCCATGAACTCCAATTCACTGATGTGTAATGTCCAGTTATAAATTACGCACACATGCACCAGGTAAAGTTAGTTTCAGTAGCACCAACAATGCTTAAGTGGGACAACAATTTGAAAATAATTTGCGCTGTAACCTGTGCATTTGTTGTATTTTTATTGGTTTTTCGGGAACATTCTCGCATTCGGAAAAAAACAGCTTAATCACAACAACTGCGCAGGTTACGGCGTAAAGGTGCTCTGATTGTTTCAGTCACTAATGAGCATTGGATTTTAGTGACAGGAATGAAGAAAGACATTGGGGTGATAAGCAAACAACGAAAAACAAACAAATGCGAGTATTTTTTTAAATCTTTAATAATAATTTATTTATTCACCACGTGGTAACTCGTGAAAACTTACCTATTTCCGTTGCATCCCAAACTGCCCCAAATTGGCAAAACGTAACTTGTAACTAATTCTTTTTGACTGCATATATATAAAAATGGGGGTGCGACTTATACATGGGCTTTTTAGGCAAAAGGGAGGAATTCCAAGTGTGAATTTGGGGTGTGACTTACACGGGGGCAACTTAAACACGGACATATACGGTGAGTATAGTGAATGTAAGGTTAACCAGTTAAAACATTTTCTTGACCGGTCAAAGTTTTAACCCCAGGTTAATCGGTTATCCGGATAACTGTGGCAGCACTAATTTTGCTGATGATGATTTTTATTACCTAGCATGTTACTGCTCCCGCATGGATTACAAATATTCCACGGTAACTGTGCAGTATGGGGATATTCCCAAATTAGGGGGCATAAAACAGAGTATGCTGTGTTTTATCGTTTTACACACTTTTTTGTCCATTTTTGTACAAATGATTTAACTTGCAAAGGCCTGGCCGGGTGTGTGTATACATTTTTGCGACTCATTGACTTCCCGTGGCTTTGCAGTTGTTTCTAGGCAAGTCTTGGCTGTCTCTATAGGTAGCCAAGACATGCCTGAAAATAAATACCAAAGCGCTTACAGTTTAACTTCATGTTTATCCAGAGCTAAATTAAACCTATTTTTATTTGCCATGTATAATAAGAAAATACAAATGGGGATTGAATGGCAAGTGCTTTCCACTTAATACACCTTTTGTCCCCCTACAAAAAATATGTTACAGTACTGAACTGGCAGTAAAAAGTGTACATACAGTTAAAACTAGAAGTCCTGTCACGAATAGTGCGCTTATCTAGGCTTAATTGCGCGTTGGAATTGTGCGCAATTGCCATATCGAATGGCATCCAAAGCACGGCCGGCTCTCTTGGTTACTCATGGCAAACACATGCAATGTTTCTGCCAATGGACCTCCGGGTTACTCGTGCACAGATATCAACATGCTATTTGTGTGCATTTCATGACAGGACTTCTAGTTTTAATTGTACGTAAACCCATTGATCAAAGTAAATATACAGTATATGTAAGTAGAATTTAAACCAAAAGATGAACACAAGCACACACACATACATACGCTCACAGACACACCCTCAAATACACATATACACCAAAGGTAATTTTGTCTGCATTTGGTGTTAATCCTCTTTGAATTCACTCGAAAAATAGTAATAATATAAGTATTGAAACTAATAATAATAATTCTAATAATAATAAAGGTCTGTACTCTGAATAAGTTCATGTTATCCTTCATCCAGTGGGTGGTATATATATATATATTTTAGAGTGAGATAAGCAATGATCAAATCTGTGGGTATTAAGGCTTCTACATTTAAACGTGTAAACGGAAACGTTACGTTTCACGATGATAAACGTTTACAATTTTTGTAAATGTTTACATGGGATCGAGTTTACTAATATGTAGACTCTAAATCAAGGCCTGGGAACAAGAAGGAGCCAACTGCTGTACTTTAAGGTTTAAGCATCGTAAAGTGCGGTAGTTGGCTCATTGTCCCTCTCGAGCATTCAAAGGTAGATAAGAGGACATTTCTGGATGAACAGTTTGTAATTGCATACGAACGATTTGTTATTCATTTGCCTTTTTATTTAGATAAGCGCCAGACGAACGATAAAATCATTCCTCTTAAATATTATGCCCTGCTCTTCTCTGTATGCACACTGTGCAGAGTATGCCTGAGCTATATTCTGCTATAAAACTAAAAAACTCGATAGAAATGATAGAATAAAAACTCCACAGAAATGATGATAGAATAGGGTTGTTTGATTGTGCAACCTTCGCCATCATTATTATAAAATCCGCCTAACTGAAACGAGTTGGCAACTTCCCACCTAGTTTACATCAGCAGTTATAATGTTGCTAATGACTGCATGAGTTATCTGCCACTGACTACCAGGGTGTCGGGTCATTTCGCCCCAATACCCGTTCGCCCCTGGTCGTTTTGCCCCCAACATTAGGGTGAAACGACCTGGGTCAGAGGTGATTTTTTTTTTATTATTTGAATAGTTTTGAACTGTTTTTCCACTTTTCACCATTTATTTGGACAGTAAAAATTATAACAAAATTGTATTGCACCAGCTGTTGTGTCGGGTGTATATATTTTGTTATGGAAATGAAATGAAAATGTAAAAAAAATGACGAAACGACCCACCTCTGAACGTGGGACGAGGCAAAACAACCTGGCGAACAGGAATTTGAGCGAAATGACTCAGGGGTGGGGTGGGGGTGGGGGGGGGGTGGGGGGGGAGGGGGGTTGAGCGGTGGTGGAGGGCTGAACCGGATTTTGGGGCGAAACGACCCGGGACCCAAACAGTATGATTTTTAGTGAACTTCAATAGATGCTTCATCAGGTTGAATGTTCTTGTTTATCAAATAAAATGTTCTTGCAAAGTTTGCTTTTCTGCAGCAAAAGATATATCTGACGACAATGTTGTGCCATCGCAAAATCTGCCGAATACCATTTCCCAGGACTACTTTCACTCGTACTGGCAGTAGTGACACGTTTGTATGTGTAAACGCTTGCGTTTCGTTTACATAACGTCGTTTAACCGTTTACGAAAATTCCTAAATGTTGAACAGGATTTAGCACGAAATGACTCGGGACCCAAACAGTATGATTTTTAGTGAACTTCAATAGATACTTCATCAGGTTGAACTTTCTTGTTTATCAAACAAAAATGTTCTCGCAAAGTTTGCTTTACTGCCGCAAAAGATATTTCGGACGGCAATGTTACGTGCCATCACAAAATCTGCTGAATACCATTTCCAAGGACTACTTTCACTTGTACTGGCAGTAGTAGTAGTAAACACGATTTTGGGGCAAAACAACCCGGGACCCAAACAGTATGATTTTTAGTGAACTTCAATAGATGCTTCATCAGGTTGAATGTTCTTGTTTATCAAATAAAATGTTCTTGCAAAGTTTGCTTTACTGCCGCAAAAGATATTTCTGACGACAATGTTGTGCCATCGCAAAATCTACCGAATGCCATTTCCCAGGACTACTTTCACTCGTTCTGGTAGTAGTAACATGTTTGTACGTGTAAACGCTTGCGTTTTGTTTACATAACGTCGTTTAACCGTTTACGAAAATTCCTAAATGTTGAACAGGATTTGGTGCTAAACGACCCGGGACCCAAACAGTATGATTTTTAGTGAACTTCAATAGATACTTCATCAGGTTGAACTGTCTTGTTTATCAAACAAAAATGTTCTCGCAAAGTTTGCTTTACTGCCGCAAAAGATATTTCGACGGCAATGTTGTGCCATCACAAAATCTGCCGAATACCATTTCCCAGGACTACTTTCACTCGTACTGGTAGTAGTAGCACGTTTGTATGTGTAAACAGGATTTTGGGGTGAAACGATCCAGGACCCAAACAGTATTATCAAATAAAATGTTCTTGCAAAGTTTGCTTTACTGCCGCAAAAGATATTTCTGACGACAATGTTGTGCCATCGCAAAATCAACCGAATGCCATTTCCCAGGACTACTTTCACTCGTTCTGGTAGTAGTAACATGTTTGTACGTGTAAACGCTTGCATTTTGTTTACATAACGTCGTTTAACCGTTTACGAAAATTCCTAAATGTTGAACAGGATTTGGTGCTAAACGACCCGGGACCCAAACAGTATGATTTTTAGTGAACTTCAATAGATGCTTCATCAGGTTGAATGTTCTTGTTTATCAAATAAAATGTTCTCGCAAAGTTTACTTTACTGCCGCAAAAGATATTTCGGACGGCAATGTTGTGCCATCACAAAATCTGCTGAATACCATTTCCCAGGACTACTTTCACTCGTACTGGTAGTAGTAGCACGTTTGTACGTGTAAACGCTTGCGTTTAGTTTACATCGATCTGGATTTCCTAGAAGGCATTATGTACACTGTTCAAGTCTACATCATATGCCGATAGGGCAAAGAAGAAGTCATTTCGTTCTTGGGTCAAAAGGGGATAACCAAAGAAGTAATGTTCAGCATCTTCGACTGGACTCCCACAGCTACAGCTGGATGTATCTGATAAATAATTTACAAGCTTACAGTTAAAACTAGAAGTCCTGTCACGAATAGTGCGCTTATCTAGGCTAAATTGTGCGTTGGAATTTTCCAACGCACAATTTAGCCTAGATAAGCGCACTATTCGTGACAGGACTTCTAGTTTTAACTGTAAGCTTGTAAATTATGCGCGCAATTGCTATATCGAATGGCATCCAAAACACGGCAGGTTCTTTTGGTTACTCATAGCAAACACATGCAATGTTTCTGCCAATGGACCTCCGGGTTGCCTGGAGGTCCATTGGCTGATATATTGCTTGTGCACAGGCCATATGCACAGAATTTGATAGCTTTACTTGGGCCATAACGCATACATTAACGCGCATATCAACATGCTATTTGTGCGCATTTCATGACAGGACTTCTAGTTTTAACTGTAGTGCTGTTTAGATGACTACAGTACAGCCACTGTGACTGTTGACGGGTACTTTCCACGGGTGGGCAATATTTCCACGGACGCAATAATATTAGATTCAAAAAACTAGTTATAAGAATATTCCTAAAAAATTTTTTTACCACCCCGGTGCTTCATTAATTAAAATTTTGCAGATGATGATTTTTAGCTTAACTTGACAAAGTCAAGATAAGCTATTGCCATCACGTGTTCGGAAGTCTGTTAGTCTGTGAGTCTGTTCACATTTTCCTTTAGCACGGGCTACACCACGCAGTTCTTGTCTGATCATCACAAAATTTCATATGCAGGTTTGGGGTCATGTCTAGATGAGAAAGTCCCCCTTTTGGTCATGATCGGCCAACCGGTTTGGCTGCCCGAGCCCAAAACCCGAAAAACCATTAGCACAGTCTACAGGTCGTATTTATGAAGGGATTTCATTGTAACTTGGTAGGATGCTTCTGTATAATGCCTAGATGAGAACATTCCCTTTTGGGCATGATCTGTCAACCGTGATGGCTGCCCAAGCCCGAAACCCAAATACTTTTAGCTCAGTCTGCAGGTCATGTTTAATATGGAGGGATTTCATTGTAACTTGGTATGATGTCTAGATGAGAATTTCCCCATTTGGGCATGATCTGCCAACCGTGATGACTGCCCGAGCCCAAAACCCGAAAACCTTTAGCACAGTCTACAGGTCATATTTATTGAGGAATTTCATTGTAACTTGGTGGGTTGACTCCATATAATGTCTAGATGAGAAAAAAAAGTCCCCTTTAGGACGTGATTGGGAAACTGTGATGGCTACAGGGACCCATAGCCCGAAAACCTTTAGCACAGTCTACAGGTCATATTTATGAAGGGATTTCATTGTAACCTGGTAGGTTGACTCCATATAATGTCTCCATGATGACATCCCCTTTTGGTAGTGATTGGTCAGCTGTGATGGCTACAGATGTCCGAAGCCCGAAAACCTTGAGCACAGTCTATAGGTTATATTTATGAAGAGATTTCATTGTAACTTCGTAGGATCACTCCAGATGATGCCCAGATGAGATTGTCCCCTTTGGTTGCGATCATTCAACCATGATGGCTGCCCGACCCCGAAGCCCAAAAACCTTCAGCACAGTCTACAGGTCATATTTATGAAGGGATTTCATTGTAACTTGGTAGGTTTGACTTCATATAATGTCTAGATGAGAATGTCCCCTTTTGGACACGATTGGGCAACTGTGACAGCTACAGGGGCCCAAAGCCCGAAAACCTTTAGAACAGTCTACAGGTCATAATTATGAAGGGATTTCATTGTAGCTTGGTAGGATGACTCCAAATAATGTCTAGATGAGAAAGTCCCCTTTTGGTTGCAATCATTCAGCCTTGATGGCTGCCCGAGCCCCAAAACCTTTAGCATAGTCAATAGGTCGTATTTATGGAAGGATTTCATTGTAACTTGTTAGGTTGACTCCATATAATGCCTAGATGATGACATCCCCTTTTGGTCATGATTGGTCAACTGTGATGGCTACAGGTGCCTGAAGCCCGAAAATCTTGAGCACAGTCTACAGGTCATATTTGTGAAGGGATTTCATTGTAACTTCGTAGGATCACTCCAGATGATGCCCGGATGAGAATATCCCCTTTTGGTTGCGATCATTCAACCATGATGGCTGCCTGAGCCCAAAGCCCGAAAACCTTTAGCACAGTCTTCATTTCATATTTATGAAGGGATTTTCATTGTAACTTGGTAGGTTGACTTCATATAATGTCTAGATGAGAACAGCCCTTTTTGGACACCATTAGGCAACTGTGACGGCCACAGGGGCCTGAAGCCCGAAAACCTTTAGCACAGTCTACAGGTGATATTTATGAAGGGATTTCATTGTACCTTGGTAGGATGACTCCAAATATTGTCTAGATGAGAACGTCCCCTTTTGGTCGCGATCATTCAGCCTTGATGGCTGCCTGAGCCCAAAACACCAAAACCTTGAGCATAGTCTATAGGTCATAGTGATGGAAGGATTTCATTGTAACCTGTTAGTTTGACTCCATATAATGCCTAGATGATGACATCCCCTTTTGGTTGTGATTGCTCAACTGTGACGGCTTCAGGGGCCCGAAGCCCGAAAACCTTGAGCACAGTCTGCAGGTCATATTTCTGAAGGGATTTCAATGTAACTTTGTAGGATCACTCCAGCTGATGCCCAGATGAGAATGTCCCCTTTTGGTTGCGATCATTCAACCATGATGGCTGCCCGAGCCCAAAGCCCAAAAACCTTTAGCACAGTCAACAGGTCATATTTATGAAGGGATTTCATTGTAACTTGGTAGGTTGACTTCATATAATGTCTAGATGAGAACGTCCCCTTTGGACGCAATTGGGAAACTGACAGCTACAGGGGCCCGAAGCCCGAAAACTTTTAGCACAGTCTACAGGCCATATTTATGAAGGGATTTCAATGTAACTTGATAGGATGACTCGTTTTGGGATAATTTCACTGTAACTTGGTAACTTTTGTTGATATTCGTTAACTGTGAGGGCCACTTACATTAACTGTGAGGTCATATTAACCCACCCCTCAGCTCTTTAGTACAGTGTACACCTCATATTATTTTTATCAAAAACATAATATACAGGGAACAGAAATGAACATATTCCCAATTATGACAATTCTTGTTTTATTTCATAATCCTTTCATAAACATTGAACATTATCCTTTTCATCAAACACAACACACAAGTTAAGCTACAGTGACATTGAAACTTTCATTTATTACCTGGTAAACACATACGTGGGCATCACTACCCACCTGTGGAATATTACCAGTTCACAACGACTGTACAGGACCTCGTGTCAATATTCTGTAGACTACTTTGAATAATATTAAACTTTCTTTTACCAGAGCAGGGCTTGCCTTGAGTCGGGGCTAATCAGCCCAGGCCCCGAGATCAGCCCCGAGGAGCACTTGCTGGGGGCTTTTTTTCAAGCCCTGACATTTTCCACATAAAAGCACGAACAATAATGGACAAAATGGAAAATCAGCCCCGACAAGGCCCCGACCTCAATATGTGGGGCACTTTTTTTAGGCCCCGACCATTTTACTCAAGGCAAGACCTGCCAGAGTTGAAATACACATGTAGGATGGAGGTCTGCAGCAAACATCAGAGTTTCCCAGAGAATACATGTTGGGGCACCTGTTCCATTCCAACAGAAAGTTTATTTGGATCACAAGAGTAAAGTGCCTGTTTTTAGTTTTACATACAATTTTGTCCATTGTTGTAGAAATGATTTAACTTGCAAAGGTCTGGGTGTGTAAATACAATTTTTTGACTCATTACTGCCCCTGGCTTTGTGGTTGTTTCTAGGCAAGTTTTGGCTGCCTCTATAGGCTGCCAAGACTTATTTAGAGTCAAATACCAAATCACTTAAAATTTAACTTCAAGTTTAGTTTGATCCAGAGTTACCCAGGGACTACATGTTGAGGCACCTGAACATTCCAGTAAAAAGTTTACTTGGATAACAATAGTAAGGCGCCTGATACTCTGACAAGTACAATTTGTGTTATGCCTTTCATGCCTTTCATCCAAAACTAGGACCCAATAGTGTGATGTACAGAGCTGAAACGGTTAAAGGGTTTTCTTGATTGATTAATCATTAGGGGTGTCACGATCAATCGATTAATCGATTGTTGATCCGCCACGGCGAAATCGATTAGTATTTTTCGTTGTCGAATAATAGGTAAATTGTATCCCGTTTTAGATGTTCAGTAATTAAAAGAAAATTTGATGAAAAAAGTATTGTTTCTAAAGGTATTGAGTTAAGAACATCGATGTTAAACCCCAAGAAGCCGTTGGAAGCATTTGTCTTCCAGGTACATTCATCAAAGCTTTGATGTTGTTAATCTTTGAACCGTCAGTGTAACAATCAAGACCGGCCGGCAGTTGCGAAGATCGCAACTGTCGACCGGTCTTGATTATTACACTGACGTTCAAAAGTTCAGAACATCAAAGCTTTGAATGTACCTAAAAGTTGATCGTCTTCGTTGTTTACTTGAGGTAGGTCAGCTGACTTGAACTTCATTTTTATCGACTTCAGAGAGAGAGAGAGAGAGGGGTGGGGGGTCATCTAGGTATGATTAATCGATTATTTTCGATTATTTGCGACGATTAATCGATTCCTAAATTGAAAAATCGTGACAGCCCTATTAATCATATGGATTAACCTTGGTTAACTGATTAATCACTTGTTTTAGTAGGTAGCTGATTTATTGCGGTACCGTTGATGATTTATAGTATTAACCCTTTACCCAAAGTAACGGATAAAATGGCAAGCTTTACATATAAAAATCTCCCTGAAATTTTATTATGTTTTCAATTTTTTGTCTAAAAAACATAGCTTATGACACCTCATTGGAACGAGCTCATTGAGCATGTTCCAATAAGGGGCCATAACCTATATTTTTTAAACAAAAATTGAAAATTTTGAGTAATTGAAGAATTTATTTTGCAAGTATTGTCTGCTGTCCGCAACAGGCAAAGAGTTAAGAATGACCATTTCCAGCTACAGTTAAAACTAGAAGTCTTGGACATGAATAGTGCACTTATCTAGGCTTAATTGCGGGTTGGAATTGCGTTCAATTGCCATATCGAATGGCATCCAAAGCACGACAGGCTCTCTTGGTTACTCATAGCAAACACATGCAATGTTTCTGCCAATGGACCTCCGGGTTATCGGAGGTCCATTGGCTGAAACATTGCTTGTGCACAGCCATATATACAGAATTTGATAGCTTTACTTGGGCCATAACGCGTACATTAACGTGCATATCATATTTGTGCGCATTTCATGACAGGACTTCTAGTTTTGACTGTACTGATACAGTACAATGATCATGCAAGTGAACAAGGATGTCTGCACACAACTTGCATGCTTTAATCTGTCTCATAATAATTGATGCAAGTCAGTGTGACAATGTTTGCCTGTTTTAGAGCTAGTTGATACCTTTGTTAACCCATAAATCTAATAGTTTAAGGCAACAGTTAATCGATCAATTACTTTTTTTGACCGATCAAGATCATTGGTTATTCAAATAATCGATTAACCGTTTCAGCTGTAGTGATGTACCTTGACTACCATTACATGTACATACAGTACATGGCGAGTGGATTGTTACCAAATCACTCGTGGGATGCTGTCTCTACCCAGACAATAGCAGTCGATTCCTCTGGTAATGCATGAAAAGGACAAGCACAGTTTTATCCAAGGGACTTCCATGTAGTCCCGATGCTGAAACTTTACTTGTTGTTCTAATGCTTTTTCCCAGACAGGGAATTTTTGCCTGAGTGGAATCACCGCCCCATGAGTGATTTAGTAACAATCCAGTGTCCAAGTACTGTTACTGTATTTCGGTTTAGGTGTACATGTATAAAGCCGCATTACTCATTTGGGCAGTACACATTGTGGAAGGTTGGATTTGATTCCTTCATTGAAGCCTAGAAATATTTTGATATATTCTGTCATCATGAGAGCAAAGTACTGGTATTCATTTTTAATTTTGTCCAGTACAAGTGATAGTATTCCCTATTAGTCGATGAAATGAATTTTTTAACACAGTTGTAACAGATCGAGAGTGAAGTGTAGGGCCGGGTCTCAAACCGTCTACCTCTAGCACTCTTAGCAACCATTGTACCACAAGACTGTAAAGAGATCCAGACCAACCAGGTTGGTTGGTAAATTACATTTATACCTCGACTGCTAGATAACTCTCACGTTCTTTTGCAATTCAACCCCGGTGAATCACACTTCAGATTCCACCTCTGAGCAGTCAAAACATCCACAGTGCTTCATCACAGCACTCACAATGCCACTAACTGCTGAGGGATGGTCATGGCACCAACGTACTAGATCGGGGGAGAAGTGTGGGTGCCGAAGCCTGAACCGTCTGCCTCTACCACACAAAGCAACCGATTTACAATGGGAATATTGAAGAGATCCGGACCAACCAGGCTGGTTGGTAAATGGCCTTTAAACCTGGACTGCTACACAGACTAACACAGTGGAGCCCACTTAATTGGATATCTCTTAATTGAATATCTCTTAATTGAATAACCCTGTTAATTGAATATAATTTCCAAACTCAAAACCATTTATCATGCCTGTAGTTATGTATGTTATTAAGGGTTAACGACACATTAACAGCCAAGATCATATCGTGTCGGTGACAGTTTTACAGGTCGAGGAAGTATCCAGAGAGAACCACCGAGCAACGACAAGCAACTGCCAGCTCCCCAACATCGTAACTCTGCCCTGCAGAACAGGCAGGGTTAGATTGGTTGAAGACATGCACACCATCGGTGTGCAGTACGCCTTAGTACACAACGTCATCGCACCTCCATGTGAATAATCAGGGTTAAGTGCCTTGCCCAAGGACACAACGCAGGAGTCTGAATCGATCGATCAGATGGTCACCCAACCAAGGACTAACTGGGCTCGATGTTGCTTAACTTTGGTGATCTGACAAGAACCGGTTTATACAGGATTGGAGTAAGGCCTCATACTAGTAGAGTTACCAGCAATACTTACATTTATTCCAAAGCTGCAGTACTACCTGGAGAAACCAGGAAATGGCATTTCTGACAATCATTTCTTCTGTTGGGCTGAACCGCAGCTGACTTGGCAAGTCTGTTATGTCTCCAAATTAACCCAATCAAAAAGCCTGCTATCCACATTCCTTCCTGCAATACTATAGTATCTCTATCACCTGTTGAGCAATGAATCTGGGATGTTTTTTTTACATGGCCTTGATTTTTTGCAGTATTTTAGTAATGAAATCTCGTCCCACTGGTGGAACAGACCATAGATTCTCAAATCTGTGGCGATGCGAAAAATTGCACCTCTCAATTAGTAGGGTTAGGGGTGCTATTTCTATAGTCCTAATGAGGACTCTTCGGTTATTACCTTCTCCCTCTTCTCTGAAGAGAACACATTCGAATGGGGGCTCAAAGACTTTTTGAGACAGAAAATGAAAAAAATAAAGAAAATTGAAGGGTGATTTTTAGCTTAACTTGACAAAGTCAAGATAAGCTATTGCCATCACGCTTGCAGAAGTCGTTAGTCTGAGTCTGTGAGTCTGTTCACATTTCCTTTAGCACAGTACACCCCATAGTTCTTGTCTGATCGTCACAAAATTTCCTTTGCAGGTTTGAGGTCATGTCCAGATGGGAACACTCCCTTTTAGTCATGATCAGTCAACCCTGATGGCTGCCGAAGCCCAAAAACCTTTAGCACAGCCTACAGGTCGTATTTACGAAGGAATTTCATCGTAACTTGGTAGGATGACTCTGTATAACAGTATAATGTTTAGATGAGAACGTCCCCTTTTGGTCATGATCTGTCAACTGTGACGGCTGCCTAAGCCTGAAACCCAAAAACTTTTAGCACTGTCTACAGGTCATATTTAATAGGGAAGGATTTCACTGTAACTTGGTTGGATGACTCCGTATGATATCTAGATGAGAACTTCCCCATTTGGTTGCGATCTGTCAACCGTGATGGCTGTCCGAGCCCAAAACCCGAAAGCCTTCAGCACAGTCTGCAGGTTGTATTTATTGAGGTATTTCATTGTAACTTAGTAGAATGGAGGACGTCTCCTTTTTGTCGCAATCGGTCAACTGTTGTGGCTTCAGAGGCCCAACTTTTAGCACAGTCTACAGGTCGTATTTATGAAGGGATTTTATTGTAAATTGCCCAAGCCCAAAACCCCAAAACCTTCAGCACAGACTAAAGGTTGTATTTACATGTATGAAGGGATTTCATTGTAACTTGGTAGGATGACTCAGTATAATGTCTAGATGAGGACGTCCCCGTTTGGTTGCGATCGGCCAACCGTGATGGCTACACAGGCCTGAAGCCCGAAAACCTTTAGCACTGTCTACAGGCCGTACATGTATTTATGAAGGGATTTCATTGTAACTTGATAGGATGACTTGTCTTGAACTAATTTCACTGTTAAACTTGGTAACTTTGGTTGACATACATTAATTGTGAGGGCCACATTATCCAACCCCTCAATTCTTTAGTAGAGTCTACACCTCAAGTTATTTTTATTGAAAACATAGCATACAGGACTGGGAAGAGACACATTAACTATTAACATATTCTCAATTATCACAATTCTTGTCGTATTTTATATTCCTTTCATAAACATTGAACATTATCCTTTTCATCAAACACAAAACAGTCAAGTTAAGCTACAGTGTCATTGACACTTTCATTGTGAATGGCACTGTCTGGCTTGGGCCTTTACCAGGGTTGACGCTGGACTGAGAATCCTTTTTGCAAAAAAGCAATATTTTTATACTGTACCAATGACCCAGACTTAGCTGGTGCTAACTCTAAAATATTTAGGGCCAAACACAAATTTTACCCCCCAATCCCCAAAATTTGCATCTAAAACCAAAAAATACATGTCCTATATGGTCCTCCATACTTTTATTCCACTGTGCATGCGCAGTGTCAAAGAGGTCACGAAACTGCCGCCAAAAGTCATTCTTTGTTTGGCCCTCAATACAGTTATACTTCACTGTTATTTGTGCTTGTAAATCTCAGTTTTAAAGATGCCAGATGCATATTTATGAGAGAAATGGTGGATATATGGTGGAAATAGAAGGTGGGGAGAAAACAGTGGAAACAAATGTTCAGGGCTGCAACTTACAATTATTTTACGAAATTGTTACATGTTACTTATTTTCGTGGCATGACCTTATTGTGGTCATTCTTGCTATGAATGTTCCATTGTTTATTAATGTTTCCTCTCTCCCTTTCCTTTATTCCCCCCTTGCTATTCTCCCATGCTTTTGGCTTATTTTTAGCTCACCTGAGCAAAGCTCAGGATGAGCTTTACTGATCACTTTCGTCCGTCGTCGTCGGCCGTCGTCCGTCGTCGTTGGGCGTCAACAATCATCTCCTTCCAAACCACTAGGCCAATTTTAATAAAATTTTGTGGGATTGATCATTGGGTGGAACACTCGAAGAATTGTGTTCGAAATCTCCGTCGCCCATCTAATATGGCTGCCTTGGCTGCTGATTGGCAAAAACACATTAAAATCTTCTTCTTCAGAACCGCTGGATCAATTTGAATAAAATTTGCTGGGGATAACCAGTGGGTGGTCCTCTCTCAGAATTGTGTTCGGTTTGTCCGCCCGCCATCCAACATGGCTGCCACAGCTTCTGATTGGCTGACGCTCCACCCCTAAATTTCTATTTTTTGAATCAAGAGATCGATTTGAACCAAATTTTTTTTGAGGACTTATTGGGTCATAAGTATCTAATTTATGCCGAAAAAAATTTTCACGTAGCCCCATGGGAACCTCAGGAGCTAAAAATAGAAAAAATTAAAATTGCTCATATCTCCAAAACTGCACGGCTCAGAAACTTTTTATTTGCTGTGCAGCTTGCTTATGAGCAGTGGAAAGGAATGGTAGAAAAAAATCGCTAACGGTTTTTTTCTAAGGTACTTTCTTGGGACTCTGAAAAAGTGCTGCCTCGGCACTTTTTAACACTAAAGGTAATGCAAAAACATTAAAAACTTTTATTCTCGCGTCAACAATCATCTCCTCCCAAACCACTAGGCCAATTTTAATAAAATTTTGTGGGATTGATCATTAGGTGGAACACTCGAAGAATTGTGTTCGAAATCTCTGTCGCCCATCTAATATGGCTGCCTTGGCTGCTGATTGGCAAAACACATTAAAATCTTCTTCTTCAGAACCGCTGGATCAATTTGAATAAAATTTGTTGGGGATAACCAGTGGGTGGTCCTCTCTCAGAATTTTGTTTGGTTTGTCCGCCCGCCATCCAACATGGCTGCCACAGCTTCTGATTGGCTGACGCTCCACCCCTAAATTTCTATTTTTTGAATCAAGAGATCGATTTGAACCAAATTTTTTTTGAGGACTTATTGGGTCATAAGTATCTAATTTATGCTGAAAAAATTTTTCCCATATCCCCGTGGGAACCTCAGGAGCTAAAAATAGTAAAATCGCTCATATCTCCAAAACTGCACGGCTCAGAAACTTTTTATTTACTGTGCAGCTTGCTTATGACCAATGGAAAGGAATGGTAGAAAAAAATCCCTAGCGGTCTTTTTCTAAGGTACTTTTTCGGGACTCTGAAAAAGTGCTGACTCGGCACTTTTTAACACTGAAGGTAATGCAAAAACATTAAAAACTCTTATTCTCACGTCAACAATCATCTCCTTCAAAACCAATGGGCCAATTTCAATAAAATTTTGTGGGCTTGATCATTGGGTGGAACACTCGAAGAATTGTGTTCGAAATCTCTGTCGCCCATCAAATATGGCTGCCTTGGCTGCTGATTGGCAAAACACATTCAAATCTTCTTCTTCAGAACCGCTGCATAAATTTGAATAAAATTTGCTGGAGATAACCAGTGGGTGGTCCTCTTTCAGAATTATGTTCGGTTTGTCTGCCCGCCATCCAACATGGCTGCCACAGCTTCTGATTGGCTGACGCTCCACCCCTAAATTTCTATTTTTTGAATCAAGAGATCGATTTGAACCAAATTTTTTTTGAGGACTTATTGGGTCATAAGTATCTAATTTATGCCGAAGAAAATTTTCCCGTAGCCCCGTGGGAACCCCAGGAGCTAAAAATAGAAAAAATTAAAATCGATCATAGCTCTGCACGGCTCAGAAACTTTTTATTCACTGTGCAGCTTGCTTATGACCAATGGAAAGGAATGGTAGAAAAAAATCGCTAACGGTTTTTTCTAAGGTACTTTTTCGGGACTCTGAAAAAGTGCTGACTCGGCACTTTTTAACACTGAAGGTAATGGAAAAACATTAAAAAATATTTTTCTCGCGTCAACAATCTGGGCTCCCTGTGGGAGCCCAAATTATAACTTAGTTCAATATGAGGAATATTCTTTAAAAAATCTTTTTTTTAGATCCACTGGTCAGAATCTTTGGATATTTGGTATAAGCTTTTCTTAGGAGGAGCAGATGCAACTTGTTGAAATCAATTCTCTGGGTTGATATTTAGGCTACCATGTCAGGTGAGCGCCCTCAGGCCCCTTGGGGCCTCTTGTTTGTATTGTTTATTACTAAAATTTCTTGGGAGTTTTGGCTTGGAAACAGAATTATTTTCTGTTTGTTCCCCATGTTTACGTCCTCACCCTAGGGGTGTTTAGGCGTTTTGATCTGCATCTACCATCTGATGTTCTACAGTTTCTTCTCTGGAAGCCTCTGTTTTGCATCAGATAGTGTTTAAATTGGTAACGAATTTTGGGCCATGTTTGTTTCAGTGCCTGGAGTCATGATTACAGTTTGTTGACACTTTTGCTTATGTTGACAACTGTTACTTCTGACAATGATTACTTGTCTTCTGCTTAATTTAGTTCATAGCAAGATACCTTAATATTATCCGTAAGTGTTACATTAATTTTTCAAAATGATTAAAAAATTTTTGTCCACACTTAGGCTTTTTTGGGATCCTTTGGGCTCAGGGTTCCCATTGGGAACTTGGGCTCTTCTGAAAATTATTAAAAAAAAATTTTTGGGGAAAATTATTTTCTTTTGAATGTTATAATGAATTATAATATATTATGTATATTATTTTCAAGAGTTAGTACAAGTAATATGATGGTGTATATTTTTTCTCGTTGAAAAAATATTCTTCAATCGTAATGCGAGGATATCTTCCTCTAATTCATAAGTTCATTGTGTTTCTTATAGTCAATGTAGTCGCATTAATTCTTGCTCTGTGTGTGTTGATTGATATGACATCATTGGAGACGTGTGTCACGGTATTTTGTTGCGGTGAGAGGTCCTTTACAGTCCTCGCTTCATAGGGTCACTATATATTATCAGTTTCTTTTTCAGAACTCAGAGTGATGTTTCTGTGATGTCTTCAATAAGAAAGTCTCCGTCGTTGCAATATTAGGGCTAGCGGGAAGTGCTCAAGGTATTACGACAATTGCTGGGAGTTAGCTAGTTCTATCGAAGGCATTGTCGCCCGCTAGTCTGCCCGGTGTCGCGACCATTCACCAGGAAAGAATGGCTCAGCACCCGGGTTAGTCGTTGCGGTCCAGGGAAGCAGATTGGGTGATGCGAGCACTATAAAACTTCAGATGTGCACACCCAGCAACGACGGATCCGAGGATAGTTCAGAGGAAGCCTGTCAGTCCGATAGCTAGCTCGTCCAGGTCCCCCGGACCGCGAGCGAGAGAGGCCCCCTCTCTCTTGCATCAACATCTGCACCGCAATGTTGTTGTGTGTTGTTCGCTTAGTCAGAGCTTATGTCCACTCCTTCTGCACGGGACGCTCCGTCGCATGACAGGCCTACGCGGCTGTTATATTGGCTTCCTCATCCTCGTCAACACACACGACCGCCCCTTGGCTATGTGACCTTAGATTTCCAGGGACGTTCGCATATTATATAAATGCAGGATTGAACGTCCCTTGTGCTCCTGCTTCGCCGACCTAGGAATACACGTCGACCAGGTCACTCAATCTGCTAGCCAAGGATACGAGACCTTTCCAGTTGGGACGTTTGCATATTATATAAATGCAGGAATGAACATCCCGGGAGCTTCCAGCGGATATTCACGTAGGACCGCGGCTCCACAGGTCTCATAGGGTAACATGAACTAGGTATTGTTACCGTGATGTCTTCGTAAGTGTGCTTCCGTTGTCACAGTCAAATGAAGAGTTAGCGGCAAAGTGCTCATGTAGATACGTCAATTGCCTGGAGTTCCCTAGTAGGATCGATGGCGTTGGTGTCCGCTAGCTCGCCCGGTGTCGCGACCATTCATCGAATGGCTCAGCACCCGGGTTCGTCCGTTGTGGTCCAGGAAGGAGATTTGGGTGATGCGGGCACTATAAAATACAATGTGCACACCCAGTGACGACGGATACGAGGATGGTACGGAGGAAGCCTATTAGTCCGGTTCCTAGCTCGTCCAGGTCCATCCGGGCTGCGAGCGAGAGAGGTCCCTCTCTCGTATTACAACATCTGAGCCCAGATGTTGTGGTACTAAACGTTCCACAGTCGGAGTATACGTCCATCGCTCGGGACGCTCTGTTATATAGACAGTCCGGATAGACTGCTCTTTCGGCTTCCTCATCCTCACGGCAGCACACGCGACCGCACCTTGGCTACGTGACCTGTGATATTCAATCAATATCGCCAACCAGGGATTCTATGGCATCCAGGTCACGCCATCCAGTAGCCAAGGATAGGAGGCCTTCATTCTCCGGACCTTCGCATATTAGAGGTATGCAGGAGTGAACATCCAAGGAGCTTCCAGCGGCTAAATCCTATAAGACTGCAGCTCCACAGGCCTCTGTTACGGACATGCTATCACAGATAGCACAAATTATCGCAGCATCCCAGCAACCGACAGTAACTCTGTCGGATCAGGAATTATCCGAGAAAGCTGGGTTGGTACGTTCCGCTGCAGGTTCAGGCACGGACGACCAAGAATTTCAAGTGGTCCAACAGGATGGTGAAAGGGATACGGATGAGTTGTATTTTCCCTTTTTAGAACAACATAATTGCCATAGAGTGCATCCGGCATTATCATCGGATGTTGTTCCTCCGGACCAAAATGCCACTGGACACAGAATTCTTAATCTGTTTAGGGACATCATCCCTCAGTTTCCGACATAGTCCAGATATGTTTCACGGACATTTGATCTGTTGAATGATGCTATATTTATATAACTTGCTACCTAAATGGGCAGGTCAGGTTTCTTATCAGCAATATGCTGTACATCTGCCTTTCATCAATTCATCGAATATTTTGAAACGGCAGGACAGAGCATTCTGAGAGTTCTCTGCGTCTAGACGACCAGGTCAGGAACTAGTATTGTTTATCTGTCGTCTATGTCAATTCCAACCATGATGTTGGAAATAACAATATTGTCTAGCAGGGACAGCTTAGACGCATTATCGTACGCAGATCACCTTACCAGAACGTTATCATTACATCTCAAAGCAAAAAGAATTCTAGGATGTGCAACCTCCTTAAGAGTTCTTTCAAGAGCCTCACGTAAACTCCATCCTTTAGTGGCATTATGGAGTTGTTTGGACGTGACGCAGCCCTGGCTACATCCACACGTGTAGATAGTAAGGTGAAAAACTCTCTCAGAGTCGCTCTGGTCTCCGGAGAGTTTTCTTCGACAGCAAGCTTTCCGCAGTTTATGATCAATTAACTAAGAAAGCTTTAGACTCTCTGCTATTTAAATTCGCTTCCATATAGTCAGATTCAGCAGAGAAGAGTAGGACAGGCACTTCTGGGATGAATACGTCCAAGGGAAGTTCCTATAGAGGTTCCCATGCGTCCTCTAGGTCTTATTCTAGAGACCGTCAGAGTAGCGACTCAGATAGGGGCCGTAATTCCGGTCAGACGCCCCTAGGTCGACGAGGCGAGGTGCGGGACGTAGAGGACATGGCATCTCCTTCCTCTAGCCTCGCAGGACCAGGAGGTAATGGTTTTATCCTCTATCGTGTATTAGTGAGCAGAAGTCTGTCGAGTTTCTCAATTATTTGAGATTAGATTGCGAACGTACCTTGGATTCAAGGGGTGTTTTCGGGAGGACTATATTGTTCCTCGAACGAAATACTCTGTTAACTCGGAGTCCAAGATGGACTCGGCTTCTGTCAGTCAGTAGAATAGAGACTCGCGTCCTTCAGAAGTCCAGTCTCTTTTGGAATGATCGCGATAGAGATCACAGAAATCCAGGATTTTAAAGGTTTCTACAATCATCCTTTTCTGGTTTCAAAACCAGACGGCTCGTTCCGTCCACTCATAATCTGAGCTAGATAACAAGCTGATCGTGGCTCTAAGTTTCTATATGGAGTCCATCTGATCGGTCAAAGCGAGTATTCGGGTGTACGACTATGCTACATGCATAGATTTCTAGTTACATACTTTCACGTCATGGTACATCAGGCGTTCAGAAAGTATCTTTGCTTCTTTATCATAGGAATTGTGTTTCAGCACCGACCAATGTGTTCCAGTCTGAATCTAGTTCCTGGGCTTTCACTCGAATAACGAACTCGGTAATGACTCATTTCCGAGCTCATTCGTCTGCAGTATCGTTGGCCTTCCTGGACGACATTGTTCAGAGGTACGGCAATGACTTAATGCTTCAGAACGATGTGCAGATTCTGCTTCTTTTGATCCGACGTCTCGGTTTCATAAGTAAACGAGGAGAAGTCGGATCTGGTTTCGTCCAAATCATTTACCCACCGGGGGATGAGCTTCGAGACGCATAACATTCTCATTCGTCTGCCGTTAACCAGAGCAAAATTAATCAGTCATTATGCTCGCTATTGTTTTCGCTCAGACAGGGTCTCAGCAAGAGATCTCATGTGACTGATATGTTGTGCGGATCTGTCATGATTTTATTCCAATGGGGCAGTTACGCATTTGTCCTCTCCAAATTTCTTTTAATTCAGAATTGGACGGTGAAGTTTCTTTTGCTCGATACGGACATCTTCTTGTCAAATCAAGTGAATAAGAGATTCAGACTTGGGCAAGTTTTCAGTGCTTAACTCAAGTAGTTCCACTGCAATTGCCGGATCCAAGTTTTCAGTTTTGACGGATGCCAGTCAAACAGATTGGGTAGTTTCATTGAACCCAGCGGATTAAAGTGCCAGAGTCTTTTGTTTCCATAGTTCCTTATCAAGCACACAAACATCAAGATTGATGTAATTTTGGCTTGCGCTACGTTATTGGAGGAACGTTATTCAGAATGTTCATATGCTAATTCTGTCCGACAACTCGACGATATTAGCATATTTTCGGAATTATGGAGGCACTCATTCCATCCTGTTATTTATGTTAACGAATTGAATCTTTCAGTTGGTACTGGAACATCAAGTTCTCTTATTGGTCTGTCATATTCCGGGTCGTCTAAACATATTAGTGGACTCCCTTCACGGAGAGGCCGTTTGTTGCCACCAGAATGGACTTCCTACAAACGAGTATTCTTTCAGATTGCTACCAAGGAGAGCGGCCAATGATCGACTTATTTGCGACGCATCTCAACAATCAATTGCAGACGTGTGTGTCATAATGTTTCGATATTCGAGCATTTGCAGTAAACGCTCTATCGTTCCTGTGAGATGGAATAATAAGATATATGTATCTTCCGGTGCCGTTGATTCAACAGATATTGCTCAAATGTAATTTTTTCAATGCAATTCTGTTGGTAGCTTCTCTAGCTCCACAAAGACTGTGGATTAATTTACTCAGGCGTCTGTTGTGGGACATGCAGTGGAAGCTTCCTCCACATTTCGGTCCATTCTATGGTCAGATGGATGCAATCTACTATCAGTTCTGCTAATGATTATATCTTCATTCAGCAGTCTGTGCTTCAGTTTTAAGCTCATGAAGTAAGAGTTCTTCTACATCATGGGCTTAGACTAATAATGTTGCTATTACAGATCTATTGAGGGCTGCATACTGGTCTTAGCCCTCTATTTTGTATCTGAAAATATTGAGTCCTTTCTGCAGATCCACATTGTTTAGGTCCGTTATTTTTTACTCAGAATGTCGTCTACTAAACAGTGGCAACTATATGTGTATAGGCCTTCGGTTCCGGCAGTGACTCTGTCCTGCTGCCCTCTTTGCTCTGGAGTATTTGATCTAGGGCAAGGGGAAGGGGGGTGGGGTGGGGTGGGTGTTCCCTTAGGTCACCTGCTTTATAGTGTAAAGCAAGGGAATACCTCCCTTAGAGTCAGTAATTCTGAGTCGGTTCCGAGATGATTTTAAGGGTAAAGCCTATGTTTACTCATCTGTGTAATATTTTTTAAAGTGTTGATTGGTGTGTAGTATCTGTATATATCACGTGATTAATTGGGTGTTAATATACAATCCTCGAACACTTTTAAATGAGTATATTGAGTCTCATTTCTCTAGACTCCCGTATTTATTGGCTTTCCTTTTAAAAATATTAGTATAAAGGGTAAAACTGTATGTTTATAGAGATCATTGATGTCATTGTGCTCAATTACAGAATGGTGTTGTGTCTTTCTTTTTTGATACAATAAGAAAGATACATGTAGCCTATCTCTCCATTTCTCATTGAGGGGATAGGTCTGTTATAGGTAATTGAGTCTATTGGATTTTCCTTATGTCCTAGGCCCTCCAACCTTTTTACTATTCAGCTAAGTCTGGGTCATTGGTACAGTATAAAAATGTTAAAAATTTATAATAATTTATATATTTTTTATACTTACCAATGACCCAGACGGGGATGGCCCTCCCAGGAGTTGGGAACTCTTGCCGCCCCGCTGTGTACATAATGCTTACCAGGCACTGGTTGTAAGAATGACTTTTGGCGTCAGTTTCGTGACTTCCTTGACACTGCGCATGCGCGGTGGAGTAAAAGTATGGAGGACCATATAGGACATGTAATTTTCGGTTTTAGATGCAAATTTTGGGGATTGGGGGGTAAAATTTGCGTTTGGCCCTAAATATTTTAGAGTTAGCACCAGCTAAGTCTGGGTCATTGGTAAGTATAAAAAATATATAAATTACTATAAATTTTTTAACTTTTTGGCAAAATCCCCTCAAAAATTTGCAAACACTTTTATGGGTGTTTGAATTTATGAGCATTTTGTAATGTTTTTATTCCAACTGTGATTAACCCTTTACCCAACGTAACGGCCAAAACCGGCCAGTGCTATTCTAAAAAATCGCCAATTAATTTTCATTATTTTTTCATTTTTTGTCTCAAAAACATAGGTTATGACCCCTCGTTGGAACGAGCTCAACGAGCTCGTTCCAACGAGGGGTCATAACCTATGTTTTTGAGACAAAAAATGGAAAAAAATTAGTCATTCAAGAATTTTTTTGGCAAGTGTCGTCTGCTTTTCATGTTAGGTAAAGGGTTAAAACAATATTTGAAACAAATAAAAGGTGAAGATACAAAGAGACATATATAATAAAAACAAAATATAACAATGAAGGCATTTATTTACACATAAAAAATTGGTTTTAACTTGTTATCACCCCATAAACTGAATGTGGAGGAAGAATTGAATGTTGACATTACAAGGGCCTTCAATAAAATAATCAGTGTCAGCCTGATGACTGAATACAAAAGCCATAATATTGTACAAAGGGGATTAACTCAATTATAAGTATACTTATCTTGCACAGATCGAACATTATTTTTAATTAATTTTCACTTGTCAGTCAGATACGAAAGTAACACCCATAGCAATTTAAGTTACATGATATTGCAACAAGCAATCAACCTAAATAAATTTAAAGCTGATACTATAGATACAGCCATATTGTGTTGGTCCATAACCCTAATTTTGGGTTCACCTGGGGCCCTTAATGATCAAACTGTGATGTTATTGTAACCAAACCATGCAGAAGACCCCAATAATACATAAACCACATCAAATGTTTTGAGAATAGTCATTTTGGGGTTTGGGTATATTATGGCTTATAATTCTCATAATGAAAATTATAAGCCATAATATACCCAAACCCCAAAATTGGTGTTCACACCCCTAAAACCCTAATTTGGGCACCTTTTTTTCAGTTTTCCTCATAAAAAATTACTCTAGAAACCCTTTTCAACATAAAGTGAACACCATTTCCCTAATGTGCACAATTCTGAGACCCACTAAAGTGTGAACATGAGGTCATTCATTTTACTCAGTCACAAATTACGATTTACTCAAATTATGTAATGCATCAAGGTCGAAGAGAAGGGTTTTTCCTTTTTTTGCAGCAAAATTTGAAAATTTTTTTTCACAATGAGATTTTTTCACGCATTTTGCAAATGGCAGCATGAACCGTGGTCATTACTTTGGGTAAAGGGTTAAATGTGTTAAAATTATACTTATTTAAGTGTCAAGAGATTTCATGACATTTTTGTGTCCTGGGCTGGAATATCCACCAGCAGCATATATAGACAATAAACATATAGTGTGTTTTTATATCTGTGTTATACAACGAGTTGAAATATGGTTTATTTTTTCGAGGCTTCGCCGAGAAAAAATAAACCATATTTCAACGAGTTGTATAACACAGATATAAAAACACACTATATGTTTATTGTTTTTATCTGATAACAAACAGACACCCGTCTCGTGCGTCTACCCGACTTATATATGCTTCCCACGGGCCTCCAAAGAAAACCAGTCTACGAGACAAAAGAAATAGGACAAGACGCATAGAGTTGTGTCCCTTACATTACAAAATCGATGACGGCGATTGCAGGGACCAGCCTAGGGGGGGGAATTTTAGGGAGACTATTTTTCTAGGCGACTTTGGGCTTAGAAGGGCGACTTAATCGCCCTAGTCGCCCTCACGGCTGGTCCCTGGGCGATTGTAAAGTGCGATTGCACTTCTTGCATCATGTAACTGCGCTGGAACAAAATAAATTTAGGAGACTGCAGAGTCATGTAGGGAGACTTCATAGGCAAGTGGGGAAAATTAAGAATATTCATGTACCACCCCCACCGCCCCTTCATATTTTCACTTAATCGCCCTAGTCGCCCTCACTATTTTTCTAGGCGACTTTGGGCTTAGAAGGGCGACTTAATGGACGTTTATTTGACGAATTAAAATGCCCATTTATCACACTCGAGCACATTCGATTTTTGAAAATACTCGTTTTCATGTAAACCTCGCATCACTCAGTTCAGCCTTTTCTCATTTTGGCCAATTTTTAGAGGGCGACTTGTTATCGCCCCGACTATTTTTCTAGGCGACTTTGGGCTTAGAAGGGCGACTTAATCGCCCTAGTCGCCCTCACGGCTGGTCCCTGGGCGATTGTAAAGTGCGATTGCACTTCTTGCATCATGTAACTGCGCTGGAACAAAATAAATTTAAACTATTTTATTAACAGTAACAAAACGGTGTTTCAGTAGAGTTATTCTTTTTTTGACATAGTTCCAGTTTTCTTCCGTGTTTTATGCTGTAGTCCCAATATAACAAATAATTTTGCGTTTGTTTACAATTTTTACGAAGTGTTTTTTTTTCAGGTAGAGCAGACAAACTTTTAATTAGCGCAGTTCCGCGAGTTCTTTTGATCGAGGCCGTGACTATAAATAGTTCGCAGTCGCCGCATACTAATTACTATTAACATTCAAGTAATTTCTACAATGTTTTGAAGCAAAATTTTAGGTTGCCTTTATTGAAGCAAAATAAATAAGAAATGACACCATCAGAGGATTTTGACAAAGTGCAATAAGCGTACAATTAAAACCTGCCCTGTGATATAACGATGTTTCATGAATGAATAAATGAAAATGGAATTGAAAGAGGTCAGAGGTCGTTCGCATAAATTATAATTATATACAACACCCGTTGTATATACTTCAAGTATATACAACGCTTGTTATACTCTATGGTTATCAGATAAAAAGAGTTAATAAATTCTTTGTTTTATGTCAATCCTTGGTTCTTAAAGACAGACGCAAAATGCACCAAGATACTATTAATTATCCTTTGGCAAATATCCAAATTCATCATCTAAATAGTTTTTGGTGTGGTTCATGTACATGTATTACTCCAAAAAATTATTTTATGATTAGAGATCCACATCTGAATGATTATTTTGCTTGAAGTTGGATCAATGGTTATGAACACTGGCATGCTCTTCACATACACAAGTATGGATGTGGCATCCATACCCAGAACGACACTTGTGTGAATGGGTTAATCAATATGGCATGAGTGCCAGCATGAAAGGATAGAATGAGAGGCTGCATGCCTCGAGTTTATCCTTCGACGATGGCACAAGTGCCATATTGATAACCCATTCACACACATGTGCCATTTTGGGTTTATTACACGCCTTCACATCTATAAACCAATTACAAGAAGGACACTCAGCAAACATATGTTCAGTTACATTCAAAGCACCAGTTCTGAATATCTCAAAGAGTTCAAAATGAAAGACCATCATCGATTTATGCCACCAATAGCCAGTCGCAGTTGCCAGGGTCAAGTCTTTTCACATATTACAAGATGTTTATTCAGTGAACAGGAGTTCATTCTATAACCCATATGCATTTTCTTATTGGGGTTTTACCACACTTTCAACAGCCAGGGTCACATCAAGTCGAACAGTTTTACTAGTGGAGAAAGTCAGAGTAACCAGAGGGAACCACTGAGTAGTGGCTAGCAACAGTCAGACTCCCCAACATTCTAACTCTGCACAAGCTTATTCCAATGTGGGTTTACATAGATGGTTTTGTTGAAAATGTTTGAAAAATAAGTTTGTTTTTCCACGCTTCATTTTTCAAATTACACAATACAGAAGCAGATGCTTCCAATTCATTTGATAAAGGGTTGAACACTATTTCCGCTTATTTTGCATGATTCAGCATTGATGTTGCAATATCTTAGTTACAAAATCACTGTCCACCAGTTTGAATATATCACAACTGGATCACAATTCTATTACAGTACAATTCAAGATAAGTTGTAGCATAACTGCAATAAACTAAGTATACTGCTGCTGCTGCTGCACTGATAAGATCAGAATCTGACATTATTTTCTGGAAAGCTCTCAGTAAGAGCTTTCCAGAAAATGCTGTGAGCTTCTGGGCAATTCCACGCAAGGTAGGACATGACAGGTGAAAATTATAATTGGCTATATCCATTATAAATTGCTTGATTTGTGTAGCCAATATATCAAAGCTAACTGAAATAACAAAATTTACCGCGAGTTTGTAAGTACTTCTGAAATTTTTAAAAATTATTTGAGGCTATACATTTTAAAGTGTGTTATAACTACACCATGGATGTTATTTGCAAAAGAAGTATTCACGTTTTTAGATTGATTAGACTATTATTTCATGATGTTTATTGAAGAATAAGGTTGTGTGATAATTATTTAGAAGTTTGGATCATTATTCAAATAAACATATTAATACTCCATTCTTCTGAAGTTATAGGTGTTTATAATGTTACGTCAATCACGATAAAGCACCTTACATTGATGCCATAGAGATGGATATGAACAGAAACCAATGGCATTGTAAAATCTCCTCCTTCATTACAGTTGAAATAAATTGAGCAAATTATTATTTGACTTTATGAGATAGAACATAAATTTTTTGACCATCGAAAAATGTCACGTCAGTCATGAGTTACGTCAGTCACAGACTGTTACGTCTGTCACATTGTGAAATTTTCGCAGACTGCACATGTATTAGTTATACAAGACCCTAATTTTGTACAAATTCATTTTTAGCTCAACTTTGGCGAAGCCAAATTTGAGCTTATGCCATGGCCAGTCGTCCGTCTGTCCGCCAACAATTCAATACGGCTCGGGCTAGAGGCCGTATTTATGACCCAATCTTTACGAAACTTCTTAGGTACCTTTGTTATGACCGTGGGACGAGAACGAGTGTTTTTGGGCCCGATCCGAAATTCAAGTTGGCCGCTGGCGGCCATTTTGTACAGACCTAGGTGAAATCAGATTTTTGCGCAGAACTTCCATATGAAAGCGCTGATTTGAATAATTTTTTGTATGAATGTTTAGTACCATGGGATACATCACATATAATACAGGTTATTTTCTTGTATGTAAATTATGCAAATTAGACTAACTTTGATGTATTTAGTGTTACTTTCAGCACTGTAAGTGCAAATGCCAATACGGCTTGGGCTAGAGGCCGTATTTATAAACCGATCTTTACAAAACTTCTTGGGTACCTTTGGTATCACCGTGGGACGAGAACAAGTGTTTTTGGGTGCGGTCCAAAATTCAAGATGGCCGATGGCAGCCATTTTGTACAAAATTAGGTGCAATCAGATTTTTGCACAGAACTTCCATATGAAAGCGCCGATTTGAAAAATTTTGTATGTGAATGTTTAGTACCATGGGATACATCACATATAATACAGGTTTTTTTCTCGTGTAGAAATTATGCAAATTAGATGAACTTTGATTTTTTCAGTGCTACTTACACACAGTAAGTACACATGTCAATACGGCTCGGGCTAGAGGCTGTATTTATCAACCGATCATCACGAAACTTCTTGGGTACCTCTGTTATCACCTTGGGATGAGAACACGTGTTTCTGAGTGCGGTCCAAAATTCAAGATGGCTGCCAGTGGCCATTTTGTACCGAAATTAGGTCCACCAATCAGTTTTTTGTACACAACTTCTATACGGCTCAGGCTAGAGGCCGTATTTATGAACCGATCTTTACAAAAGTCATTTAAGTGGATTTTAACTGGTAAAGTGCTGAGTTTTTTCTGACAACAAATCAAAGCTCATGATATACTGCTCTATTACATTTAATTGGATAATGCCTTATAGGCACTATCCAATTAAATGTCAGAGAGCAAGGTATTGTATAAAAGTCTGATTCATATCAGGGACAATAAAGGCTTCCTCAGGCAGAATGTAGCTACAGACAGTTATTGCCTGTCACTTTTAGTAAAGCCCAAATATGGGCTTCCAGCACTCTACCAGTTAATACTTGATTCTATATAATCCTACATGTATGAGCTAAGAGGGAAATAATGTAATAAAAGAAAACACAAGAAGCAGGAAAGATTAAAATAAGTCAATTAGATAAGCAATTTTGCATAATTGTTCAAATCTGAAGACACAGAAATCTTTGTTCAAACTTGTTACATCAGTCACGTTACGTCAGTCATGCAAACTTTTCATCCCTCACTGTAATATACCTAATGTTCCTCAAAAACAGTGATCATGTTTTATCATGTGTTCATTATAGATATATACATATATAAACTGGACATGTCCTGCGAACAGTTTGAGGAGACTATTTAATAATCTGAACCACCAGAAAAAGTCATGTCCTTTTTGTGTTACGTCAGTCACGACACAAAATTCCACCCTGCTTCCAGGTATTTTCTAGAAGGATGTTCTTTCTTATGCTACTGTATAGTTTGGAGGCATTACATAATACTAAGGCAAATTTAATTTAAATTTTCAGTCACTAGGTATATAAAAATAAGCAAAATATGTCAACCTGTTACGTCAGTCACGCGTGGAACAGCACTTCTGGTCTTATCAGTGTAGGAAGAGAAAGGTACATAGTTTATAGTGGTTATCCTACAACTTATTTTGACTTGTACTGTATGTTATGAGGGAGTGTGTTGACTCCCTGGTTATGGCATTGGACTTCAAACCAAAAGGTCCACAGTTCAATCCCTGCCAGCCTCCAGGGGTAACTCTGTTGTGTCCTTTGACAAGGCACTTCATCCTGATTGTCCATGTCGGGGATGGTGGCATTGTGTACTAAGGCATAATGCTCAAAAATGGTGCACTTGTATCAGGCTTTCTGCCAGGAAAAAAAATGTTGAGGCCGGTAATGGCGCATCCAAGGATCCTTGAGTTCACCATTACCGGCCTCAACATTTCATCTGTCTGAAATGCACACCCAAGACGCCCAAGTCGGGGAACTGTGCCTTGTGCATGTTAAAATGGCTGTTCTCAGAGTGTACACAAAACTTACCAATATGGGCCCGTAGAACTCAACCCAAATCGTGCGCGTATGCCATCTAACCCATCACCAGATCCTGTCGTTCTATAGTCAAGGTTACTGCAACTTGGTAAAAAAAAAATGATTTTTGCTGTTCCTTGTTCACTATAATTCTCTACGAGTGTCTTTGATGAGTGCCTTACGAGTACCTTTTGGTTAGGGGAAAGTCAGCGAGGGGAATAGGGCCATTGATGGGATACCATGTCTGCATAGCGGAAACCCTGCTTGTATTCAACCAATGCTAACCCTGCTTGTGCAAAGTTAGTACGTTGGGGAGGCTGACAGTTACTTGCAGCAGCTCAGTGTCCTACCCAGGTCCCCCGGCTTCCTTCACTCATAAAATTGTCCGACATGTGGTGTCCCTGGCTGACAAAAGTCTTATGAACCTCCCCCTCCAAAAAAAAATAATCATGTTTTGATCGAGGAAACCACTTTTGCTACGACATTACTGTACATGTTTTTCTAAGAAGAACAATAATTAAATTAAAAATTCTTTGTGTTCAGGCCGAATAGGGTTAGCGTGCATAGCGTTTATATCCATTGTATATTCAAGATGAGACCCAGGGACAACCGCTCAATCAGCCACCCACAAAAGGTACATATACTGGGGTAGATCCAAGAACAAAAAATATTAACCTCTGATGAGTTCAAGCCTGAACGAAACTGGTCAGGTTACATCAAAACACTTTCAAACCGGACACTGCCTTTGAGTGCCATCTAACACAAGGTGTTCCTCTCGGGCCGTCTTTACGACAGTTTTTCAATTTTACATGTTTTTTAACATTTTTCAGATGAAAATAGTGAAGTTGCAGACATGTTGAAAAAGAAAATAAGAGTTTTATGTTGGGTGATGACAAACCCTTCAAATCATGTAACAAAAGCCAAACATGTCAAATCAACGTGGGGAAAACGATGTAATGAATTAGTTTTCATAAGTAGTCAGGCAGATTCCAGTCTACCTGCTGTAGCAGTGAATGTTAAAGAAGGACGTGATTACTTATGGATGAAAACAAGAGAAGCTTTTAAATATATCAGTAAAACATACCTTGAAAAAGCTGACTGGTTTTTAAAAGCTGATGATGATACTTACGTAGTTCTTGAGAATTTAAGATATTACTTGGACAATAAAAATGCGAATGACCCAATTTATTTTGGGAGGAGGTTCAAGCCATATGTTTCTCAGGGTTACATGAGTGGTGGAGCTGGATATGTGTTGAGCAAGCAGGCATTGAAACTGTTGATGGATGTTATAGATGATAACAAGAAATGTAAAGTTGAACACAATGGTGCAGAGGATGTGGAGTTGGGGAAATGTATGTCAAGTGCAGGAGTGAAAATTGAAGATTCTAGAGATGAACTTGGTAGGGAGAGATTTCATCCGTTTGTTCCAGAACATCATCTCATTCC
Organism: Pictodentalium vernedei; assembly: GCA_031216915.1. NCBI lineage: Eukaryota > Metazoa > Mollusca > Scaphopoda > Dentaliida > Dentaliidae > Pictodentalium > Pictodentalium vernedei. Next base: position 82,667,765 of record CM062288.1, on the reverse strand, counting down.
TGGTATACTACCAAAGGATATGTGGTACTTTTCGTACAACTATTACCCTATTAAACAGGTAGGTGTCAGTCATTTTAACTGGTTGAGTACTGAAAGCCCATATTTGGGCTTTATTCTAAAGCACACATACTGCAACATAAAGGCTTCCTTTTAAGTGCATATTTTCTTTGAAGTTAAATTATTTTGTCTGTAAGGATTTGTTTTGTTATAATTTATGGGAGAGTGCCATAGGCACCCTCCCATAAATTGTAACAAGGCAAAGGTATGAGAGTAATCGCTTGACTGGACTGGTTACGTGAAATAATTCAGGAGAGGTGACGGACGTTGTACAAACACGAGTGCACAAATGCGCACGAGTGTTTTTACAATATAGACCCTCGCCTCAAATGAATTATTTCACGTAACCAGTCCAGTCAAGCGATTACTCTGTTCATTACTTTTCATTATTAACGATAATTATATTATTTAATCCCTTATCTAACATAACGGCCAAAAATGGCCAGCGCTATTCTCAAAACTTGCCAATTAATTTTCATTATTTTTTTCATTTTTTGTCTCTAAAACATAGGTTATGACCCCTCATTGGAACAAGCTCATTCCAATGAGGGGTCATAACCCATGTTTTGGAGACAAAAAATGAATATAATAGTTATTGAAGAATTTTTTTTGCAAGTGTCGTCTGCTTTTCATGTTAAGTAAAGGGTTAAAAAAAGCCAAAAAAAACCAATGAAGTCCCTATTACATCCATGGCAAAGCATCAGGGTTGGGTATTCGTATTTAGTATTCGTATTCAGTCATATTCAAATGCAGTTTATCAAATATTCACTTGTATTCAGTATTCACTGAATGTTATGAATACATGTATTCGTATTCAAATACATTAAAATTTGAGCTGTATTCATGAATACATTTTGAATACTTTCTATATTTTGGAATTAAAGAACCATATACTGAATAAAAGGTTTTCACAGATCAAGCCCATGGACTACAGACAACAAATTCACACTCATATCAATAATAAAGACTTAATCACTGATATTATTTATACACCACCAAACACCTTGTCTGAAATTTATGTATTGAAAACAGACAATAGATTTAATTATCAATTAACTTGTCACAATACAACATATTTATGTAACAATGGCCACATATCCCCATGGCTTTTTAAATTGTTGAAAACATGGACAATAAAAATAAAACAAAAAAAACTTGTGTTATGGACACAACTCCGTTTTTCAATGATATTATATTCTAAAATTTTTGGATTTATTTAAAGTTTTTCTATTTATCCATTATTTCACAGTGAAAACACATTTATTTATTTATTTGTTCCTGGTTAAGGTCACCTTTGTACAGCTCAGTATGTCTAATTATAATCGGTGAAAGCACTTAAATATTATAAAGAAAATACTACTGCTGTTAGCAAACTTTCAGCCAACAGACCTCCAGGTTTAACCATGAAGTGCATTGGCTAAAACTTTCCTAGTCCTTCTTATGTGGTGTCACTGCAATTGATACTTAACATTCAGGAGGAAATGCCAGTCTGTGATTTTTTAGAGGTAATCCACTCACTTTTTGAGATGTGTTGTCCATGGAGAGTAGTCTAATTACTATGACACCCATAGAGTGGATTTCCCGTCAGGTAATTACTTTAGTTTTCCAACAAAGCATGGTAAGCACAATTAAAGCTTCAGCTCAGTTTAAAAATGACCTTTAACCCAACAAACAAAAAACTTAAAGGCCTTGCTATAAATACTTCTAATATAAAAAGTATTCAAGTATTCAAAAATGTATTCATGAATACATTGTAATGTATTTATGAATACATTGTAATGTATTTGTATTCATATCCAAATACATTTGAAAATTTGTGTTCGTATTCGTATTCATGAAATTTCAAAGTATTCGTATTCATATTCAAATACATTTACAAAGTATTTGCCCCAAGCCTGCAAAGCATCTTCGTTTGCGCGCACAGATACATGACACAATTGTTGATTGCATAATTCACGTATGAAGTTATCATTTATAATGAAACCCGGAAATCCCAGTAAATCACACTTTGGAAAGTAATAAATGTGAACAAATTGTAATGACCAATAATAATTTAGCACTCTACCAATTAAGAGGTGTACTTTTTTTTGTTGTGAGGTCTCAACATCAGGGCTTATATTTAGACGAGAATCTGAGAATTGATTCACGCATATATTTGCCCAACATATACCAGTGAAAATCCATTGAGAAACTTGCTGCACCCCTGCTAGGATTCGCATGAAAGTCAATTTAACTCTTTATCTAACACAGTGGCAGCAAATTAATCAATACAAAGCTAACGTTACCTGAAATATCCTGACACTTTGTCAATAAAATTGTACAAATATGGCTGTCATTGGAGTCTGCTCAGCGAGCTGGTTCCAATGACATCCATATTTATAAGATTTTATTGTTAAATATTGTTTATCTTTTAAGAATTATCATATTCAGTTTATTTTTTAAGAATGAAAAAGCTGTGTGTTGGGTAAAGAGTTAACATGACCGTTATCGTGAGAATCCAAATGGATTCCCCCAAATTTAGATGAAATATAAGCACTGCGACATGAAGATTTCCAACAGTTATTAGTGATGCAAAACTTTGCGTCTCTATTGTCTGTAAATGTTTTCAGGTTTGGAACCTCCCACCTTACTCCAATAGTTAGAGGGGGTCCAGGACATTTTCCCCCAGGACATTTACCCCTAGGACATTTTCCACTAGGACATTATCCCCTAGGACATTTTCCCCTAATTATTCATCCCCGGACTTTTCCCCCTAGACTGATTACTCCTAGATTTTTCACGCAGGACATGTTCTCATAGATTTTTTTTTTAATTTCTCATGGAATAAAATAGAAAAAAAAATTGGAAGAATAAAAATAAAAATGTAATTGAGTTTTAATGTAATAGTTTATTCTTTTCTAAAATAGCTAGCACAAGATAATAATATACATGTAGCAAGTAGCACAAATAAAACTATGATAAATCAAACAACGATAATACAGCTAAGAATAAATTTACAAGACGACTTAGATGAGAACACCCTTGGTACAAACCCATAAAATTATATTACGAGTTGCATCCATATATTATCATTGTGCCCCACCCCTCTCTGTTTCTCCAATCCCTCTGTGTTTCTTCACCTTGGTGCAAGTACTTGTTGCCCAACCAATTAGCACTAAACCCAAGTAGCACAAATAAAACTATGATAAATCAAACAACGATAATACAGCTAGGAATAAATTTACAAGATGAGAACACCGTTGGTGCAAGTCCGTAATATAATTTACAAAACCCATACAAACCCATAATAATTCAACCTATTTTATTTTTATTTAGTACTTTGAAAATAAGTGTGACATTAAATGGAACAAATTCTTTCTTTTTCTTGTAACAAAATCTTGAAATTAAATTTTTTTTAGTTTGGGGAAAATGTCTTCTCTTTTCTTCCTAACTAGGGGAAAATGTCCACCCTCTCATTTGAAATTAGGGGAAAATGTCCTTGGTGACACTTTTTTAGGGGAAAATGTCCTAGGGGAAAATGTCCTAGGGGAAAATGTTCGGAACCCAGTTAGCGGAGTTTTCTCCCCTTCTTAACTGTATACCAAACCTGATTAGCAGATGGATTGACACAATATTTGGGGGAAAAATTACTGAAAAGTTCCATTTTTTGCGCCCAAAAGCTTGTCCCAATGTTGGGTCATAAGCCTTGTTTTGAATGAGAAAATAAAAAAAAAAAATGACAAAATTTGAATGAGTTTTCGTGCATTGCACTGGTCAGATGTGTGTGATAAAAACTCTTGGTATGGTATGCGACTACGCGACAATTTAACCAACTGTTTGTGCTCACCTCCAAGTGCTATTAACTCACTTTACCTAACACGAAAGGCAGACAACACTTGCAAACAAAATTCTTCAATAACTAATTTTTTAAAATTTTTGCTTAAAATACATTGCTTATGACACCTCATTGGAACAAGCTCAATAAGCTTGTCCCAATGAGGGGTCATAAGCTGTATTTTAGACAAAAAATGAAAATTGAATGGTAATTTTTGTGAATAATGCTGGCCAGTTTTGGCCATTACATTAGGGAAACGCGGACATGTACATGTTACTATGTTATGTGCATTATTTCTGTTCTTTACAAGAACATCCCTATCATCCCTCAGAGGTGGCAGAGCCAGGGGGGCACAGGGGGCACATGCCCCTCCACTTTTTTCCACAGATGCAGTTAAAACTAGAAGTCCTGTCATGAAATGCACACAAATAGCACGTTAATCTGCGTGTTAATCTACGCGTTATTATCATAGTAGGGCTATCAAATTTTGTACATATGGCCTGTGTACAAGCAATGTTTCAGCAAATGGACCTCCGGGTAGGCCGGAGGTCCATTGGCAGAAATATTGCCTCTGTTTGCTATGAATAACCAGGATAACCTGTCGTGCTTTGGGTGCCATTCGATATGGCAACTGCGCGCAATTCCTACGCACAATTAAGCCTAGATTAGCACATAGTTCATGACAGGACTTCTAGTTTTAACTGTATGTTTCGCAGTAACCCGATGAGTAAAAATGGGTGCATGAAAACGTGTCATTACACAGACATTAACATTATTTGCAAATCTGAACACTATTTAGCCAAAAAATCCCACTTTCAGTCGCTTTGGTCTGTCCTTCTACTTCAACTATCTTCCAACCCAAAGGCTGACCTTCGGGTTGGAAGATGGTTGAAGAAGAAGAAACGCACAGAACAGTGGCCACGCGGCAGCATATTCATCTAAACAAGAGTCTGTAGCGAGTCACGGTACATTTACCGATATACGATTGTAACCTTTCTCACACTGAGTCGAACCATGGTAGCATTTGAAATTTGTACCCCTCCACATTTATTGAGCTTCCGCCTCTCCTGGTATCCCTTGAAAGTATAAATGCATTGGCATTTCAGCTGAGTTGGTACATGTACATTGTACAGTTAAAACTAGAAGTCCTGTCATGAAATGCGCACAAATAGCACGTTGATACAGTTAAAACTAGAAGTCCTGTCACGAATAGTGCGCTTATCTAGGCTTAATTGCGCGTTGGAATTGCGCGCAATTGCCATATCGAATGGCATCCAAAGCACGACAGGTTCTCCTAGTTACTCATAGCAAACACATGCAATGTTTCTGCCAATGGACCTCCGGGTTACCCGGAGGTCCATTGGCTGAAACATTGCTTGTGCACAGGCCATATGTACAGAATTTGATAGCTTTACTTGGGCGATAACGCGTACATTAACGCGCATATCAACGTGCTATTTGTGCGCATTTCATGACAGGACTTTTAGTTTTAACTGTATGCGCATTAATGTACGCGCTATGGCCCGAGTATAGCTATCAAATTCTGTACATATGGCCTGTGCACAAGCAGTGTTTCAGCCAATGGACCTCCGGGTAACCCGGAGGTCCAATGGCAGAAACGTTGCATGTGTTTGCTATGAGTAACCAAGAGAGCCTGCAGTGCTTTGGATGCCATTCGATATGGCAATTGCGCGCAATTAAGCCTAGATAAGCGCACTATTCGTGACAGGACTTCTAGTTTTAACTGTACCTTCATGCTTTCAAGTCATTCTAAGAAAATGTTCATTTGATTTGTATCAACGAAACTATTGCATTTTTACAGCCTTTGAGTATATTTTCATGTAGAGTGTGATTTGGCAGCCTACATGTATCAACTAATTCTGTGCAATGCCTATGGTTAACCAGGCATTCTTTTGTGTACATGTATCTACAGGGAGCATTTATTGGTCCCTTACCTAATAACATTTGGGGAATGATTTTTCCCAATTCTTAATTCCAAATTTCCCAATCTCAGCACCTAGTCAAAATTTAAAGCACAACTGATGCCCTGAACTGAAAACCATTGGTTTTTCAGAGGTCTTATAACCACCCATTTCTGGACACCGATTGTTTATTAAATTTAAATTTCTTGCATTGCGAAATTTCTTTATTCAAAGGCAAATGACAAGTTCTTCTTTAATAGTATAAGAACAGTTTAATAGAGACTATAAAGACTGCCTGAACGTGAATTACGTGATTCCATTTGTCTGTTTGTTATAAAAGTTACTTGTAGTATGCATGCAGGCCTGGCATTTTCAAGAGAGGGATTTATTCGCTTGCCTACTGCTCACCTTAAAAAATTTAAGGAGGGCGAAAACTAGCCCTCCTGGCCTAAGAAATTGATGATTACCATAACAGCCTATTCCTAAACCACACACCTTTTCAGATCACTGCTATGTTAGTGGTCTCTGTAAGACTGCCACACTGCCTTATCCTGTTATATTTTATTGCCCTGTCTTTCTACATGTACGTGTACATGTATGTGTTTCTACGGTTATAATATGATGAAGTTATTCTCAAATGTTGAAGAGGCACAGAGAATTTATTATGTGTATCCATACTATGTATGGTACACATAATGCCCGCATCCGGGGTGACCATCCGTCGTTCGTCCATCCTTTGTCTGTCTGTCTGTCTGTCTGTCTGTCTGTCTGTCTGTCTGTCTGTCCATCTGTCCATCTGTCTGTCTGTCCGGCATCCGTATCCATTTCTTTGGCATTCGATAACTTGAAAATTATTGTTTGGATTGTCAAGTTACTTTATATTTGTGTTCAGGTTACTGATGTGCCAAGCTGTATAGTTTTTGGTGTAAATCTGTTATTTTAATCCTGATATATTAACCCTTTATCCTTCAAATTGAAAATTCCTCCAATCCCTTTGGCATTTGATAACTTGAAAAATATTGCTTGGATTGTCTAGTTACTTTATATTTGTGTTCAGGTTACTGATTTACCGAGCTGTATAGTTTTTGGTGTAAATCTGATGATTTGACCCCGAGATATTAACCCTTTATCCTTCAAATTGAAAATTCCTCCAATCCCTTTGACATTCGATAACTTGAAAATTATTGTTTGGATTGTCAAGTTACTTTATATTTGTGTTCAGGTTACTGATGTGCCAAGCTGTATAGTTTTTGGTGTAAATCGGATAATTGGATCCTGAGATATTAACCCTTTATCGTTCAAATTGAAAATTCCTCCAATCCCTTTGGCATTCGATAACTTGAAAAATATTGCTTGGATTGTCAAGTTACTTTATATTTGTGTTCAGGTTACTGATGTACCAAGCTGTATAGTTTTTGGTGTAAATCTGTTATTTTAATCCTGATATATTAACCCTTTATCCTTCAAATTGAAAATTCCTCCAATCCCTTTGGCATTTGATAACTTGAAAAATATTGCTTGGATTGTCTAGTTACTTTATATTTGTGTTCAGGTTACTGATTTACCGAGCTGTATAGTTTTTGGTGTAAATCTGATGATTTGACCCCGAGATATTAACCCTTTATCCTTCAAATTGAAAATTCCTCCAATCCCTTTGACATTCGATAACTTGAAAAATATTGCTTGGATTGTAAAGTTTCTTTATATTTGTGTTCAGGTTACTGATGTGCCGAACTGAATAGTTTTTGGTGTAAATCTGTTATTTTGATCGTGAGATATTAACCCTTTATCCTTCAAATTGAAAATTTATCCAATCCCTTTGGCATTCGATAACTTGAAAAATATTGCTTGGATTGTAAAGTTTCTTTATATTTGTGTTCAGGTTACTGATGTGCTGAGCTGTATAGTTTTTGGTGTAAATCTGATAATTTAATCCTGACATATTAACCCTTTGTCCTTCAAATTGAAAATTCCTCCAATCCCTTTGGCATTCAATAACTTGAAAAATATTGCTTGGATTGTCAAGTTACTTTATATTTGTGTTCAGGTTACTGATGTGCCGAGCTGTATAGTGTTTGGTGTAAATCGGTTAATTTGATCGTGAGATATTAACCCTTTATCCATCAAATTGAAAATTCCTCCAATCCCTTTGGCATTCGATAACTTGAAAAATATTGCTTGGATTGTCTAGTTACTTTATATTTGTGTTCAAGTTACTGATGTGCTGAGATGTATAGTTTTTGGTGGAAATCTGATGATTTGATCCCGAGATATTAACCCTTTATCCTTCAAATTGAAAATTTCTCCGACCCGTTTGGCATTCGATAACTTGAAAAATTTTACTTGGATTGTCATGTTACTTTATATTTGTGTTCAGGTTACTGATGTGCCGAGCTGTATAGTTTTTGGTATAAATCTGTTATTTTGATCCTGAGATATTAACCCTTTAGCCTTCAAATTGAAAATTCATCCAATTCCTTTGGCATTCGATAACTTGAAAAATATTGCTTGGATTGTCAAGTTACTTTATATTTGAGTTCAGGTTACTGATGTGCCGAGCTGTAGAGTTTTTGGTTTAAATCTGATAATTTAATCCTGAGATATTAACCCTTTATCCTTCAAATTGAAAATTCCTCCAATCCCTTTGGCATTTGATAACTTGAAAAATATTGCTTGGATTGTCAAGTTACTTTATATTTGTGTTCAGGTTACTGATGTACCGAGCTGTATAGTTTTTGGTGTAAATCTGTTATTTTAATCCTGAGATATTAACCCTTGATCCTTCAAATTGAAAATTCCTCCAATCCCTGTGGCATTCGATAACTTGAAAAATATTGCTTGGATTGTCAAGTTACTTTATATTTGTGTTCAGGTTACTGATGTACCGAGCTCTATAGTTTTTGGTGTAAATCTGTTATTTTAATCCTGAGATATTAACCGTTGATCCTTCAAATTGAAAATTCCTCCAATCCCTTTGGCATTTGATAACTTGAAAAATATTGCTTGGATTGTCAAGTTACTTTATAATTGTGTTCAGGTTACTGATGTGCTGAGCTGTATAGTTTTTGGTGTTAATCTGATAATTTGATCTGGAGATATTAACCCCTTATCCTTCAAATTGAAAATTCCTCCAATTCCTTTGGCATGAGATAACTCAAAAAATATCAATCCGATTGTCATGTTACTTTATATATTTATTCAAGTTACTGATGTGCTGTGCTGTATAGTTTTTTATGTAAATCTGATAATTTGATCCGGAGATATTAACCCTTTATCCATCAAATTAGGCACTCCTCCAATCCATTTCTATATGTACCCATACCTTGTATGGTGTACATGATGTTGGCATCCATGGTGGCCCTCCGTCATACAGCTTTCTACTAGTTGCGCGTATGGGTACACATCTGACGATTTCATCGGACTATTTTTTATTTTTCTTAATGTCTTCACACCTTCTCTCATCTAGGCACACCTCTAAAAGGTGTGAAATTGGGGTAATCTGAAGGCCTGCAAGTCATCTGTATCAACTCTTCACCCAACATAATGGTCAAAACCAGCCCGTTCTATTCTCAGAAAGTGTTCAAAGTTTAACCCTTCACCCAAAGAATCGGCCACATCCGCCCACATAATATGCAAATTCAGCAGCTGAAAAAAATATTATTTTTCAAAAATTGCAACGAAACCATATCACATGACCCTTATTTGGAACAAGTTCGTTGAGCTCATTCCAATGAAGGGTCACATGATATGGTTTTGTTGAAATTTTTTGAAAAATTTAAAAAAAATGATATTTAAAATAAGAAATTTTGATATCGTCAAAAGGATTATACTCAGCATTAAAATGGAATGTGGACATTTTTTTAGTGATTTCCAAAAATGAAAACATATTCTATTTTCAATTTATTGCTTGTTATTTGTGGATTCAGATAATGAGAAAGAAGGTACAGTTGAAACTTAAAGTCCTGTCACTGTATATTTTGACTTAATAGCACACTGAGTAAATGCACTTGTGTCTTTTCAAACTGCACCATTAGCATAACTCAATTCCTGTAGAAAAACAGTGTGCCCAATTCTGTTCAGTTCTATACTAATAAATAAAGATCATTAACATCATTTCTAACCTCTGTTTGGATACATGTACATGTTATAAAGTAAACAGATATTAAAATTCGACTGCATAAACAGTTAAAACTAGAAGTCCTGTCACGAATAGTGTGCTTATCTAGGCTTAATTGCGCGTTGGAATTGCGTGCAATTGCCATATCGAATGGCATCCAAAGCACAGCAGGTTCTCCTGGTTACTCATAGCAAACACATGCAATGTTTCTGCCATTGGACCTCCGTCTTACCCGGAGGTCCATTGGCTGAAACATTGCCTGTGCACAGGCCATATGTACAGAATATGATAGCTTTAATTGGGCCATAACGTGCACATTAACGTGCATATCAACGTGCTATTTGTGCGCATTTCATGACAGGACTTCTAGTTTTAACTGTACAGAATGAAGAGAGTGGATTACCACTGAATTGCAGTGCCATATAATCTCCACCTGAAAAGTATTTATAATTGTTCATAACAGTACATGTTACACTTGCAAACTTTCATCACATGGACCATCGGGTGCTTTGTCTTCATAAATTGTAAATGATTGACTAAGTGAAAAATCTATCCCACAGTGACTTATTAGTAATCCACCCTCCACATACTGTACATTTACATGTATTACATGTACTTTCCAAAGTGTGATTTACTGGGATTTCCGAGTTTGATTATACACGATAACTTCACAAGTGAATTATGCAATCAACAATTGTGTCATGTATCCATGCGTGGAAACAAAGACGCTTTGCCCTGGGTGTAATGGGGACTTCATTGTTTTTTGTTTCTTGAACCCTTTACCTAACATGAAAAGGAGACGACACTTGCAAAAAATATTCTTAAATAACTATTATTTCTTATCAACCTACTCACAATTGTTTACTTCAGGCTTGCACTACAGTGGAAGTCCCTAACTCGGATAAAATACTCTCTATTTTTGTCTTTCCCAAGCAATTTGGGAATGAAAAGTGGTGCAAAAGCACCAAGAAAAAATAGGCCAAAACTGGGTCGAGTGCAATCGGCGCAAACCCAGTACGGGACGCTCTCTCCCAAGTACAACTCCACGACTTCCGTTGCCAGTGCACATATACCGTCTCTAAAGACTCATTCTTTTTATCATCCGCTTCGTGTCGAGATGTTTTTGCACGCTTATCAGTGTTTATCCAGCTCGTTGTTTGATGATTCCTGATTCATAGTGCATCAGTGTATCCTTTGTATTCTCAGGAACAGGGTTTTTTATATTCTCTTCAATATTATATATCTATAATGTATATTTAATTGTTCTCTCTCGAGTCGCGCGCGAATTTCATGTGCCATGCGGTTCGGACTTATTATTTTTCACAATTATTATTAATGCTTTATTTGCTAAATTTTCTAATTGTGTTAGAGTTAGGTGTCAGCGGGGTACCACTCCTACAGTTTTTCTTCTTTCTTTTGAGAGTAGTCATCCTGTTGTGTGGTTCCTGGTCGACCGTCTGGGGTCTTTGTTTCTGTCACCTTTCTCTCTTCTTTGGGGGTGTTCTTCTGTTTTCTGATTTCACCTTCTCTGCTCCTCTCACCTCTATCATGCCCAGGACAATTCCTTGTGGGCAATGTCTGCTGCCAAAGCATGTGGACGATTTACATTCGTCTTGTTCCTCCTGTAATGGGGGTTTGGCCGAGCGGCCATGTGGTGTCTGTGGATCATGGTCATCCACTTTCTGGGCGTCAGTTAACCGTGTCGTTCGTTCTTGTGGCCGTGCCTCCCGCTCCCGAGCCGACCTTGTCTGGTGAGAGTTATTCCTCCTCCGTGGGGGATGTGCAGTCTTTTCCTGTAGTGGATACTGCGGGAGCCGTTGAGTGTTCTGGTGAAGAGGTGCCTGGTTCCGGGACTATGGCCCCCCTCCAGTCGACATCTGAGGCTGTCACTAGGGTTGTGACTCCTCCTTCGGAGCCGAGCAGGTGTGCTCTCTCCACTATTTCACCAGCCTCAACAACTCCCGACGTATCTACTACTAATGCTGGTCCGTCTGCTTCGTCGTCAGTTTCAGCCGGCCTCGGCTTTTCGCTGCAGGGGACTGCAGGAATGTCCGGTACTGTAGACGTGGGATATCGGCCTCAGCCTTCCCTGACTTCAACTTGGAGAAGTCGGAAGGGGCTGCCGGCCGAACCCATCTCTGTGGTCTCTTCGCCGTCGAGCACCACAGTTGTGTCTTGGGATTCAGATGTTCTTAGTGGAGACACTATGAACTCTGTGGCGTTTCCGTCCACTTATTCTGGCCTCACGACCAGTTTTGGGGGACCAACGCCTTTTGTGCAGCCTGGACCTTCTGCCCCGCAGAGGTCCGCGGTGACTCTCATGAGTTCTCGCCATATTGATCCTCGCGGTGCCTCGTACCCCTATACACGTCTGCCTTAAGATGTTTTGGCTGCCGCCCATCATCCCGCGTCGGGTGTTTTGGAGGATCGTGACCCTTCGCTGGTTAAGAGGGTCAGAGGTGAAGCTACTTTGCCGGTTCGCTCCCCTGTCGAACCGGCCGGTACGTGCAGTGAGCTTAGGGAGGCCCTCTCCTTACTCACTCAGGTTCTATCTAAGAGCCTTCCTGTTGCTTCCAGCGAGGCAATGAGTGGTTTCCAGGCGCCTCCTATGGCGCCGCCTCCCGGGATTGGAAACAGGCCGGTTTCTGATTTCCCTGGTGTCCCGACACCATGGGAGGCGTCGGCTGGTTTGCCCACGATGGGCTACACAACATGTATGTGTCTTCTGACTCTGGGAAGGAGTCCGACATGCTTGATGTCGAGGGCCAGCAGTCTTCGGACTTGGGGGCAGCTCTTGACTTTGTGTTTGGGTTTCTGCCTGATCTTAAACCTACTAACCAACCGACAGTGTCAGCCTGGCCGCGATCATCGGTCGTGCGCCTACAGCCTATGGAGCAACCTGCTTCTGGGCACCTTCGACCGTGCCAGTCGGTACAGGTGGTTGAAGCTTTTTCAGCATTGGACTCCAAGCTGAATTCCAAGGCTCTGAAGACTTCGTTCTTCACCAGGGTTGACACCTTTTTGCCTCCTGTGCGTTATCGTTCCTACGATTCCGCCAATCCGTCGGTCTGCCAGACTTTGACGGTTCTGGATCAGGACTCCACTCCCCTCGGGAGATGCTTGGCATGCTTTCTCTCTCAGATCACGTCGTCTCAGCTTTGGCTGCGTATCAGCCTCCAGATAAGTTTGACGAGGTACGGGCTCCTTTGCATGTGCTGTCCAAGGCGCATTTGCATCTTACTCACACGCATGCCTGTAACACGGCTAATCTGGAATTAGTTCGAAGGGACGCTGTGCTGGACACAGGACGATCCCTTCCCGAGGAGCAGTGTGCTGCTCTTCGATCTGCTTCTTTGGCAGGTCCGCAACTTTTCCATGGTTCCGTGTCGACGGTCCGGGATGACGTCCTACATCATTCCAAAGATCAGCTGCTGTTTCGTCAGCTTGATCAGCCTTCTAGGGGAGGCAAGGGCCGTTCCAAGCCTAACATGTGCCCTTCTGCTTCCTCTGTGAAACAAAAGGCTGGTCCTTCTGCCGCCGCCTCTACTTCTTACTCAAGGGGTAAGGGTAAAGGTCGGCAGAATCGAGGGAAGTCTCAGGATTCTTCATTTAGTAGAGGAGGTGGTTTCTCCTCTCGCGGGCCTCGGCGGGGCTCGAAATGAAGGTCCTCACTTCGACTCGTCCCAGGTTGGAGGAAGGATAGCAGGGTTCGCAGACCATTGGGCCACCATCACATCCGATCCGTGGGTGTTAGATGTTGTTCGGTCCAGGCTGCGAATATCCTTCTCTCGGCACCCCACTCTGTCAAGGGTGCCTCTTCCAACCACAGTTCCTTCAGACGTTTTACGTCGGGAACTTTTGTCCACGGAGATTGGCAATCTCCTGGCAAAGGGGGCGATCGAGGTCGTCAAGAACATTCAGTCAGTGGGTTTCTATTCCCGCCTGTTCTTGGTGCCGAAGAAGGACGGCCGACTCCGACCGGTTATCGATCTGAGTATCCTGAACCAGTCTATCATTGCTCCCAAGTTCAGCATGGAGACTTTCAGGTTGGTCCGCCAATCAATTCACCAGGGAGATTTCGCTGCCAGCATCGACCTGCGAGACGCTTACTTCCACGTTCCGATGCATCGGGCGTCATGGAAGTATTTCAGGTTCGCCTTTCTGGGGCGAGTTTACCAGTTCAAGGCCATGCCTTTCGGCCTCAACCTGGCTCCTTGGGCCTTCACCAGACTGATGTCGCATGTGATAGCGTTCCATCGCACACAGTCCAGGGTGACTATTTCGGCATATCTGGACGATATCCTCCAGAGGCATTCCAATGCTGCCTTACTGGAGTCGGATGTCGCCACTCTGTTGAGCTTGCTCACGTTGCTAGGATTCAGAGTCAACGAGGAGAAGTCGGACCTGGTACCTTCTCAGTCGTTTTGTCATCTGGGGATGTCTTTCCAAACCCACTTCAATTTGGTAGCGGTTCCCCAGGCCAAGGCTGTGATTCTCTCAGCTTTTGCTCTGACTCTGTCCCAGTCCGCGACCGCTCGGAGTTTTCTCCGGTTGATCGGTCTCTGCGGTTTGGTGACGGATCTCATTCCTCTAGGTCGGCTGCGTGCCAAACCTCTCCAACACTTTCTGCTCATTCGTTGGAGGCCGAATGTAGATTCTCTGGATCAGGTGCTTCCGTTTCCGGAATCTCTGTATCCTCACCTTCTTCCCTGGACAGATGTTCAGTGGATTACACAGGGTGTTCCATTGGACTTACCCACGTCCGATCGCCTTCTGACGGCAAATGCCAGCGATCTCGGATGGGGTGCGACGTTGGATCCTCTTGGTCTTTCCCTACACAGGATGTGGGACCAGGATCAAGCAGCTCCACACATCAACCAGAAGGAGCTTCTTGCTCTTCTTCTGAGCTTCAGGCAGTGGATCCCTCACCTGTCGAATCGCCAGGTCCTTCTGCTATCCGACAATTCGACAGTGGTTGCTTACATTCGGAACCAGGGCGGCACGCACTCGGTTCCGATGTACGAATTAGCTCGGGATCTTCTACTGCTCACTCAGGATGTTCACGCCGGAGCGGTTGTTCGTCACATTCCCGGTCGTCTGAACATCCTAGCCGACTTCCTGTCCCGACAGGGCAGGGTTATTTCCACCGAGTGGATGCTCCACAGGGCAGTGTTCCAGTCGCTTTGCGATCTCTGGGGACGTCCCCACATCAACATCTTTGCGACTCGTTGGAACCATCAGGTGGACACTTTCGTGTCCCTGTGTCCAGATCCTCTGGCTTTTGCCGTGGATGCTCTGTCACTCGATAGGAACGGTCTAGTCGGCTACGCCTTCCCGCCGGTTCCGATTCTTCCTCAGGTTCTAGCCAAAATTCAAACCTGCAGTTGTCGAATCATTCTGATCGCTCCCCTGTCGCCTCAGCGGGTGTGGATCAATCAGCTCCGCTCGCTGATGGCGGCGGTTCCGGCACGTCTCCCGCTACGTCGCGACCTTCTTTGTCAAGGTTGCCCGAGGAGGTTTCACGTCGACCCGACTTCATTGTGCCTTCACGCATATCTTTTGTCAGGTCCTGTCTCCTCCGTAGAGGTTTTTCGAGACGAGCAGTGGAGTGCATTTCTTCTTCAAGGAGGCACTCCACTGGTTTAGCTTATGCAGCTAAATGGAAGGTCTTCTGTCGATGGTGTGCTGATCACTCTGTTGATTATGCCAATCCTTCGATTTCACAGATTGCGGAGTTTCTGGTATATCTGTTTGATTCTCGGGGTCTCCAGCCTGTTACCATCAAGGGTTACAGGTCCATGCTTTCAGAGACTTTTTCTTATGTGGGGAAGCGTCGTATCGGCACTAATCCTTACCTCTCCAAGCTTGTTCAGAACTTTTCTTTGAAAAGGCCTCAGACTTTGCAGCTTACTCCACGATGGAATCTTTTGTGGGTGCTGCTTTGCTTGGGGGGAGGGGGGGGGGGGTGCCGTTCGAACCTTTATCCCAGGTGGATATGCATTTTCTCACATATAAGACGGCTTTTCTGATGGCATTTGCTTCGGCCAGACGGGTTAGTGAGCTTCATGCCCTCTTGGTTGACCCGGCCTTTTTTAGGAGCTCTCCCAACAGTGTTACTTTTACCACTGATTGCTCTTTTTTGGCCAAGAATCAGTTACCAGATACTACTCCTCCTCCTATCTGTATCAGGGCGCTTCCTTCTGTTGAGGGTAATCACCCTTTGCTCTGTCCGGTCCGTGCTATTCGCATTTATCTCGATCGGACACGTTTCATACGGAAAGGCAGGAAACGTTTTTTTCTGTCTCTTATTCCGGGTTGACAGAAGATCTCTCCTCAATCCATTTCTCGATGGATTTGTCTTGCTATTCTTACGGCTTATGGTCGTTTAGCAGCTGGCGATTGTATCACCAATCGTATTTCTGCCCATGAGGTGCAGACACTATCCACCTCTTGGGCATATTCTAACTCTGTCAAGTTGTTGGATGTCATGCAGGCAGCCTACTGGAGAAATGCTTCTACTTTCTCCACCTTTTATCTGCGCCAGTTGCAGGAGCAGTCGGAGAACCTTTTTGCCCTGGGTCCTCTTTCTTCTGCTCAGGCTGTTGTCTGCCATAGCCATTAGGCTTCTTGAAGGTCAGTTTCAGCCTTGTGCTGTTACTGCCCTTTTTCTGTCTGTGTGTCACACAGGCCCATATGTCTCCTTTCATTGTCCTTTACCAATGATTGCGACGTTATGGTTGATAAGCCTCGGGACCTCTTCCTTCTGCTTCACGGTTCCAGTGCACTGGGGTTATGTGTGGGTTGGTTATGCGATTCCCTCCAGCCTATTGTCTATTCAGCCTGAAGTAAACAATTGTGAGTAGGTTGATAAGAAATCTAAATTTTACAGTAAATTTCCTTTCTTATTATACCTACCACAATTGTTTACATGGAGGCCCTCCCGTCTTCTTTACAGGTAAAGAATCTTTCCTCCCCGCTGATCACATAACTCTAACGTTGATGGATTCAAAAAGAAGGAGTTTTTAGAGATGGTATATGCGCACTGGCAACGGAAGTCGTGGAGTTGTACTTGGGAGAGAGCGTCCCGTACTGGGTCTGCGCCAGTTGCACTCGACCCAGTTTTGGCTTATTTTTTCTTGGTGCTTTTGCACCACTTTTCTTTCCCAAATTGCTTGGGAAAGACAAAAATAGAGAGTATTTTATCCGAGTTAGGGACTTCCACTGTAGTGCAAGCCTGAAGTAAACAATTGTGGTAGGTATAATAAGAAAGGAAATTTACTATAAAATTTAGATTTTCACTTTTTGTCTCAAAAACATTGGTTATGACCCCTCATTGGGATAAGCTCGACAAGTTCATTCCAATGATGGGTCATAACCTATGTTTTCGAGAAAAAAAATGAAAAAAATAATGAAAGTTAATTGGCGAGTTTATAGTGCTGGCCATTTTTGGTAGGTACAGTTAAAACTAGAAGTCCTGTCACGAATAGTGCACTGATCTAGGCTTAATTGCACGTTGGAATTACGCGCAATTGCCATATCGAATGGCATCCAAAGCATGGCAGGCTCACTTGGTTACTCATAGCAAACACATGCAATGTTTCTGCCAATGGACCTCCGGGTTACCCGGAGGTCCATTGGCTGAAACATTGCTTGTGCACAGGCCATATGTACAGAATATGATAGCTTTACGTGGGCTATAACGCGCATATCAATGTGCTATTTATGCGCATTTTATGACAGGACTTCTAGTTTTAACTGTACTTTCCAAAGTGTGATTTACTGAGATTTTCGAGTTTGATTATAACTGATAACTTCTCAAGTGAATTATGCAATCAACAATTGTGTCGACATGTATCCATGCATGCAAACAAAGACGCTTTGCCCTGGGTGTATTGGTGTATTTTTGTTTCTTTAACCCTTTACCTAACATGAAAAGGAGACTGCACTTGCAAAAAAAATTCTTGAATAACTATTATTTTCACTTTTTGTCTCGAAAACATAGGTTATGACCCCTCATTGGGATGAGTTCGAGAAAAAAAATGGAAAAAAATAATGAAAGTTAATTGGCGAGTTTATAGTGCTGGCCATTTTTGGTAGGTACGTTGGGTAAAGGGTTAAATAATATAATTACTGCTAATAATGAGAAGTAATAAACAGAGTAC
The DNA here is from genome assembly GCA_031216915.1 of Pictodentalium vernedei. NCBI lineage: Eukaryota > Metazoa > Mollusca > Scaphopoda > Dentaliida > Dentaliidae > Pictodentalium > Pictodentalium vernedei. The sequence continues at coordinate 82,649,693 of CM062288.1, read as the reverse complement.
TAGTAATCACCTGACTGGACTGGTTATGTGAAATAATTCATTCGAAGCGAGGAACTATATTCGTGCACTCATGTTAGTACAACGTCCCTCACCTCTCATGAATTATTTCACGTAACCAGTCCAGTCAAGCGATTACTCTCTATATACTGTAGTCTCAATATTTTCATTCTGTTTGATCGTTTCAGTTCGTGATTTCACTACCGACCTGGCTAATAGCGCATTATACATTGCATTGCACAGTGCAAACGCTCTTGTGTATTTCACACTACTTCATTCTTCTGCAGTGAGGAGCGCATTTTCTAATGAGCATTTTCTGCGCTAATTGTGGCAGGACTTCCAGTTTCAACTGCACCTTACAAAAGTTTTTTCGCAAAATTGCACTCTGACAAAATACAACTTATGCAAGAACATTGGAACAGATACATACAGTTAAAACTAGAAGTCCTGTCACCAATAGTGCGCTTATCTAGGCTTATTTGCGCGTTGGAATTGCGTGCAATTGCCATATCGAATGCCATCCAAATCACGTCAGGTTCTCCTGGTTACTCATAGCAAGCACATGCAATGTTTCTGCCAATGGACCTCCGGGTTACCCGGAGGTCCATTGGCTGAAACATTGCTTGTGCACAGGCCATATGTACAGAATTTGGTAGCTTTACTTGGGCCATATCGCGTACATTAACGCGCATATCAACGTGCTATTTGTGCGCATTTCATGACAGGACTTTTAGTTTTAACTGTATGAATATTTTTTTTTGTTTTGCAGGGACCAGACTGCTGCAGTGATTATGCAATTTCATTTCATTATGTCTCACCCAACTTGATGTATGTTTTGGAATATTTGATATACCATCTGAAACCCTATGGCATCAGGACTCGATTGCAGTGTGATTCTGAAAAGAAAAGCAGTGGTGGTAGTTTAAATGGACCCATATCTCCGCATGTTGCAGATGGGAATCAAATTCAAAAGCCCTTTTCTTCTCAAAGTAATAAAACAGTAATCGGTATGTCATGAAACAAATCATATGTTCAGCATATTGGATACAGCAACCAGAACCTGCTGATGCGAAAGATGGTTATGTCTGGTGTGAAAATGGTTATGAAATTATGTATATGTAACTGATTAACCAATTAGTTATACCTTTTTCATTACCTATCAAATCGGCTGCATCCATCCATGTAATATACAAATTCAGCTGTTGAAAAAAGAAAATTATAACAATTTTAACTAAACAATTTCAGATGACACCTCATTGGAACGAGCTCATCGAGGGGGTTTTGTTGAGGTCTTTTGAAAAGTTTTAAAAAATAATTAAAAAAATAATAATAAATTTTGCTATCGACTGCATTAGGAAATGCAGTCTTTCAATTTTAAAAATGAGAGGCGTGCTGTATACTGCTTGCGACCATGTGAAGTGAAGTGCACTGTTGTGGAGTATACAGTACAGTCGCCGTGGACTGGTCACTTTCCACGCGTGGGCAATATTTCCACGGACGCAACAATTTGAGATTCCAAACACTAATTACAGGAATAATCATCAAAAATTTAATTAATGAAGCACCGGGTAAAACCCGGTGCTTCATTAATTAAAATCTTGCTAATGATGATTTTTACTACGTGGTAAACAGATGCGTGGATGTAACTGCCCACGTGTGTATTACGACCAATCCACGGCAAATGTACTGTGTAGTACTGCGAAAATGTTTTCAAGAAAAATGTCAATGAGCATCTGCACACCGTTCACTCCTCTGGTGCACAATAAGTAGGGATTGCAAAAATATTACCAGATTTTTCGAGTAAGTTTGTCACAGCAGTAATCAAATTTATTGGAGTTTGGTATGTATTAATACATGAATTGCAACTTGAATGGAGCAATCGTAGCTATAGGTCAGTCATATGATTTTCCATGGAATACATAAGCGAAAAGACAATGAGTAGCATTACTGGCCTTTGTAGTTTTGTTAAATCAAGTTGTTTACGGTATGTACCAATTCTCAGAAAGTGAAGTTTGATTAGTTTGAAGTATTGGAATGCTACAGCTCATAATTCATTGTGTCTTGTTCACATTTTTGTGCACACATTGTATTATTTGGCCTGTTTCCCACAAACTTTTAACCCTTTCAGAAAACACATGATATTAAAATTTGCTATTTTAATATTTATCACCCAACTCTTAAAAATAAATTCACCGAAACTATACCATTTGACTATCTATACCATTTGACTCATTGGAACAAGTTTCTTTCAATGAGGTGATCATATGATATGGTTTTATTGAAATTTTTCGAAAAAATAATATTTTTTTCAGTAGCTGTATTTGCATATTACGCGGGCGGATGCGGGCGATTCGTTGGGTAAAGGGTTAAACACCCATTACTTTGGAATAGGCAATATGTGTATTGTAACTATTCGTTCAGAAGCTCATAACCTACTTGTCACAAAAAGTTAGTGCTGGCAGGTTTTGATTTTTCAGAATCGGTTCAGTTTCAGGAAAATGACCTTGGCTTCAGACTTCAGTTCAGTTTTTCTATGAGCTAAGAACATGAACATATATCAAACAACACTTCATGTTCCTTAACTTAATTCTGCAAATACACAGAATGACATACACATGTGAATGGGTTAATCGATATGACACGAGTGCCAGCACGCTCGTGCCATCACGGAAGGATAAAGTGAGAGGCCAACCATGCATTTGGAAAAGACTAATTTTAAAAAAAATTCAATAAAACTAATTTATGTGATCCTCCCCCCCCCCCCCCCTCCTGCCCCACATTGAAACAAGCTTGTCAAACTCTTGTTCCAGTGAGTGGTCACATGATAGTGTTTGGTTGAATTATTTTGAAAAATTTGAAGAAGAAAAACTAAAATAAAAGATTTGATAATATACAGTTAAAACTAGAAGTCCTGTCATGAACTGTGCGCGTATCTAGGCTTAATTGTGCGTAGGAATTGCGCGCAATTGCCATACTGAATGACATCCAAAGCATGGCAGGTTCTTCTGGTTACTCATAGAAAACACAGGCAATATTTCTGCCAATGGACCCCCAGGTTACCTGGAGGTCCATTGGCTGAAACATTGCTTGTGCACAGACCATATGTACAGAATTTGATAGACTTACTATGGCCATAACGCAGAGATTAACATGCAGATCGATGTGCTATTTGTGCACATTTCATGACAGGACTTCTAGTTTTAACTGTATGTTGAGAAAAGGGTGAACTCATGGAGAAAATCATTGTAACCCTTCCAGTACAGGTTAATCTATTAATTGTTTTAAGACATACATGTAATGATGCCTCAATTAATCATTTCACCATTAGAGATGTTGGTTCAAATAAAGATGAAACGGGTCAAACAGCAGTGTAAAATCAAATTGTTTAAACTTTAAACAAGTTGCTGTATATCACTTACAATCAGTTGGAAAAAACTAATTTTTCAAAAAATTGCAACAAAACCATTTTATGTGCCATCTTCATTGGAAGTAACTCTCCAAGCTCATTCTAATGAGTGGTCACATACTAGTGTTGAAATATTTTGAAAAATTAAAAAAAAAAAAAAAATTAAAATAAATTTTATAATGTGTATTCTGAGTAAAGGGTTAATCCATTACTCAACGTAGAGAATATAAAAATTTATTATTTTAGTTACTATTTTAAAAATTAAAAAAAAATATTTCAACAATACCATATCATGTAATCCCTCGTTGGAACAAGCTCGATGAGGTTGTTCTAATGAGGTGTCACATGATATAGTTTTGTTGAAATATTTTGAAAAATTAATTTTTTTCAACTGCTCAATTTACAAATTCCGCGGGCGGATGCAGATGATTCATTAAGTAAAGGGTTAAAGGATGGTAAAATCATTACCAAAAAAGACTTGTAACCATTCCAGTACAGGTTAATCCATAAACTGGTAGAGTGCTAAATTATTTTTGGTCGTCAAAAGTTTGTTCACTTGTCTTTGCCTCATTATAATTTATGGGCGAGTGCCTACAGGTACCCTCCCATAAACTGCTACAAACCAAATTCATACAGAGTAAATACTTTCATTTCAAAGATAATATGATGCATATCCAGTGAATATGAAGTTTAGGTAAAAAATATAGGTAAAAGATCAGTGTAAAATCGAAATTAATCAAATTTTAAACAAGTTTGTGTAGAATCTCTTATTAGAACAAGTTATTTGAGCACTTTTTAGTTAAAGGGTCAGGAGTAATATTTTTTAAAAAAATTTAAAATTTAATTTATATTCAAATGTATATTATCAGTTCTGAAATGTAACTAAAGTAGAGATGTGCAATATTGGAACTTTAAGTTCAGTGTCGATTTCGGTATATTTTAGACTGGTATGCAATGGTATTGGTTCAGTATTTGGTATCTCATGTGACAGATTTGCTGATACTACCAAAGGGAATTCACATCATGAAAATGCAGGATAAGTTGTTCTTGTATCATTCTACCACTTTGCCACAAATGCCACTTCCAGTTAGCTCAACACTGGCATTCTTATGCCAACACAAATCATATCTACAGTAATTTTGTGGCTTGATCCAAACACAACTTAACCTTCAAAGGCCTATTTCAGGCTTTTGCAGTCTCAGACCATGTACCATTAAGATGAGGAGGCACTGGAGACAAATCACATGAGCAATGATATCTAGTCAAGTCTTGGCTGCCTAAACAGGCAGCCCAGACTTGACTATAAATAAATGCTAAGCAACTGGACATGTACACAGTGGGAATTCAGAACAATTGCCCAGGTCAGTGAGGGCTAACAAAACTGAAAAGAAAATATGTACATGTAACTTCTTTCATGAAAATTTGAAAAGTCTAGCAGGTTCAGTGTTCAATAATTGGTTCGGTTCGGTTCAGTTTTTGCTACCTTCGTGATATTGGTATCTGTTCTGTATTTTTAGTATATTGCCCATCTCTGCATACGAACATTTATTATACGTTAAACGATAGATTATCGAAGAAATTGTGGAAATATAGAAATTGTATCCCTCACTGTGAAGATATAGAAATTTTCACTTTCTCGGTATCAATCGAAATGGCGGCTTTCAAAGCATCACTTCAAGGTGTATACGAGTCAAATTATCACTGGAAATGATCAATTTGTTCTAGAAACGTATAATGAAAAGAAAACCTAGTGTTTTTGAGTGGATAACGATCATTTCCAGCAAGAATTCAACACGTATTCACCTTGAATTGATGCACGGAACCTGCTAGTCCAAATATGGCCTGAAAGTCTGTACATGTAATATATAAGTTTTTGGTTTGGCACGTCCTTTCAAAGGACGTACCAAACCAAAAACTTTTATTACAGGCTTTCAGGTCATGTTTGGACAAGAAACCTGTTGACTGAACCAGATCGCAAGACACTATCTGTTCCGAGTATCGATCAAATCACTTCCGTGTATCAATGATTCAATGCGCTGTTTACTTTCATGCATCAATTCATGGTTGAAGTGAGTGGAATTGTCAGATTCTTATAAAAAGCGTATAATAAAAAGAAAATCTAGTGTTTTTGAGTAGATACCTATAATTATCTCACTTGTAACCGAGACAAATTGCTATTTTTAAATATTTGTCTTGGTCATTCATGAGATAATTTTCGGTATCCATTCAAAAACACTAGATATCCCCTATATATTCAATTTCAAGAAATTGTACTTGCCATTATGTCAAGCACAAGTGAAGTGATGCCTATCCATCATGCAAGTTGTTCCTGTTAATGACAGGCTGCTTTTTTGTTGTTTTGCATGTGATAACTTTGATTTTGCCTATTGAGAAATGGGACATATTATGTGATTGGTCTGTCTCTGTCCATCCATCTGTCTCTCTGTCCATCCATCTACATTTTTTTTTGTCTGGAACTTTTTTTTGTCGTCTTTCAACTGATCTTTTCCTAACATGACATGAATAATAACCAAAATAGGAACCTGTGCACCTGTGATTTTGAGGTTGATCGGATAAACCCTTCTAAAGTTATGGCCCAATGTACTTAATTTTCACTGCTTTCTGAAGTATGTAAACTTCTTTTTGTTTAGAAGTGTTCTCACTCATCTTTCAACTGATCTTTTCGAAACTTGGCATGAATAATAACCCCAATAGGAACCAGTGCCCCTGTAATTTTGAGGGTAACTGGATTAACTCTTTCTAAGTTATGGCCCTAAGAACTGAGAATTTTCAGTGCTATCTTAAGTCCGTAAACATTTTTTTTGTTTGGTTGTTTTCTCATTCAAATTTTAACAGACCTTTTCCAAACTTTGCATGAATAATAAACAATAGAAATCTGTGCACCTGCACTTTGGAGACTCATCTGATTAACCCTTTTCAAAGTTGTGGCCAGGTGGACTTGGATTTTTCACCGCTACAAAATTGCTGCAACTTGAATTGCTCAATGGGCATATTTAGCCATGCCAGGTGTTGCTCTTGTTAATTCTTTTTCAAGCATAAGCTTGTTCCAATGAGGGCTCAGATGATATGGTATTACAAGTTGAAAGTTTTTGAAAAATTTGAGAAGAAAATAATCAAAATAACAAATTTTTGATATGTGCATTGGGTAAAGGGTTAAGATACCATGGATAGACTGTCGCTTAGTGGTTACAGCATTGGTCTTCAGACCCATGGTTCGGTAACCGGTTCTCATCAGATCACCGATGTTAAGCAACGTTGAGCCTGGTTAGTCCTCGGATGGGTAACCATCTGAGTGATCGATTTGGACTCCAGCATTTTGTCCTTGGGCAAGGCACTTAACTCCTATTGCCCACATGGGGGCACGATGACGCCGTGTACTGAGGCATACTGCACATTGATGGTGCGCATGTCTTCAACCAATCTAACCCTGCCTGTGCTACAGTGTGGAGTTACGATGTTGGGGAGCTGGCAGCTGCTCGTCGTTGCTCGGTGGTTCTCTCCGGGTACTTCGGCTTCCTCCACCCGTCAAACTGTCACGGTCATGATTAGCCATTGTGCATAAGTATGTGACCTTAAACACCAATAAATAAACAGACCCATGGTTTGATCCCCACCAGGGTAAAAGTGTTGTGTCCTTGTGCAAGGCATTTAATCCTGATTGACCACGTGGAGACTCGTTGGCTCCTTGTACAGTAGAATCCTCTTAATTGAATATCCATTTTGCCAATGAAAATTATTCAATTAACAGGAGTATACAACTAACAGGAATTTGGTCAGTTTCCTGTGTTCTGTAGGTAAACTGAGCATTTATTCTATTATATCTTGTTTGACAGAGCTCATAGAGCTCTGTCAAACAAGATATAATAGAATGAATGCCTGTATTGGATGTAGTGAGGCCAAAAAGGTTGATAAATAAGGGGAATCTGGTGTGTGTCACAGTAATTTTTTCGACATATTACAAAAATTTATATACAATTAACAGGAGTTTACTCTATAACCCATATGCAATTAACAGATCAAATTTGTACTAAAGGTATGGTAAATGGTTTTGTGTTTGAAAATTATATTCAGTTAACAGGGATATACAATTAAGAGATATCCAATTAAGTGGGCTGCACTGTACTAAGGAATATTGCACATAATCCCGATTGCCCACAAGAGAGCATGATGGTACTGTGTTTAAAGCATACTGCATATTGATGTTGTCCTTGTCTTCAACCAGTGCTTGCACTGCTTGTTTGGAGCCTGAAGGTTGCTTGGTGGTTCTCTCCAGGTACTCCAGCTTCCTCCACCTGTAAAACTGTCCGGTCTGAGGTGACCCTTTCTGTCAAAAGTGTCCATGAACCCCAATAAATAAATACCATGAAAGTCTATTATTTATGTTAACCCTTTACCCAATGTAACGACCAAAACCAGCCAGCGTTATTCTAAGAAATCGCCAATTAATTTTCATTTTTTGTCTCAAAAACATAGGTTATGACCACTCGTTTGAATGATCTCATCGAGCTTGTTCCAATGAGGGGTCATAACCTATGTTTTTGAGACAAAAAATTAGTTATTCAAGAATTTTTTTTGCAAGTGTCGTCTGCTTTTCATGTTAGGTAAAGGATTAATACATGTACATTATTGTCTGTGATATAGTGTTGTCAGTGTTAATTTAAATCAATGAATCACACGATCAGTTTGTATAATTAACTGTACAGAGACAGTATAGTCACCATGAGCAGTGATTTCCACGCACGTATTTACCAGGTAATAAAAATCAACAACAAAATTTAAATTAATGAAGCACCAGGTTGTACCCGGAGCTTCATTCATTAAGTAAATTTTTTATGATTATTCCTGTAATTAGTGTTTGGAATATAATATTATTGTGTTTGTGGAAATATTGTACACATGTGGAAAGTGATCAGTCCACAACGGCTGTACTGTACTTAATACATGTAATGCCCCACCAGAGTTATTTTTTCTCATGACTTAATACTTATGAAAATTTTGCTGTAAATATTTTTTGTGAAATTGTTATTTCATGAGTACTTAATAATCATGTGGCTAAAAACTGAAAATTGTGTTTGAGTCAGAATATATATGTATACTTTCAATTATTGCTATAGAAATGTTTTTGTTTTAAAGTTATGTGCTACATATACATGTATAAGACAGCTTCCTTGTTTTGCCTCTATGAATGCTGACCTTTACCCATAAAAAACAGTGTTGACAACATACATACACGTATGCATGTACAATGCATCAAATGATGTGTTATTACAAAACCAAACATGGATGCATAAGGGGTGGGGCAGGGGTGGTGATGGTGGGTGGGCATAGGGTCATCCAGTGCCCTTGTACCCCTATATTTTAAAACTCAAATTCTTTTGCAAGTACCAAGACCGGGTGACTCAATATTATCCAGTGTAACATATTGACATCCACTATCTGGTCGGGTCTTCAATTGTATGAGCTTTGGACGATGAGAGGGGATGAGCTTCCCCCAAATTGCAGCCAACCACAAATGAAATGTGGCACTTCCAAACCCAACCAAACTGGATCTGCCACTGAATACACTCACAGAGTGAATTTTCCACCTAAATGAAAAATATCAAGCACTGTCCAAAAGTATAAGAACCACAAGCAGAGTTTCAGCTAATGAACCTCCAGGTCTGTTGGTATAAACTTTTATTACATGCGTGTTCTGTGAAATCCCCATCTGCAGCAACTCTAAACCATGTGGAAAATGAAAATCTGCTTTGCACATATGTGCGGAATGGAAATCGTTATCTGCCTATTTTTAAATAGAAGCGAAATTTCACTGGAATTTTCTACAAATCGTGCAACGCAATTACAATTTGAATCGCTAGCGATAGCTGAAAATTGTCCCCTGAATTCCCATGTGTTCTTCCGCACTGGCACTTGTGACATATTGATTAACCCATTCACATGAGAGTGTCATTCTGTGTATTAGTTGTGCTTTTTATGCTATACGCAGAACATGAGTTATCAATTTAGGCCTATACAGGTTGGCTGAACACGATCATTTAGTTCACCTCGCATTCACCCCAAAAGAATTAAGGTAATCAATTTTTAGCTGGTTTTTGAGATTGTTTATTCAAATTTTCGTTGTATTGATTTGTTAACTCTTCTCGAGTGCACGTAGTAAACCCTGTAAGTGGCACTACAATTTTAGTCAGTATCGGGAATAATCTCATGAGTGTGGATCTGAAAGTTTTATTTTTCACGAGCGCTTGCACAAGTGAAAAATAATATTTTCAGGTCCACACAATGAATTTCTTCAGTAGCTTCCTAAATGACGTTACGCTTTGGCACGTGACGCCGCCTTGAAGGAGTGATCAGCAGATCTTTGTTATTGTCTTGAAACTGTTTGCAGAGAATTGGGCTGAATATTGTGCAGTAAAATGTCACATAGCATATAACAAAAAGAAAATCTATGATATTTTAGTAAATATCGGGAATTATCTCATTCGTATGGACCTGAAAGTATTATTTTTCACTCGTGCAAGCGCTTCTGAAAAATAAAACTTTCAGGTCCACACTCATGAGATATTTCCCAATATTCACTAAAACAGCGTAGATTTCCTCAAAAATAAATAACTTCAGTCATCATCTACTTTATGATAAAACTTTGTGTTCTTTCATTTTGGGTATGAAGTGCTGTGATGTAAAGCACTGTGATTCTCTGGTAGCTTCTTTGGAAGTGACCACAATATTCCCCAGCCTATGTATTCTTGCCATTTTGTAAGGACTTGATCAAATTTTGAAAAAAGAATCTAAGTCAATCAAATGCTATACACAATTGGAAGTGAAGCAGTGCATGTTTACTGTTGTAAACAACTTTTGTTTTACTGGTAAAATATGACCCTGTCTCCTTTACTTGAGGTGGTAGACCTCTAAAATGGCAACATGGGAATAAACGATTGACTAAATTTAAATTTATCTCCATGTTGTGATCCAGAATAACCATTGTGCAGAAATATACGACCTTAAACTTAGCCAATAAATAAATTAAATATTTCCATCCTGTAACAAATCCCTGGAGTGTGATTCTTCTGAAGTGAGCAGCATAAGAATAAACGGTTGGTTAAACTTCACTTAGAAACTTGTGTTGAGTTGTGCACGTGGTCAAGGTAGACCTAAAGATGTAGAAAGTAACATTAAACACCAAAAAACCTTAATCTGTGGCTTTGCCACCTTTTTGTAGGTGTATTACCACCACAGCACTCACTGCAAAGAATTTCCTCTTTGCACACCTCAGAAAAGCATCATACCACAAATTATTTTTATTGTCGACTGTGGCCAATTGTTGGCAGCCCTTTTCCCATGGCATGTTTTTTCGCATCTTCAAACATTTGAATTTTCAATTAACTCTTTCTCAATGCAGACAGTATCAAAATTTATTATTTTAATTATTATTTAAAAAATTTTTCAAAACAAATCAACAAAACCATATCATGTGACCCCTCATTGGAATGAGCTGATTCCAGTGAGGGGTCACATGATATGGTTTTGTTGAAATCATTTTGAAAAACAATTTTTTTCTTGTGCTCAGTTTGTAAATTATGTGGGGGATGTGGTTGATTAATTAGGTAAAGGGTTAACCTTCATTGTATTTATTTATTGGTGTTTAAGGTCACATATTTATGCACAATAGCTAATCATGACCGTGACAGTTTTACGGGTGGAGGAAGCCAGAGTACCCTGAGAGAACCACCAAGCAACGGCGAGCAACTGTCAGCTCCCCAACATACCAACTCCGCACAAGCAGGGTTAGCATTGGTTGAAGACAAGTGCACCATCGACGTGCAGTACGCCTTAGTACACAACGCCACTATGCCCCCACTTGGGCAAGCCTGAACATAAGCAACATGTCATTTGCCAAATAAGGTCCCCAGAGGGTGAATTTGCTGATACTATCCCATACAGTGAGCCAATTTATCCTCTAGGTACATCTTTCTGTTTTGGCTTCAGACCTTGATTCAGACTGACTTCACAGAGAGTAAATTTTGTGATGCTACCCTGCTGTGCAGGGTAGCATCACCAAATTCACCCTCTAGGGACCTCATTTTGCAGATGACAGTCTGCTTATTTTCAGACTTGCACGCGGGCAATGGAGATGAAGTGTCTTGCCCAAGGACACAACGCAGTTGTCGCATGTGGGAGTCGAACTGAGGACCTCTCGGCTTGCAGCCTGCACCTCTACCTACTGAGCCACCGCGCTCCCCAACCTTCTATGTATAGTTGATCAAAACTAAACCACACTATGAAAACCGGTGTATTTTATTCAGTTATAAGTTGGTTACATGTAGAGACTTGCTTATGGTGTGCTTGTTTGTATTGTCACCAGATTATGCTGATTCACTGGGCCCCACTTTAAGTGATTTATGCAAATTTGAATAAGTTGTCTTAACATATAATTTTCAAACACTAAACCATTTTAACTTTCCTAAATTATACTTTTGACTGATTAAATGCATACAAGTTACATGTAGAGAATAAATCTTATTAACCCTTTACCTAACAAATCTGCCACATCCACCCACGTAACTGACAAGTTCATAAGTTGAAAAAAAAAATTTTTCAAAAAATTTCAGCAGACCCATATCAAGCAACACCTCATTGGAATGAGCACATTGAGCTCGTTCCAGTGAGGGGTCACATGATATTGTTTTGTTGAAATATTTTGAAAAATTTGAAAAAATGATATTTAAAAAAAACAAATTTGGACATTGTCTGCATTAGTTAACCCTTTACCCAATGCAGCCGATATCAAAATTTATTATTTGAAAAATCATTTTTTAACATTTTTCAAAAAATTTCAACAAAATCATATCATGTGACACCTCATTGGAACGAGCTCGATGAGCTCCTTCCAAAGAGGGGTCACATGATAAAGTTTTGTTGAAATTTTTTAAAAATAATGTTTTTTCAGATGCTAAATTTTTATATTACGCGGGCGGATGTGGGCAATTTGATGGGTAAAGGGTTAAAGTATTAATTGAATAAAAAATTTTGTGACTCATTGGGAAGTTATTCTGACAACTACCATTGAATAGCCAAGGTTTTTACCTGCGTCGCCAGCGGCAGAGTAGGTCTAGTAACCGCTCGACTCCATCCGTCCGTCCGTCAGTCCGTCTGAAACACTTCTTCCATCAAAGTTTTCTTGGCTTCTATGATAGGGAATGATTTTATATTTGGTCTGCTGCTTCATAATGATGAGTTGTATCGTGTGTCTAATTTTCAGATCTGCCGTGCAGCCATTGCATGCAGCGACGCAGGTCCAGACCCGGTATTGGTCTTGGCTTGTTGAGATAGTAATTCCAATATATAGATGATATCTACTCTATTTTAGTGAATATTGGGAATTATCTCATTCTTGTGGACCTGAAAATATAATTTTTCACTCAAGTATGTGGACATGAAAGTTTTATGAAAAATAATATTTTCAGTTCCACCCGAGTGAGATAATTCCCAATATTCACTAAAAAAGTGTAGATTTTCTTTTTATTATATGCTACATGTATGTGACATTTTACTGCTCAATATTCAATCCAATTCGACTGCACACACATACATTTCAAAACAATAACAAAGATCAGCTGATCATCCTTTCAAGCCTTTTCTAGCCAAATCTCTCAAACATAAAAATAATCCCACTTTCCCATGATTATTTCACCAACTAATTGTTCAACTCACAGACAAAAATGAAATTTAGGAATTGTAGTTCTGCAAATGAGAATATTCTCATATTTTTAATTAATGTTAATTTTATAAACATTTTAAATGTCAATTTACTACAAGGAATTTGGAATTGAGTGCACTGACTCAACAAAAAAACCCTTCCTGTGTGAATCATTCAACAAGGTTTTTTGGAAAAGTTCCCCAATTCAAGGCTCAATATCACTCTCAGGGTCACACTTATTGTACATCTAATTTTTTTACTTTATTATTATTATGCATCTAATTTTTCAGTCATAGAATCACCAGAACGTCGTGGAATAGCATGAACTTCTGGTAAAGCCAACCAGTCCTGGCAATCTAGAAAATCAAGGAGTGCAAAACAATTGCCCTCCTCAGATTGCTTGGCAGTGCAATTGCACCTGAAATTTTCAATGCCAAAACATGTATGCTATTTTGGTTATATTCATTTCAAGGTATTAATATTGTGACTAAATAATTGTGCTACATTCAGCTACATAGTGGAAAAATTGGCACTCACATCTTCTCATTATACAAGATGTTGCATTCAATTGTTATGTGACCGTCTTCTACACTCAAAATGTATCGAAATGCGACACAGAATGGGCCATGAATTATTGCGAATCAATACAACATTGACAGAGCATCCCCTGAGTTCCAGTATGCTCTCTGTGCCAGAGGTAACACATTGGAACTCAGGGGACAAAATGATAATAGATTTTAAAGGCAGTCCCAAACAGGTCTGGTATTCCAGAAAATCAAGGGATGCAAAAAATTGCCCTCCTCAATTTTTTCTAGGTGTGCAGTAGGCGTGCAGCACTCCTGCATTCCTAAAGAATGCCAAGCCTGGCCAGCACTGAATCGCTTGTAACAGTATTGAAGGTGAAGTGATGGGCCAAAGCTTGATGTCATTCAGGAAGCTACTGAGGGATATGCCTCGTTATCCATCAAGTAGATGGATATAGAGAAATATCTTTTAGATAATTTGCGATAATTCACAGGCTAGCATATAATAAAAGCCATTAATCATATTTTGTTTAGCAGAGCCTCATGAGCTCTGCCAAACAAGTTATTATAGAATAAATGTTCAATTTATCATCAGAAGGAATGTACCTGTAATAGTGACCAAATGGGAGTGTTGTGGTTCATAGGATAGAGCTTTGGACTTGAAACCCAAAGGTCGACTATTTGATCCTTACCCGAACCATCTGCACTGTGTCCTAAGACTCTTAAGTCTTTACATGCTGTTTGCAGACATTCATGCCCAAGATGGGAAATCTCCTGCCAACAAGGTAAGAATAATTCCCTAACATCATTGTGCAAAATTCCAGAAACGACTCTAACCGACTGACCGTTCATGTGGTTTTGGGATGGCTAACCGAACGTTTGGTTACGTAAAAATTCTTGGGAAGCTGCTTTTTTCTCATTAACCCCTTGAACACTTGTATCTTCCATGCCATTTAAATGGCAGAATTGGAAGAGTCCATATCCTTTATTTGGGGGTAGAGCAATTAATATTTTCAGCGTGCAGCCTGAAGGCTGCACATTGAAAATGTTAATTGTTCTACCACACACGTTCACTTAGTAGCCATCCTACTTAATGAAATTATGATGTATCGTGTTGCTGGGACGGAAAAGTGGTCTCTCGTGTTGAAAGAGTTAACAAGTATTCATATATTGTGTGGAATTGAAATATATATACAGCCACTCTAGGCAAAAGTCTACAAATTTACCAAGGCACAAGAAAGGCTGATTAAGTTACTCAGACTTTACCATTCAAGATGCAATTATTGGCTAACCGGTCATCCGTTCATGTAGATTTAAATTTGCATGACCACCATGCGAACAAAATGAGTGTTCTCCTCAAATTTTGCACAATGGAACATTTAACCAAATTTTTCCCCTATAAATTGAATTGACTTTTTGACCAAGAATTTCGAGAGTTAACTTTCGATGAATTTTTTATCAAATCTAGTCGTGGCTGCCTCACAGCAGCCACGACTGGATATATTGAAAAATGTTTTGCGAATGTTTTGCGAATACCGAGCAGGATAAGAGTTAATCCTAATTGTCCACTTGGGGGCATGATTGTGCTGTGTACCATTTGTACATGTACATGATTCACTTGCCTTCAATTGCTGCAAAGCTTCAAATTCTGCTTGTACCGGGTTAGTAAGGGGAGAGTCTGACCATTGCTTGCTACTGCTTGGTAGTTCTCCCTGGGTCAGAAATGTCAAGCTGATGAATTGTAGAATTATTTCTGAGCAAAAATAGTGTCGAGCCCAGTTAATTGGATGGATGACCATCTGAGCGATCAATTCGGACTACCGCGTTGTGTCCATGGGCAAGGTACTTAACCCCGATTGACCACATGGGGGCACGATGACGCCGTGTACTAAGACATACTGCACGTTGATGGTCTAACCCAGCCTGTGCTGCAGTGCGGAGTTATGATGTTGGAAAGTCGGCAGCTGCTCGTCATTGCTTGGTGGTTCTCTACAGGTACTCGAGGCTTCCTTCACACGTAAAACTGTCACGGTCATGATTAGCCATTGTGCATAAGTATATGACCTTAAACACCAATAAATAAATAAATAGCCCCTTCCCTCATTATAGCCCACTTTATATTAAAACAGGTGTCCAGTATCATGAGCTCTTTCAGATACATAAACTGTTTTGCTATCCGTGTATTTTTTCCAAGAGTGTACAAAATAGCCAATTTTTTTTGTCTTTTCACCTAGACTCTCAGGTTGGGTTGTCGCTTCTCATTGAAATTGAGCATGAAGATTGCATTATGGGAAATGCTTTCAAATTAGTTTCCAATGATGTTTTTCTTACATCATTTTCTGAAGTTACCCCCTTTGCTTGATTTGGAAAATTTTTTGAATTTACCCATCCCATGTCTGTTCAGATCATAACTTGAACATTAGTGTTTGGATATTGATGAAATTTCATGCAGGTATTCAGTATGATTTTTTTGCTGTCAATATATTTTTCTCCATGAGTTATGACCCTTAGAGTATACAAAAGAGCCAGTTTTTGTCTGTTCTTTCATCAGAGTTACGGTCCTTACTTTGTAAAATTTTGAGTGATTTTTTTTGTTCATTTATGCTTCATTGGTCTTGGTCCAGCACTGCAGTAGGGGTAAGGGGGTGGGGGGGGGGGTAGGGGGGTTATGAATTGCATTCAGCAATAGCTTTTGTTTCCCAATGGATACTGCAGGAAGCAGAGCCATACTTAATCGCTGTAATAACGAGTTCACTACCATAATAAGACGTGAAAGAAAACTATGGGACATGGAGCAGTGTTTGGTAACTGTGCAAAACATGTTCTGTTTTACTTTGCGAAAGGACCTAGTAAAGTATGCCCTGATGTGAGAGTCCTCCCAAATCCTCCCAATAGTTAGGAATGATGGGATCAGCCATAGATGTTGAGAGTGACCTTAATTAACCCTTTACATATCTTGAAAGGCAGATGACTCTTGCTAACAAAATTCTTGAATGACTCTTTTTTTTCAGCTCATCTCAATGAAAGTCGGGAGCTATTGCCATCACTTGGCATCTGTAGTCCGTTGTTCGTTAGTTTTTGAAACTTGTCTTCTTCAAAACCACTGGACCAAATTCAAACATATATGGCACAGACCATCGTTGGAGTGTACCCTTTCTACTTTGTTCAAATGAAACTGCTGCCATCTTCAGGCTGTGGTTAATGCCCCTAAAGCCTGAAAATCTTCTCATGAACCACCAGAGAGAATGCCGTGATATTTGGTATGGAACTTCTGTTGGTGGTGAAGATTAAACTTTGTTCAAGGGAAGCTTGTAGGTCAATATTTGGGCTCTCTCTGCGAGCATTCCCATTTTGGACTCTACACCCAAAATTTGTATTTCATGAACTGATGGCCTGATTTGAACCAAATTTGGCATGTAGTATAATCTGGTCATAAGTACTTGATTGATGCCTGAAATTTTTTTTTCTCAACCCCGTGGGAATCCAACGAGTTAAAAATTTAAAATAGCAAAAATTCAAACGCCCATCTTTCAAATACTGCTCAGTCCAGAATATTGTTTTTTTTTTATATAGCTTCCTCAGGACCAGTGGAATCAGATGGACCAAAAAAAAATGCTATCAGTTTTATCATGGGGTGCCAAATGGGGATGCCTATTTTAATACTGTTGGCAGTGGGAAAATGCTGAGTCTTTCATCTTTCGCATTTCATTTTTTGTGCGGAAAATATAGCTTATGTCCCCTCATTGGAATGAGCTCAATATGCGCATTCCAGTCAGGGGTCATAAGCTATGTTTTGGAGACAAAAAAAATGAAATAAAAATAATGAAAATTGAATGACGATTTTTTTGCAAATAGCTCGTTATGGCCGTTGCATTGGGTCAATTGTTAAACGCCAATAAACACATATGAACAGAAACTGGTATAATGTGATCTGAGAACCAATGCCGTAGAGGTGTGTAAATGTGGACAACATTGGTATAAACAATTTGATGAATTTGACTTTATACATGTATTGTGGTTATGATATAGCTATAGATGCTGAAAGTGATCTGTAAGATACAGGTGTGTAGTGACTTATTGGTTAGAGCATTGGACTTCAAATTGAAAGGTCAACAGTTCATTCCTGACCCACACCGTTTGCGTTGTTTTCTTGGGAAGGCGCCTAACCCTTTACCCAATGAATGGCCCACATCCGCCCATGTAATATGCAAATTCAGCAGCTGAGAAAATATTATTTTTCGAAATATTTCAACAAAACCATATCATGTGTCTCCCTCTTTGGAACGAGCTCGTTCCAGAGAGGGGTCACATGATATGGTTTTGTTGAATTTTTTTGAAAAGATTTAAAAAATAATATGTAAAATAATAAATTTTGAAATTGTCTGCGTTAGGTAAATGGGTAATCCTGATTGCCCATGTAAGGACACAATGTTGCTGTGTACTAATCACTACAAACTCTGTTTGTTCCAGTTTAGTAAGTTGAAGTGTCTGATAGTTCCTCGCCACTGCTAGGCAGTTCTTTCCGGGTATTGGCTTACTCTGCCATGTGTGGGACACAATGGCACTGTAAACTAACACATACTGCATTTCGATGATGCACTTGCATTCAAACTCTACAAACCCTGTTTGTGCCAGTTTAGTAAGTGGAAGTGTCTGATAGTTGCTGGCCACTGCTAGGTAGTTCTCTCCTAGTATTCTTGCTTCCTCCACCATGTGTGGGACACAATGGCACTGTGTACTAACACATACTGCATTTCGGTGATATGCATGCCTTCAACCACTACAAACCCTGCTTGTGCCAGTTTTATAAATGGAATTGTCTGATAGTTGTTTGTCACTGCTAGGTAGTTCTCTGGGTACTCCGGCTTCTGGTCCTGGTTGTTGAAAGGTTAGTTACACCCCAATAAACAAACATTTGTAGGACAAATAAACAAACAAACAAGCCCTGCTCCTCTCTCTGTTCATTTATAATTTATTCAGCAACCGCTTGATTCTTCTTCACACAAAAATTTATTGTAGAGTTCAGAAAAATGCTTTACAGTCAAGTGGAGTGAGTGCAGGGATGGATCCAGAGCCTATTTGATACTCGTTACAGGTATGGGTGCCCAAACTGTGGAGCCCAAATGTCCCCAAATTCCTGCTGGAAAATATCATTCAACTTTGAAATCTACCAGTTTGAAGCAATTATTTTCAATATTTAGTAGAAATTTATACATATGTAGCTGATAAAAGGCACTTCAAGACACATGCAGTGGTCTAATCATCTGTATTAACACACCTCAATTTATTTGGGAACATTCTCAATTGAATTTGAAAAATAGGTGTCCCCCCCAAAAATTCCTGGATCCATACCTGGAGAGTTCTTTATTTTTCATGAACCATCTCTTTCGACATTCTACATCTGTTAGCCTATAACCAATGACTTGAAAAGTATAGTGGAACCCTGTTAATTGAATAGCTGCTTTGCTGGTGAAAATTATTCAATTAACACATGTATTCAGTTAACTGGGATTGGATCACTCTTCTGTATTTTAGAGATAAACCAAATGTGTATTCTATTATATCTTGTTTGACAGAGCTCATGGAGCTCTGTCAAACAAGACATAATAGACTAAATGCCTGTAATTGATTTACTGAGGCCAAATAGGTTTATGAACAAGCAGAATTTAGTTACTACCAAGATAATTTCTCAACTTTCTACAAGATTTTTTTATTCAGATATTTACTTACTTATTGAAGTTTAACAACACTTCCGACAGCCAGGGTCACTTCGTGTCAGACAGTTGTGCAGGTGGAGGAAGCCGGAGTACCTGAAGAGAACCACCAGGCAATGGCAATGAACTGTCAGTCTCACCAACGTTCTAACTCCACACAAACAGAATTAGCAATGGTTGAAGACAGGTGCACCATTGACGTGCATTATGCCTTAGTATGTGTCAGCATGCCCCCTGGTGGGCAATTGGGATTAAGTGCCTTGCCCAAGGACACAATGCAGTCACCCCTGGCAGAGATTGAACTGTAGGCATCTCAGTTTAAAGTTCCTTGCCATAACCACTGAGCTACCTTACTTAGCATGCTCTCTATTTTATCCAGTTAACATGAGTTGGCATTCACTCTGTACCCCATATGCATTTAACAGGTCAAATTTGAACTGAAGGGATGCGAAATGGTTTTGTGTTTGGAAGTTTAATTCATTTAACAGGGTTATTCAGTTAAGAACTACTAAATTAAGTGGGCTCCACTTTTGTACACTGCTTCAGAAATCCGAGTATGGTGTTCTAATTATTTGCACTGGTAAACTGTTGTGTACAAAGATTTCTCCTTGCAGTGCATTTACCAACTGTTATCAGCTGAGCAGAAAAGTAACTAAAGAGAATTTGTAAAGTGTTTGGTAGAGAATGCCTGGTATTGTTGGCTTACTGGAAATAAGGTCATATAACACTCCAACATAAAAGTGTATGTGCATTGTTAACTGATAGAGGGCCAAATTATTTTCAGTTGTCAAAATTTGTAAGGGGGGGGGGGGGGGGGGGGGGGGTTCCCCACCAGAAGTTTTGTCGGAAATTTTTTGGGACCATTTTTAGGCGAATTTATGCCTAATAACATTAAAATGCTGGCTTTGGGGATAAAAACATGCCATTTTGGGTAAAAAAAGACCAATTTTCAGATTCTTTCTGTTTGTTTGGGTTTTTGTTGTTGTTACACTGTTGGAAAATTTTTGGTCTGTCGGGAAATTTTGGGCTTGCCCCTCCCACAGCGAAAAGCTATCTATTCCACTGCCAAAACCGGCCAGCGCTATTCTAAAAAATCGCCAATTAATTTCATTATTTTTTCTTTTTTTGTCTCAAAAACATAGGTTATGACCCCCGTTTGAATGATCTCATCGAGCTTGTTCCAATGAGGGGGTCATAACCTATGTTTTTGAGACAAAAAATGAAAAAAATTTGTTATTCAAGAATTTTTTTTGCAAGTGTCATCTGCTTTTCCTGTTAGATAAAATGGTTAACAACACTTTCGTTAGCCAGGGTCAGTAACATTTGTTCATTTATCTCAGACTTGTTACAGTTTATCAGAGAGTGCCTACATGCGAATTTCAGTCCAAAGGTAAAGTGGAGTACATCCACAGAATATGAAGCCTTTAAGTTGTGGTACCCGCACTTCAGCATGGATCCAAATTTGAGCTTCCAGCACCGGCTCATTGTTAGCACTTTCGACTTGACCTCAAGAAGTTGATGGCTTTATTCTTACCCAAGTCATCTGTATTGTTTCATTGGATATGCTCGCATCACATCCAGGTATAGCAAGCTTTACACGTAAACTTGTTTAGCTCCTGTGGGGCTCCAGAGAAGTAGAGCACTGCATGTTTACTATGGTAAACAAGTTCTGTTTTACTGGTAAACTAGAACGTGGAGAAGTGGGCAATATAGGTATAAATGATTGGCTGACATTATATTTGTATTGTAGTTGTGATAAGGTCCTAGATGCTGAAATTAAAGCTAGTTTATTTATTAATTTATTTGTTAGGGTTTAATGGCACTTTCAACAGCCAGGATCATCTCGTGTCAGACAGTTTTATGGGCGGTGGAAGTCAGAGTACCTGGAGAGAACCTCTGATGAATGGCGAGCAACTGTCAGACTCCCCAACCTACTAACTCTGCACAAGTAGGGTTAGTGTCTATTTGAAGACAAGTGCACCATCTGTGTGCACAAGCCAGAAAATAAGCAAACTGTCATCTGCAAAATGAGGTCCCCAGAGGGTGAGCTTTCTGATGCTACCCTGCACAGCAGGGTTGCATCACTAAATTTATCCTCTGTGAACCTCAATCTGAATCAGGGTTTCAAAACTAAACAGAAAGAGGTACCCAGAGGATACATTGGCTCACTTAATGGGATAGCATCATCAAATTCACCCTCTGGGGACCTCATTCTGCAAATGTCAGACTGCTTATTTTCAGACCTGTGTGTGGAGTGTGCCTTAGTACACATTGCCACCGTGCCCCCACATAGACAATCACGATTAAGTGCCTTGCCCAAGGACACAATGCAGTTACCCCTGACGGGGATCGAACCATGGACCTTTTAGTTTGAAGTCCAATTCTGTAACCACTGATCCACTGCCCTCCCTGAAATTAACCTTAAACTCCATTACATAAATTAACTAGAAGCCGAGTGCTGGAAGCCCCTATCATGGTTCTAGTGAAAGTGCTGAAAGCCAATTTAGTGGCTTCACACTGTATACCCCATGGCATGCTCTCTTCTCAGCAGTAGGAAAAATTGTTTACTTGAAATTGTTCAATTACAATTTATTGGAGAGTACCTTTTTTGGCACTCACCAATCAATTGTAACAAAACCATTTTTAGCTCAACTTTGGCAAAGCCAAATTTGAGCTTATGCCATGGCCAGTCGTTCGTCTGTCTGGCTGTCTGTCCGTACGAAACTTCTAGGGTACCTTTGTTATGACTGTGGGACGAGAACGAGTGTTTTGGAGTGCGGTCCAAAATTCAAGATGGCTGCCAGCCGCCATTTTGTACCGACGATGCAGAAATCTGTTTTTTGTACAGAACTTCCATATGAAAGCTCTGATTCGAATAATTTTTTGTATGAATGTTTAGTACCATGAGATACATCACATATCATACGAGGTTTTTTTCTCGTGCTTAAATTATGCAAATTAGACTAACTTTGATTTATTTAGTGTTACTTTCAGCACTGTCAGTGCAAATGCCAATACGGCTCGGGCTAGAGGCCGCATTTATGAACCAATCTTTACGAAACTTCTTGAGTACCTTTGTTATCACCGTGGGATGAGACGAGTGTTTTGGGGTCCGGTCCGAAATTCAAGATGGCCACTGGCAGCCATTTTGTTCAAAATTAGGGGCAATCAGATTTTTGCGCAGAACTTCCACATGAAAGCTCTGATTTTATTAATTTTTTGTATGAATGTTTAGTACCATGGGATACTTCACATATAATACAGGTTTTTTTCTCGTGCAGAAATTATGCAAATTAGATAAACTTTGATTTTTTCAGTGCTACTTACACACAGTAAGTACACATGTCAATGCGGCTCGGGCTAAAGGTACCTCTGTTATCACCTTGGGATGAGAACGAGTGTTTCTGAGTGCGGTCCGAAATTCAAGATGGCTGCCAGTGGCCATTTTGTACCGGAATTAGGTCTAATCAGTTTTTTGTACACAACTTCTATACGGCTCAGGCTAGAGGCTGTTTTTATGAACCGATCTTTACGAAACTTCTTGTGTACCTTTGTTATTTTATCAATAAAATCTTGCCCGACTTAGGTTCCCATTGGTGGGAGCTTGATACCTTTAGAAACGAATACTCATGTTACAAATCACTTTTTTAAAAATAATTTAGTACTCCTATCAATAAAGCTTACTGGGTCTTGACAGTTGTCAAGAAATTCTTCTATGCCTCTACTTGTAAGTCGGAGGGCTTGGTGGTGACTTTAAATCGGGTATCGGCTGCCTGCGTGGGTTGCTACAACCTGAGTAGAAAACATTCATGGGAGACTTTAACAATTGTCTATTGACTTTGGTCACATTTGCACCTGTTGTGAGATCAGAAGCCTTCAAGGTTAATAGAAGAACTGAAATATTATGGACTGATCGGATCAGCCATCACATTAACATATCAACATTTTTTATTTTAAATATTTAAAAAAGTAAATTTCACAAAATTTCCACAAAAACCATATCATGTAACCCCTCATTGCAACAAGCTTGATGTTTGTTTCACTGAAAATGAACACGCCCTAATATTCATATTTGTTATTATTACACTTTAACCCTTCACCTAACATGAAAAGCAGATGACACTTGCAAATAAAATTCTCAAATAGCTAATTTTTTGCTTCAAAAACATAGCTTCTGGCACCTCATTGGAACAGGCTCCATGAGCTCGTTCCAATGAGGGGCCATAAGCTATGTTTTTGTGACAAAAAAATGAAAAAAATAATGAAAATTTGAATGGTGATTTTTCTGAAAAGTGCTGGCCGTTTTTGGCCGTTACATTGGGTAAAGGGTTAAAATGTTTTACCCATCTCACACGGTATCAAAATTTATTATTAGTCCCCTACGGGAACCGTAAGGGTACGTCCATCCGTCTGTCTGTCTGTCTGTTTTTTTTTATGTTACCACCTCTACCTCCAACATGCTTTAAGCTACACTTTTCATATTTGGTACATGGATAAATGGTTTTGAGGGGATGATGCACGCTCAAAATTTTTTTTTCAAAATCGAAGATGGTGGAATGGCGGCCATTTTTGTTGTGTTTTTTAAGCTTTTTTTCTCTATTTTCATGTTACCACCTCTCCCACCAACATGGTTCAAGCTACACCTTTCATATTTCGTACATGGATAAATGGTTCTGAGGGGATGATGCACGCTCAAAATTTTTTTTCAAAATCCAAGATGGCGGAATGGCAGCCATTTTTGTTGTATTTTTTAAGCTTTTTTTTCTCTATTTTCATGTTACCACCCCTCCCACCAACATGGTTCAAGCTACACCTTTCATATTTGGTACATGGATAAATGGTTCTGAGGGGATGATGCATGCTCAAAATTGTTTTTTCAAAATCCAAGATGGCGGAATGGCGGCCATTTTTGTTGTGTTTTTTAAGCTTTTTTTCTCTATTTTCATGTTACCACCCCTCCCACCAACATGGTTCAAGCTACACCTTTCATATTTGGTACATGGATAAATGGTTCTGAGGGGATGATGCACTTTCAATATTTTTTCTTCAGAATCCAAGATGGTGGAATGGGGGCCATTTTTGTTGTGTTTTTTAAGCTTTTTTTCTCTATTTTCATGTTACCACCTCTCCCACCAACATGGTTCAAGCTACACCTTTCATATTTCGTACATGGATAAATGGTTCTGAGGGGATGATGCACGCTCAAAATTTTTTTTTCAAAATCCAAGATGGCGGAATGGCAGCCATTTTTGTTGTGTTTTGTAAGCTTTTTTTCTCTATTTTCATGTTACCACCCCTCCCACCAACATGGTTCAAGTTACACCTTTCATATTTGGTACATGGATAAATGGTTCTGAGGGGATGATGCACGCTCAAAATTGTTTTTTCAAAATCCAAGATGGCGGAATGGCAGCCATTTTTGTTGTGTTTTTTAAGCTTTTTTCTCTATTTTATGTTACCACCCCTCACTCCAACATGGTTCAAGCTACACTTTTTATATCTGGCACATGGATAGAGGGTTGTAATGGGATGTTGCACATTCAATATTTTTTTTCCAAAATTCAAGATGGCACCATGGCAACCATTTCTGTTGTGTTTTTTAAGCTTTTTTCTCTATTTTATATTACCACTGCTCCTTCCAACATGGTTCAAGCTGCACTTTTCATATATGGTACATGGATAAAGGGGTTGTGAGGGGATTATGCATGCTCAATATTTTTTTTTTCAAAATCTAACATCTGTCTGTCTGTCTGTCTGTCTGTCTGTCTGTCTTGTCTGTCTGTCTGTCTGTCTGTCTGTCTGTCTTGTCATTCTGTCTGTCTGTCTGTTTTTATGTTACTACCTCTCCCTCTAAAATGCTTCAAGCTACACCTTTCATATTTGGTACGTGGATAAATGGTTCTGAGGGGATGATGCACAGTCAATATTTATTTTTCAAAATCCAAGATGGCAGAATGGCGGCCATTTTTGTTGTGTTTTTTAAGCTTTTTTCTCTATTTTATGTTAACACCCCTCCCTCCAACATGGTTCAAGCTATGCCTTTCATATATGGTACATGGATAAAGGGTTGTGAGGGGATTATGCACGCTCAATATTTTTTTTTCAAAATCCAAGATGCTTATATACTCGAGTGTCTTCTGTGACAAAAACACCTTATGTCACAAAAGCACCGTAGGGGACTAATACCACCTCGGTGGTCAAACACTTGTTCAAATTTTTTTTCACATTTTTCACAAAATTTCTGCATAATCATATCATGTGTCCATGTCATTGGAATGAACTTGATGAGCTTGTTCCAGTGAAGAGCCACATTATATGGTTTTGTTGGGATTTTCTGAAAAATAATTTTTCAACTGTTCAGTTCTTAAATTACATGTACAAGGATGGATGTGGTTGATTAGAAAAACTAGTTCATTGTCTGTTGACAGTGTTACAGTTAGTGTTTTTTCTGGTAAAATAGTACCTGATTATCAATGCTTGGGGTGGGTGTCCTCTAAAGTTGGCAGCATGGTGTAATATATAAACCATTGGCTATTGACTTTATGCAGTCATGATATAGCTACAGACCAGAGTTCACTATGCCTAGACCCCCTACAAGGTAGAGCTTCTGTGGTTGGGTGGTTTATTATTTTATTTTTTATTTTTGTAATTATTTCTTTGCCATCCAAAGTTCATGTTCTTAGTTTGTTGTAGGCCTTGTAATCTACAGAATAGCATGGGTGGTGGTGTATTTCGTCCCTTGACGCACTCAAGGGACAAAATTATAAATTTTATTAACTTGGGTAAAATATCGAACATAAACCATTTCATTTTTTTTTAAGTTTGCATTGGTTATGAAAAGAGAGCATGCAGCAGCCAAAAGGATCATGCGGAAGGGCTTGAGAAAAAGATTTCTAACTTTTTAGGCCTAACGTAGATATTTTTGGTACAAAACAAAATGCCCATGGTTAGAGTATAAGACCTCAAACTGAGAGGGCCACTGTCTGATCCCGACCAGGTTAACTGGGTTGTGTCCTTGGGCAAGGCACTTAATCCTGATTGCCCACATGGGAGCACAGTGGCATTGTGTACTAAGGCATACTCCACATAGATGGTGTACTTGCTTTTGACAAATGCTAACCCTGCTCATACGGAGTTAGTACGTTGGTGATCCTGCTGCTTGGTAGTTCACTCAGGGTACTCTGGTTTCCTCGACCGATTCATTTTGTGTTTTGCTGCTAGTAAGCCAATGGAGGGGTAGGGAGTATTTTCAGTCTAATCGATTGACTCTAGAGATGGTCTTCCACCCGGTATACCCCCACCGTGGCACACTGCTTAGTGTGAATGACTGAAAAGGGGCATTCAATTTTTCTAAGTTAAAGAAAATCTCATACGGCCACCAGTCGGCCATATTGAAGACGAGCGAGGAAAAAATTATGTCATGCACTTCCCCTCATCATGTTGATGATTTTTGTGAAGTTTCATGAAAATGCAGCTACAACTGTGGAAGTAGTTCGCTTCACAAGTTTAGTAAAAAATATTCCAGTATGGCTGCCAGTCGGCCATCTTGAAACCGAGCGGGAAACAAATTATGTCATGCACTTCCCCTCATCATGTTGATCATTTTTGTGAAGTTTCATGAAAATGCGGCTAAACTGTGGAAGTAGTTCGCTCCACAAGTTTACATGTGTAACGGACTGACGACGACAGACAGACTGACCGGCAGACAAGTTGACTCCTATATACCTCCTCTAAACTTTGTGGGGGTCTAATTATTCAATCGTCTAGGTTTTAATGCTCTATTCTGGAGCTGATTGATGACGGTTTAGGTGTGTTTTACAAATTTTTCACCCACAAAAATGTGTGGGTACAAAGCCAGAGTAAGGTGAGAAAGCCAGCAGCTCAAAGCTATTGTCATATGTTTCATTTTTATTCCCCCGAAAAAAATTTGGGGGAATCTCGCCGTGATGTCTGTCTGTCTGTCTGTCTGTCTGTCCGTCTGTCCGTCTGGGTGTAGACGGAATTCGTGTCCGCTCCATAACTTCTTACAGCCTTCAAGGATATTAATGATACTTGGTATTATTATTGCCCACAACCAGAGGGTGTGTCGCGAATAAGGTTGGAATGGCTATCAAGGCTTTTTTCGGGGGAATCAGCCACCCTTTGGTGGCCATCCTCTAGTTTTAATCAGTCATAAGTTATGCTTCAGTCCATGTGCCATTGGTTGGAGGCATACTGCGTCAATGTGCTCCTCCCAGAGAAAGCAAGGTCAAGTTCACTGTACCATTGTGCCATCTGTGATTACAGGTTTTTGATATTTTCAAATTGTTACATTCTATACTATAAAGCATGTGGAAAAACAGAATTTATTTATTTATTTATTGGTGTTTAAGGTCATATACTTATGCACAATGGCTAATTGTGACCATGACAGTCGTACGGGTGGAGGAAGTCGGATTACCCAGAGAGAACCACCGAGCATCGACGAGCAACTGTCAGCTCCTCAACATTTTAACTATGTTCAAGTTTCACTCAAGCAGGGTTACAGCAGTTGAAGACATGAGCACCATCGATGTGCAGTACGCTGTAGTATATGGCGTTGTCGTGCCCCCTCAAAAACAGGAACCACAACTCTTCACTCACAACGTTTTTCTTCATTAACTGGTCAGGGTGTTAAAAAAAATGAGGGTACCAGAGCAAAATGTTTTCCTTGCTCATGTTTCATATTCAGTCAAATGCAAATAATATTTTCTTTTTATAAATTTGTTCTATTAAAAATTATTGGAGAGTGCCCATGGGCACTCTCCAATAATTTGTAATAAAACAAATTTTGGATAAAAAATTAAGACCACCAAACATAATCTTGCCCGCAACCAGTTAACACAAGGCAACTTTTGGGTGTCAAAATTATAACCAATCAAAGAACATTTGATGCCAAATCAAATTGATTAGTACTATTGGCTAAATTAAGCATGAACACTGCCACAAATGCTGTAATGAAAATTAAATTAAATCTTTGCGGACTGATGTCAGAATATCAGAATTTAAAACTGTAAATATATCCCATAATGCAACTAGGAATTTAAACAATTCAGTCTTGGTTGACAGAGGTCAACAAGCTCTTGTCAAACAAGACTGAATTGGTTAAATTCCGAGTTATATTATTTGAAAAAAATTCTGGTTGAGATCTTAGTATTTTGACATCAGCGGTTACTGGTATGGGGTTAAAGATTGCTTTTAAGTTTGTTTCATATTCCAAATGCATTTATGTAGTTCTCTTTTTTATATCTACTATTTAATATTTTCTCGTTATTCATTGTTATTGACACATTTTATGACATCTGGCAAAAGCTTTTAGAGATTGGCCCTTTCATAAGTCCACTTATAGTTTCATTTTTTTCAGATCTAACATTTAATATTTTCTCATTATTTCTTGTTATTGAAATATATTTGACAACTATAGTACAAGCTTTTATAGATTCATGAATGTTCATTATTGTCCTTACTCAAATAGGAAATATCCTTTACAAACTTTTTTATTGTAACCCCTGTTGCCTTAACCCTTTACCTAACATGAAAAGCAGACGACACTTGCAAAAAAAATTCTTGAATAACTAATTTTTTTCATTTTTTGTCTCAAAAACATAGGTTATGACCCCTCGTTGGAACGAGCTCGTCGAGCTCGTTCCAACGAGGGGTCATAACCTATGTTTTTGAGACAAAAAATGAAAAAAATAATGAAAATTAATTGACGATTTTTGAAAATAGCGCTGGCCGGTTTTGGCCGTTACGTTGGGTAAAGGGTTAAGTCCTTAGATTAATTTTATCTTAATAACTGCTGTATATACGTGTACACAGCTGTAGATGACTTAACAGGTTTTCGACATTATTGTTGGCTGCCAGCACAGGCAGCCAACAATGATGTAAAAACACTACCGTGATGAAAACATCCTGGAAGTAGAGTACTCAAGGAAGAATACATTTGGGACAACTTTTTCAGCGCATTATAAAAAAGGGGCAGTTTGTGATTATATGAAGACGTAAGGATTAACACTCTCTAGTTACAAAATGGCCTTTCAAGTAATTCAGACTTTTTATTAGCTCACCTGCCCTAAAAGGCCATGTGAGCTTTTCTCATCACTTGACGTCCTTCGTCATCCGTAAACTTTTCACATTTTCATCTTCTTCTCTGTAACCGCTGAGCCGATGTGAACCAAACTTGGCAGGAATGGTCTTTGGGAGGTCCTGTACAAACGATCCTCAATTTGTTCCCGTCGGATGAAAAACATGGCTCCCAGAGGCATTCTTTGATTCTGGTTGGTGGATTTTCAAAAATCTTCTCCTCTGAAAGTGCCAGGCCAAATGTTTTGAAACTTCATATAAATGGTGACTGGGACCCCCTCTACCAGCGACCCGCATTTAATGTTGATCGGGTTACAAACATGGCCGCAATTGCGGTTTACAGTTACTATAGAAACGCTATGGGAAATCACATTTTCATCTTCTCTGGAACTACTGAGCCGAGGTGAAAACAAACCTGGTAGGGATAGTCTATGGAAGGTCCTCTACAAACGATCATCATTTTGTTCCCATGGGTTTGAAAACATGGCCGCCAGAGGCATTCTTTGAATTTGAAAAATCTTCTCTGAAACCACAGGGCAAAATGTTGTGAAACTTTGCATGGTTGATGACTGCCCCCCCCCCCCCCCCCACCACCACGATCGATCCTCATTTAATGTTGATTGGGTTGTAAACATGGCCAAAATTGCGGCTTATAGTTACTGTAGAAACCCTATGGGAAATCACATTTTCATTTTCTTCTCTGGAACTTCTGAACCGACGCGAACCAATCCTGACAGGGATAGTCTATGGGAGATCTTCTACAAATGCTCCTCATTTTTGTTACCGTACATTGAAAAACATGGCTGTCAGAAGCATTTTTAGCTAAACTTTGACGTAAGTTAAATTTGAGGTTATGCCATGGCCCGTCGTCCTTCTGTCCGTCAACATTTCAATACGGCTCAGGCTAGAGGCCGTATATATGAACCGATCTTTACCTTTGTTGTCACCGTGGGACGAGAACTAGTGTTTTTGGGTGCGGTCCGAAATTCAAGATGGCCACCAGCAGCCATTTTGTACCGCCGTCAACAATTCAATACGGCTCAGGCTAGAGGCCGTATATATGAACCGATCTTTACGAAACTTCTTTGGTACCTTTGTTATCACCGTGAGACGAGAACGAGTGTTTTTGGGTGCAGCCATTTTGTACCGAAATTAGTGCAATCTGTTTTCTGTACAGAACTTCTGTATGAAAGTTCTGATTTGAATAAATGTTTGTATGAATGTTTAGTAGCATGGAATACATCACATATAATATGGGTTTTTTTTCTCGTGCAGAAATTCGGCTAATTAAATGTACTTTGATTTATTCAGTGCTACTTACACACAGTAAGTACACATGTCAATGCGGCTCAGGCTAGGGGCTGTATTTATGAACCGATCTTCACGAAATTTCTTGGGTACCTGTGTTATCTCCTTGGGACGAGAACGAGTGTTTCTGGGTGCGGTCCAAAATTCAAGATGGCTGTCAGCGGCCATTTTGTACCGAAATTAGGTACAATCAGTTTTTTGCACACAGCATCTATGCAGCTCGGGCTAGAGGCCGTATTTATGAACCGATCTTTACGAAACTTCTTGGGTACCTTTGTTATCACCGTGGGACGAGAACGAGTGTTTTTGGTTGCGGTCCAAAGTTCAAGATGGCCGCCAGCAGCCATTTTGTACCAAAATTCGTGGAATCAGTTGTTTGTACAGAACTTCTATATGAAAGTTCTGATTTGAGTCAATTTTTGTCTGAATGTTTAGTAAATATTTTTTTTTTCTCGTGCAGAAATTATGCAAATTGGATGGATTTTGATTTATTCAGTGCTACTTATACACTGTAAGTACACATGTCAATACGGCTCGGGTCTGTATTTATGAACCCATATTCACGAAACTTCTTGGGTACCTTTGTTATCACCTTATCACCTTGGGACGAAAACGAGTGTTTTGGGGTGCGGTCCGAAGTTCAAGATGGCTGCCAGCGGCCATCTTGTACCGTAATTAGGTACAATCAGTTTTTTGTACAGAACTTCTGTATGAAGGTTCTGACTTGAATAAATTTTTGAATGAATGTTTAGTAACATGGAATACATCACATATAATACGGTTTTTTTTCTCGTGCAGAAATTATGCAAATTAGATGAACTTTGATTTATTCAGTGCTACCTGTACACAGTAAGTGCACATGTCAATACGGCTCGGGCTAGAGGCTGTATTTATGAACCTTTACAAAACTTCTTGGGTACCTTTGTTATCACCTTGGGACAGGAACGAGTGATTTTGGGTGCGGTCCGAAATTCAAGATTGCTGCCGACGGCCATTTTATACTGAAATTAAGTGCAATCGGTGTTTTGTTCAGAACTTATAGGACTGCGTTTGGTTTCATCGTGGGATGGTAATGAGTGCTTTGGGGCTCGGCCAAAAATTCAAAATGCCTGTTGGTAGTCGTATTTACGGGAATTCTGTGTATTACATTTTTTGTACAAAACCTGTAAAGAAGTTTTTTATGTCAGTAATGTTTGCTATACATTTATTGGGTGCCTTTGTTATCACTGTGCTATGAGAACAAATATTTTTGGGTTCAGTCAGACCCACTCTGGGACTCAAAAAGGGAGATGATTAAAAATCTTTTCCAAAAACACCAGACTATATAATGTTTCTTGAATTCAGCATCCCTAGGATGTGTATATTCAAATGTGTTGAAGCCAAGTTCCTGTGTTAATATTTGTTGTTTGGGGAGGGGAAACATTATTAGCACAACCCGATTTTCTATTTACAATGAGAAAAATAAAACCTCATCCGTGGGAATCCTATGAGCTAAAGATAACAAATTCAAAGATCTATAAAGAAGGACTGGACAAATATTTATTAATTAGTATGAGTCAACCTTAGAGGGGCACGAATCAAACAGGCCAAAACAGTTGCTAGCATTTGGCTCATGGTGCGCCATACAAGGATCCCTATTGTAACATTAACCCCATGAAGATTTCTTTTCTAGTTTTGCATCTAACTGTCTCCCACCTTTACAATACTTTACCTATAAATTTGTTACAGCTACGGCCAGTATTTATGTACAGACCGTTACAATACTTTATATGCACCTGTGTTATCAGGTCATTACCTAGATGTGTGTCATTGCTGTGTCGCATACTATACATGTACATATCTTACACAC
Organism: Pictodentalium vernedei; assembly: GCA_031216915.1. Lineage (NCBI taxonomy): Eukaryota > Metazoa > Mollusca > Scaphopoda > Dentaliida > Dentaliidae > Pictodentalium > Pictodentalium vernedei. The sequence goes on along the minus strand of CM062288.1, from coordinate 82,617,079 downwards.
GTTGAGCTACAGTGTCATTGACACTTTCATTTGATTCCTATTGGTGAATTTTGAAAAATCTTCTCTTCTGAATCCACAGGGCCAAATGTTTAGAAACTTTGCATGGTTGATGACTGGTACACCCTCTACCAACGATCCTCATTTCATGTTGATCGTGTTACAACCATGGCCACAATTGCGGATTATACTTACTATAGAAACTTTATGGGAAATCACATTTTCATCTTCTTCTCAGGAACTACTGAGCCGACGTGAACCAAACTTTGCAGGAATGTTCTGTAGGAGGCCCTCTGCAAACAATCCTCTTTTTGTTCCCATTGGTTGGAAAATATGGCCACCAGGGACAATCTCTGATTCTGACTGATGGATTTTGCAAAAATCTACCCCTCTGAAACTACAAAGTCAAATGTTTTGAAACTTCACATGATTGAGGACTGGGACACCTTCTGCCAATGATCCTCATGTAATGTTGATGTAATGTTGCAAACATGGCCACAATTGAAGCTCATAGTTACCATGGAAAGCCTATGGGAAATCACATTTTTATATGTAGTTCCAGGTGAGCGATTACAGGCTCTTTAGAGCCTCTAGTTTTTCTTTTCTTTTGTAAATCGAAGCTAATAACCCTGTAGGTCGGTCTCAGACCTGGACTCCTCAGGGAAATGGGCTTGTTTTTGTTTGATAGGGTAATGGCGAAATGGCGTCACATGGGCAATCACTATAACCACGTGACAGTAAATTGATACCCATCAGGCATTGTGGTATGATGCCACATCCTATGTCCAGAAGCCAAGTTCATATGAAAAGAGTTGAAATGAACATGCTATACTACTGACCATCAACCTCATCTGACTGCTGAGTGTCCTTTAAGACCCATTTTAGCTCACCTTGACGTAGTCAAGCTGATCTTATCCAATCGCTCTCCGTCTGTCGTCCGTCCGTCCGTCAGTCGCCTGTCAACACTGTGTTTTGGACTTCTCCAAAACTTCTGGGCGAATTCAAGTAAAACTTTGTGTGAGTGATGGTCCTGAAGGGGCATCGCGTTTTTGTTCAACTCAGCATGCCCAGCGCCATAGGGAGGGGTAGGGGTAAATGCTCCAAAATTTCAAAAAAATTTCATGAACCAGCAGGTACAATGACTTGATATTTCGAATGAAGCTTCCTTTTGAGGAGTAGATTCAAGATTGTTCAAGCAAAGTTCATGAAGGTACCTTTGTAATAGGAGGGTAAAGATTTTTGGCCCGCCCAAAATTTCTATTTTCTGAATCGATGTTAAAATGAAACCCCCCTGTTTATATTTGGGTTCAATACAGGAGCCCAAATTTTTAATTTAGGACAATATGGGGAATAATCTTTAAACATCTTCTTCTTCAGACCCACCAGTCAGAATGCTTTGATATTTCGTATATAACATCTCTAGGGGAGTCAGATTCAAGTTTGTTCAAATCGGGTCCCTGGGTTAAGATTTGGGCTCTCTATTGAAGCCCAAAGTTTAACTTCATGCACTTTGAGGAAATTTCTTTAAAAATCTTCTTCAGATCCACCAGTCAGAATCTTTTCATATTTGTTATACAACATCTCTATGGGGGAGGGGGGGGGGGGTCAGATTCAAGTTTGCTCAAATCGAGTCCCTGGGTTCATATTTGGGCTCTCTATTGTAGCCCCAAATTTCAACTTAGTGTAATATGTTGAAATTTCTTTAAAAATCTTCATCAGATCCACCAGTCAGAATCCTTTCATATTTGGTATTAAACATCTCTAGGGAGGTCAGATTAGGTTTAGGTTTGTTCAAATCGGGTCCCCGGATTGATATTTGGGCTCCCTATGCCCCACCCACCCCCTCCCGAATTTTAATTTAGTGCAATATGAGGACATTTCTTTAAAAATCTTCTTCTCCAGATCCCCAAATCCGAATGGTTCATTTTGGTATACAACATCTCTAAGGGGATCAAATTCCAGTTTGTTCAATTCGAGTGCCTGGGTTTATATTTGGGCTCAATACAGAGGAACAAATTTTGACTTAGTGCAATATGAGGAAATTTCTTTAAAAAATTTCTTCTTCACCAGTCAGAATTCTTTCATATTTGGTACACAGCATCTCTAGGGACAACATCTCGGGGGGGGGGGGGGGGGGGGTCAAATTCAAGTTTGTTCAAATCAAGGCCATGGGCTCATCTTTTGGCTCCCTATGGTAGCCCAAATTTTAACTTAAGTGCAATACGAGGAAATTTCTTTAAAAATCTTCTTCTCCAGATCTAGGGGATCAGATTCCAGTTTGTTCAAATTGAGAGCTTGGATTAATATTTGGGCTCCCTATAGGAGCCCAAATTTAACTTGGTGCAATATAAGGGAATTTATTTAAACATCATCCTTTTCAGATTCACCAGGCAGAATCTTTTCATATTTGGTATACGACATATCTGGGGGTGGGAGTGGGGGGGGGGGGGGGGGGCAGAAGTTTGTTCAACTCGAGTCTGCGGGCTATGATTTGGGCTTAATTTTAACTTAATGCAATTCTGGGGATAATCTTTAAAAAATCTTCTTCAGATCCACCAGACAGAATGCTTTCATGTTTGATACACAACATGCTTGAAATCTCTAAAACTGGTTCATACATTATCACCCTGATATTTCTTTAATACTTTACCTAACATGAAAAGCAGACGACACTTGCAAAAAAAATTCTTGAATAACTATTTTTTTTTATTTTTTTTTTTTGTCTCAAAAACATAGGTTATGGCCCCTCAATGGAACGAGCTCGACGACCTCGTTCCAATGAGGGGTCATAACCTATGTTTTTGAGACAAAAAATGAAAAAATAATGAAAATTAATTGGCGATTTTTGAGAATAGCGCTGGCCGGTTTTGAACGTTACGTTGGGTAAAGGGTTAATACTTTTGTCTTGAGTTATTTGTTCACTTTCTGAAACTTCAAACAACACTCGGTGTGCTCCATTTGGAATGAAAAGTTAATTGCTTCCACGTGGAAGACCATGGCCTTTCATATAAAGGGTTACATTATAAGTTATTTCCGCCAAAATGTATCTCATATGGGTATTTAATACTTGGATGTCGGTTTTTACACACCGAGCGGCAGGCGAGGTGTTTAAATGAGACATACAGGCATTAAATCTCCATATACCATACACGTTAGCGGAGATAACGTTTTTGTCCAGTTTGAAACACAAGAAAAACAGTGGAAACAAATTTGTGTACGCGTTTATCACACTCCGTAATCAGTTGGACCAAACTCGTGAATACTGGAACGACTATAATTTTAATCTAAAAATAACTGAAGAAAATCGATAATGCAGATTTGTTGACAGATTTGATCTTATTTTATTTTTCTCTGGTTTCATTTAATTATTCGACTATTTGATTTATAACAGCAAAATATGATTGTCAGAAATCTGATGATATTTGTGAATATTTTCAGGTTTTTTGGTTCGATTTTTTTATATCAGGCGAGCGAAAGCGAAAAGCCTTCATTTAAACCATTATACCCCCGATGTTTCGCGTGCCCTTATACCCTGGGTGTTACACGCTCTCATATACCTTGGACGTTGGGTGCGCCCTTTGCCATGGCTATTTGTCCTAGGCACTTTGGCCTATCCGAAGAAGAATTTATCGGGATATGGTGACAAATACTCTCAACAAAACACGAGGCAACAGAAAAAACATTTTGCCCCCTCCCCCACCCTCCTACTACACGAGGTCTTTTTATACTAACTTTTCTTGTTTTCATTCTTTAAATTATCTGCATATTATACAGTTATCTCATATTTCCATCTATACCAAACCACTAGTGGAAACAACCTCGTATAAGCTTACACATTACAGTTGGATCCACACTTACTATAACTGATATAATTGTATATATTTGAGAACTGGAACTAAATATTGTTTAAACTAAACTTTTCTTGTCCACTTTTAGCCAAACGTCATCAGTACGAGTCAAGCCTGGAAATAAGCAATCTGCCATTTGCAGAATGAGCTTCCCAAGGGTGAATTTGCTTATACTTTCCCATACAGTGGGCTAGAATTCCTTAATTTATTCTCTGGACACCTCTTTCTGTTTAGACCTGAAACCTGGATTTAGATTGATGCAAGGCAGCATCACCAAATTCACCCTCTGGAGACCTCATTCTGAAGATGACAGTCTGCTTATTTCCAGACTTGGTACGAGGCCTGCCGAACAACATCGAAGGAAAGCAGAGTCGACTTGAGGCTTCTAGGTGTTAAATAAAATCAGTATTCTTAAAACCCTTTGAACCCTAGAGGCCGCTTTTTCCGGCCAAGGAATATGATACGTCATAATTTCATTAAGTACGATGGCTTCAACGCGAATATGTGGAGTGGACCGATCAATATTTTCAACGTGCTGCCCCAGGGCAGCACGTTGAAAATATTAATTGGTCAGCCCCAAAATAATGAATATTCTTTGGCCTTAACATTTAAGGAAATACTTGGGGCCTACCACTAGTATGGACTTTTTCTGTGTCACTGGGCCTGTTTCTTTAAAATTAGTGGAAAATGTCCAGTGATGAGCACCGAAAATAAAACCATGTTCGGGATTGATCTCGGGGCCTCTCAGCCAAAGCTCAAACTGAACGCAAGGCCTTCTAGGTATACAGCAAGGCTCGAATTTGAAATACCAAGCTGACACTTGTGTCGAAATTGCAAACTGGGAAAGAAAATCTGTTTTCACTTTATCTACATCGCATTCCATGTGAAAACAACCTTAAACGATCAGTAATTGCTCAATAATAATGATTTATTCGGATAATAAACTGAATATCTTTCAGTGGATTGACGAATTGCTCAGATATTATCAAGAAGATGATAAATAGAATTAATGTTTGTCATGAGATAAACTCCATGAATTGGGAACACTGAATCTCAGTAGTGTTAAGCCGATGATCGGAACCGGCCACCACAATCGATCGATTGTGGGCAATCGGATGACATCGGCAACGGCTCCTGGAACATCGGTTATATTTATATTTATTTATTGGTGTTTAAGGTCATATACTTATATGCACAGTAGCTAATCATGACCGAGACAGTTTTACGGGTGGAGGAAGCCGGAGTACCCAGAGAGAACCACCGAGCAACGACGAGCAGCTGCCAGCTCCCTACCATCGTAACTCCGCACTGCAGCACAGGCAGGGCTGGATTGGTTGAAGACATGCGCACCATCGACGTGCAGTACACCTTAGTACACGGCGTCATCGTGCCCCCATGTGGACAATCGGGGTTAAATGCCTTACCCAAGGACACAACGCGGGAGTCCGAATTGATCGCTCAGACGGTCGGAACATCGGTTCAACCGATTGTTGCAAAGCATTTTGTGATGATCATAAACCGCATTTTATTATCTTCTGCAATTGTTCAATTTCTAATGTAATGATAACATTCAACAAAGTTGAAACACCAGCACAACGTGTATTCTTAATCTCTCTAGACGCCCCTTTTCGTGATATACAAGTTAAATGACATGTAAAGCTTGCAATTGAACATACTAGCGGCAATCGCCAGTTCATACCGATCCATTGACTCAGCTAGCAGTAAAAATTACCAGTTGCGCGCACTTGGGTGGTAAACGTGGTGCGCGACTGATAATTTTATTGTACCTGAGTCAACGGAGTTTAACACTGTGAAATAGGTTCAATTTAATATAGTTCTTTCGAGTCTCTACTTATCAAGTAGTGAATGGACTGTAAACACGGTAAAATATGTTCAATTTAATGTAGTTCTTTGCGAGCATCGACTTGTATGGTAGTGCACGGTATTACAATCGGAATCGGCCGATTATGAGCTCAAATAGCCAGTAATCGGTCGGCGGCCATTTTTGGTAATCGGTTGAACACTAAACACCAGTTTACCAGAACTTGAAACCCACGAAAAGTACTTTTAGGGACAGAGTGCTGGTAACTCCTTCAGTTGTGTCAAAATGCTTTTATTGAGGCTTTTCTGTGGAAGGGGGGGGGGGGGGAGCAGTGCTTGTCTACTGCTGTAAACAAGCTTTATTTTACTTGTAAAATAGGACCCGGTAACCAGTGCTCGGCGTGGAAGACAAGTCCTCTAAATTGGGCAACATGGGGAAAAACGGTTTGCTAAACATGACTTGATCTCCAAGTTGGGTGCAGGGTGCAAGCCGAGAGGTCCTCGATTCGAATCCCACCTGCGGCAACCGCGTTGTGTCCTTGGGCGTCGTTGCTCGGTGGTTCTCTCCGGGTACTTCGGCTTCCTCCACCCGTAAAACTGTCACGGTCACGATTAGCCATTGTGCATAAGTATGTGACCTTAAACACCAATAAATAATAATCTCCATGTTGTGGTCACGATTAGGCATTGTGCAGAACTGGGCTTTTAAACACCAAAACGTAAATAAATAAATATTTTTGAAGCAGATCTTTTGTCTAGTCACAATATTTCAGTTGCTGGGGGGGGGGGGGGGGGGGGGGGGGGGGGGGGGCTTCAAGCCTCGAACGTTTTGTCCAACAGTGTATTTCAAATATTTGAAAACAGTATACGTATGGGTTTTGACTGCGCATGTGCCATTATCTGAACTGATGTGTTTATACACTTAATTGCCTGTTATTCCACAAAGAACCTGCTTCTCAGGTTAGCGATTATCTGAGTTGGAGCCGACGGAGGAGTGCTGACTATCCCAATATCGTCGCTTGAACGGAACAAGGTGCGATCTGCAACACTGCAGGGGCGCCTTGTTTCACTCAAGGGACGATACGTTTTTTTTTTGTTTTTTTTTTATCACAGTATAATCATGGGCCGCAAATTATATTGTCTTGACGCCGCCCTACCCCCACCACGAAAAGGCTATTTCGACCACTGCACTTTAAAGGAGTAAAATTCCCTTTTCTTCCAGATTTTATGTTCAGAAGGTTACACGATTTGAATTTACATGCTATAATGTCTTCCAGCTGTGGAAACCCCTGGAATTGAAACAGAGCTTGTTTACGTGGTAAACAAGCTCTGTTGAACTGGTAAGTATGACCCGGTAATCAACGCCTGGGGTTGAAGTCTTTCAGAATGGACAACATTGGTATAAAAGTTCGGCTGGATTTGACTTTATATCCATGTTGTGGTCACGATTGGCGATTGAAACATGTGACCTTAAAGACCAAAGAATAAATAGTTAAGGGTTTTCGAAAATATTTTTGTGAACAAACTGTCTGCATTTATAAATGATAGTTGAGGAAATGATAATGTTCTTGTTTCGTTGTTGGAGTAGAGTAAATGAAAATATCTAGAACGCATTTTTGTATATTGAGATGCAATCTAAATTTTAATTGTATTTTGCCAATGATTTTTAAATGATTTATTGTTAATGTTCAGTTCATTAAATAGTTTTTCAATAAAGTTTTGTTTTTTTCTTATTTTTACATTCCAATCAGGGCTAATAGGCTATGCTTTTGGAGACAAAGAATGAGACTATTCAATTATTCAGGAAATGTTGGACTGGCCGCTGATATGTCGGGGTTCTCAGATGAGAAAGCTTAATCTCTACATATACATCCTTCATTCTCTCTCAACCCACTTCCCCCTACATACTCTCAGTGGATCTTATTCAATTAAACTGGTATTTTGGACATTCTTATAGAAACCGTGCCAGGGTCTCCAGTACTGCTAAATTACACATTTGGCACTCCTTTTCACTGCCTTTCAAATTTTTCTCCCCAAGTTTCTGCGACCGCGACCTCAGCAAAAACAGCCCCCCCCCCCCCCAAGGTGGCATCAAGGTACTCTTCAAGACCTGACTTCTCTGCACCACGCAGGTCACCCGAGGACCTCTGTGCGTAACGATTTTTAGATCAACTTGACAACGTCCAGTATGAGCTTTTGGGATGGGTTGCAATCCGTCTGTCCACAGTTCGTTTAGTACATCCTACAGGCCGCATATCTCACCCGATCAGTTCCAGATTCCATATGTGGCTTTGGGGCAATGTTCAGATGGGAGCTATTGAACTTTTTCGAATTTTATTGAAAAACATGGCCGCCAGCGGCCATCTTAGATTTGGCATATAAATTGTCAACAATTCCATTTGCATACCCTACAGGCCACATCTCTCACGCGATCTTTTTTAAATTTCTTATGTAGCTTTGGTGTGATGTCTAGATGGGAGCTATCGATTTTTTCTGTGTTTCGTTATTTCTGTATTTTCTTGGGTTTGGCACATAAATTATCAGCAATTCCATTAGCACGCCCTACAGGCCCCATTTCTTACCCGATGTTTTTCAAATTTTATATGTAGCTTTAGTGTGACCTCTAGATGGTAGCTATCAAATTTTTCTTTTCTGAATTTCGTTCGAAAACATGGCCGCCATCGGCCATCTTGGATTTGGCATATAAATTTCCAACAATTCCAATGGTACACCACACAGGTCGTATCCCTCGCCCATCTTTTTTCAGATTTCCTATGTAGCTTTGGTATGATGTCTTTTCTGTCCAAACGTGATTGAATGACTTGTTTACCCTGAGTTGTTCCCACTTCGAAGTCGTCGATCTCCATTGAACGCCCACACTTGCTCAGTTCACCCTGTCTTGGTATTTGAATTCCAAATATCCTGAAAGATTAGTTTACACCATCGGCTGTCGAGGACATTTATTGAATAGTTGAGATTAGAGAGTTTCATTAACTCTAACTCGTCATTGATCCTCATCCATCCAAGCTCACCCCTGATTGCTTCTAGTGCTACCCCACCCTCCCCCGCTCTCTGTCCATTCCTCAATTTTGAGACCACTTTACGCACCTCTTCCTCTAGTTTTATTTCGCTGCCTACGAAGTTCGATAAAATAATTTTCGACCGCATTGTGGCACTCAAGCACTGCGTTGGTTTCCCAACATCTCATCGCTTATCATTTACCTTTTCCCAATGCTTGACTGGTTCTGGTTTGAAATGGTCACAATCGTCTGTATTTCCGCTCTCTACTTTACTTTTACTTGTTCTCTTCGCTCCCTCTGGAGCACAAGGTCTCGACAGGATGCCTCCATCCATCACGGTCTTTTGCTTTGGCCTCTTCCTCGTTCCAGGTGGTTCCCATCTCTAGTTCTGATTCCGCCGTTCTACGCCAGGTGTTTTTTGGCCAGCTTCTTGGCCTCTTCCCTTGTGGGGTCCATCTTAGAGCAACCTTTGCTATGTTTGATGTTGGCATCTTTAGCACATGACCTAGCCATCTCACCCGTCTCTGCTTGATTTCTTCTACGATACAAGTGGCTTGGCTGAGCTCAAGGAGGTCTTTGTTTGCGATCGTGTTTGGCCACAGAATATTCTGTTGATCTTCCAGAGGCACCCGTGGTGGAATCTGGACAGTGTTTCCATATCAGCCTTGGTGACCCTCCAGTACTCACTTCCATAGAGAAGGATAACCTTCACATTGCTTTTATAGTTGCGATTCTTGGTCTTGGGGCTGTATTGCTTGGATTTCCGTTTTATAAAACCTTTTTTCTGTTCATGCAATTCAGGCAAAATGATTGGCTGAACTATTTCTTTTTTTTTTCTTTTCACAACACAATGAACCGAAAAAACGCAATTAGGCCCGCCCTAAACCACGCCCCAAGGTCTGTCTTAAAGAGTACGTTGCACAAGGTGAATGGAAAAGTCTGGAAGCGTATTAGTGTTTCATGAGAAAATTGTTTATCTCCTACGTAAGAGATATTACCTTGGAGTTATTATCTCTTACGTAGGAGTTAGTATCTCTTACGTACGAGATAATTTTTCGTGTTTTGGAGTTGACATAGGTAGCAAAAGATCGTCATGAGCGTTATATTGGCAGGCAGTCACATCATGTTAGGGTTCAGAATAACTGAAGTCAAGCAATATAGGTAGTTATATAAAGGAACAGGGGGTGTAGAAGATCATGAGGAGAGTACATGAGTGCGTGAGGTGGAAGGCGTGAAGAGGAGGTATGTGATGTGTCGGGTGTACACGGACATGAGAGGGGCGCTTGAGGGTGTCAGAGTAGCACACGGAGAGAGATGATGCATGAGGGAGTTGGAGTGTGCAGTGGGTATACGAGACTGACTAAAGCGTGTGATGGGGGGATGTAAGTGGGAATGTGGAGGACTTATGAGTTTATCATGAGGACGTATGCCGTCACGGGAAGAAAAGTTGTATATGACAGCGGGGTTTGTCCTTATTGGATGGAACACACTGGATCGAAACAGAAGATTTTAAAAGACTTTTCCTCTCATCTTAAAACTGAGTTCCCTATTCACCTGCCCCGTGCTTTCATACACTCTTTTCACACTCTGTCCTCAATCACTCATACGCCCTCTTCATTCCCTTATAAGCCATATTAACCACCTAAACACACCGGCTGAGCTACAGCGCACACCAGGGTCGGGGAAAGGGTGGGCGGGGTAGTAGCCACGTGTCCGGAACATTACGGGGACCCGGTTTGACACAGGAGTCCAGGATGCTTTGGTCAGGCCCGGACTCTCGAAGTTCTGACTTCTGTGCCAAGCCTGGGTCCCCGTACGAGAACCAGTAAGGTAAGTTGCCCGTCCTATTGGATACTAGTTGCCATTTATGTAAAAAAGGAATGGGATTGCCCCAGGCCCATGGAGATGCTCAGTCTGTTAATAGACTGTTATCTATATATATATGCACCAGGCTCCGTGTTTCGCGAGTTTCCAAAACTTTCCTACAAATTGATAGCAGTCGACTGAGAAATGTCTTCGAGCTGAGATTCAAGGAACATGCATCATTTGGAGTCCAGATTTGAACAATTTCCCCAAAATATCCCCTTATTACCATTCTCATTCTCTTCACCTCTAAGACGTTTGATCCGAATACCGAATGCTTCGAACGAAACCAATTTTCCGCTGGGTGCTCTTTTTAGAGTTAGTACCATTGTAACCTTATCAGAGTTTTAGTTCTACACAACTGAACTAGTGGATCCTACTATCAACACATTTCAGCTAAGAACCACCAGCTCTATAGATGCGTAAAACTAAATGTTAAGAAGGGTGGAGAGGGGGGGGGGGGTCTGTATCGCGAATGGAGCTCTGCACTCCACCAACGGTTATAATTTTGGACTGCATGATTCTTGAAGTAAACACTTTATTGACTCAATTTGACGAAATAAAGATCACACTTCAAGAATTGTGCTGTCAAAAGCTGTAACTCTACACTGCAAAAAAATATAGGTTCTCTTTAGAATCAAACCTGGTTCTAATCTTGTCCATGAGATGGAACCAGTTCTGTTTAAACACTATTTATTTCAAATCAAATAAATTTACCAAGATTAGCATTCAATTTTAACAGAATATTACATGAACTGAAGTAGATTCAGCAGTAAACTTAAAGCTTATTCAACGCAGTCGCCAAACATTTTGAAACAAAGGAGATGTGAACAGTTGGCATATCGAACCAGTTTTGGTTCTGAAGAGAACCAAAACTGGTTCGATATGCCAACTGTTCATATCTCCTTTGCTTAATAATGATTTGAGACAACCTCGTATGAGCTCTAAACTTACGGCTGAAACCCCCTCAATTTATGTTTAATTCTGTTAATATTTAATGTTAGTCTTTATAAATTTATTTGATTTGAAATAAATACTGTTTAAACCGAACTGGTTCCATCTCAGGGATAAGATTAGAACCAGTTTTGGTTCTGATGAGAACCTATATTTTTTGCAGTGTAGGTCACTGGATACTCAATGAAGAACTTGCAAATTTAAAACACGCCGCTAAAAAACGTAATTTTGACGGGCAAAAATTAATGTGATTTTTAACCCAAAGTCGCCAGAAGTCTTTTAATAACGGATTTAAAAATGTTCTTGGGGGAGGGGGGGGGGGAGAACCCCCAACACACTCTATCATCGGTCGTACCTTCGGCACTCACGGCACATGCCTTCACCATATGCATCAGTATCTCGGTACTTTCGAAGGAGCCCCCCCCCCTCCCACCCCCCTCCCCCAGAATTGACCCTGGACCCGAATTTCCTCTCCCCGGCCCTGTGACTGACCTATGAACCGTTTGGTGTTTTAAAATCTTCCGGGGACTAAGGTCTTCCTGGGATCCATCATTCTACACTTCCCCCACATTCCGGATCTCGCAAGACGAACGTTACACGAAATTCCCTGCAAGTGACGGGGGTCGCACTCGCTGTATTGTGAGGTCAGTTGGTGGGAAAATTGTGGGGTTCCTCAATGCTCCATTGATATATCACAAACGACCCTACATATCATCAGAAGAAAGCAGATGACTTTAGCCAAGGTCTGACAAGAAAAGGTAATTTAGTTCTACACAACAGATTCTGTCTCTTGTAAAAACAATTTGGAGGGACGTTTTGAAATTCATGTCGACCCAAACTGGAACTGAGCTCGGTGCGAGCGTAGCGCAACGCCTGCCCCTTAGTGCTATTCGGTGACGAGAATCCATCGGAATCTCCAATACCCTAGTTTATTTTGAAATCTAAAATCAAATAATCTTTGGACATGGAAATCGTTGGAGATCCCCGATTGAAATACATAGGCGTTCGGGCCTTAGGTACGGTGTGCGTGGGCGGGTGTGGGCGGTGGTGGGGTGTGGGGGTGGGGGGGGGGGGCTGGGGCCTGCAGCCCCAATTGAGTCTGGGAAAGTTAACACTTTTGGGGCATTTTTCATAATTTCTTCAAGCAATCTAAAGTTAACATTGTCAAATAAAAAAATGAAAATTGTCCAAAAGATTTTCACAAGCAGTTCAGGTTGCCCGGAAATAAATTTCGGAGATTGCAAGTTGCACAAAAAACAAATATGTATTATGCTTCCAAAACGAAGCGTCCAATCCATGTTTATTGTCTTATTAAGGGATATTCAGACATGGGGTGAAATAAAAAGTTCACACATGCAGTGAATAGCGTGAATGTCCAGCGTTTGCCTCTTGGATGGCAAGACATCGACGGCGCATGGACCTGATAAGTCTCTGGATGTCACCCTGTGGCACTGCGTTCCACTCCTGCCTTAGAACATTACGTAAATCGCCTAACGTCTGAAGATCATGAAGTCGTACCCGACGGTCCAATTGATCCCAAAGAGGCTCGATTGGAGACAAATCTGGCGAAAGTGGGGGCCAGAGGAGAAGTTCGATGCTCTGCTCCTCAAGAAAGTCACGACAGATACGCAACATCGGACATTGTCTTGCTGGAATAACTGCAATCCGACGTTAGCGTTGAACAACGGGACAACAACAGCTTGCAGAATTTCGTCACTATATCGCTGTCCATTCAGATTACCATCGATGAAGATCAACGGCGTTCGATGGTGCAAGAAAATTCCCGCCCAAACCACTACACTACCCCCACCAAAAACGGCCGTATTCCCGCAAGCAATCATCAGAAAACCGTTCTCCTCGTCAGCGATACACTCTTGCCCTACCATCAGCGCGCCGTAGACAAAATCATGATTCTGAACTGTGCTCGAACGCCGCCGAGTCCAGCGAACACGCTGACGTACCCATTCCATTCTGACGGTACGATGACGTTAGGTAAGGACTGGTCCGTGGTATGGACGCCCACTTCGGATACCGTATTTAGCGAGTCTGTTGTGGACAGTTTGTGCACTGATTCTATTGTTAGTTTTACCAGGAGTAATTGTTGCTGTCATTGTCGCCGGAAGGACGCGATCCCGCAAATGAGAGGTCCTGATGTGTCGGCCTTGTGCAGGGGTCGTAACTCTTGGTCGACCTGAACACGGTCGGTCGGCAGTAGATCCGGTGGTTCTATACATGAGACGGTAAATGGTGGCCACAGTGACTGCGAACTCAGCAGCGAGCTCATCTAGAGGTATCCCAGCCTCATGCATACCAATTACACGCAACCTCCTATTTTCGGTTAACCTTGTTTTTTTTTAATATGTCGGAAAACAAAAACTAGAGTGTTTTCTCAATAACCCAGGCTCTCTAGCACAACATAATTCAAAGAAAATCGTCGGTCACGTGCTATTTTGAAATCCATAGCAAAACTGTATACGGTTGGGTGGACAACAGCAAGATGTCATTAAACTCTTTGCACGACTTCTTGTCCACAAACATGCCACATTAGAACTATTATATTCCATCCTTTATGTTATGTTTTCACATTTGGTTCTATTATACTTTCTTTTTGGAGTCAGTATATTATAATATACACCTGGAACTTAATTAAGGACCAACTGAAATGGTTCATGACAGTGAAGTTACTGTTACTGATTATTATGTTTTAATGATTGCTATGTCTCGCAGTACATTTCATCTGGTGAAACATGATGTTTCTGATTGATAGCGTACCACAAACACACCCCTCACCCACGTGAAGCATGCTTCCCACGAATGTCACAAAACACACCATCATCCACATGCAATATCTGGGTATAAAACAAGAAAGTTTGTCACTTCTTTTATCAATAAATGTTGACATGACAAGGAGGAGACTGTCAGACGCACTAAGATGGCAAATCTTCGCAAGCATTCAACAGTCATGTCATTCAAAGCTATTGGAAGACAACTTGGCTATAGTCATTCTGTCATGAGCAGACGTGTCCGAAAAAAGCAACAAACCAACGATGTTAAGGACCACCTAAGGCATGGAAAACCCTGAAAGACCCTTCCTCGGGAAAATCTGAGTCTGTTACGTTTCGTTAGGCGTGGACCCTTTGCTTCAAGTGGGGTTTTGAAACGCCTTTGGCTCCCAACAGGACTGGTGTCTGTGCCACGGAACAGTCCGAAACAGTCTCAAAGCACCGGGCATGAGGTCCAGAAGGATCATCAAGCGTCCAGCTCTATCCGATCAGCATCAAAGAAGACGACGTTTGGATTGGTATATGGCACAACATTGAAATAAATCTCAGGACATGGAGGAGAGTCCATTGGTCAGATGAGAGTAGGTTCCTGCTTCACGTCACAGATGGTCGCATGAGAGTGTGAAGGCATATAAATACCGCTTACATACCCAGGAACATCAGACGTACTGTTCCTTATGATGGAGGATCAGTAATGATCTGGGGATGCCTCTCCCATGATTGTAAACTTGATATGTTGACTGTTCGTGGGAATCTTAATGGTCATCAGTAGATCCGGGACATTCTCAAGCCGGTTGTCGTGCCTCATTTTGACAACCACCAGCTGGCTACTCGTCCTGTATTCATGGACGACAATGCAAAGCTACATCGTTCTCTTGCCGTGCGAGCATTCCTTCAGAACAACGCTATTACAACACTACCTTGGCCTTCAATGAGCCCCGATTTGAATACTTTAGAACACATCTGGGACTTTCTTGGACGTCGTGTGCAAGCAAGGGATCCCCATGTACAGAACATGGCCGATATGGAAGCTACATTGCACGAGGAGTGGCAGGCAGTTGCCTCTGGACCATATCAGAAGACTCACTGGTAGCATAAGGAGGAGGGTTCAGGCTGTCATCCGGGCATGTTGTGGATACACTCGCTACTGACGTTAGACACTGCTATATATTGTGTTCAGAAGATCAACAGTTACATTTTTTGTCAGTAATTATCGGCATTGTTTCACCACGGACCGTTCCAGCACCATACATCTCGAGACAACAATTTTTCCATCAAAAACTTTAGTGACAGATATGTGTAATTAGCGCCATTAAAATACTACTTATTTGCATCATTGTGTTGTCTTTCATTCGTCAATAGACCATTCTTTCCGCAAACAATCACTTTTGGCCATCTTAAAGGTAGCATTAAAGTAATAACAGTTTCTATTAACACCAATGCGAAAAGACAAGGGGTGCTTAATTAGGGTCCAGGTGTATATATTGTCAGTACACACGTGGACAAATTCAGTCTGGTAGACATAAAGGTGACCGACATTTCCCTCTAATACAAGGTCGGAACTTCAGGTGAGTGATAATTGCCGTTATGCCAGGTGAAGGGTTAATTATCACCAAGTAGTTGCATAATCTTACCAGGGCCAATACGATAAAGCCTTTACACTTTTATTTCCCAGAATTATATTTTCTTAAGAATTGAATGCAATTTTTATAATCTTTATTGGAGTATGAACGTGTGGAACTGGGTACAGGTTGTATGTATAAAGGGATTCATACAATTTGTACCCATTCTCATACGTTCATACTCCAATGAAGATTATAAAAATTGCATTCAATTCTTATAATTACATTTCGTATTAGTTTAAACTACTTTTTACCAAACAACAAAGCTGAAAGACGAAATAAAACATGTACGAACGAACGAGGCGAAAAACCACACTCACTCAAAATACAAAGCGCACAACTCTGATTTTTAATTTGCACAACTTTAGAAATGGAAACGAGTATTTTAGTAACGGGCTTTATGCCACAGTTGGGAAATGTCACCAAAGAAAGAGCAGCGGAGTTGATCACTGCGAGAGGCGCTAAAAGTTAAAAACCCGCCCAAACACCGCCTGAATTACATCAGTCAACTGCGCTCTACCGTTTCACTTTTTGCTTCCAAAACATAGGTTATGACCCCTCATTGGAACGAGCTCGACGAGCTCGTTCCAATAAGGGATCATAACTTATGTTTTGGAAGCAAAAAATGGAATTTTTTAGTTATACGAGGATGTTTTTCCAAGTGCCGTCTGCAACTCAAGTTAGGTGATGGGTTAAAAAGTCATAAAAAGTGGCTAATTTGTGCTTGTGTGTGTCATATGATAAATAGAATATGAAATGAGTGTTTTTCTCATATAATATTTATGAACCTCATCCGAATTTTCCGTTTGGGCTCGCCAAAACGGAAATTTCGTAGACTCGTTTCATAAATATTATATGAGAAAACACTCATTCCCTATCCTCTATTTATGATGATTACAATAAGAGTCGATGGTATAGGGCCAACCCTTCTGTTGGCAAAAAAAGTTTTTTGTAACGAACAATTCGTCCCCTGAGTTCCAATCTGTTCTATGTGCTTACTGGCACATGGAACAGATTGGAACTCAGGGGACGAATTGTCAGTTCAACTATGATTTTGTGTAAGAGGTCACTTTATTTATTTCACTCCAATTGGTTAGAAATTACCGGGTTACAAAACCAGAGCAGTTTTACCAGTCGGCATCAAAATAAAGACACGGGATGGTCAAATTGAAATGTCATGTTTCTAGTTGACTGAGTTTATGAGCATCAAGTCTGTTAGATATAGAAAAACGCATTCACATACACTTGTACCCATAACAGCATACGAAAATGGGCAATGATATCTTCACAGATAATTTTTGTAAAATTAAACACCTTACTCGGTGTACCAAAAAGTGAGTTTGCGGCGTTGCTTCATAAACTACGTCGAACTTCCAGTTGAGCTCACATATTAAAATATTGTCCAACATGTTGCGAAATTCGCGATGTGCCCAGAAGGTGCTGGGCTTTACGTCGTCCCCTTTTGGTACGGACTTTCACTCTAAATCTGTGAATTTTAAAATTGGTTATAAAATGGAGACTTCTGGCGGCTTTGGGGTGAAAATCACGTTATTTTTGGCCGTTAAAGTGACGTTTCTCAGCAGCATGTTTTAAATTTGCAAGTTAATCATTGAATATCCAGTGGCCTAAGTAGTATGTCATGTACCCGGACACCCTAAGGTTGCAGGACTTCGGTGCATCACCTCGGAAGTGACGGCATGTCAGTAGGGAAGGGGAATACCCTCGAGTGTAAAATGTTAAAACACGGAATCCAAGTTTACGGAATCGGCTAGGAATCCCAATTAACGGAATTCATTATTTTGCCTGACTATATGTATGTGTTATACAGGGGTAAATGAAACAAGCTGATTGAACCTTGATTGAGGTTATATTCCAGACTAAGATAGTAAGCATGCCTGTAGTATTGCTACAAGTTAGAAGTAATGGCACAAGACTACAAGAGCGGTAGAAGGCTACAGTATTGGGGCGGTTGCTGTAGAACCTAACGATAAGACAGATGACGGTGACCATTGACGAATCAGTAGTAGTGGCCTTGGAGCTTTGGAGATGATGGATGGTCTAGATTCTGTATAGGAGCTACATAATAGCCATATATGAGCTAGGAGCCACATAGGAGCTGTATAGGAGCTGGGTCATAGGTATCCTGAAATACCGAAGTGAGGCTAAGAGGGCTGGTAAATTAGACCTCATTGAGGGATTTATCATGGCCTTATACGACAAAAAAGGACCCCCATAACCACAGACGTTTTCCAAAATGGGATTCCAGGGTACTTGGTTGTTAAATATCGGGATTAGACTAAGAGGGATAGTAAATTAGACCTCACTGAGGGGTTTTCTCATAGCGACAAAAAAGAGGATTCTCAAAAAGGTATCCTCGAAAGGTATCCTCCAATAGTACGTCGCCATGTCATAGCTATCCTCAAATACCGAAATGAGGCTAAGAGGGATAGTAAATTAGACCTCATTGAGGGAAATTTCTCATGCCCCTCATGACTTCATACGAGAAAAAGGGATTCTCCAAAAGGTAGCCTCAAAAGGTATCCACCATTAGTACGTCGCATGCCATAGGCATTCTGAAGTACCAAAATGAAGCTAAAAGGGATGGTAAATTAGACCTCATTGAAGGATTTTCCCGTGGCCCCCATGTCCTCATACGATAAAAAGGGGTGCCAAAGGCCGGGTATTTTCCAAAAAGAGATTCTCAAAAGGGGATTCCACAGAACGTGGCAATTCGATACCGAGAGGATGAGAATCAAATATGGCTTTGTTGTACACAAGGGAGATAGATAGATAGATAGATATTTATTCGTTCAGTAGCATACAGGAAATACAATGGTTACAATCACATAGTTCAATTAATATATAACATTTTGTATACTACTGTATGCTACTGGGAGATGACATAGCCAGATTGGCTGTCTTCCAGTCATCTTCCTAAGGAATCTTTTGCAATACTGTTTACGGGCCCAGACTGTCGACGTTCTTATAAAAATCATCGCATCGGTTATAGAGAATTTACTTTGTAAGGGTTGTGCTAGACTAGGCAGTTAAAGTGCTTTCTTGTGGATGACTTTCAGCTTGGGGCCTTCTGGCTGTGTGCTGCAAATGAAGCTAAATTGAGCAGTTCAAGTAAAAGAGATAAAGAAATTTGCTTCAATCCTTTATTTATCTTGAGAGCGGCCCACAGCTACAAGGCATCCCCAGGCGAGGTCATTTAACGCGGACAATGTGAGTAAAGCTATTTGGAGGACAGGATGTCTTTTCTTCTGGTCATTTAATTTGTTCCTATATAGGTAAAGTAAAGCAGGAAGACGTGTTATGACGGTGTCCAAATCAGCAACAACACACCCTCTGCCAATCCAGGGGGTGAGAACGGGTCGTACTAATGTTGATGTGATCACCGCCGCTACGGTGTTTTATATAGTGCAATCTGGACAATAAGGATTGCTACATTCAACATTCTCTGAATAAAGTGCTAGAAGCCTGGACAACAGAATCTTTTTAAATACGTTTCTATTGTTCATCGTACGTAGAGCTCTATCTAGCGCATTCCAAATCCTGGATACAGGTTAGTAGGTAGGCGGTCCAGGGCTTTTGTCCTTGTTCTAGTTATTTGGAGAAGATCACGTTGTCTAGTGGTTCTGACAGGCATACTAGCTACTCTGAAGAAGTTATCAAAGGACTGCATATAGATTATAAAAAAGACAAGCAATCTGATTGGTTAGTCAGCTGCAATAAAGTGATCTGGTTGAATGATCTGGATAAACGAAATGAAAACCGAATTACTTGAAATAGGGTTAGAAATAGCCAGAACAGACCAGAAAAGCTAAATATAGTAACAAAACTGTTCCAAATGATAGGCTCTTCCACTCGACTGGAGTATACTCCCATTCCATCGAACGGTCATATAGCACTGCGTACTACTATTATAAGTAGGATTCTTGATGAATCCGTATCAAATAAAGTCGTTTTGGTAGTTTGGATGGATTGTTGGGTTGATTTTGATAATTCTACGAATCGGGAAACTACCCTTGGACAAAAGAGCATAACCTCCGAACATACCCCTATCATGTTAGAAGCTTTTAGGTCATATAGCAACCACGGTATGACGGCCTCCAGTATACAAAATGGACGACGGAAAAACGTATCACCCTATCAAGACGCGCTGCGCATGCGCACTAATCCACGTATCGATATGGTCATGGCAAGATGGCCTCACGCGGGCTACCAGGACAACACAACATGATACCACTCGGTCAGGAAACATGAGGTCACTTCCGAGGCCCTGCGCCGAGGTCCTGCAACCTTGGGGTATTCGGGAACATGACATACTGCTGACCAAGAATTATAGCTTTTGACAGAACAATTCTTGAAGTGAGATCTTTATTACGTCCATTTGATTCAATAAAGTTTTTACTTCAAGAATCATACAGTACAAAATTACAACCGTTGGTCAAGTGTAGAGCTCCATTCGCGATACAGCCTCCACCCCCTTCTTAACATTTAGTTTTACTCAACTATAGAACTAGTGGTTCTTAGTTGAAATGTGTTAATAGTAGGACCCACTGGTTCAGTTGTGTAGAACTAAACTGTTGATAAGGTTACAATGGTACTAACTTTGGAAAGAGCACCCAGCGGAAAATTGGCTTCGTTCAAAGCATTCAGTATTCGGATCAAACGTGTTAGAGGAGAAGAGTATGAGAAGGGTAATAAGGGGATATTTCGGGGAAATTGTTCAAATCTGGACTCCAAATGCTGCATTTTCCTTGAATCTCGGCTCAAAGTTATTTCTCAATCAACAGCTATCATTTTGTAGGAATGTTTAAGAAACCCGCATAACACCGAGTCTGATGCATATGTATATAGATAGTAGTCTATGAACAGATGGAGCATCTCCACGGGCCTGGGACAATCCCATTCCTTCTTTACATAAATGGCAACTAGTATTCCAACACGTTGGCAACTTAGCTTATTGGTTCTCGATCGGGGATCGGTCGCCCATGCTTGGCACATCAGTCAAAACTTTGGGGGTCCAGGCCTGACCAAAGCATCCTGGACTTCTGGACCAAGCACGGTCCCCGTTAAGTTCCGGGTCCCTGGTTACTACCCCGCCCCACCCTTTCCCCTGCTCTTGTCCGCTAAGTCTGAGTGTGTACGTAGTGAATATAGCGCATGAAGGAATGAAGAGGACGAATGAGGACAGGGTGTGAAGAGAGTATATGAAAGCACGGGTCGGGCGAATAGGGAACTCAGTTGTGAGATATGAGGAAAAGTCTTTTAAAATCTGTTGTTTTCGATCCAGCGGTGTTCCACCCAATAGGGACAAGCCCGGCTATCATATACAACTTTTGGCCCCGTGACGTCATACGTTCTCATAAACTCATAAGTCCTCTACATTCCCCCCTTCACGCCTCCCATCACACGCTCTAGTCTGTCCCTTATAGCTACTGCACACTCAACTCCCTCAAGCTCCATTATCCTTCTTCGTGAGCCACCCTGATACCCTCAAATGCCCCTCTCATATCCGTGTACAACCGACACATGCAATATTATGCTCTTCCCATTGCCAAATACCTCCTCTTCATGCCTTCCACCTCACGTATTCTACCCCCTCCCACACCCCCGTTCCCCTATATAAGCACCTGTATTGCTTGACTTCAGTCATTCTGAACCCTAACATGATGTGACCGCCTGCCGATATAACGCACATGACGACGTGTTGCTACCTATGTCAACTCCAAAAATACGAAAAGTTATCTCGTACATAAGAGATACTAACTCCAACGTTACAGGTACTAATTTCTACGCTAGACTTACTAACTTCTACGTATGAGATAGTATTTCTTACATAACACATACTAACTCCTACGTAGGACATACTAACTTTTACGTAAGATATATTATGTCTTACGAAGGACATACTAACTCTTACGTAAGAGATATTATCTCTTAGGTAGTACGTAGAAGATAAAAAAAAGAACCCCTACACGCTCATATTGTTTTAACATGACAAGTAATTAATATTTATCTCATCATATTAAAAATACTTTGAAAATAAAATTTAATTAACAATGAAATCCTTATCATGCTTTTTATTCCATGTTAAATCTGTTTATATGCAACTGATGGTCGCCTGCGTTCATCGTTTTACCCAAATCAACGTAAACAATGATCGAAAAACGAAACTCATTCCAACAAAACTTTCCAGTTTCCAAATAGCCTGAATGAACTCTTTCTGAGACAAAGTTGAACCAACGTCATGTCATCTGGGTTTATATCGAACTCCACATTTACAAACTGTGTTTTCAGTTTCTCAGGAAATGGTCAAAATCAGAATTAAATTTAATTCAGTGTTGCTTTGAATGACAGCACCTCCACGTCAAGTGGCAAAGGAGACCGAAGTCTTGCGTGGGTGTGGCCTATGACGTTCCTTTTAACTTACGCAATTCATTGGTCAATAAAATGTTTTAATGACACAAGAACCTGTTTCAGTGAAATGTATTGTTATTTCAAACAGAATTTTAGAAAACTATGCCTTTATATTCAGTTATCACTAGGAAGCGTTATGCGACCTGTTTTTTATTTCACCTCGGCAAAGTAGAGAGTGTTTAAATTTATTGCCCCTCAGGTTTAAATATAAGGAATGATCGTTTGTTTCTGTCTATTTCTTGAGTTATGAACCTCATCCCCTTCCAACCCCCCCCCCCCCCAAAAAAAAAAAAAAAACAAAACAAAAAACAAAAAACAAAGGCCAAACACAGTGTACGCCCATTTACACAGATTGGTCTTTGTTTTTTAGGGTTTGTAACTCACGAAATAGACAGCAGAAACAAACGATCATTCCTTATATGGACTTTAGCTATTGATATATGCTCTTCTTGCCTTTGTCAATCTGTTCCTGATGTCCTTTTGGCCGCGTCTTCTGTACTAATGACTGATCCCAAGTAGATGAAATCAATAACCCGTTTGATGTTAGTCCCTTCAGTATTGATGTCGGTATTGTTGGTGGTAATTATACGCATTTATTACTTTCCAAAGTGTGATTTACTGGGATTTCCGGGTTTGATTATAAACGATAACTTCACAAGTGAATTATGCAATCAACAATAGTGCCATGTATCCGTGCGCGCAAACGAAGACGCTTTGCCGTGGGTGTAACGGGGACTTCGTTGTTTTTTTGTATTTTTAACCCCTTACCTAATATGAAAGGCAGACGACACTTCCAAAAACAATTCTTGAATAGCTATTATACTCATTTTTTTGTCTCAAAAAACATAGGTTATGACCCCTCATTGAAACGAGCTCAACGAGCTTGTTCCAATGAGGGGTCATAACCTATGTTTTAGAGACAAGAAATGAAAAAATAATGAAAATTAATTGGCGATTTTTGAGAATAGCGCAGACCGTTACGTTAGGTAAAGGGTTAAATAATATAATGTTCGTTAAAAATGAAAAGTAATAAACAGAGTAAACACGCTTGACTGGACTGGTTACGTGAAATAATTCATTCGAGGCGAGGGACTGTACTCTAAAACACTCGTGCGCATTCGCGCACTCGTGTTTGTACAACGTCCCTCACCTCTCATGAATTATTTCAGGAGTCAAGCGATAACTCTCTATCTCTTGGGTCCTGTCTGTGTTAATACTTAGTCCAATCTGACTAACATAATTGTTCACCCTGTTTGACTTGGCTTGGACATGGTCGTATTTGGAGGGTAGTAGGGCGTTGTCGTCGGCAACATCCAGATCTTCTGAAGACGAGAATAGGGTCAACTTGATGCCTCTAGCTTGAGCATTTGTGGTGTTTTTCATTATCCTTGTCAATAGCAATAAGGAAAAGCGTTGGTGATGAAGTACAACAAGGCTGTATCATATCACCAATCACCATCACCACTGTTCTCTACTTTAATACTCTATGCATTACTTCCTTTGTTTTTTTTTTTTTTCTATTCACCCGTTTCCAAAATACGTTCGAACTAATAAGATCCATTTTGTCCCGACTGTATATCAACTTAAAGAGATCTCACCAAAAAATACTGCACTCTGAGGTCTGTTGGGTCCTCAAGAAGGATAGCCGGGTTTGCTTTCTGTTCTCCTTTCTGGTGATTGGCCCGGATAACTTATTTATGTCCGGCCTATGCATTGGGAACGTTCCACTCAATTTGAATCCATGAAGACAACAATAAAAAGGCAATGATGTCAAGAAAAAGAAAATTGTGTGGGATGGCAGGAAGACAGCCTCCCGGGCTATGCCATCTCCATGCAGTGTACACTCACTTTATAATTTGTTTTATTTGTCTCACATTGTATATCTGTATGCTGTAGAATAAAATTTCAATTTCAATCATTCTTATCGTCCTAATAAGATTGCAGTTCCGCATCCTCCGATTATCGACTTTAATCTTATTTTCGTTATTCCTTTCTTGTTGGTATTCTTCCTTTGCTTTTCTGACTTCGTTACTTTCCACCCACTTGAGTTTTCTATTCCTGTGGCACATTTGACTTTTCTGCTCTTTATAGCCTGTTTTCAATTCGCCATTCACCCTGTACTCAAATCCCCGTGTTGCCACCTTCATCTTAACTATACTTCCCTTCTTTACCTCCATGACACTGACAACTGCTATTTCCTGAACATTGACCTCCCCGTGTCATTACCGAGCTTTGGTTTCAATTTTTCTTCAAACTGCGGCCAGTCCGTATCCTTTCTGAGTTCCAAATCTCCTTAATGCTTCTTTGCTTCTTGCTGGGTTTTTGCCCCTGGTCGTAACTGTAACCAAATTGTGATCACTATCCAACTCCCTTTTACCCTCATCGTCCATTTCAATCATCCCCTCCATAAATCTGTATATATGAGAATATTCTTCTGTTGTTCCTCTCCCAGGTCCATTCACCTCACGTCTCGCATCCCTGATCCGAATCTTCAAACTGAGCTCATTTGTGAAATCCAATACCTTCCTTCCATTCCTACTGATTTTCTTATCCCCAAAGAAGATTTTTGTGTTCTTACATTTTCTGAGCACATCTTGCTTCTACCACGTGATGTGTGTTTGCCACGGAATATAGGGTCGGATACTGTAAAACGGATTGTTCATGCTGTAATCCCGCTAATCATTACTCTGGCACCTGAGGTTATCCATTCATCGGATAGCGGTTATCGTGTAGCGGGGTTGAGGGGGGGGGGGGGGGGGGGGGGCGGTGGCGTTGCTGAAACCGGTTCTCGTCAGATCACCGGAGTAAAGCAACGTCGAGCCCGGTTAGTCCTCGGATGGCTGACCGTCTGAACGATCGATTCGAACTCCCTCGTTGTGTCCTTGGGCAAGGCACTTAATCCGATTGTGCACATGGGGACTCGATGACGCCGTGTACTAAGGCGTACAGCGCACCGATTGTGCGCATGTCTTCAACCAATTTAACCCTGATTGTGCTGCAGTGCGGAGTTACGATGTTGGGGAGCTGGCGGCTGCTCGTCGTTGCTCGGTGGTTCTCTCCGGGTCCTCTGGCTTCCTCCACCAGAAAAACTGTCACGGTCATGATTAGCCATTGCGCATAAGTATGTGACCTTAAACACTAATAAATAAATAATAAATAAATAAATCGTGTAGCGGAACAGTTTCTCAATCTGAGTGTTTTCGGAGTGATTGATGGCTCTCGTGTCCGTGTCATACCAACGGCAGTGGACAAGCGAAGTTACGTCAGTCGCCATCACACACAAAGTATGAACATTGCCGTTGTCTGTGGGTCCGATCTTTACGTGTATTTTCTAAGTTCCGGAGTACCGGTGAGCTGGCATGACTCTCGGTTAGTTAGGGAGTCCGACTTGTGGGGTGCATTTTAAGATCAGGGTCGAAGGCCTTTCCCTGGTGCAGTGATCCTTGGTAACAGTGCTTAAGCATGTAATGATTGGCTTATTATCTCATTTCCAGAAGGTGTCGGTGGAGCACAGGTGCGTTTCAACAAAGCACACATAAAGAGGATAGCTTCCAAGAAAGCGTTTTTCTGCACTTTATTTAGCATGGCGCAGCTTCTCTGTACAAACACACGACACATGATAAAGTCGATCAAATTCATACTTGATATCCTTTTAATTCGCATGCGGACACAGCACCAAATTGTTGAATACGTTCGACTTGCCCATTCCACGAGCACGCCGACAGTTTTGAATCAACTCCACGCTTGTGATTACTAATCTTGTAATCATCACTGGAACGAACTCCACAATACTATCAAACACTTGTGTTTTGTTGACGTTTTTGCATCTCGAAATTTACTGCAGTGAGAATGTCAAAGTGATAGCTTAAAATTGGGATCTTGTTTAAAAGTGTAAATATTATCGATAATCATGCTCACTGGGCTAAACATAAAACGAAAATATAGGTATATGGTGAACCCCGAAAACCTATCTGTCACTTAAACAGACCAGCAATAATTCAGGCGCTGCTAATAAAGCATGAATTTAAAAGTCCATTATTGCGCATTTGCTGAACGCCACATGGGCTATCTGATAACCGGTTAAAGAAGTAAGGTAGACCAGTGTTCCCCTGCAGTAATTATCTCTGTAATTATGGCCAGTCAATAGGTAATTGTTGTAAAAACAGTACATCGCACATGTTCTGGACATACGCCCATATTACGCATCCAGCCTGTCACCGAATGTCAGGATATACCAAAATGCGAGTCTGTCAAAGGAACTTTAAAGCGCATATTAAATTAAGATAAATCCAAGTCGCCAAGTTCAAGAGAAGCAATTAAACTGAGAATTAATGTTCTGGCTATCGAAATAAAAATCGGGAGATTTCTCGAGAAATTCATTCCAGTCTGAAGACGTGCAAGGCTGTGGATCGCAGGTCGTAGTAACTGAGGATGGCCCATGCTATAGGTTAGAGGGGGTGCCGCATCGGTGCGAGGGTAAAGGCACGTTGTAATGTAGAGGAGCCACGGAGCTCATACTTAGAATAGGAGCAGTCGCGGGCCCAGTCGGTGCCCACAACTGAGTGTAGGATCAGAAATAGGAAGTGCGAGCTCGGGGAGCTATTGGTATTCAGGAAGGCGGCATACCTGTCGTAGAAGGCATGCCATACATAGGCGGAGTAGGCTTTACCTGTATGAACATTATTCTGAGATAAACGTAGGGGAGAGTTTAACCCCATAGGCGGCGACTGCTTAAGTGAAAAGCGTTCAGTAAAGTGACAATACGTTAGTGGCCGTACGACGGCAATGGTACAGTGACATTCCGTCAAATGTTAGAGCAAAGGCGTCCGGTGAAATTACAATACGTTAGTGACCGTGCGACGGCAGTGAAAGAATAAAGTGAAAAGGCGACCGAAGAACAAACACCAGAGAGAAGAAGGAAAAACCAGCGACAACAGAGAATGCGGGTCCGCAAGTGACGTTCAAGCACGGATTCAGGCGACACTCCTTGAGTTTTGGCTGAATACGCGGCGTGAATCTATTTCTTCCAGCAGCGACAAAGCCGGTTTCCGACAGAGAAAACAGCTGTACTATAATAATAATAACACTTTGGCCAGCCGCTGATTTGTCGAGGTTCTCAGATGAGAAGGCCTTGTTTACCCCTGTACACCCAACTGCCTCCCTATTCCCACGCCTCTTCTCTCCTCCCAACACTCGGAGACGAACTATTTGATGACATCCCTTGTCCCATTCTTTCCAATCTCACCGATTAGCATATTAACCCTCTCCTTTGAGTCTCCCACTAACCACATGTCCTTCATTCTCCCATCCCACTTCCCCACTATACTCCCAGTTAATCTTATTCTTTTAGACTGGTACTTTGGGCATTCTAGAAGAAAGTGTTCCAGGGTCTCCACCATGCCCAAATTACACATCTGGCACGCCTTTTCACTGTTTTCCCCAATTTTTCCCCTCAGCTCCAGGGATCACGACCTCAGCTTGAACAACAGTGACCCCCCAAAGGTGCCATCAAGGTACTTTTTAAAACCTGGCTTCTCTTTATCACGCAGGCCACCCAAAGACCTCTTTGATTTGACCCCCCCCCCCCCCCTCGCCAATTACGGTTACAATCCTCCATGACCCTTTCTTTGAGGATTTTTTTAGCCAGGTTTGCCCAAACGTCCAGGTCAGAGATCTCCAATGAGTAGTTCTCTACTAGCTCCCTCACTTGGACCATCCATCCCGTCTTGATATTTCAGTTGAAAATTCTCAGGAACATCACCTTACACCATCGGATGTCGAGGAGATTTACCAAATAATTAAGATAACCGAGTTTCAACAGTTCTACCCTGTCCTTTATCCTCATCCACCCAAGCTCACCCCTGATTGCTTCTAGCGCTGCGGCATTACTCGACCCCGTTATCCATCGGCCTGCATCGTTCTGCAGGACTTCCAAGCTCTTTACGGCCGTCTGGTTTAGGGGTACCACCTCCGTACCGTATGTTATACTTGGCAGACCCACCGTTTCCCAAATGGTTTTCCCCACGAAAACCTTATTGAAACTGTTTCTCCCTATAAGTTTCATTTGGTTAAGGATTCGCTTCCCCTTCAGAATCAATTTATTTGTGTGGTTTCGGTAGATGCCTCTTCCTGTAATATTTATATTTACCCCAAATACTCGTAATCACCTGTCTTCCCTACACTGAGAAGTTTGCTGCTACCTTCCGGAGTGCAGAACTCACCCACTATCCTCCATCGAGTGGGGTCCACTTTGCGGCCCACAGGTATAACTTTGCTCTTGCTTTCATTATGTTCGGGTCTCCATTTGCTCCCATATTTCCCAACAATTCCCAACATTTTCGTTAGCCCCTCTTCGCTTTCTGACACTAGCACCATATCGTCTGCAAGAAATAGCCTTGGGATGTTCAAGTCCCCAACTGCTACCCCCTCGTCGCTATGCAGGAGTTCATCTCCTAAACCTTTGATGTACAATGCAAACGGAATTGGCGAAAGGATACACCCCTGTCTTAGGCCTATCTCCATAGGCACACGTTTTGTTGTAATGTTTCCCAGGCTAAGTTCACTCTGTACGTCTTTATATAATGCTTTCATAATTCCAACAAACTCGCCTCGTAAGCCCAGAGCCTCCAGAGTACTATGAAGCACTAACAAAAATGACCACGAGCCTGTATTTACAAGCTGTTTTACGGGTGTATCAATATATACACCTGGAACTTAATTAAGCATCCCCTGTTTTTTCGCAGTGGTGTTCATAGAAACTGTCATTACTTTCATGCTATCTCACAGATGGCCAAAAGTGATTGTTTGCAGAAAGAATGGTCCATTGACAAACGAAAGACCACACAGTGATGAAAATATTTTAATGGCGCTAATTACACAAATATATCTGTCACTAATGTTTTTAATGGAAAAATGTTCTCATGACAAGTATGGCGCTAGAACGGTCCATGATGAAACAATGCGGGTAATTACTGACAAAATGTAACTTGTGATCTCCTGAACACAATAGC
Source organism: Pictodentalium vernedei (assembly GCA_031216915.1). NCBI lineage: Eukaryota > Metazoa > Mollusca > Scaphopoda > Dentaliida > Dentaliidae > Pictodentalium > Pictodentalium vernedei. Next base: position 82,587,732 of record CM062288.1, on the reverse strand, counting down.
ATTGTCTGACGTCAGTAGCAAGTGCACCCACCATGTGCCCGGTTGACAGCCCGAACCCTCCTCCTAATGCTCTTAGTGAGCCTTCTGATACAGTCCAGAGGCAACTGCTGCCACTCCCCATGCACCTCGGGCAATGCAGCTTCCAAATCGGCCAAATTCTGTACAGGCGGATCCCTTGCTTTCACATGACGTCCAAGAAAGTCCAAGATGTGTTCCAAGGGATTCAAATCGGGGCTCATTGCAGGCCAAGGTAGTGTTGTAATAGCGTTGTTCTGAAGGAATGCTCTCACAACATGGGAACGATGTGGCCTTGCATTGTCGTCCATAAATACAGGGCGAGTAGACAACGGGTGGTTGTTAAAATGATGCCCGACAACCGGATTGAGAATGTCCCGGATGCACTGATGACCATTGAGATTCCCACGTACAGTCACCATATCAAGTTTACAGCCATGGGCGAGGCATCCCCAGATCATTACCGATCCCCACCATAAAAAAAAAAACAGTAGATCTGACGATTCTGGGCAGTAAGCAGTATTTCTATGCCTCCACACTCTCATGCGACCATCTGTGACGTGAAACAAGAACCTACTCTCAGGTGATCAATGAACTCTCCTCCACGTCCTGAGATTCCAATGTTGTCGTGTCATACACCACTCCAAACGTCGTCTTTGATACTGGTCGGACATGGCTTTACTCCTGATGACCCTTCAGGACCTCATACCCTACCCAGTGCACTGAGACGATATCGGACAAGTCTGTTGCACAAACGCCTGTTGGGGAGCCAAAGGCGTTTCAAACCCCCAATTGATGCAAAGAGTTCTCTAGTTCTTCTCCTAACCAGTCGTACCTGTCTCCGATCTTCCCGGGAAAAGGTCTTTTGGAGTTGTCCAGGCCTTGGGCGTCCTTAACATCGTTTGTTTGTTGATGTTTTCGGACACGTCTGCTGATGACAGAATGAAAATAGCCAAGTTAACTTCCAATAGCTTTGAATTACATGCCTGTTGCATGCATGCCAACGATTTGCCATCTTAGTGTCTCCGACAGTCTCCTCCTTGCCATGTCAACATCTATTGATAAAAGAAATGACATTTTTTCGTGTTTTATACCCAGATATTGCATGTGGATGATAGTGTTGTTTGTGACATTCGTGGGTAGCATGCTTCACGTGGACGTTGGGATGTGTTTGGGGTACGCTATCAGCCAGGAACATCATGTTTCACTAGATGAAATGTACTGCAATACATAGCAATCGTTAAAACATAATAATCAGTAACAGCAACTTCACTGTCATGAAACATTTCAGAGGGTGCTTACGTGAAAAGCAGACGACACTTGCAAAAATCATTCTTGAATAACTATTTTTTTTTCATTTTTTGTCTCAAAAACATAGGTTATGACCCCTCGCTGGAACGAGCTCGACGAGCTCGTTCCAACAAGGGGTCATAACCTATGTTTTTGAGACAAAAAATGAAAAAAATAATGAAAATTAATTGGCGATTTTTGAGAATAGCGCTGGCCGGTTTTGGCCGTTACGTTAGGTAAAGGGTTCAGGCGAATACAATTGTAAGAATATTGATAGTATTGGCCCCAGGGTTGATTATTATTATCCCTGGTGGGTAAGGGTTCGAGATGGGGAAATCTCACCCGAGGGCAGGATATTTGGGCCAGACACGAGGCATACCGATTGTCTGGACCAAATATCTTGTCCCGAGAGTGAGATTTCCCCATCTCACACCCGCCCCCATCAGGGATAATCCCCCTCCCCCAACCAAAACAATCTGACGTCATCAAAAGTAATTCAGGGACACGTGCAGCTATATCGAACAGTTTTGTTGTCCATTTCTGAGTAAAACTGATTTCCTTATCGGAAAGCCCGCACAAGAGTTCTGTATGTACCACAGGTATATACCACGAAATCAAATCCAAACACTGGCAAGACAGCGGTTAAAAATTTGTAGCGAAATGGACATTGACACATTCCGATGACGTCATATTATGAATTCTGCAATGTGTTCGCATAACTTTTCAACGGGAATTTCGTGCAAATCGCTCCAGTCATAATGACGTTCATCCAAACATTCATATAAAAGAGTAAAGTGTCCTTTGGTTTTGCGGTCTGTGTTTTTATTTCTGTTTTCTTCGACAAACATTCGTTTGATAATATTTCCGAAACGTGACACCATGTTGTTGTTGTTTACGGAGGAACGTGCGATGATTGAATAGTCCTGTGCTCATAAAATATGCCAATAAGCCAATATAGGGTGGTCACGTGGGTGGGCTGGGATAGCTGTCACGTGGGTGGGATAAGACAGGCATACCTCTCCCAGATGTCTCACGCGACTTTAAATATGTCTCAGTAACTCAGTGGTGGGAGAAACGTTTGTCTTATACACAATGGGCATTCTGTTAGTTAAAGGTGTATCCAGTGGTCTCTTTTCTCAGGGTAGATGCTTGTAGCTGAAAAAATTGTAACTGTGAAGTTGTAAACATTTATTATGTTATTAAATGTTTATTTTGACCTGTCATTCAAAGTTGGTATTGTTCTAACGGTGTATTCTCACTTTGCCAGCAGACTGAAGTAAGAAATGTTCACAGCTCCACTGTAGTCCGTATTAGTATCAGTGACAGATATTCACAGTCGTGTGTCCTCCGTTTGTCAGCAGTGTTTACTGCGAATCGGCGATAACTGGTAATGAGCTAACAATCAGAAATGTGATAACTCAGCAGTAATCAACTTCAAAGCACAAATCAGAACAATTATTACACAGATCTGTTATATGAGAGCTGTATAACAAACCCCTCCACATACTCCTTTCGGGTGTGTGTCTGTGAGAGGGTGTGTGTGGGGGGGGGGGGGGACTTTGTTGTTTTTGTTTCGTTTTCTTTGTTTTTTGTTTTTGTTCTTTTTCCCCTCCAATCACCCCGTCATCTGTTCCCCCTGAAGGCAGACCAGATGACCAATACCCAGCATCTAATCTCCCTTATAGGCTTATGGATGACTCCCAGCTTTCAAAAACACATATTGGTGGATTTTTTCCTTTTTGTAACCGCTAAGGATAATATGCTAGGGCTGCTCCCAAACCAGCGACTGTTTGAGTTTCTTTTTTCTAAAATAACCACCAAACTACGGTTTCAGTATTACCATAAATTTGCCCACTTATCTTAGCAAACACGGAGCAGAACTCTTGTAATTATGCAAATTCCTAGCCATTTTCCAGTTCGAAGTTCTCGGGAATCTCAACCCACTATCCTACTGCCAGTCGCACACTCAAACGTAATAAGATTATTGGCTCTCGCTCCCGACTCTCGTGGATTTATGATGAAATAAAGCTATAAAACAAGTAAAGTTATTAGGGTCGCAAGAGATTTCAATCCCACATCGTCCCTGTGCGCCTTCGGCGCGCAGAAACTTTTCATTCATTCATCATATGAGAGCTAAACTTTAAATGTCAGCAGAGCAAGCTCTTGCTCCGTCAGTCAAAAATGGAATGCTTTGATTAAATTCGCAATTGCGTCATAGAAAAAAGTAGATTTTTAAAAAAATCAGCAATGCATCGTTCCCTGAGTGCAACAAGGTGCTATCTGCAATGCCTCAGCATTGCAGACGGCGCCTTGTTGCACTAAATGGACGATATTTATAAACAATATATTTATTAATCAGTATTTCATGCTTATAAGCGCAAAATGTATGAAAAAAGTAATGCCCAGTCTAATAAGACAAATTCTCTTCTACACAAATATTTCATTTAGTTTAAACTTTATTTATTTTATTTTAAGAGTTCAAAGTCAAAAAGTTTCCATTTAATACTTACGTTGTTTGCTTCCATAATATTTTTCTCTCCCAATTGCCATGCGACACTGAGGCGAATTACCAAAGAACTAGCATAGTAACTGCACGGTTCTGTTCGTATAATAACCAATTCCGACGAGCTCGTTTCAAAGAGGGGTCATAACCTATGTTTTTGAGACAAAAAGTGAAAGAAATAATGAAAACTAATTAACTGAACGATTTTTGTGAATAGCGCTGGTCGGTTTTGGCTGTTACGTTGGATATTGGCCGTTACGTTGGGTAAAGGGCTTAACATATTTTCAAAGCTGTGCTAGTTAACAGGGTTTTTTTTAAAAATAAATCAACCAAAGGACCCAGAAATATAGTACAGACTACACTTCAAATTGTCAAAGTTATTAAACACCTTTTGATGAGAACAATACCTGCTGGCAAAGTGAGAACATCCCGTTCTAACGAATGTTTAACTGGTAGAGTGCTGAATTATTTCTGGCCATCAAAATTTGTTCACATGTCTTTGCCTTGTTACAATTTATGGGAGAGTGCCAACAGGCACTCTCCCATAAATTCTAACAAGACAAGTCCCTCCAGACTAAATAATATCACTCCAAACATAATATGAAGCACATCCACTGAGTATGAAGCTTTCAAGTTGCAGTACCTTCATCTCAGAGTAAAGCCCAAATATGGGCTTCCAGCACTCTACCAGTTAAAACAATACATTGTTTTCCTGGTGAAACTTTGTTCTTTGCACCATGTGTTATTGTTGGAAAGGTATTATATATATATCTCTCTCTGATGTTTTGATGAAAAATGAGAGTTTTACCAATTTCTCTCTGCAATTTTATGCTGACAGATGGCAGTCTTAAGAACTCTGTGCAGTATGTGTATACTTGTTTACGCTAGACAACTCCGTCATTTGCTGGCAATAGAGTTTGCATACATATTTGTACTTGTTTAACTGCCTTAAAAGGCAGTATTTATTATTTATATATTGGTGTTTAAGGTCACATACATATGCACAATGGCTATTCGTGACCGTGATAGATTTACGGGTGGAGGAAGTCGGAGTACCCGGAGAGAACCACCGAGCATCGACGAGCAACTGTCAGCTCCTCAAACTTTCTAACTATATACAAGCTCCATCAAGCAGGGTTACAGCGGTTGAAAACATGTGCACCATCAACGTGCAGTACGCCTTTGTGCACGGCGTCATCGGGTCCCCATGTCGGCAACCGGGATAGAGTGCCTTGCCCAAGGACACAACGCGGCTCGCCCGGACGTGGATCGAACTCGGGACCCCTAGCATAACAGTCCAACAGTCTACCACTGAGCCACCGTGCCCCCCTCAAAAGGCAGTCAAAAATATGTTACAACTATAAAAATTGTCAGTTTACCCCGATAGATCCCGGATGCAGAATAAACCCAACACAGCCCGTCAAAGTGAACCACCCAGTTGAGAAAAGTGGCAACGGCGCTGTGATGTTAATGGCAATCACGCTGTGATGTTCATCATTTCTTAACCCAAATGAAAATTTGTAAGTAAAAGTTTTTTTAAACATCATTATACGTTTTTTTTAGTTTTAGTTTGTTCGTTCATCTGTATCATCGTTGTTTTGCAAGGGCGTAGAAACCCGAACACAAAAACGCAGTTGTGTACACACATGGACGCCACTTCGAAGGGGGGGGGGGGGGGGGGGGGGGGGGGGGTGAGGCACCCGAATTAATAAATTGTCAGTCGGTACAATTTGGGTGTCGAAGGACTCGCGTAGATGATGATCTTCCAAAAGTAATGGTAAGTTCCAATATATCGTCGAATAAAAGGTTTCGACATATCGTTCAGTCTGATTGAAGTGACGATTCGGAATTAATAATGCCTTGGTGGCATTTCATAATTTCACACAATAATTAACTAATTAACAAAAATCACTCCACTAACTGTAGTTCTGAGCTCCTCCACACCGGTAACAGGAGGTGTATACTCTATTGTCGTAATATCATTTCCGATGTTGTCTTCCCAGGATTTACAGTAGAGAAAATTGAAAAAATTGATTACAAAAAAATGAAGGTTAAATCAATAAATGTTGAGGATTCCACGTGCAACGTTTGGGTGACCCACCCATGATGTGAGCAGTAAAACCACCCTCCCCGTTCTACAGATAGCAGCATGCCCAAGACAGGCCTAGGAGAACTAGTGCCACGAATAATCTTCAAATACACGCACCGAGTAATACCGGGTAAGGCACAACTCTCGGTCAGGTTCATTATAACCTTTCCTTTTTTGCGTCTGCACATCAGTCCACGGGCCGCTAAGCCAGGAGGGAGGGGGGGGGGGGGGGGTGTCAGTCTCTATTTTTTTGCAAAGCATAGGGTAACGGATTGCTAAGTACCGGTATACTTCAAATTAATGAATTTAAATTGACAAAATTCTCCAGTCCATACTAGTTTGAATAAACAGAATAACTTACTTTATATCAAACCTACCTGATACGTAGATCCATCTGAGGGCAGCTGGTGTCTGATAACCATTTGAACGCAGTGGCTAAGCCAGGATTCCTAGTTAGGGGGGGGGGGCTAAGTAGAAATTGGGGGGGGGGGGCGTGAAAGCACGTACCGTAAAAGGTGGTTTCTGGTGCCGCCCTGGCCTGAAACGTGCTAAAAATTCACGGAGAAAATATGCATTCTTATACGCTGAAGTAAGATATAAATTCATGTCTGGGCGATCTTTGGGCGCGTCATCGACAAGACGAGTCGCAATTCTATGTTTTTTTTAATCATAACACTTCCGGCCTCCGATAATCTTCTTTCGAGTCAACAGCCTGAGGGGTAGCTGGTTTACGGGATAGTATACCATTGCTATGTCAAAAAATATAGGGACCATGTTATCAAGTTAGACCAGGTGGATTGGATGGGACCCAAGGGGGAAGTGGGGGTAACCCCCTCCTCATAGCTCAGGAACTTCTGGCCGCCTGGTATACGACTCTTGCCCTCCCTCTGCCCAGTGGAACATTTTCTTCTTCATAATGTCACTTGTGAGCCTGAAGATTCAATTGTTCTCCCCCGAAGCCATCCGAACTCCCATCAATGAGAGATAACCCCCTCTCGTTTTCGGACGTTTAGAAGGGGGTGGGTAGTGGGCCTTCTTCACAATGACGGACGCCGAATGGGTATAACACGAGAGGGCCCCTCTCGTGCTGTCCCCTTTGACTTGTTGTGAAGAGCCCCCCCCCCCCCCCAATGGGTCAGCGGTCCCTGCACATCACCAGCAAGTCCAACAAAAGGTCACCAAAATGCGAAAAGGCCTGACTCGTAGCCAATCGGAACAGTGGCTTTGTGAGCGAAAACGTGTGTGTTACCAATGACAAAACAAAGTAGATGATACCGACGAACGCACCAACTAATGAAACTGAAGGTAAACGTAAACTGACGTTTAAAAAAAAAACCTTTACTTACAAATTTTCATTTGGGTTAAGAAATGATGAACATCACAGCGTGGTTGCCATTAACATCACAGCGCCGTTGTCACTTTTCATCACTGGTTGGTTCACTTCGACGGACTGTGTTGGGGTTATTCTGCATCCGAGATCTGTCGGGGTAAGTTTTTTAAATCGAAGGGATATTTTTTAGGCTACGAGGGCCATTTCCTTTCAATGGAGCGTCACCTAGGTAGGTGAATTTTAGTTGAGTGGCGATGCACAGAAGTTGTACCCAGGCATTTTGTGAGCCCTATTATTCGAAGAGAGATAATATCTGCTACGTGAAAGTAAGCTGGTTGGGATTGGTAAACATCAGTCTAACTGATAAAGTAAAAAGCTGTGTTTCTTACCTCTTCATTTGAATGAAAATTGATAAAATCAGCCGCAGCGATGACTTTTCACATAAAAAAAAACACGTCACAGCGCCCGAACAGAACATCACAGCGTCGAATTGCACGTCACAGTGTGAGACCGATTAGTAGATGTGACACTGTGGTTATAAATAAATAGTAACAGTTAGAATTTCTGCCGATTTGAAACCGAGTTGTAATTTTGGAATGTAAAGGAGACATCATGTCAAGCGGTCACAGTTTCTTTGATCAGATTTATGAATAGCTTGGTAGAGGTATTACAATACAATACAATATTTTTTTTTATCTCATATGTGACGTCATAGTCAGGTGACCCGGTGATGCCATGTTGTGTTGGCATGGTAACCTGCATGAGCGGCCATCTTGTGACGTCAACCCATAGTGATACGTGGTGTTAGTGCGCATGCGCAGCACGTGTTGTTAGGATGATACGTGTTTCCCTCGTCCATTTTGTATACTGGAGGCAGCCATCTTGGATTCTATGGTAGCACGTGGTTGCTATGATACCGAAAAGGCCTACAGCAAGACGGGGGTATGTTCGGAGGGTATGTTTCTTTGTACAATAGTAACTTCCCGATTCGGATAATTACCCAAATAAACCCGACAACCCCTCCAAATCACCAAAAACGACGTTATTTACTACGGATTCCCCATATTATCGGCTTAGCACGCAGTGCTATGATACCGAGGGGCACAGGATGTGAGTTCGATTGAACTAGAGTATGTTTCTGGCTTTGATGTTTCCCAAACCCTCGTTTAATCCGTAGAATTACCACAAACAACCCGACAAGTTGTACTATTTTGAATTCTTTCAGAATCCTTTTTAGGACCGCAATACTTTGGCTTATAATAGTAGCACGCAGTGCTATAGTACCGAGGGGTCCCACCAAGAATGAAAATATCGATAAAAAACGCTGTGACGCCATGACGTTTACAAAAACGTCCGTCACGTAAAAATAAATTCAGTGACGTTGTGACGTCGGTTTCGTTCTATTTTCATCTCCTGACACAACCGATTTATCTATCATGAACTATGAGTTAAATAAAACAATTTTTGAATCTCAGAAAAATAAATTCAAAATTAATTTAAGCTACGGCTTCAGTTTTCGTAACAATGAAACAGAAGAACTAAGATTTTATCATCCTTCACAAAATAATGTCCGGGTTCTTGATAGGCCACCTCTGATAGAAAATGTTATAGATTTTATAAATTTTCTCGAAGACCTTGAACAGGAAGACATCTTGAATGGGTTAGGCCCAACTCTAAATGGATTGTCCATCAATTGACCAATGTAACTTTTTATGTAAACAAGATTAAAAATCATCCAATTGGTGGGGTACCTGAAAATCTTCTCAAGTGTATTTTGGAAAATCATTCGATTGTTGAACTTGTTAAAGATCAGCACGACCATTTTGTTTATAATGACAATCTCTGTTTATTCCGGTGTTTAGCCCTCTGAAGCGGAAGTGAGCACCATACTTTAAATACTACAACCCGGACCCTGCACAGTAAATACATAAATGAACCAAAAGATAACTTTCCAGGTGTGAAAGTAGAAGAACTCCCCAAAGTCGAAAAAGTATTTGAAGTGAATATTGAAGTATTTGAACTCTTATTGGAAGATGATGAAGTTTTGGCTAAAATTGTACAAAGGTCTAATAGAAATTCTGAGAATACCGTGTATGTCAATTTGTATGAGAACCGTTTCAGTTACATCACTGACATTAATCAATATTGTAAATCCTTTGTTTGTCGTAAATATGGTAAATTGTGGAAAACAGGATTTAGAGTGAATCGCCATGAGCTCTCTAGTACTGAGGAGGTGTCTTATAAGTATGTAAGTGGTATCTATCACACCCCAAGACCATTTTTGAAAAGTTACTCGAAGAAGGTATTGTTATTCAAGAACACTTACGGTCATACCCCTATAGGGCTACATTTGATTTCGAATGTTATTTTGATAAAACTTCTATCCCCACTTCAACTGATACTCTTGCCTGGGAAGCTCAACACAAATCCCTCAGTGTTAGTGTATGTAGCAATGTGCCGAGTTTTTATAATCCAAAATTTTGTTTTACTGATGGTGACACACAGACATTGGTTGAAAATATGATGAATTATGTATGGAAATTTTTCAGAAAAGTTACTCTCTCATGCAAGAGATTCACATGGCCACCATATTATCCCTCGGGCAAATGAATCGAGATGCTTTGTAACAGGAAGGTATAGATGATTCTAAACCTTACCCATGTGAAAAGTTAGCTGCAGAATTTGATCATTACTTGAAGGAAATGCCCGTCTTAGATTTTGATTCTGGGAAATATGATGTGAACGTAATTAAACGAGAATTGATGGATTATCTGAAAAAGTATGACCCACTGTCCTTTGCAGTTAAAAAGAGTAACAACTTTATAGTTTTGAAAACAGATCATTTGAAATGTTCTGATATTTGCAATTACTTAGCCCCTGGATTTAGAAGTGATAAATTTTTCAAGGCTTTTGGGTGTTCAATTACTAAAGGATTTTTTCCGTATGAATGGATTGACTGTATTGATAAATTGGACTATCGAATTACCACCCTATGTTTCCTTTTATAGCTCTTTAAAAAACGGAAAACATTTCTGGAGAAGAATATGCTTACTGCCAGCAAGTTGGGGGAGGGGGGTGAGGTGAGGACATTTAGCGACTTCCTTATTTGGTGCAATAATAGAGATGTGCAGCCATTCCTAGAGGTTATTGAGAAACAATCACAATTTTACTTGGAAAGTGGGATCGATATGTTTGAGGATGGCATCAGCGTTCTAGGACTGACGCTAAAATATTTGTTTAGTATCGTCGACGAAGGTATAACCTTCGGGAACATCAGCGAGAAGAACAAGGATCTTCATCATCTCATCAAGGACAACATTGTTGGGGCCTTCTATCATATTCAATCGTTATCACGAGAAGAATATTACCAGCATAAGAGAATTTATGTATGGCGCAGCAGCAAAGGGATGTGGGGGGTATTGTAGGCTATGATGCCAACGCCTTGTAACTATGGTCATTAATGCAGGAAATGCCAACAGGTTGCTACATTAGACGCAAGGAAGAGACGGGCTATAAACCAGAGTATTCCCATAAGTACGGTTGGCTGGAATTTATGTCTACCAGGGACGGTGTCCACATCCGACATGAATACAATGATACAGAAAAGAAGATTGGTAGACATCAAGTGCCCGTAGATGGTTGGTGTAAAGACACCAAAACTGTTTATCAGTTTCACGGATGTTTCGGGCACAGTCATGAATGTTACCTGAATATGAAGGAAGGTACATTGGCCATTCACAATGCAGTACGAGGAAAGTCCATGACTGAGCTCAGGGAAAAAAACAAGGGAACCACCCAGTACCTACAGAGCCTGGGGTTTGATGTAATAGAAATCCGGGAATGTGAGTGGCATCAGCAGAAGAAGACCGATTCAGCCTTAAAGACCTTTCTTCGGGAAAAGTTTGGGACTTCGGTGGATGGTTCGATGACATCCCGCGAACGTCTCGAGAAGATCCGCACAGGCAATACATTTGGCCTAGTGAAGTGCGACATTTCTGTACCCGACCAACTGTACCTCTATTTCGAAGAAATGCCACCAATCTTCAAAAATACAACTATTTTTCGGGAGGATATCGGGCCTCATATGAAGGCTTACACTGAAGCCAACAATAGTATGCGCCAATCTCGCCGTAGTCTCACTGGTAGCTACTTTGGCGAAATAATCTTACTGGCTACACCATTATTGCGATGGTATTTGGAGCACGGACGGATAGTCAGCCGGATGTATCAAGTCATCCAGTACCAGCCCAAGGCGTGCTTCCAAACATTTGGTGATCAAGTATCACATGCCCGAAGGAAGGGGACTCTGACAAAATAAATCCATCGTAGCTGACACGATGGGACTATTAGGCAATTCGGGCTGCGGGAAGACAGCCACTAATAAGGCAAAACATAGGAATGTAGTGTATTGTGATGAAGATAATGTGTCCAACTCATCAATAATCTGGCCTTTCGGAAATTGAACACCCTCACTGAAGAACTTTATGAAATTGAAATGAATAAAAGCAGAATCAAACTTGACTTGCCCCACCATATTGGTTTTTTCGTGTATCAATATGCCAAGTTACGCATGCTCCAGTTCTACTATGGTTTTTTGGATGTTTTTGTTGATTGTGGGGATTTCGAACTTTGTGATTCGAACACTGACAGCCTATACATAGACCTTTTTGGATCTTCCCTTGAAGTAGTCAGCCCAGAGAAAAAAAAAATCATTCTATCGCCAAGCCCATAAATGGGGTTACCATCAGAAGCCTGTGACGCCCATATGGAAGATTATGTAAAAACTAAATTAAACGGGAGATAACTTGATGCCATCTCAATGCTGCAGGGACAGGAAAGCTTTTGATAAAAAGAACCCCGGGTCTTTTTAAAATTGAATGTGAGGGTGAGGGGGTTATTCGATTGTGTAGCAAAACTTACTATTGTTTCGGCCCATCAAACAAACTGAGTTGTAAAGGAATAAATAAAAGACAAAATGAATTAACAAAGGAAACATATTCAAAAGTAATCAAACGCAAACAGACAGGAACAGGAAAAAATAAAGGCTTTTGACTTTATGGAAATGACATGTTCACTTACGTACACTTTTATCCAAAATGATTAGTGCAAGATGACGGTGTATCGACTTTATCATTGACAATTTAATTTCTTTCTTTACAACCAGTGAAAATTCTTCCACAATCTTTACAAAAATTCAGAGGTAAGCATAATTCTTATATTCCAATTATCCCAATCAATATTATGTTATGGAGATTGTTATCCAAGATGAAAATTTTCTTTATTTTTTTTTTGTCATGTGGGTGGGTGAAAGTAATTACTTGTACATATTTGTAAATAGTTTATGGAAGGAAATTTGTTCTTCAACAAACACCATTAATGCTGTACACTCCTGGTGTAGGCTAAGTATAACCAATGGTCAAAAATTATATTTTTTTTACAGTGTTGATTCCTGGTATCCCTTACGTTACCCCTATTGGAACCGGATGACACCCAATTATATTTATTTTCACAATACCCCAAAACAAAAAAAAAATCTGTTTAGTTTACAATATTGATTCCTGGTATCCCTTTGGTAACCTCTATTGGAACCGGATGATATTCAATTATATTTATTTTCACAATACTCAAACATTTATGTTTAGTTTATAATGTTGATTCCTGGTATCCCTTAGGTTACCCATACTGGAACCGGATGATACCCAATTATATTTAGTTAACAAAAATCCTTAGGTCATCCCTACCAATGGAGTAATTCATGTTGTCAATTCATCATCATCATATCATCATTCTCTGTTGAACAAAAAATAAATTTCCTTCTACTTTTTTATAGAAAATTACCCCCCCCCCCAAAACTCCCCCACCCCCCCCCAAAAAAAAATAGAAAATAAAAAAGTCCTGTTGTGGGGTGGTAATACTCTCAAGTTATTTGATCATTATCTTCTGGCCAGTGATCAATAAACTTGACCTGTCCCAAGTTCAGTGCAAAATGTAGAGGGGCACTTCTTACAGGATATATTGAAATAAAAAAAAGAGTACGAACTGTGGGGTGGGGGAGGGGTGGGGGGATGCACTCGAGCTATTTGACTTATCTCCACTGGACAGAGGTTTGTAGCCTGACCTGTCCCAGGTCAGTATAAAATGCAGAGGGCCATATCCTACAGTTTAAGGATCAAGACTGCAGTTTGATCGCCAAACCCACATTAGACTACATACGGCTATAATCCACATTCGTCCCAAAGGGTCCCTATCACTGCCCACACTACTGGAGTATGATTATCTCCTAGCTTCGGCATGTGTTAGCACGAGAGTGATGTCGCAACCTGACCGCTCACGTGAGCTACCTTGCTAATCAACATGATATTCTTCATACACCGCGACATTACATCATATGAGAGCCTGGTAAAAGGTCGTTAAACCACACGCTGTTCCCCCTAAGAAAGTAATAAAGGCACTAATACCACAAGCTATACTGGAGAAAGACATTTATAAGCACATGCTATGCTACTAGTGGTTGGTGTTGTACGATTTGCTGTTGTAGTTGTTGATTTACTAACTGTAGCGGTTGGTGTGTATTGATTAGTGATATAGTTATAGTTATTACTGAGTAATTGTTGGTGTAGTTGTTTCAGTATTTGATATTGTAGTTGTTACTGAAGTAAGTGTTCGTGTTGTCGAGGTTGAGGTTGCAGTGGCTTTTATAATAATAGTTGGTGTTTTCAAGTTGGTGTCTTAGTGGTTGATGTAGTTAGTGTGGGGCAGTAGAGGTAGTTGTTGATATAGTAGTAGTTGGCGTGGTAGATTGTGTTTTAGCACCTTGGTGGTTGGTGTAGTAAATGTTGGAGTAGTTGTTGGTGTTGCAGTGGTCTGGTTTTGTAATAGTTGGTGATATACATACAGAATATACCCATAGTAGCTTGATGTACTAAATGTTCACCACGAGTGGTGAACATTTGGTACACCAAGCTACTTTGGGTATATCTTATTTATACTATGATCGTCAGATTATTATTTTTTCTCGATTTTACTGAGTACCAGACGTACATACGAGCGAATCTGTTTTTGTTTACACGAGCATCGGTGGGCGGTACTTCCGCTGTCAATTGTAACCCCGAAATGAAATGAAAAAAAAGAAACTGAGCCTTTTTCGTTTTAATAACATAACATACTATTTCGAGTTATGCATGCTTTATTAACATGAGACAGTGCATGTTTGTTAACTTTTGGCATCTTATGAGGTAAACCCATTTAAAAACGTAATTAGTAATTGCCACTTCCATTTCACTCTTCGCGAGGCGACGTGCGATAAATTTAGACAAGTTTGCATTCAGGTCGACGTCACCAAAGGTCAACGGGGATGTAGTTTACTGTAGGTGTAAATTTTTACTATTGAAATCTCATTGCTGGCGTGTTCATCGCGGCTGGTGTGTAAAGCTAAAATTTATGTCATAGATTTTTCATATTTTGTAGAATAGGTTATCATGGTATAAATATTGGCTCAATAATTACGGTTGGTGATGTAGTAGTGTTGGTGTTGTAGTTGTGGGTTTGACTGCTATAGTTGTGGTTGTGGATGTAGATATAGTGGTTGTTGTGGTTGAGGTTGATTGTATTGTGGTTGTCAGGGGTGATGTTGTCGTGGTTAGTTTATGGTAGATGTCGATATAGTTGTTGGTAGAGTAGTCATGGTTGTTGGTGTAGCAGTGGTTCGTATTGTAGTTGTAGGTTTTGTTACCTTGTGGCTGTGGAGGTCGGTGTAAAATAGAAGATGCAATAGTTGTAGTGGTTGATAATGTAGTGCTTGGGGAAATAATGGTTGTTTTTTATAGATGTCGTGGTTGGTCTTTCAGTGGATGCTGTGATAGTGTATTGGTTGGTTTAATAGCAGTAGTGGTTAGAGTAGTAGCGGTTGGTACAGTGGTGGCTTGTATTAGTGTTGCAGTTATTCCTAAGTTGTTGCAGTGGTTGATGTAGTAGTTTCTACAACACCAACTAACTAGTACACCAACCCTTATACCTCTACAGCACGAACCGTAACAACTACAATCACTATAACTACTTTATTCACAGAAAACATCATCTACTGGGACATCAACCAATACAACAGCAACAAACTACGACACCAAAACCAACTACACCAACTTTTACTACTCCAACCTCTACCACGTCAACCACTTCTACTACTTCATCAAAATCAACCACCATTATACCAACCTTTACTACATCATCAACCACTACTGCACAACCACTATGACTACAAGGTCAACCATTATCATTACAACTACTACACAAACCACCACAAAACCCACCACTAAAACGCCTACTGCACCAATCAATACAAAGCAAGCCTCGACAACACCAATAATTTCTACAACTACTACAGCAACCACTACAACACAACAAGTGGTACACGAAATACTATAGTTACTAACTATTACATCATCCATTTAAACCGCAACAACATCAACAACTTCAGTCACTAACTGCACCCATGAAACCCACTACAATGTCTACACCTATTACACCAACCTAAGAACTATGACCCACCACAGATACAACTACAACAACTACAACTATTACAACAACCACAACAACTATTACTGTTTCAACAATTACCAATACAACTACTACAGAAACCCAACGAACAATGCACCAATCACCCAAACTACACAACACCAAACCATCCACTATGACACGGAATACCACAACTTTCAATATGAATACACAGTATGTAATATCATACAAAACCAACCACTGCAACTACTACACCAACAACCAGCAACAAACACTACAACTACTGCACGTGCCATTACAGGAACCACCACAAACGCAACACAAACAACACCAACCACTACAACATCAAGAGATACAATACCAACCACTTTAATCAGTTGAGGAGCTGACAGTTGCTCGTCGATACTCGGTGGTTCTCTCCGGGTACTCCGGCTTTCTCCACCCGTAAAACTGTCAAAGTCACGATTAGCCATTATGCATAACAATGTGACCTTAAACACCAATAAATAATAATACCAATCACTACAACTACAACTACAACTACGACACCGACAACCACAACAGCAACCACCAGCACTACTACTCCAACTACTAAACCAACGACTAACCAAACCACTATAGCTACTACACCAATCACCACCATATTCAGTTCCCTATAGTCCTAAATTCTCCCCAAAAGTCCCCAATTTGCCACTATCTTCAGTTCACAAAAGTCCCCAGCAGTTCCCAAACCACTGTCATCAGCCCACACAGTCCACATCAGTCCACAGAGGCCCACATCAGTCCATCTGTGTCCACAGCGGCCCATATTAGTCAACTTCAGACAAAAAAGTCGATGGTAGTCTAAACGTTCCACGTCAGTGTACAAAGGTCCGCGGCCGTCAAAATTAGTTCGACAAGGTCCACATTGATCTGTAAACTAATGCATTATGGGTTTCGTAGCTCCTATCTTCTCCGCCATTCCGCGGGCTTCTTGGCTTCTAGCTCCTAGCTCACCAATACCTAAATGGCACCCTGGCTGCTATATAACACATCGTTCTATCCATACCAAACGATTATCATAAAAAATGCCATGCTTCTAGAAGGTTTCGGAGTTTATTTGTGTAATGGTTGGAAATGCTCAAGGCGTTTTCAGTAAATAAATATACCCCTTCACAATTGAGCACAAACTCCGAGCACACTCTAGTTAGAGGTCTTAGGGCCCCAAAGTAAATATGTAACATCACAGAAACCAAGATGGTGGGCTATATCACACAAAATCGAAACCAGAAACACGTTTCATCATGACGGCAAGAGCTACGCATGCGCAATAACAACATCATGGCACGACGTCACAATATAACCGCTTATGCGGGCTACCAGAACAACTTGCTTGATATCCATTATCTATCGCGGCATGACATCCTGAAGAGGATTCTGTTAAAATGGCGTTAAAACACCCGCTCTTCTCCTCTCCACTCTGCGCAACACACATTGCGAAATAATGTTCAAATCGTGCTAACAATTTTCACTTATTTGTCACACTTGAAGGCCTTCCCCGCATGCAGAGGTTACCGGGTACAATTGAGTATATATACAAAACCGGTGTAAGACCACAATCAAGCACTACTGCAAGACCCGGGGTTCCCATGGCAATCCAACTGTCTCATACACATGCTAGGAATAAACATGCATATAGCCACTGGCTTTAGCTCGTCTGTAGGGAATGACATGAAACTGTCCCCGGAAACCTTGTCGAGCAAAATACGTCAGATTGACCTGCTCTGCACTACCAATTGAGTATATATACAAAACCGGTGTAAGACCACAATCAAGCACTACTGCAAGACCCGGGGTTCCCATGGCAATCCAACTGTCTCATACACATGCTAGGAATAAACATGCATATAGCCACTGGCTTTGGCTCGTCTGTAGGGAATGACATGAAACTGCCCCGGAAACCTTGTCGAGCAAAATACGTCAGAATGACCTGCTCTGCACTACCAATTAAACATACAATCAGTTGTTGCACAATGCTTCATTTTCATTGCATAATTCCGTCTTACTGCATAATGGTTTGTAGGTTTTTTAATTGTATACTGCTGCTTTATTATACATGTATAATGCGTTAGTTTTTTACGTAATGCGGCTGAACATTGTGTAATGATGCTTCGCTCGGGCATTGATCTATTCTAGACCAAGAACGTGCGTGTGAGTGGGGGAGGGGGGGTGGGGATGGCGAGTATTCCTTAAATAGATAAATAACAATATGGAGAGGGTAGAGTCAGATTTCGTAGGTTAAAAATATGGGACAGACACATGGTCTACGATATAAAATTGTATAAAACACATTAGGTTGGAGATCAATGTGGCGTTTGGCAAACTAATTTGGACTGTCGTGGAAATCTGCTGGCGTATGCTACTTTTAGGATGGGGGGGGGGGGGGGGATAACTTACGTCGGTACAAATATTAGATGACGGCCCATGGCCCTTTTACAGAGGACTCTCGTGAGATTCTGATCCAGCTAAACAATTCCCAACAATTTGCCCCGGCATTCGTACATAACAACGTGTATCACCATTATGATGTCGTCAAACGATAGCAGGTTACCAGTACTACCAGGAAGTATAGTAAGGTGATAGAGTCCACAGAAGAGTTCCACCACTGGTAGGACTGCCGCCTTGCCCCCCCCCCCCCCCCCCCCCCCCCCCCCCCACACACACATACACACACCCCGCCAATAAGTACTGATCGGCCTGTACATACTTAGCAATCAATCCTTTTCCAATTCTTGGGAATGCAGTATAAATGTTACAAACGGCATACCAACAAGTTCCTATCCACCCCAGGAGGTAGGTGTCGTATAACAGGTTCTTATTGACTCTCATTAATTGAGCCATTCGGGAACGCGGTGGCTCAGTGGTTACGACAGTGCACTTCAAACCGAAATGTTCACGGTTCGATCCACGCCAGGGGTAACTGCGCTGTGTCCTTTAACAAGGCACTTCATCGCGACTGCCCTCGCGGGGATACAGTGGTGCTATGTACTAAGGCGTACTGCACGTCGATGGTGCATTTGTCTTCAAACAATGCTAAACCTGCTTGTGCGGAGCTAGTTCGTTGGAGAGTTTGGCCTTTACTCGCCGTTGCTCGGGGGTCCACCCGTGAAACTGTCCGACACGAGGTGACCCTGGCTGTCGAAAGTGTGATTAAATCCCAATAAATAAATAAATATTAATACACTGAACCATTCCTATTAATCCGAGCGCACGGATTACAAAAGAACTTGACCATGTCACCTCGCGGGCTCCATAGAACTTCGAGATTCGTGGAGCTAAATTAAAATTAAAGTTTCTGAGCACAGGAAAAGATATTATGTTTTTTAGTCCCTTGTATTTTGCTGAGAGCATGTGATCTATTAATCTCAAGTAGGCTGTTACATCTGGGCACAGTGTGAGTGATGCAGACAATGTCAGTTTGCCGTCACTTTGTAAATTCAACTCAGTGTGAAGTATGCTTTTATTCAAGCTTTTTTACAAATTATTATTTAGTTTAACCACAGCTGTGAAAGAAATTCAACGATTATAATTCTGATGCTAAAACGTGTTCTAGCAAAAGTAGGCCTACAATTGATTTTATGTTTAAGAAAACACACTTGTTTCCGGGAGTGCGATATCATAATACATCAGCTGTGAAAGGCTTCAATAATTAACCCACAAAGTGCTCTAATTATTGATGCCTTCCACAACTTATAAATTATGGACACAAACGGACTCAGAATCAAGTAAATTGCTAGACATTAAAATTTCTTGCCTGATTTCCCAATATGGGTGAACATGAAGGGGAGGGGGGGGGGGGGGGGGGGATTGGTGACTGAAATTTGTGAGGGCACGTACCCCCGTCAGACCCCACCCCATGGCTACGCCACTGCGCGGCCCATAACCAGAACGCGCCCTTATTTCATGCCTGGAACTGTTATGAATATTCAATTAGTTGACTAGCGATCACCCACGGCATAATCGATTTATATTTTTCTCAGACGAATAATCGATAACGTTTTGCTCCCTTTAAATGCTTAGAAGTTTAACCCACTTCAACATTAAGAAGAGTACACATGTTTGGCTACATCCTTAATAAATGGTGCAATGTCGTCTCCTAGTGGTGTTATGTCGTCCCATAGTGGTGTTGTATCGTCTCCTGGTGGTATTATATCATCTCCCGGTGGTATTATGTCGTATTCTAGTGATACTATGTCGTCTCCTAGTGATATTATGCTCTCTCCTAGTGGTGTTATGCCATCTTCTAGTGGTGTTGCGTCGTCTCCTTGTGATACTATGTCGTCTCCCAGTGGTGTTAAGTCGTCTCCTAGTGGTATTATATCGTCTCCTAGTGGTAGAAGACATGCAAAAATGCCCTTTCAGATGACTAGTCTCATTTTCCAGGGGGAATTGTGTCGTCTCCTTGTGGTAAGGTACACGTAATAACACCCGTTGAGACAGTTAACACGTGTTGAATAAATGTACATGCTGTTTCCATCACCCAAGTGTACTTTATAATGTTGAACACGGGGCACCATGCAGTAGTATTTGGCAGACCCAATAGTTGTCAGAACAATATATTGAAATTGGTATTTTGAAGCTGACTTTACTGGCTATTCCCGGTCTTTTATTGAGCGGCTGCAGGAGCAATATTGCAACACCCTCCTTACGGTATCAACTCGGCTGGAATTCGTAACTGACCATCGTTTGGAGTTTAGTTTCTGGGCGTTTGTAAATGTATATTGGTTTAATAAAATATGTTTGAATTTAATGAGGTAAGAAATATTTATGAAGTATCCCATGCTTTTTTATCGGCCTCATTTCTGAATATGTCAATACCCAGTTGATGGTCTTGTTTCAGTCATGTGCAGCCTCCTGTCAATAATTTTCTAGACCACGCCCTCACTACAAATTTTCTCACTGGCGAGAAAGAGGAACACACCATTCCCGGTGACATTTTTAATTCTGTGGCAATTCCTAGAACGGATCAGGGACAACCCGCCCAGGCCTATTCTTGAGACGGTTTGTTCCATTTTTCGAGGTCGGTTGTCCCGATTTGTTTCCATCTGATTTTGGACAACATTGGAGCTCATGATTCGGGTTGGAGTAGGGAAGTATATAGCCGTTACACAGAGGCTAGGGTGTAGTCAAGAAAACAAACCATAATAGAGGAGAGTTTGTTGACAGGGTGGGGCGGGGCTATGCACCGCCGACGAGGGAGCTATAGCCCACGCTAACCATCCATTGGAGCCACTTCTGACCAGCACATTACTTATAAGAACTTTGGGTCGGGTTGTCCCGGGTAACTGTTGGGCCTGGTTGTCCCAGATTGCTTGCTGCGGGTGTTCAATGGGGTGATTTGTCCCGTTCCATTTTGAAAAAGCACATACATTAGATTACCTTCGTTTGTTTAATACTATAGATTGGCAAGAAATGAACAGAGGAACAACGTCGCTGGAATCGATTTTGGACTGGTGGTTATTTTTCTGTGTAATATATGTATTTTGCTGTTAAGACAGCATTGAGGCCGACATTCGCTAAAAATAAGGACCGTCGTCAGCAAGCGGAATGCGGCCGAGTTGTGAGGGCTAAGCTGAAACCCTGTGCTTGAATATAGCAATTGCTTCTAAAATGAAACCATCATATACGGAGTACCAATTCCATCTTCCGACATTATGTGATGTAACCCAAACAGTGCTTATCACACCATTCACAGGACAGACCATTATCCCAAGATGAGACTGGTTACAGAGGTTTTTTCGTGAAACCGAATCAAAACTGAATCGGAAAAATCAAAACCCCTCAACTCTTCCTGAAAATGTTTACTTTAAGAATCAAATCTGCGGTGTATTTAGCAGCAGGAATAACTGTAGACCTCAATTGATTATATAACTATATTTTTTATAATAAACTAGCATGTTTACAAGTAAAGCAAAAACTCGTGTTCTCTCCCCTAGATAACAACGTAAAATTACCCCAACCGGAATCGGAACAGAAGATTATGTGACGTAAATACGGAATATCTCACAAAAATCTCCCAACTCTACTGCAAATGTTTACTTAAAGAACAGATGTCCCATAGCATTATACTTGCCAGTGACACCCTCGCCAAAACCCCTTTGCGTCGATGCTAAGCCAATTTACATTGAGACATGCTTTACTGCAGTGGTGACTACTGTTCACTTACGATGACAAGATTGGACTCAACTTTCTGATGAGTTTTGAGGCACACTTATTTCAAGGCCTGAATGGACTTTCGAGACTTGCTTTAATAAGCGGGTCATAATCTATTAGTTATGGGGACCTGATTTGGCTTAATCTTTAATTGGTTGCAACGTATGCCTCTTATTTCATTCAAGTCCCGTAGCTTTTAATAGAAAGACAGTCAAGACTTTCACGGCTGGTGGACAAACACACATAGGACAGAAATTCACTCGGACATAAACTCACTGAACATATAAACTTATCTAGTCAAAAATCTCACATCTTTCCTCCACACCTCCAAACAACAGAAAGTACGAAGAAATATTTTTTTCTCGAAGAGTTCAGTGAAGAGTTGCATGTGTTTACTAGGTAATAAAAATCATCATCAGCAAAATTTTAATTAATGAAGCATCGGATTGAACCCAGCGCTTCATTGATTAAATCTTGATGAATATTCCCATAACTGGTGTTTGGAATCTAATATTATTGCGTCCGTGGAAATATTTCCCACCCGTGGAAGTGACCTGTCTACGGCAGCCGTACTGTAGTTCTAAGAATCCCAAAATTGTGATTTCATCGTATTTTTCATATTTAGAGAAGGCGTTTTGTCCGATAAGTTTATACCCATAGAAACCAAGATGGCGGCCTCCAGTATACAAAATAGACGGCGGAAACATGTATCACCCTAACAACACGCACTGCGCATGTGCACTAACAACACGTATCACTATGGGGTGACGTCACAACATGGCCACTCATGTGGGTTACCGTGACAACTAAACATGGCGCCACTGGGTCACGTGACTATGACGTCACTTCCGGGGTCCTGCCCGGGGTCCTGGCAATGATACCTGAAACTTGTGAGACATACTACTCACAGAAATGAACTTGCATCCATCCAAGACTTACTACCATATTACATGATCAACTTCCCTTCATTAACAGATCAAATTACATTTTGTGTCCTCTGTTTGAGAAAGTCTCACAACATATTGATGGAATGGTTTATTGTCATTTTTCAGTTTCAATAGTTTTTAAAATCTTCATTGGTTCCACGTCCTGTTGTTTTGCAATACCATTCTGAAACACAAGAAAGACACATATATTGCAGAACTGAAGGTCTTTAATTTATTACATTCAACTCCAACGGGCATCCCTGAAGGGACAGGGTAACAAATTCGTCAAACGTTGTTTCAGCCTCAGGCAATACGGATCTCAGAAGGGTAGTACAGTCCCGTACACCCTGCTGAAACACCGTGTAACTAATATTATTTCCCAAAAGACTATAATCTAGCGATTTCATTGGTTGAGAGGTAAGATGTAAATAATACCGCACCCACTTGAAATATTTACACATTGGTTTAGTCCGGAACATGAATATGCAAGCAATGTGACTTTTTTTCAAAGTTTATAAAAATAGTTTATGATAATGGCATATGTATTAAAATTAACCCCTTACCCAACGTAACGGACAAAACCAGCCAGCGCTATTGTCAAAAATCGCCAATTAATTTTCATTATTTTTTCATTTTTGTCTCAAAAACATAGGTTATGACCGCTCGTTGGAAGGAGCTCACCAAAACATAGGTTATGACCCCTCGTTGGAACGAGCTCATCGAGCTCGTCCCAACGAGGGGTCATAACTTATGTTTTTGAGACAAAACATGAAAAAAATTAGTTATTCAATATTTTTTTTTTTTTTGCAAGTGTCGTCTACTTTTCATGTTAGGTAAAAGGTTAACAGTGCTGTTCATTGAAAAAAAAATAATACCTTTAATTTTGTGTTATTCATGACAAACATTAGGCTACTGTTGGAACTATCCATGTATTTAAATGTAGAGTTATCGGTTCTCGTCAGATCACCGAAGTTAAGCAATGTTGAGCCCGGTTGGTCCTTGGATGGATGACAGGATGAGCAATCGAGTTGTACTCCCGCGTTGTTTCCATGGCCAAGGCATTTCACCCCGATTGTCCACATGGGGGCGCGATGACGCCATGTACTAAGGGGTACTGCACGTCGATGGTGCGCATGTCTTCAACCAGTCTAACCTTGTCTGTGCTGCAGCGCGGAGTTACGATGTTGAGGAACTGGCAGCTACTCGTCGTTGTTCGGTAGTTCTCTCACGGTACTCCGGCTTCCTCCACCCGTAAAACTGTCATCGACACGATATGACCTTGTCTGTTAAAGTGTCGTTAAACCCTAATAAATAATAATAATAATGTGGAGTTATCAGTTATTCTTTTTTCTTTTCTTTCTAAATGCCATTTGGACAGTATTTATTGGCTTTCTGCTTTTGTTTTGTTACATTGTAAAATGTCTGAGCATCCACTTATACCTCTTCGCTGGCAAGGTACTCACTGATTATTCCGAAAAGCATATTATAGACCGATTCATTTGTATCTGATGCATCTAATCATGAAAATAACTATAGATGTAACCCATTATATTTTGTTTGGTAGAGCTCGCAGAGCTTTGTCAAACAAAATGTGATAGGTTATTTTTCTGTTCTTCATAACTGAACTTTGTCTTCAATGTAACGGAACTTAGTGAGAAAATAAATTCGTTATCCGTCTATATTCCATTTACACCGGATTAAAACTGATACACCCTTCGGCTGCGCCTCAGGGTGTATCACTTTTCAAACCAGTGTAAATTTCCATACACCCTGGAATATACATGGATAAATAATATTATCAACATGCCAATATCATGTGCATGAACAGAAAATGTTGGCATTATTTTGGTTACTGAAAAAAATGGTTTGAGAGGTTCTCCCCAAAACACGACATAATTCATATGCTAACAAGGAGGTTGGCGTAATACCATCAAACTGTTACGATGTGTACGATGTGGACCATGGGAATATAATGCTTCGACCATCAAAATTTTACGTATCAGCCATCTGAAAGTTACGTTTCGACCATCAGAATGTTACTTTCAACCACCGGAATGTTACGTTTCGACCATCGAAATGTTGCATTTCGATGGTCGAAATGTTACGTTTCGCCGATCGGAATGTTACGTTTTGACCATCGAATGTTATGTTTCGACAGTCAGAATGTTACGTTTCGACAATCGGAAAGCTACGTTCTGACCATTTTAAAAAAATGTTACGGTTCGACTAAAAAAGGTTACGTTTTGACCAATAAAAGATTACGTTTTGACACAAAGATATCGTTTTGACCAGTAAAATGTTACGTTTTTACCAGGAAGAAGTTACGTTTTGGCAAAAAAGTTACGTTTTGGATAAAAAGTTACGTTTCGACCACATATGCTATTTTTGACCAAAATATGTTACGTTTTAACCATAATATATTACGTATTAACCAAAATATGTTACGTTTCGACCAACATATGATGCGTTTTGACCCAAATTGTTTTGCCAAAATATGTTTTCACCAAAACAAAATGTTACATTTTGAGGTGGTTACGTTTTGATCAGACACCATTTAACTACAGTTATTGCCAGTAAGTGACAGAGTGAGTCACGAAATAATATAACTATACTATGTGCTGATGAGAATAATAACACGAAAAATTACCGGTCCAGAATCCAACCACATTTATAAATTGTTTGGTTTTATGATGAACTTTTATCACAAAAATGCCAAGTAGTTTTTTAAATAAAATAATTTAATATAAGCCCCCTTCCCCACCACACCCTTTCTGTTCCTGGCAAGTGTAATTCAAATCTATTCGTCCAACTGATCTAGCAAAGTGAAAACTTATTTAAATATTTATTTATTGGCGTTTAAGGCCACACACTGATGCACAATGGCTAACGTGACAGTTTCAGTTTTACGGGTGGAGGAAGCTGGAGTACCTGGAGGAAACCATCGAGCATCGACGAGCTCCTCAACATTCTAACTCTGTGCAAGCTCCGCTCAAACAGGGTTACAGCGGTTGAAGACATGTGCACGATCGACGTGCTGTGTGCCTTAGTACACGGCGTCATCGTGCCCCCAGGTAGGCAAACGGAAGTGAAAACTTAAAACTGTGTGTACTCTGTTTTGCGAAAAGTAAGATTAAATGGTAAAGCGATAAACATATTTTTTAATCTGTCTGTCGTTCAATTCAGTAACAATCTTTAACCCTTTCATAACACGAAGAGGAGACCACACCTGCAAACAAAATTCTTGAATAAGTAAATATTTTCAATTTTTGTCTCAAAAACAAAGCTTATGACCCTCATTGGAACGAGCTCATCGAGCTCGTTCTAATGAGGGGGTCATAAGCTATGTTTTTGAGACAAAAAATAAAAAAAAAATAATGAAAATTGAATGCTGATTTTTGCAAACAGCGCTGGCCGGTTTTGGTCGTTACATCGGGTAAAGGGTTAAATGACTCCGTTTTTGTTATTTGCTGAGGTGTTTAAACTTGTTCGTACAGGCTAAATTTACTTGACATGATTATTAAAATCCCCATTCAGAAAAAGTTGTCTTAATTTTATTTATTTTTTTTCTTAAGAATTATTCCTGCATTTTTCTGAGGGAGGCATACACTTTACAATTGAAAGAAAATCTATTTTGTGAATGAAACGCAAATATATTTCAAATGAATACAAAATAAATAATACATTAATTGTTTGAGTGCTAGAAGCCACTATCAGGGCTTTCAATAATACGAGTGTACCAGAACAAAAGACAACATTTTCTGACTTATGTTTTATAATCATCCGAATGCAAATAATATTATGTTCACATAAATTGGTTTTATTACAAATTATTGGAGAGTGCCTATGGGCACTCTCCAATAATTTGTAACAAACACATTTCGAATAACAAATTCAGACCACCAAAACTAATCTAGCCCTCAACCAATTAATGCACAGCTATTAGTTATTCAATTTGGAGGATTTCACTGTATTAATATTTATTTATTCATTGGTGTTTGAGGTCACATATTTCTGCACAACAGCTAATCATGACCATGACAGTTTTACGGGTGGAGGAAGTACCCGGAGAGAACCGCTAAGCAACGGCGAGCGACTGTCAGCTTCCCAACATACTAACTCTACAAAAGTAGGGTTAGCATTGGTTGAAAATAGGTGCACCATCAACGTGCAGTATGCTTTAGTACACAACGCTACCGTGCCCCCACGTGGGCAAGGGGAGTGAAGAGTCTTGCCCATTGACAGAACGCGGTTGATGACCCAGGTGGGATTCGAACCGAGGACATCTCGGCTTGCAGTCTGCACCTCTACCTACCGTGCAATGGCGCCCCCACCCCACCGTATTAATACTGTCCTTCAAAAAAGAGATGAACAGTCAAGTTTCGGCTCCCATTATAATCTAACTGACCAAGAGGTTTCGCGTTTGCTCTCTGAGTAATTCCAATATAAAGCGAATAATATGTTTTGTATGACACTCTGTTGGAAGGGGCTCACATGGGCGGATTAGGGGTGGTGGTGGGTTGTGCCAATCAAATGTATCTCTCTCCAAATTGTTTTATCATATTTTTTTCTTAAGCACCAATGCCAAGGAATAATAATGTACGTCATGTATAGAGCCATAGCTCCTACACGTGTCTCATATGAGCTTTATAAATTGGTTACTCTTTTTCAAAACTTGAATGAATCTCTATAAAATTGCGGGAACATTTTTAACTGAAAACGGTGTAGTCATGCGCAAAAAAAACACCGAAGGACCATGCCAGCCTTCCATTTCCCTAATGTTCCCCAGAAAGCCCCTGGACCCGGCCAACGAGGATGGGATACCCTTCTCGTGCGCACCTTCATCCCGCCGCTTTGCACGTCAGCTGAGGCTTCACACCATGACCCTCGATTGAAAGGTGGTTTATCCCCACCCCGAGTGCAGAATCCTACACGCGCCACTGACTCATAAATGCCCTTTAAAATCGAGACCTGACATTTTTTAGGAGTGCGGGAGTGCTGCACGCCTCCTGCACGCCTAGAAAAAAATTGAAGAGGGCAAATGTTTGCAGCCCTTAATTGTCTGGAATGCCAGACCTGTTTGGGACTACCTTTAAGATCTATTATCTTTTCAAACCCTCAGTTCCAATGTGTTCTATGTGCCAACTGGCACATAGAACACATTGGAACTCAGGGGACGATTTGTCAATGTTGCATTGATTCGCAATAAATTGTGACCCATTATGTGTCGCATTTCAATACATTCTGAGTGCCGAAGACAGTCACATGAGAATTGAATGCATCATTTTGAATAATGAGAAGATGTGTGTGCCGATTTTTCCACTATGTTTCTGAATGTAGTACAATTTTTCAGTCACAATATTAATACCTAGAAGTGAATATCACCAAAATAGAGTACAAGTATATGCATTGAAATTCCAGGTACAATTTGAGGAGGGCAATTGTTTTGCACTCCTTGATTTTCGAGACAGCCAGGCCTGAAAATCTGTGTTGCAAAACATAATTTCATCACCACAAACAACTAATGATGAAGATGTAATCCCAAATTGTAAATGGGACATCAACTAAGAAGAGTTAATCTTTTACTTTACACTGCATATAGGTGTCATTGATTATTTTGCCATAAATAACTGAAAACATTAATCTAAAAACAAAGCTGGGGGCGCGGTGGCGTCGCGGTGGCGTCGCGGTGGCGTCGCGGTGACGTCGCGGTGGCGTCGCGGTAACCGGTTCTCGTCAGATCACCGCGTTGTGTCCTTGGGCAAGACACTTAACCCCGGTTGCCTATATGGAGGCACGATGACGCTGTGTACTAAGGCGTACTGCACGTCGAAGGTGCGCATGTCTTCAACCAATCTAACCGCACCTGTGCCGCGGTGCAGAGGTACGATGTTGGAGAGCTGACAGCTGCTCGTCGTTGCTCGGTGGTTCTCTCCGGGTACTCCGGCTTCCTCCACTTGTAAACCTGTCACCGACATGATATGACCCTGGCTGTAAATGTGTCGTTAAACCTTAATAAAAAAAAAAAAAAAAAAAAAAAACAAAGCTTATGACCTGCTCGTTCGAACGAGGACGATGAGCTCGTGTTACGTCATGTGCTATATTTTGTAAGTGAGCATTGGAAATCCCCACAAGATTAGAATTGAGATTGTTGTGAATTTTATCATTGTGAAAGAGGAGAACATATACATACTGCAATTTTGATTTGCTTCGGATGGTAAGGAATTCCTCCAAGTTCATCACATTTCTTCATATGATGTCGTTCTGGATCACCTGGTACTAGAACTGGTGCATCGGAAGCCTGTAAAAAAAGCTTCAAATGGTAATAGAGGTCGCGTATCCACAGGTGAAAGCACCACTCCACAAACGTGTAGTTCCACTTGAGTGACTATCTTCCATTTGTTATTTGAAAATCTTGATAAAATAGGGCGATCTCACATACCGACACATTGTACTCCTTGACGTCGTTTAGCCAGAGGGTACTATGTATTGGGGCAAGGCGTTGTGAAACATAACTGTTCTTGTTTGCATGTAGTTTCCGTGAAATGCCTAGACTCAACTTTGATACCCTTTTATATCCCCAGCTGTAAAAATGTATCAAAGTGCCCAGGCGTTCACAGAAACTAGCTCTATGATCATGGTGTTACAGGCGCTACAGTCAGGGGCGGCAGAAGCTTGATAAAAGTGGAGGGGCACAAATTCACAATGCTACCATGGTTCGACCCAGGGTGAAAAAGATTACAATCGTATATCGGTAAATGTACCATGACTCGTTGTAGTCTCTCGTTTAGATGAATATACCGCTGTATGATCACTGTCCTGTCCGTTTCTTTACTTCAACAATCTTCCAACCCGAAGGCCCGGGTTGGGAGGTAGTCGAAGTAGAAAAAAACGGACCGGAACGACCAAAAGTGGATTCTTTGGCTAAATAAAGTTTGGATTTGCAAATGATGTTACAAGAATGCCTGTGTGATGACACGTTTGTATGCGCTCAGTTTAACCCGTCCTGTAACTGCGAAACATATCTGTGGGAAAAATCGATGGGGCACGTGCCCCCTGTGCCCCCCCCCCCCCCCCCTGCAGCCTCCGCAGTAATATGTCGCGTACGTTTTAGGGAAAGGTTGCCGGACTTCGGTGCCGGACCTCGTAAGTGACGTCATATCACGTGACGTAGTGGCGCCTTGTTGTGTTGTCATGGTAACCCGCGTGAGCGGCCATGTCGTGACGTCATCGCCATAGTGATACGTGGTGTGAGTGCGCATGCGCAGCGCGTGTTGTTAGGGTTTCCGTCGTCCAGTTTGTATACTGGAGGCCGCATCTTGGTTTCTATGGTAGCACGTAGTTGCTATGTTACCCAATTTTTCTGCAATGGGACGGGGTATGTTCGATTGAATCGGAGTAATCTAATTACCACAAACAACCCGACAATCCCCCCAAATCACCAACATCCACCCCAAATCACCGAAATTGACTTTATTTGATACGGATTTTCCCATTTTATCGGCTTAGCATGTAGTGCTATAGTACCGAGAGGGTACCGGAGGTGTGTTCGATTGAAGTGGAGTATTTTCTCAGAATCTTTTTTTGGATTCCATGAGGTTATTTTTTTCCCAATAAATTGTTTTAGAGTAGCACGTAGTGCTATAGGACAAATTTACCCAGAATCCTCTGCTTCTACTTGGAACTATATTTTAATAAATTCCTACGCTCTATTTTTAGTAACAACCTTAACTGACCCCCAAACTAATTGTTAGGGTATATATTAGCAATTTCTTTAAATGACACCTCTAACTTTATGATTTTAAATAATAAAATTAATGAGGATCAAGATGTTTCTACACTAACCAATCAGAGCGAAGTTAATTCACCAATCAGATTAGTATATTCTCATTGTGTTTCTTTTCCATTGACTTCCATACTAATTTTCTAAATTTTCCAACTTTAGCCTATAATCCTATAGGAAACAAACACAAACGCCCATCGAGAATGGAAATATCAATGCAAAAACGCTGTGACATCGTGGCGTTTTCAAAAACGTCCGTCACGTAGAAATAAATTCCGAAGAAGAGTAACGTCGCGTCATTCTGTTTCGATCCTTCGAACTGAACACATCGCTAGAAAGTTTTCTATAGCAATTTTGCCTTCGCAAAAATTTTATGAAGATGGAGTCTGATGCTGCTACTGACGTTACCAGGAATGATGTTCATGCCCGTGCAGAGTGTGGGAAGACCTTTACGGACCGCTGCAACCGGAACCGCCATGTGCGTACCAAGCACAGGGGGGAGAAGGAGACCCACGATTGCACCAACTGTAACAAGACCTTTACGAGGAAAGAAGATTTGGTAAACCATCTGAAGAAATGTTTGGAGACCTATACATGTATGGAATGCGGCCAGGAGTTTAACCAACTACTCCATTTTAACCGACACCAGAGCGTCGCCCACCGACCAGTTCCTGTACCATCTAAAAGGAAGACCGATGAACCGAAGAGAGGACCAACCAAACAACCACGGACCACGACGAACACCCGTTATGATGTTGACCCGATTGATTTTGACAAAAATATGATGACCGAAGAAGAGACCGATGAGATGTTGACCATATACGAAGTTAACTGGAGTTCTATTTGAACTCGCCATATGATGAACAGAAGAGTCCAGGACCAGTATAACTACCGGATCCACGATGTGAACCTGAAAATGATGACTGATGAATTGATGACTACCGTATTTCTGCCACAACACTTAAGATTTAAAATTAATCTTAGTTTTGGTTTTATCCTGCGACACAATGAAACGAATGAACTGAAGTATTACCATCCATCACAGAACAACGCTCGGGTACTTGATGTTCCACAACTAGTATGCTGTCAAAAGACTTTAAAGAGTTCCTAGATGATGTCATGGAAGAAGATATCCTGGAATGGGCCAAGTTAAAACGACCCAACACCAAATGGCTTGAAGAGAGAGGTACCAACGTCACATTTTATGTGAATAAGCTGAAAGACCACCCAATTGGAATGATAGAGGATCTTCCCGATAATATTCTCCAGAACAAAGCAGTAAATGCTTTGGTGAAAGATAGAGCTCGCCATTTTACCTACGATGACAACCTGTGTATCTTCCGATGTTTAGCTTTATGGAGTGGTTCCACAACAGACAATTTGAATAATACAACAGATGCCATGTACAGCAAATATACAAAGAAGCTTAAAGAATGAATTCCGTGGAGTAACTTTAGCCGAATTACCCGACTTGGAGAAATGTTTTGAAGTGAATATACAAGTGTATGAACTTGTCAAGAATGATGATGACCGAACTATTGCCAAATTAGTACAGAGATCTCATAGAAAGTTTGAGAATACCATGTATGTGAACGTCTACAAGATCCATTTTAGCTACATCATTAATATAGACCAATACTGTAAATTCTTTGAATGCCGCAAATGCGGCAAATTATGGAAAACCTCCCGGGCAATAAACCGTCACGAGAAAACATGCACAGATGAAGTGAAGTACCAGTATGTTGGCGGTGTATGCCATCCATCCCAGTCCGTATTTGATATGTTAGAGGATGAAGGTATAGAAGTGCCCGAAGAGAAGAAGTTTTATCCATACCGTGCAACGTTTGATTTTGAAAGTTACTTTGTCAAATCCAGTCTACCTGCCGACAGTGATAAACTGATATGGGAAGCAGAACACCTACCATTGAGTGTGAGCATATGTAGTAATGTTCCAGAATACCAAGAACCGAAGTGTTTTATTACAAATGGAAATTCTCAAGAACTTGTTGAAGAAATGATGACATACCTCACAGATATTTCATCTCATTGCCACCAACTTATGCAGACCAATCATGCTTGGACCTTATTTAACTCAGACAGAAAATTAATTAAACGCTGGAAGCAGAAGCCAGAGCTACTGGAGAAGATGCATCCAAGATGCACCCTTTAGAAAAATTGGAGAAGAAATTTCAAGACTACCTGCAAGAGATGCCCGTCATCGGATTCAACTCTGGAAAATATGATATGAATGTAGTCAAGCGTGAACTGATGACATACCTGAAGAGACAGAATCCACTCAAGTTTGCAGTGAAGAAATCGAATAACTACATGTGCGTCTCGACAGAATCTTTCAAGTTTGTTGATATTTGCAACTACCTCGCTCCATGATTCAGCTATGACAAGTTTTTAAAAGCATTTGGCTGTTCTCTGACGAAGGTATTTTTACCATATGAATGGATCGAAAGCTTGGACAAATTGGACCAAGACCACCTACCAGACCATGAAGCCTTCTACAGTTCTCGAAAGAAAGAAAACATATCCAATGAAGAATACCAGTACTGCCAGCATGTATGGAACGACCTGGAGATGACAACTTTCCGTGATTTTCTGATCTGGTATAATAACCGAGATGTAAAACCATTCCTTAAAGCAGTTGGCAAGCAGTTTGCTTTCTACCAAGAACGCCACATCGACATGTTTAATGATGGTATCAGTGTTCCAGACCTTACGTTAAAATACCTGTTCCAGACCATGAACGATGACACTTACGTCACATTATTTAACCAGAAAAACAAAGACCTGCATCACTAGTGAAAGATAATATCGTTGGTAGACCTTCAATTATCTTCAACCGATACCACGAGAAAGATGTTACACGAATCAGAGAAACAAAATATGGTAAAGAAGCAAAACCATGTGGAAGTATAATAGGCTTTGATGCGAATGCATTATATCTTTGGTGCCTAATGCAAGAGATGCCAACGGGTTGGAATATTAAACGTCGTGAAGAAAACCAGTTTAAACCAGAACAACCAATGACGTATGGTAAAATGGCTGAACAATGGTTAGAAATTTTATCGATGAGAGATGAAATCAACATCAGACATCAGTTTAACGGAGCCGAAAAAAATGACTGGTCGAAGACAGTTGCCTGTTGATGGTTGGTGCAAAGAGACACAGACTGTATACCAATTCCATGGCTGCTATTGGAACGGACATACCTGCATGACAGATAAGAATGGCCTTCCTATCATCCATAATGAAGTCAGAGATAAACCCATGAAAGAACTGCTACAAGACACCCGTACCAATGCAAAGTACATCACCGATTTGGGCTATAAACTTGTTGAAATCTGGGAGTGTGAGTGGAGAGAGATGAAGAAAACCGTTGCCACACTCAAAGCCTTCCTGAAAGAGAACTGTTCAGACAAAATAGATGGTGCAATGACAGATGAAGAAGTACTGAAGAAAGTGAAGTCCGGTGAACGGCTTGGTTTTATCGAATGTGATATACATGTACCAGATCACCTGAAAGATTACTTTGAAGAGATGACACCTATCTTCAAGAATACATATATTTCCATAGATGATATTGGTGAACACATGAAGTCCTTTGCTGAGAAGAATGGAATGATGAAGAAATCCCGTAGAAGTTTGATCGGAAGCTGTGTAGCAGAAAAAATGTTGTTTGCAACCCCTTTGCTGCAGTGGTACCTCCAGCATGGTATTGAAGTTGACCACGTCTATCAAGTTATCCAATATAAACCAAGAAGATGTTTTGAGAAATTTGGAGATGACGTATCTGAAGCAAGAAGACAAGGAGATGTTGACCCTGACAAGTCGATCGTTGCCGACACCATGAAGCTGTTGGGAAATTCTGGATATGGCAAAACCGTTACCAACAAAGAGAAGCATCGACGTGTGTGCTATTGCGACGATGAAGAAGTCACCAAAGCTGTAAATGACATGTCTTTCAGAGCATTAAATCCATTAGATGAAACTTTATATGAAGTCGAACTCAACAAGAAGACCATCAAGTTGGATCTGCCACTTCACATCGGATTCTTTTTTACCAGTATGCGAAACTTCGGATGCTTCAGTTCTATTATGATGTCATCGATACTTTTATCAACCGCCAAGATTTCGAATATGCTGAAATGGACACAGATTCTGCATATCTATGTACCTCGTCACCATCCATAGATGAATTAGTGAAACCAGAGAAGAGAGTAGAATTTGACAAAGAAAATCACAAGTGGTTTCCATCAGAGTGTTGTGATTTCCACAGAGATGATTATGTGAAAACCAAATTAGAAAGCAAAGAATGGCTGTCACCCTCATGTTGCCAAGAAAGAAAGCGTCTTGACAGGAGAACTCCAGGATTTTTCAAGGTAGAATAGCAAGGAACCTGCATTATTGGACTGTGTAGTAAAACATATTATTGGTCCGGTGCCACCAATAAATTTAGTTGTAAAGGAATCAGCAAACGCCACAAGTTTTGAAGACTCAACAAAATGGAGCTGGCATCAACCGAGGATTTGTTATGAATGACAACACTATGTATACCTACCAGCAGAGCAGAGATGGACTGTCGTATTTCTACCCAAAACGAAGAGTTTTAGAAGATGGAGTTAGCACCATACCACTAGAGATTTAAAGAAGAAACAATTGAGTGAGTGTCATATTGTCTACAACCTGAACAAAGTCTAGCTTTTGTCTACAAAAAGTCCTATTTAGTTGACCGAAAAATTCCTAAAAACCGAAATGCATTTTAGGTGGTCTACTCAATCATGTTAGGCTCGCCAAATTTTTAAATTCCAATAGGGCAGTATCTTTCTCTAAAGTCCTATATGGCAGTCTCTAAAGTCCTCATAAAGTCCTATAAGGCATTCTCTAAAGTCCTTTAAGGCAAGTTCTCATAAAGTCCTATATGGCAAGTTTTTTATCTCTAATTAAAAAGTCCTATATGGCATTCTCTAAAGTCCTTTATGACAGTCCTCATAAAGTCCTATGTGGCATTCTCTAAAGTCCTTTATGGCAGTCCTCATAAGTCCTATATGGCAAGTTTTTTCTCTCTAATTAAAAAGTCCTTATGACATTCTCTAAAGTCCTTTATGGCAGTCCTCATAAAGTCCTATATGGCAGTTTTGCTCTCTAATTAAAGAAATCCTTTATGGCATTCTCTAAAGTCCTTTATGGCAGTATTGTTCTCTAATTAAAAAGTCCTTTATGGCAGTCCTCATAAAGTCCTAAATGGCAGTCTCTAAAGTCCTTTATGGCAGTTGTTCTCTCTAATTAAAAAGTCCTTTATGGCAGTCCTCATAAAGTCCTAAATGGCAAGTTTTTTTTCTAATTAAAAAGTCCTTCATGGCAGTCCTCATAAAGTCCTAAATGGCAGTCTCTAAAGTCCTTTAAGGCAGTTTTTCTCTCTAATTAAAAAGTCCTATACGACAGTTGTCATAAAGTATTTTATGGCAGTCATAAAAAAACCCTAAATGGCAAGTCTTACAAGGCAATACATTTTTCTGGCGTAAACATTTCTCAATTTTTTTTAATTTTTTCTAATACAGAGTGTTTTTTTTATCATTATCCTCATCATCATGTTCCTGGTATACTTTAGGCTAACCCTATTGGAAGTTGAGGATACTTCTTTATTCCAAACTTTTTAGTTTCATTCAAAACTTAGTTTCATTCAAAACTTTTTAGTTCCATTTATTTAAAAAAAAAATGTTGATTCATGGTATCTTTTAGGTTACACCTATTGGAACCAGATGATACTTCTTTATTCCAAACGTTTTAGTTTCATTCAAAACTTTTTAGTGCCATTTATTTTAAAAAATGTTGATTCCTGGTACCTTTTAGGTTACACCTATTGGAACCAGATGATACATCTTTATTCCAAACTTTTTAGTTTCATTCAAAACTTAGTTTCATTCAAAACTTTTTAGTTCCATTTATTTAAAAAAAATATATTGATTCATGGTATCTTTTAGGTTACACCTATTGGAACCAGATGATACTTCATTATTCCAAACTTTTTAGTTTCATTCAAAACTGTTTAGTTTCATTTAAAAAGAAGTTGATTCCTGGTGTCTTTTAGGCTACACATATTGTATAACCAAAGGAATAAATTATCATCATCATCTTTACTAAGAAATTCTCTGTTGTGAATATTTAAAAGAAATGAGAAAAGTTTATGATAGAAAACTGAATTGCTAAGTTAGACATGCTGTTTTCTTTTTCTTTTGTTTTTAAGATACGAACTGTAGGGGGGTGGGAATGCACTCGAGCTATTTGACTTATCCCCATTGGGCAGAGGTTTGTAGCTTGACCTGTCCCAAGCCAGTATAAAATGCAGAGGGCCATATCCTACAGTTTAAGGATCAAGATTGCAGTTTGATCACCAAACTGACCAATCAGATCGAAGTTAATCAACCAATCAAATTTCTGTATTCTCATTGTGTTTCTTTCCCCATTGACTTTTATACTAATTTTCTCAATTTTCCAACTTTAACCTATAATCCTATAGGAAACAAACACAAACCCCAACCAAGAAACAAAAAGTCAATCAAAATATGTTGAACTGGGGTGATGTTTCAATCACGTCCGTCAAAGATATATAAGATTAGGCAAAGCATGGACTTGGCATCATTCACGATCGAACCATTGACCAGACAAGATGTTCTGAATTGGCACCAGGAAGACATATGCTAACGTCACCCAGTACCAGTGTGAACTGAAGATTCATCTCAGAAGATACTTTGAGGAAAAAAGACCAGAAACCTTATCCTACGAAGACTGGTAT
Organism: Pictodentalium vernedei; assembly: GCA_031216915.1. Taxonomy (NCBI): domain Eukaryota; kingdom Metazoa; phylum Mollusca; class Scaphopoda; order Dentaliida; family Dentaliidae; genus Pictodentalium; species Pictodentalium vernedei. The sequence goes on along the minus strand of CM062288.1, from coordinate 82,550,291 downwards.
TGCTCTATCTTTAGAAGAATGGAATGCCTTGAAGTCCCAAATAGAAGAAGTAGATGCAACCATCAAATCCCAACAAACAACTTTAACTGAAGATCCCGAAGACACTAAACCTACTAAACCTACTAACCATGAAGACTTAAAAAAAACAACAAAAAAAAACAATTCAAGAACCACCTTTGAAGAAGAAGAAGATCACAGTAAGAATAACCCAACCACGACCATTCATCGTTGATGAAATTGATAGCGAATTCAGTCAAGTTCACTTGCAACATGAACTTTGCTTGGCATATGCTCAAACATTGACGCTGTAGTGAAAGAAAAATGCTATGGATGTACAGTCGATCACCCAATTCAGATTCAGCATAATGTATGCCGAATGAAGTCTGAAGAAGAGAAGATTGTAGCATGTTTTAGTGAAGCACTTGAAAGAGTTAACAAGAATGATGTCCATCTACTGTGGTACCATAATACTTCTGGAATGAATCCATCACCAGTACAGGAAGAGTATGAAGATATGTTCGAGAAACCTCTCACAAATGACCAGAGACGTTGTATTATGGACTTGGTGATTGAATTCATGACCTTCAAGAAACCACTCAGTCTGAAGATGTAAATAGATGTTATAAATAGATGTTTGTTTTTTATAAAAAAAAAAGAAAAAAAGTATAAAATGAAGAAAAAAGAAAAAAAAGGTGGTAATGACGCTTAAGTTATTTGATGTTTATCTTCTTGACAAATATCAAACAAACTTAAACTGTCCCCAGCCAGTAAGTCAGAGGGTCACCAATTCTAAATGTTTTTTTGGATGCCGGTCATATTGACCACCTCTCCAAAAGGTATAAAAGGGGAGTAGTACCCACGTTCAGTGGGAGCCACCCCCACCCCCCCCCCCCCCAAAAAAAAGGTATAAAAGGAAGTTGTACCCACATAGAACAACAAAGATGGATCCTCATTGGAAGCATCCATTCACTTGTTTATTGTGTTGTCCCACAGGTAGTGGTAAATCATCCTTTGTAAATCGGAGTATTCAAAACATTCAAAATATTATATCACCTGTTCCAAGTCACATCATTTGGTGTTATAGTGAATGGCAACCATTATACAATACTTTACCCCAAGTAGAATTCGTGGAGGGTCTCCCTCAAGAATTAAAATCTGATAGATTAGCTATATTGGATGATCTGATGCTCGATGCAGATGTGTCTAGATTATTTACTAAAGGTAGTCATCACCGTAACATTAGTGTGATGTACATTCTTCAAAATTTATTCGACAAAAATAAGGTCCATAGGACTGTAGCTCTTAATAGTCATCACATGATCTTGTTTAAAAATCCTAGAGATCGTTCCCAGCTCTCTCATCTGGCAGCACAGATGTATCCTGGTCATTCCAGGTTTCTGAGAGAAGTTTTCGAAGATGCCACTTCGACACCATACGGTTACCTTTTAATAGATTTCAAACAAGATACTCCTGAACACATGAGATTAAGAAGTCAATTTTTTTCCGTGGGAAACCCAATATGTGTACCTCCGAACAGTATAAAAGGGGAGCAACAAGTCTGACTCAAGTCAGAAGCATGTCTGATCGTCTCAAGCGCAACATCGCTCTTCTCAAGGTTCTCATTAAATCGAAACCCACACTCGTCAAATCCATATTAAAACATGCAGACAAAGAACTGATTACTTGTTTGCGTCACTGTGCCTCGAATATACTGAAGGGAGCAGTACCTCTGACCAAAGCTCAGAGAACCAAACTTGTTCGCCAGACACAACTAGTGAGGGCATTGGCAAATAAATGTACCTCTGACAAAAAGAGGAGACTAATCTTGCAGAAAGGGGGATTCTTGGGGGCATTGCTACCTCTTGTACTATTGGGTGCTGTTAAAGGTATTTTTGGACGATGGAATATGCAAAGAAGATGGCTGTGGTAGAATCAAGGTTATTGGAACGTCTACAAGAGACTCCAAGACAACCAAATGAACTGGCTGTTTCATCACTGGATAGAGAAATGAGAGATATTCTCGATGCCCTTCTCTTTCAGCTGATGAAAAGATGACTCAATATAATCAAATTTTACAAAGATATTTGACATTTCAACAAAAGGTAATGGTTCCTCGACCAATTAAAGCCGAATTCGAGAAAGATAATAAAGACGAAGACATTCTCGATTCTGAACCTATGACAATGGCGAGAAAGGGAAAGTTGTTGTTGAATCGTATTAGAAGTGACCCAAATATATCTTGGAATGAGAATGGTGAATTAGTCTACAAAGATCAAACAGTGGTAGGGTCGAATGTAACAGATCTTCTAGACGATTTACTTAGAAGACGAAACTCTTTCCAACCTAAGGGATGGGAAGTGTTGGCCGAAGCTTTGAGAGATAGTAACATACCCCAAGAATTGATTGGTCATAAAGAACGTTGGGATTTTATGAAACAGGCACCGATAAAGTCGGAACCTAAACAACCAAAAAAATAAACAGAAACGCCAAAGTGGACCGAAAAAGGGTATAAATAGAGTTGGCACTTGAACAAGGCAGTCATGGAAGCATTATACTATGATTCTGAAGCGCCTGGTAGTTTTGGTGATGTAGACGCTCTTCGTAGAGCGTCCAAGAAAAAAAACAAACAAGTTGTAAAAGGTTAGAGACTCAAGATACATGCACTCTTCACAAACCTGTTCGTCGTACATTTCCTAGAAGGAAAGTGACAGTTAGTGGTATAGATGCACGATGGCAAGCTGACTTGGTAGATGTTTCAAATATAAGTAAATTCAACAAAAACATAAAAAAATTTTGTTGACATGTATAAATGTGTTTAGTAAATATGCTTGGGTCATACCCCTCAAAAACAAACTTGGTGATTCCACAGTAAAAGCTTTTACTAAAATTTTCAAACAAGGTCGTAAACCAGAAACATTACAAACAGATCAAGGCAAAGAATTTCTAAACAAAAAATTTCAGAATTTTCTCAAAGATCACAAAGTCAAATTTTTCACAACACAAAATGTTGAAACAAAATTTCCATAGTAGAAAGATTCAATAGAACTTTGAAAACCAACATGTGGAAATATTTTACCAAGAACAATACATCTACTTTTCCACTTCAAAACTTGATGAAATCATATAATCATTCTCATCACAGTAGTATAGGCCCCCATTGCGTGAACTTTGAAAATCAAGAAGAGGTTTGGCAAAGGTTGTATGGACAATCCATAAAACACAAGACTCCAAAGTACAAAGTAGGAGACAGAGTGAGAATCAGTAAAGTTAAGAAAACTTTTGAGAAAGGTCATTTGCCCAGTTGGACCGAATAGTTATTCACAGTGGCAGCCATCAAGAAAGGACATCCAGTCACATACATCTTACAAGATGATAATGGGGAAGTAATGAAAGGGTCGTTCTACACCGAAGAGCTTCAGCGAGTTTCACATAAAACTATTTACAAAATCGAACACGTACTCAAGAAACGTGGTCTAGGTAAGAAAAGGGAATTGTTCGTAAAGTGGTTGGGATACCCAACTTCGTTCAATTCGTGGATCAACCAGAGTCAGCTCACCTATAAAAGGAAGTGAACCACTGAGGTTTCTTCAAAATGGAAGAAGGATCGAATGGGTCTTGGCCTCTGTTTGGCAAAAGAATTACAAGGAGCGAGATCACTTACTTTTCACAAATAATCATTTTGTATATCATCATCATTACCAGTGTCGTTAATCTCACTCTCGAGAACACAAACAGCAAGTTGTGGACTGCTCTCTTGAGTAGTAGGATAGGATATTTTTACCAAATCCAACCATTAAGAAAAAGTAATGTTTTATTTGACTCTACCAAAAAATAGTTCTATGAACATGTTTCCTAAAAACACGTTGACTACGTACACCATTCAGTTATCACAACCAGTGAATCTCACGGGAGAATGGGCAGTAGGTCTGGCGGAGATTCAGTATCCAAATACTTCCTTCAATGTTCGTGGAGAAGAAGCTTTCGTGACAGTGTTCTGGTTTTCGAAAACGAATTACCGACTTACTCTAAAGGAATGTAGTTATTCGGATCCCATTGATGTGATACGAGCTATCGATGGTGTTAAAGAATTACTCTTGCCTCGTCACGATAAGGTAGCTTTTGAACTGGATGAAGTGACTGGTAAAGTTCGTATCACGGTACGTGATGGAGTCGTGGTCACATTCAGCCCTACTCTTCAAAATATTTGGGGATTTAATGAGTGTGTTTTTAAATCAGGAACTTACAATTCTTCCAGAGTTGCCGATGTCAACCAAGGATTTTATTCACTCTATGTATACTGTGACTTGGTTCGTGACCAAGTCGTAGGAGATTCAAGAATACCACTTCTTCGTATCGTACCCGTGCGTGGAAAATATGGAAATTTCATCTCTAAAACTTTTGATAATGTGTATTATGTACCAGTGGAACGAAAAAAATTCAGTACCGTCCAGGTGTATACAAGGGGTGGCACAGGAGCCATAGTACCATTCGAGTTCGGGAAAGTGACAGTGACACTTCATTTCAGAAATCGTAGATATCTTCATTTCACATAAACATGACTTACTGTTGTAAGTCCAAATTATACGAAGAATATTACACGAAGCAAGCTGTGAACGGTTTACCAGCTTTTTCTGGAGCTCAAATACAGAGAGGTTATGGTTTGGGAAGTAAATTTTGAGGACTGAAGAATACGGTGTTACCTTTATTAAAAACTACAGGCAGGACCGTGGGAAGACAGCTCGCGAGAAAGGGAGCGGCCTTTGCCGAAGATGTCATTGAAGGGAAAAATGTAAAAAAGGCAACAATCAAAAGAGTCAAAAAGGCTGGTGCGGGAGCTTGGAATGAAGTGATCGGTGGTTTGAAACCACCCGGCAGGAAAGGTATAAAAAGGTCCGCACCACGCAAAACTCGCAAATCGACAAAAAGAAGGAGAACTGTACAGACCCAAGACACTCTCGGCGCATGATGTCTCTCATCAACGAAAATTCTTGTGAGTGTGTCAACAGCGAACGTGACTTGTTTTCCATACCACCAACGCAGACTAGTGTGGAACATGGGCAATGGGTAGAACACAGGCTTTTGGCGACCATAGGAAACAGTGGTCCAATAGAATTCCACATTGCAGGATTAGGAGATGATTATTTGAATTTGGCACAGACATACTTGTATGTTAAAGCAAAGGTTGTAGATTCCAATGGGGCATCAATTGCATGGGATGCCAATGTGGGTCCAGTCAATTTATGGATGCATTCCTTATTTAATCAAATTGATATCAGCTTGAATGAAAAACTGGTATCTCCTTCCAACAACACTTAATATCACTACAGAGCTTTCATAGAAACTTTGTTGAGTTATGGACCAGCTGCCAAGAAGTCACAACTGACTAATGCATTATGGTACAATGATACGGCCGGACACATGGAAGATTTGACAGATGATAACAAGGGATTTCTTCTTCAAAAGAAATTTATAGAGAAAAGTAAAATCGTGGACATGACTGAAAGATTACATCTGGACATGGTTTTCCAAACTCGTTACTTGCTGAATGGAGTTAATGTTCATGTTAAAATGAATAGAGTCAAAGATGCTTTCGCATTAATGGCCGATACCGATACATACAATATCAAAATTCTAGATGTATCCATGTTTGTACGCAAAGAGAGATTCCAATCGTTCGTGAGAATGTCTCACGAGAAAGTACAAACAAAAGCAACCGCAAAATATCCTATCGACCGTGTGGAAACCAAGGTGTTTGCAGTGCCGAAAGGAAATCTGAGCAGTACACAAGAAAACTTAGCTTTAGGCCAACTACCTAAACGCATCATGGTGGGGTGTGCAGACAACGATGCTTTCAATGGAAACTTTTCAAAGAATCCATATAATTTCAAGAACTACAAAATCAATTACTTGGCTTTGTACGTGGTGGGGCAGCAGATTCCAGCCAAACCATTACAACCTAGATTCGAACAACAAGAAGTGGCGATATGTTATGCGACCCTGTTCCAAGGAACTGGACAAATGTATGAGAATGAAGGAAACCACATCAGCCGAGAAGAGTAAATGGATACACCCTATTCATATTCGACCTGACTCCAGACCTATCGATCTAGTGAAGAGAGGAACCTTCAGACAAGAAGTCCATTTCGAAAACCCATTACCAACCACAATCAACGTACTAGTGTATGCAGAATTCCAGAACATCATAGAAGTGGATAAGAATAGACAAGTAATTTTCGATTACTCAACATGAACACGTTGCAGTTAGAGAATGCACTTCGATCAGATAGTTGTTTGAAGAGATTATGTTTGGGAGTATTTGCAAGAAACAGATTACCAAGAAGATTACCAGATCACAAACCAGTGGCTTTGATAGCCAACACGGATCCAGACCACAGAAAAGGAGAACATTGGGTGGGTCTCTTTGTGAGTCACCACAACGCAGAGTACTTTGATTCCTATGGATTACCACCACAACTCAGACCATTCGAGAATTTCCTGAAGAAGAATTCCAGATATTGGAAGTATAATACAAAACGCCTTCAAGGATCATTACCAGTGTTTGGACAATGCTGTCTGTTTTACTTGAAACATCGCTGTCGCGGTGTACCGATGGATACCGCATCCAACATGTTTACGACTGATCTAATGGATAATGATGTGTTGGTTAAGCCTGGGACACACTTGCGTATATTTTCGTATGATCGCAGCGAATTTTGAAATCGCCGCGAAATTCGTGTAGTGTGCCCACCTCTGAGACTGCGAAATTCGCCGCGTATTTTTCCGCTGCGGAAATCGTGCCGATCAAACATGTTTGATATTTTCGCCGCGATTTCTGTCGCCAAGTACAAATTCGCACAGTGTGCCCACTACACGGGTGAAATACGCATGACGAAGCAGCCGAGTAGCCAAAAACCGCAGTGTTATGGCAAGACGCTGTTCAGGGGTGACAGCCTCTCTTAACTTAGTGTCCTTTCGTACAATATGTGGCCGTACTTTTTTCCAACAATTCCCGGAAACATTCTGGCGACATTCTCATATATTTCCGATATGTCTCCGGGTCCTCTGCCGACAGATCTTTTACAAGGTTCACGTACAGAGACTGCTTGCTCCGACGGAGAATCCAGGGTTTCGTCCAGTATCGCCGATTTCGCCATCGCAATCGACGACGTTCCCGTCTTTTCAACAAAATGTACAACAAACCAGCGGCAGCAACCTTCAGTTTCCTGGAGGCTGCCATTTTGTATAATCACATGACTAATATCGCGAGGGCGTCACTATACGGAATCGCGTAGTGTGTCCACTAGCTTTTTGTACGAATATAATCGGCGCGTATTTCGCTGCGGATTTAATCGCTGCGAATTTCGCAAGTGTATCCCAGGCTTTAATGACGTCATAGAGGAAACCAACCACTAGATGTCGCTGTATTGAAGAAAAAACTATACTCTCCCAAAAAAGGAAGTGTGCATGCTAAAAAAAAACACTAAAAAAAGATATATATCATTTTCATTCATGGAAATTTTATTCATTCAATCACAGATGAATCAATTTGTGATCAACACGAGAAATTTCATTATACTACGACAAATACTCTTGGTGCCATGGAGAGTCAAAGACACTAAGGGTCAAACACAAAAGTCACACACTCAATATCTGGTATGACCTCCGTCTGCATCGACTACTGCTGTGCATCTACGTCTCATGGAAGCGAACAAGTTAACATGGAAGTGGGTTAGGGTAGGGTTAGGTTAGGTTAGGGTTAGGTAGGGTTAGGGTTAGAGTTAGATTAGGTTAGGTAGGGTTAGGGTTAGGGTTAGGGTAGGGTTAGGTTAGGGTTAGGTTAGGGTTAGGGTAAGGTTAGGGTTAGGGTTAGGGTTAGGTTAGGCTCACCCTGACCCTACTCTTCACCACTGCAGTCGAGCACGACGATGACGTAACGTCAAAATCGGACGAATTGCAGGTCTTCGATGACGTAAGCCGTATTCTCTCAGGCGGTTGATTACTGTTTGAGGATGTATCCGTCTCAGGTTAGGGATGTTCCTGGCTGTCGTCGTTGCCGTTTGTTGCCGGTTCCGGAGATGGACGACACGGATATACCGATCTTGTGCAGGGGTGGTAACTCGGGGTCTCCCGGAGCGGGGTCGGTCTCGAACGTCATCATGTTGTGCATGTCGATGGACTAGCCTGTCTACAGTGTTACGGTGGCAGTTCAAATGCTGGGCAACCTCTCTGTGTGTTCTGCCAGCTCTAATCATACCTAGGGCAAGGAGACGTTGATTCATTGGCAATCTTGGCATGCTAATGTGGAGTCGTTTTAACAGCAGCGCAAGTTTGAATGTGAACGATAGGAAGGTCTTACTTTAGTGTTTAAATACCCAAGGATTCACACTGCTGCATGGATTTTCAGACTCTCCACGTGCAAAACATGCCTTTTCACAAACGTGCAGCACGTCATTTAACGTTAATGCAATTTTAACGGGGAAAGCTGTTTTTGTGTTCAATATAACTTATTCATGAACAGGTTAACACTCTTTACACCTACAAAATTATTTTTTTTGAGTTTGATCAATTTCTGCAATGCACACTTTCTTTTTTGGGCGAGTATATAAAAAAACTGGGGCACTTGGTGTTCAGCTCATTTGTGTTTCGACAGCCAAAGAAGAAGGATGTCTACTAATGTGGCCGTTTTCAAACTTAACAGCGATTTACAGATTCAACTGTTCATGAACGACGTTGGGTTACAGTTTACCACAAGAGATTGTGAACAAGTGACCAAAGCAGTGGATTTTGCAAAGAAGAGAAGCCTTGAAATAGGAGAACACAAACCAGAGAGAGAAAGAAAACCAAAGAAGAATGAAGATAAAAAGGATTGAAGAATGTTCACTATTCCATGTTTGATCAGGATGGCACTGAATGATTATCAATCAAGAAACCAAGAAACAAGAAATCCAAGAGACTTTGTAGAGAGAATGAGCGTTTCATTCGAAACATATTTTCGTGATGTTCCACCACCAGTACTGGAGCAGTTATTACGTGGAGAAGATAAAATAAGAAAGACAACAGAACAAAGACCACCAAAACACATCAAGTATGCATTGATGGAAAATCGTCTCAAGACATTTCAATTCATGTTACAAAGTGAAAGTGTGAAAACCCCGAATGAACTGACAAAAGCTGGATTATTTTATTTGGGGACAGGAGACAGAACTCAATGTTTTCATTGTGGTATTATTGTTTGTTTCTGGGAAACAGAAGATGATGTTATAGAAGAACACAGAAAATACTCTCCAGACTGTTATTACATTCATAATTTACCACCTGAATTCATGGACGTTGAAAAAGAAGAAGAAATGGCCATCAAAGAAGAAATGGACACATCATTTCAAGAAAAAAAGATTCACGGAGGACAAAATGTAGTGTGCGTTTATTAGCTGAAGCCAATGCCGCTCCGCGACCATGTAACCATTTGTGCCTGTGCAAAGACTGCTGTAAACCACCCAGAAGATGTCCAATCTGCAGAAAGACTGTTTATGAACATCTGACAATCTACATACCATAAAAAGGTGTATTTTTGTTGTTGAATAAAAGAAATTAAATTGTAAAAAATTGTGTTGTTATTTTTTTAACAAACCCAAAAAGGTATCATCAAACACCGAAATGAGGCTAAGAGGGATAGTAAATTAGACCTGATACGACACATCTCTTAGCTTAACATATGGGTAGATCCTCACATGAGTATATTGTGGAACTTGAAGTTAGCTTCATGGCCTTCATGTACACATATGGGCCCTACTTGTAATTTAAATAATGATTTAAAAAACCCACAAAATTCTGGGTAAATTTGTCCTATAGCACTACGTGCTACTCTAAAACAATTTATTGGGGGGGGGGGGGGACGTCATGGGATCCAAAAACGGATTCTGGGAAAATACTCCACTTCAATCGAACACACCCCCAGTACCCTCTCGGTACTATAGCACTACGTGCTAAGTCGATAAAATGGGAAAATCCGTATCAAATAAAGTTAATTTCGGTGATTTGCGGTGGATTTTGGTGATTTGGAGGGATTGTCGGGTTGTTTGTGGTAATTAGATTTACTCCGATTCAATCGAACACACCCTCCGAACAAACCCGTCCCATTGCAGAAAAAATGGGTAACATAGCAACCACGTGGTACCATAGAAACCAAGATGGCGGCCTCCAGTATACAAAATTGACGGCGAAACACCTATCACCCTAACAACACACGCTGCGGATGCGCACTAACACCAGGTATCACTATGGGGATGACGTCACAACATGGCCGCTCACGCAGGTTACCATGACAACACAACATGGCCCAACGTAACGTGATATGACGTCACTTCCGAGGTCCGGCACCGAGGTCCGGCAACTTTTCCCTCAAATGTTCGCGACATACTACTCTCCGCCTCTGGCTACAGTACAGTCGCCGGGGACTGGTCATAATCCAGGCATGGGCAGTGATGTCCACGCTTGCGTTTTCCAGGAAACAAAAATCATTATCAGCAAAAGTTTGATTAATCAAGCACCGGGTTGTACCAGGTGCTTCATTAATTATTTTTTTGATGATTATTCCTATTATTAGGGCTTAGAATATTATTGCATCCGTGGAAATATTGCCCAGCCGTGGAAAGTGACCAGTCCACGACGACTGTACTGTAAGTGTTGGACCGATTTTATCACTGTTTAATTTCTTCTAGAACCACATATTAACAGAATTACATATATAGGTATAATATATATCTGAATAATAAAATACGCCCATCACTTTATCAATTTATTTCGTAAGTAATCTTTTACATACAATAGTGCAAAAGTTCTATATATTTTAGATCCTAAAGTTCACATTATATTTTCCAAGATGCTACCACAGAGCTCTGTTTGATAATCACAGTTCAAAATCGTCGGTCGTCACTTATTGCACCGCCCCAACAAAAGTTCTGGCTACGTGCCTGTTTCAAAACCCTCTCAGCGATTTAACTGGTAAAGTGCTAAATAAGTTATTTTTAGCCATAAAAATTTGTTCACAAATATTTGACTTGTTTTATTTAATTATTTATTTATTTATTTATTGGAGTTCAACCACATCCGGGGTCATCTGGTGTTGGAAAGTTTTGCGAGTGGAGGAAGCCGGAGTACCCGGAAAGACCCACCGAGCATAGGCGAGCAACTGCCAGACTCCCCAGCGTACTAACTCCACACAAACAGGGTTAGCATTGGTTGAAGTGCCCCATCGACCTGCAGTACGCTTTAGTACACACCGTCACCGTACCCCTACGTGGACAATCGGGATTAAGTGCCTTGCCCAAGGACACATCGCTGTTACCGCTGGCAGGGATCGAACCGAGAACCTCTCGGTTTGAAGTCCAATGCCGTAACCACTGAGTCACCACGTTCCCTATCTTTTGCATTGTTACAGTTTATGGGAGAGTGTTTTAGGTAACTCTCCCATAAATTGTAACAATGAAAATCCGTAGAGACCAAATAATTCAGATTCGAAGATAATATGAAGGACGCCCACAGAGTTTGAAGCTTCTGTGTAGCAGTACACACACTTTAGAGTAAAACCCAAATGAGGGCTTCCAGCACTCACTCAATAGTTAAAAAAGAAGAAAATAAACAAAAATACCTTACAGTACTGTGATCACAAAAGCTGACAGAGTATTAAGATCGGATCACAACCGAGTCGCGATTCGTTCTGATCGTCTTACTATAAAATGTCACCTGTCGAAGACGGAATATGAGAACAATGAATCTGATATGTTTTCGTTTGATTTGTCGTTATGTGGTCTGCATTTAGCTGTACTTTATTTGAAAAATCTCGACCCATTTGTGTTGTTGTGTCGCGATTGGATCGCGAGACAGATCGCTTTTTGATCAGAGTATTGTGTGTGTGTGCACTTCTCAGAATTAAGTAGAAGAAAGTTGCAATAACAGTTCGATTACGCCCAATAGCTAACAGAAAACAGTCAAGTAAAAGCGCAACTGAGTTCCAATCTTCTGTCACCACACATGGTTTTTATACGGCTGCTCTATTGGTTGTACGAGCAATAACTTGAAAAATCTATGGCTAACAGGTCCCATTTTGTTTGGGGTATTAGACCTGACTGTAGGGAGATTATCATCATTCTGGTATAATCTGACATGTCCACCATGGCAGCAATATTGGATATTTTTTTGTAATTTTTGCTTGTCCAACGGAACAAATTTTCTTTTGATGTACTACTCTTACCTTGGAAGGTTCCTTTCGATAACCAACATTCTGGCATATCCAACATGATCACCATAGCAGCCATCTTGGATTTTTGTATGATTTTTGCTCGAGCCATAACTTAGCCCTTTACCCAACGTAACGGCTAAAACCGGCTAACGCTATTCAAAGCATCGCCATTTAATTTTCATTATTTGTTTTAGTTTTGTCTCAAAAACATAGCTTATTACCCCTGTTTGATACGAGCTCGTCGGGCTCGTTTCAAGTGTCGTCTGCTTTTCATGTTAGGTAAAGGATTAAAGAAATAAAGACACTTTTTTGGTACATCGCTGCTGACTATACGAAACAATTCTGGCATACCCAACATGGCCACCATGGCAACTATCTTGGATTTGAATTGTTTGTGATTTTTGTTTGTTAGAGCAATAACATGAAAAGGGAATGCCCAATGGATCCAGGTTTGTTCTGGTGCATCACTGTTGACTACAGGAATGTTCCTTTTGATAATCAGCATTTTGGCATATCCAACATGGCAGCCAGCACGAATATTTTTGTGAATTTTGCTGGTCCGAGTAATAACTGGGGCCCTGGGAATAACACATTTTCCAATCAAATCGAATCTCTAATCGAATCACGAATGTTATTCGAAATCGAACCTCGAATCAAATCAGACGCGTCTTGAAGATGACCGATGAGGGTTGGGGTGCTATAAATGTAGCGGTTGTTGTTACACTCAGTCTTTTATTATGCCACCGACTTGGTCCGGTGTGACAGGAATGGAAGTCCGTAGGAAAATTAGTCCCTCTGGACTATTATTCCGCGGAATTCTAGTCCTCGGTCTAACATTTCTAGGAATAGTAGTCCGCCGGACTCCTATTCCTAGAAATGTTAGACCTAGGACTATAATTCCGCGGAATAATAGTCCAGAGGGACTAACGTTCCTAAGGACTTCCATTCCTGTCACACCGGGATGGTATCTAGTGGAGAGCTGCGTACGTTCGTACGTTCGTATGTTCGTACGTAACGCAAATGTGTCCGTCCAACATATTTGCTGCTCTAGCACGGTCACTATTTGTCGGATTCAAATAATTTTTGCCATGCTTATCCGTCAACACGGGGAAACGGATCCTACAACAGAATTAACATCTTCGCGTAAACATTTACAGAGTTATTTCCCTTGTTTAACTTGGGGGATTATTATTGCAAAATGATTGAAAAATGTGTCCGTTCAACATATTTGCTGCTCTAGCTCTGTCATCATACGTTGAATTCAAATAATGTTTACCATGCTTGTTCCTCAGCATGGGGGAAGGGATCCTACAGTAGAATTAATACCTTCCCATGAGGATTTACAGTGTTGTTTGCCCGTGTTTAACTTAGGGGATGATTGAAAAATGTGTCCGTCCAACATATTTACTGCTCTAGCTCTGTCATCATACGTTGGATTGAAATAATGTTTGCCATGCTTGTACCTCAACATGGGGGGAGAGATCCTATGCTTGTTCCTCAGCATGGGGGGAGAGATCCTATGCTTGTTCCTCAGCATGGGGGAAGGGATCCTACAGTAGAATTAATATCTTCGCATGAGCATTTACAGTGTTATTTGCCCTTGTTTAACTTAGGGGATGATTGAAAAATGTGTCCGTCCAACATATTTGCTGCTCTATCTGGATCATCATATGTTGAATTCAAATAAATTTTGGCATGCTTGTACCTCAACATGGGGGAACGGAATCTACAGCAGAATTAATATCTTCACATAAACATTTACATGGTTATTGTCTCAACAAATAGCTTATGTTCTCTCACTGGCCTTTCACTGGAATTAACTCAACAAGCTCATTCCAACTATGGGTAATGAACTATGTTTTGGAGACAAAAATTTAAAACATAACAAAATTTGAATGAATATTTTAGTATATCGTGCTGGCAGGTTTAGAACATTACATTGTGGAAAGGGTTAATTTTGACACCCACAAAAGGTTGGTATCAGATGTTCAATCTAACAAAAATATGTTTCCACCAAACTATACAGAGGATATCTACGGTTTTTGAGTGGATATGGGAATTATCATGAGTGATGACAAAACATTTGAATTTCTACGAGTGGCTTTGCCACGAGTGGAAATTCAAATGTATTGTCATCACGAATGAGATAAAGCCCATATCCACTCGAAAACTGTAGATGTTCTATTTATTATATGCTCCAGCAAATTGGCCCATGGCCCACTGTAGTCCAAATTTAGACCTAAAGTCTTAATTAGTAAATGTTTCGATTCTGTAAAGCTATCCATGGTATTGCACGAGGGGGCATTTGCCACGCTTCGCGTTGCTCTTGTTTCAATATTATTTATGTACAACTTCCTTCTGAACTGTACGTTTTGTGAGACGACGACTGCATATGAAGGGAGATAATCAAACATTGAATTTCTAGCTGGATGGAATGACAGAATTACGGAGACACGGAATCATAGATCATATACTTCCAATTTATATAATATTTATTTATTGTTATTGGTGTTTAAGGTCACATATTTCTGCATAATGGCTAATCATGACCACGACAGTTGTATGGGTGGAGGAAGCCGGAGTACCCGGAGAGAACAACCGAGCAACGGCGAGCAACTGTCAGCTCCCCAGCATACTAACTCCACACAAGCAGGGTTAGCATTGGTTGACAACAGGTGCACCATCGACGTGTAGTACACCTTAGTACACAACGCCACCGTGCACCCACGTGGGCAATGGGGATGAAGTGTCTTGCACAAGGATACAACGCGGTTGCGGCAGGTGGAATTCAAACCGAGGACCTCTCGGCTTGCAGCCTGCACCTCTACCTATTGAACCACCGCACCCCTTCATTTTTAATTTATATAAGTACATTATCCACGATTTGTATAATAGATAATGGATAATGTACAAGGTTGGTAATAACAGTTATTTCTTTACCATCAACAGTTCATGTTCTTGGTTTGTATTATGTTGTAGGACTCACTCATAACCTACAGAATAGCATGGGTGGTGATGAAGTTCGTCCCATGAGTGCAAGAACGCTTTGCAATGCCGAAGCATTGCAAAGTCTTGTTGCACTCAACGGCCAAATTTATCAGTGTTATCAACGTGGGTAAAATATCAGCGATAAACCATTTAATTTTTATTTATTTAAGTTTTCATTGGTTATAAAAAGAGAGCATGCTGCAGTCAAAAGGACCACAAGGGAGCGTCTGAGAAACAGATTGTGAACCCTTTTATGCCTTAATTGGACAAACAACCTTGTGCTCTAATGAAGAATTACTCTGACAACCTCTGAATTTCCCTTTGACTTCTTCGTCATGAGTACATGCAATATAACTAGTTAATCAATTACTTTGTTTGACAAAGCTCCCTGAGGTCTTATCAAATGAGATATAAGATAAAATAATGTTTTTTATCACTAGACTGCAGGGAAATAATTAAATTGTGGTTTCATGAATACTCAAGTTCATGGAATATTTTCATTCACTGATAAAGAGTCCATTCGATTAACAGAATTCCACCCTATCTGTGTGGATGAAAATTGGTGTTGTAATGACTAATCCAATAACCTGTACCGGAACTGTTACAACAGGGGCGCCACGAAGATGACAGATTTGAGGGGCGAGGGTGTAAGACTGATTTGTCCGACTGTAATGATTTAAAACATTCCGACTGCATCATGAAGGCATGCCTTCTACGAAGGCATGCCTTCATGGTGTAGTTGGAATTTTAGTCAGGAAGGATTATAGTTATTTATGTATTAAGCTTTAACGACGCCATTTTACAGCCAAGGTCATATCGTGTCGGCGACAGTTTTACGGGTGAAGGAAGCCGGAATACCCGGAGAGAACCACCGAGCAACAACGAGCAGCTGCCGGCTCCCCAACATCGTAACTCCGCACTGCAGCACAGGCAGGGTTAAATTGGTTGAACTCATGCGTACCATCGACGTACAGTACGCCATAGTACACGGCGTCATCGTGCCCCCATGTGGACAATCGGGGTTAAATGTCTTGTCCAAGGACACAACACGGGAGTCCGAATCGATCACTCAGACGGTCGCCCGTCTAGAGACTAACCGGGCTCGACGTTTCTTAACTTCGGTGATCTGACGAGAACCGGTTACAGCAACGCCACCGCACACCCCCCCCCCCCCCTCCGGAATTATAGTTAAGAAAACTCAAGACTTCTTGGAAACTTAAATGTGAATAAATAAAATATATATGTAGTAGTCGTGACGTAACTCCTTAATTGATTAACGGGTGCCGTATCAGTAATCAACCTTGGTCATACTGGATCCCAAAACAGCCCGAAACGAGTACTACAGACCTTGTGTGTATGACCGACTGTGTGTGTGGCACAAGTCCAAGTATTTAGTCTTTAAGAAAGTATATGATTACATGCAAAATAATTGATATGTAATACCCCATTTACATGACGAGATATATTCCTGGAATATTTAATTTCTTGGAATAAAAAATAATTCTGGATATTTATTTTTCGTCAGGTGAACGCAATTATTCGGGGAATATTTATTTATTCGGGGAACATTTTTTTCCAAAATACTCCACCTCGAGAGGTAGTCGAAAATCAATTAACCCAGGAATAGTCGAAAATCAATTAACCCAGGAATAAAACGCAGTTTCGCGCTGATGTAAAATCACTGGAAAAAATAATTTAGGATTCTTTGCAACAAGTACGCCATCAACTTCGTCATACATCCAACATTTATTGCAGGTTTGGTCGGACTGCACCAAGAACATTCTGGATATTTCCTTAAACCCCTCATTTTGCATCAAATTCCCCCACCCGGTGTAAGGTTATTAATGAAATAGTCTGCGAGTGTATCACGCATCTTCTTGCTGTCCTGTCCGGGGAATTCTTCACCGTAAAAATCCTCAACAGTTTGGTCATCTTTGTTCGGTTCTTGGACTAGAGTTTCATAAAACAATTTTCAGTGTCTTACAGAAATTGTGGAGCACACACCAGGCGGCTATCACATCACAGGCAAACACGACTTTAACATCAAGTCTTTTGGCTAGAACTCTCCATCGACCCTTTAATCAGCCGAATGCATTTTCGATGGTCATTCTTGTCCTGCCGAGTCTATAGTTAAAAACTGTCTGGATTGTCGGATTGTTTCATGAACCATTTGCACAAAGGGTACGCCGGATTACCCATGAGTGTTATAGGAAGAAGCAATTGTTCATCCCTCAGAATAACCTTAACAACTGAATCCGGAGGAAACAGTGATCGATCCTCCCCACGGTCACATACATTACTGTTGGCTAAATCATGAGCATTATGAACCTTGCCAGGCCAACAAATAGTTATTTCGTGAAACATGTACCGATCAACACATACACCTTGCAGTATTAAAGAATATACTCCTTTTCTGTCTGCATAATCTCAATGATTTACCTCTGGTTTTATAATTTCGGTATGGCATAGTCAATTGCATTCACGCAACTTGGAAAATCCCATTTCTGACCTTTCACGACGTTTTTTTAGATCGTTGGCAATGGGGAAGTATATGCATTTTTCACAAATTTCTTTGGAAATTACCCCAAAGACATGATGGACAACTTTGCAACCGGGTGACCAGTATACAACTATAGAAACCTGTTTATCGATGGAAATGGCTTGACGGATGCAATTCTCGGAAGGCTGAAGGTAGGGTTCCAACTCTAAACACAGTTGATCCAAAGAGGACTTTTTCACACGAAAATTGTCAAACTACTCTTTGTCGTTGAAGCTTTTCATAATGGTTTCTTCATACCAGACCTCTGAACGAGGTCGCTTCCAACAAGATCTAAGCCGCAAACTACCCACTGCCACCAGGATAGAAAGTGCATACGGCAAACCTCGCCACCTGAAATACTCCCGATTTCTCAAATGACATGTGAACGCAGATTATTTTCCGAAATGTATTCCTGGATTAAAATTTATTCCCCGAATAAATATAAACCAGGATTATTTTCTGCCATGTAAATCGACCTTTAGACCCCAATCCTGCCGAAAATGTGCCGACTGGAAAAACTATTGTCATACTCAGCCCATAAACCCCTATTAGCGACGACCTAGGTTACAAGCTTCAACCAGTTATAATTTTCATTCTTGATTAATCCATCACTCATAACATAAATGTAGAAATCTTTTGTACAAGTGCATTCAGAAAATGTAAGGTACGCAAAATATAACTTATGCAAATCGTGCATAAAATACTTTTGACTGAATCATCAAACTCGAGTATTTTATACGAAATTTGCATCAGTTAAATTCTGTCAGGCTTTGGCAGGCCAGAAAATAAGCAGTCTGACATTTGCAGAATGAGGTCCCCAGAGGGTGAATTTGAAGATGCTATCCCATACAGTGGGCCAATTTATCCTGTGGGTACCTCTTTCTGTTTAGATTTGAGACCTTGATTCAGATTGAGATTCAACAGAGGGTAAATTTAGTGATGCTACCCTGCATAGTCACCCTTTGGGGACCTCATTTTTCAGATATCAGTCTGCTTATTTTCTGGCTTGGTGCCTTGGTATTCATGCGAGATTTACGAAAGTTATATTCTGAGTTTTTCTCATTGCATGAATCTACTGATACAAACTATTTCCATCTATAGTACATGAATAGTGGATTGTTACTAAACCACTAGGCTGGTGTCTAGGAAAAAAAATCCTTGTCTGGGAAAAAGCATTAAAACGACGAACAACGCTTCAGCCAAGAGACCTCCGGGTAGAACCCGGGGGGTCCTTTGGATAAAACTGTTCTTGTCCTATTCCTGCGTTACCGGAGGACTCGACTGTTATTGTCTGGGCGGAGACAGCACCCCACGAGTGATTTAGTATCAATCCACTCTCCACGTACTGTAGGTCCTGATAGCATGGTCGCGGGTCACCATCCTAGCATATAGTATAAAGATGGGAAATATATCGAAAAACGAACAGATACCGATATCATGGGGGATACTGAAAAAACAAACCGAACCAATCATTGTATACCGAAACTGTCTGAATTTTCAAATGTTTCGCCATTCGCTATTTATAAGTCCCTGTTGATACTTGATAACAGTTGAAAGGTTCATTTCCATAAGATAAGTGACTGATTTTCCTTTTAGTTTTGTTAACACTCAATGGACTTGGCAACTGTCCCGATTCCAACTAGACTACAACCTGTACATGTCCAATTGCTTAGCAGTGATCTCTAGTCAAGCCTTGGCTGCCTGCTAATCACTGCCCAGGTGTTGTGTCTATTGTCAGCAGGACCTTCCAAAGATGGCATGGAAAGGGCACATGCTCTGAGATCGCAAAAGCCTGAAATAGGGCTTTAAACATAAGGGTGCATTTAGAACAAGTCACAAACTTACTGTAGATATGATTTGTGGTTGTAAAAGAATGCCACTGTTGAGATCACTGGCCGTACCATTTATAGTGATGTGGTAGAATGGTACTATAACAACTTAATCATTTAACCCTTTACCCAACGCAGACGATATCCAAATTTATTTTTTTAAATATCATTTTTTTTTAAATTTTTCAAAAAATTTCAACAAAACCATATCATGTGACCCCTCGTTGGAACGAGCTCGACGAGCTCGTTCCAACGAGGGGTCACATGATATAGTTTTGTTGAAATTTTTTGATAAATAATATTTTTTCAACTGCTGAATTTGCATATTGCGCGGGCGGATGCGGGCGATTCGTTGGGTAAAGGGTTAATACCAAAACAATCTGAAGTTTCAAATTTTCCTACATTTGCTATTTATAAGTCCCAGTTGAGGTTTGATAACATTTTCATGAAAGAAGAGACAGATTTTCTTTTCAGTTTTGTTAACACTCAATGGACTGTGCAATTCCACTAGACTACAACCTGCACATGTCTAATTGCTTAACAGTGATTTCTCCCCCATTCGCTATTTATAAGTCCCTGTTGAGGCTTGATAACAGCTGAAAGAGTGACTGATTTTCTTTTCAGTTTTGTTAAACCTCAATGGACTAGGCAACTGTCCCAATTCCCACTAGATTACAACCTGTACATGTCCAACTGCTTAGCATGTGATTACTAGTCAAGTCTTGGCTGCCTGTTAAGGCAGCCAAGACCTGACTAGAAAACACTGCCGGAGATTTGTGTATTGTCAGCACGATCCCCGAAAGATGACATGGTCATGGCACATGCTCTGAAATAGCAAAAGCCTGAAACAGGCCTTAAAACGTTAAGATGCGTTTAGAACAAGCCACAAATTGCTGTACTATGATTCGTGGTAGTAAAAGAATGCCGCTCTTGGCCTCATTGGCAGTGGCATTTATAACGTTGTCGTATAATGATAAAACAACAACTTATTTTATTTTTCCTAACGTGAATTCCTCTTTGGCAGTGTCAGCAAATCCCAGCTAAGTCAGCTACCGAAAACCTAACCGATACCGATGTTCACCCCATAAAAATACAGATACCGAACTCAAAATTCCAATACAGCCCATCTCTAATACAGTCGTGGGCTTCCACAATGATGTATCTCGAATTTTCCAACTTTTCAGAAGAGACAGAAAACTGAGTATCTCCCAATATGGGGAGAACAGAACAGAGTAACTGTAGTTCCTCATGCAGAAAGCCACATTCGTTGTTTCAAGTAACATTTTGAGTCTTTTAGGTGTGTTTTCTGTGATAAAAATGACTTTAAGGTGGTGATACTATATTTTGAGTGTTAACTTATGGTAATTGAAATTTGAGTCGGGGTGGAGGGGGTGTTGCATCGGTAAAGGTACATTTTTCCCAGTCGTTTCAGCACTACTGAAAATGGCTATTGTGACTCTAACAATTTGGTCAAACTCTAACCATTGCGTTCGACAGTGAGTTGTGCCTCCATACTTGTATTTATAAATGTACTTTACAGTACAGCTGTCGTGGACTGGTCACTTTCCACGGTGGGCAATATTTCCATGGATGCAATAATATTAAATTCCAAACATTAATTATAGGAATAATCATCAACAGTTTAATTAATGAAGCACCGGGTATTATTAGTTACCCCGTGTCTGATGACGTGGTACGGGTTTTTACCTACCCGAAGCCAGCCGTATCCCATGAGGCCTCATGGGATACGGCTGGCTTCGGGTAGGTAAAAACCCGTACCACGTGATCAGACACGGGGTAACGAATTTATCTATTGACTTTCTGTTTTAGAAGTACAATCTATTTCATGTGTGAACACACACAGCATGAGATCTTTTATCTTCCATTGTTGAGCCATACAGGTTTATGTGGAATTTTTGTGCAAAAGAGTTTTTGTGAAAATATGCCGATATGACTAGTATAAAAAAAAAATATTGAATTTCTTTTTTTCTTTTTTGTCTCAAAAACATAGCTTATGAACCCCACATTGGAGGGTACTCGACAAGCTCATTCCAATAAGGGGTCATGAGCTATATTTTGGAGATAAAAAATTAAAATATAATACATGTACACTGTAAAACTGGAATGACGCGTCTTCTACGGGGTATGAACAATTTGTAGATTTCGGAACGAGGCTTCCACTGGGTATGGGAAATTTGTCAGTGGCTGGGCCGACGTATCGTGGGTTTCAATGAATATGGTCTCATACCACGTATCTATCAACCAATCAAGTCATAAAATTCACTTTAGTCATTAGATAAAACCCGATGCTTCATTAGTTGAAATTTTGCTGATGATGATTTTTATTACCTGGTGAACACACGCGTGGATATCACTACCAGTGCGTGGATTGCGACCAATCCACGGCGACTGTACTGTACTGTATGTGTTTGAATGTGTATTCATTATTGCATATAAAAAAATCACAGTGCGAGTTGGGTGAATGAGTTACGATTATACATTTGAATATAAACATTGCGTGACATTTTTTTCCAAAAAAGTCTTGAACATTAGAAGAGTGCCTTGGGAAAGAACAGTGTACCAAGAGAAAGGGCTGCACTTCTATCATATCGATATATAATAATGGATGGGTTCATTTGGTTGATTAGTTCGAGGAATAAACAAACATTTTTGCACGACATTTATGTCAGGACAAAGCATTTAACAACTACTGACTGTACACTTACTCGTTCTGAATTTCTAGCCATATTCATGAAATCACTCATTCTATCGGGAAAACCATCACTAAACATTGCTGGATTAATTGCTACGAAACAGTGACCCTGAAAAAAAATGTACAAAACTTGAATGGTAACCTTTAGTTAAATAGTTAAACCCAATAATAACTCTGACCACTTAATTTACTTTTGACCGGAACAGAACAAGAGCCCAAACAAGCGTACAACATTTGAAGTATCCTGGCACAGTGGCATAGATAGCTGGAGGGTGGGGTGTGGTTGGTGGTCAAGACCATAAACTTTTCAACAAAAAGTAAACAACGCAATTTGCGGAAGATATGATAAGGCAATGTTCCGATCGTTGATCATTGCGGAATTCTCGACGTTTGATTGGTTACGCGCTCGCGTTGTACTTTCTGTGCCAGCCTTCAGCTGCGGAACAACAAAAAACTTTATGTTAGCGGATGACGTCATTACACAAGCGACTCAGCTGACAAAGTCGTGGTTGAAGGCCCTATCGCATCACATTCATTTCAGCCGAGAATCTAGTTTCTCTATAGTCTTTGCTTCAAAAACATCGCACTGTCAAAAGTAATCGCGCTGATGATTAGCTGACAGATGCACAATCACGACTTATTGAATTAAAATAACTGGACACAATAAAAAGAAACTGAAATTTATTTCGCATCTCCAGCTTGCGAATAACCTTGACCTGCATTCCTGATCAGTTATCGATTTCTGTGACGTAACAGCGATAAAGAACGCCGTTCATTTTTCTTCGTTGGCATGAAATTGTGTCTGGCCTGTCGTTTTTTTTTGTTGTTTTTTTTTTTTTGGGGGGGGGGGTGGGTAGGGGTTGGGGGCGCGAAACACATACGCATTGCACTAATTTAAATGTGCGATTTGCAAATAGTAAATACCGTTGAACTTGAAAAGGCAAATGTGATAAAACTTGAGGCCCACGATAGGTGCTATAAATTATATTTGTTCATGACTCCGTTTGCTTTATTCTATCACAAATACCAAACGTGTGGGGGGGGGGGGGGGACATAAACATTATTTTGGTGTATTGACGGTAACATGGTGTGATGTTTGCTGTCAGGAACTTGTACGTTCAACCTCGCAGAACAAGAGCCCAAAGTAGCGTACAGCATTTGGGTAAACTCACAAGTTACATTTGAAGTATCCTGGCACAGTGGCATAGATGACTGGAGGGTGGGGCGTGGTGGGGTGGGGGGGGGATGGTCAAGACCATAAAATTTTCAACAAAAAGTAAACAACGCAAGTTGAGGAAGGTATTCTAAGGCAATGTGACACTAAGGATTGGAAAAAAGTATCAAATGTCAAAATGGCGTAATTTTCGTGCGCTTGGCTCTTAGTAATCATTAGAAGTAATCAGCAGAGGGAGTGGGCTATTATTCAAGGAAAACAAATGTAACAGAATCCAAATGTCCCACAACCCCTGTATTTATGACCCTGCCTTAGCAGTTGGAACCAGGAATGTCTTGGTTGCCTATACAGGCAACCAAGACTTCCCTGGAATCAACTGCAAAGCCAAAGGATGTACAATATCAAAGTGTATCAAACATTTCCAATCCTTTACGGTATTTACGCCACATAAAGTAGATCTTCTGTTTCTCTCATTTGTTTTGGTAAAATTTCATGTGGGCGGGTGTTTTTTTTTATTCTATTTTTATTTTTTGTAATTATTTCTTTGCCATCGTGTTCTTGGTTTGTATTATGTTTTAAGCCTGATAAACTGCAGAATAACATTGGTGGTGATGTATTTCGTCCCTTGAGTGCATGGAGGATTTGTAATGCTAAAGCATTGCAAAGCCGTGTTGCACTCAAGGGACAAATTTATCAATTTTATTAACTTGGGTAAAGCATCAGCGATAAACCATTTATTTTTTTTAAAGTTTGCATGGTTATAAAGAGAGAACATGCAGCAGCCAAAATGACCACGCGGGAGGGCATGGGAAACAGATTTTAATTTCTTAAGGCCTTATCTCTGTAATATAAACAATATTTATCTCTGTAAGAGATTGAAATTGTATTGGTGACTGACGAGCATACGTCAGTTGTTTATTGAAGGAGATTTTAGCCAGGCGCAAAGGTAGGAGGGACTCCGGGAGCTGCCCCTATGACACTGTCTGTCGGAATTTTTCTTGCTCGTCGTAAAAATTGTTGGCCAGCTGGACGCAAACATTTTCTACGGAAGACTCCAGTAGTCATGCACATTAAAAATGTTCGTGTATCATTATTATTTTAAAGAATCACAGACACTTCCATTTAATGAAAAGGAAACCTTTGTTCCTTATAACGGCCAAAACCGGCCAGCGCTATTCTCAAAAGTCGCCAATTAATTTTCATTATTTTTTTCATTTTTTGTCTCAAAAACATAGGTTATGACCCCTCGTTGGAACGAGCTCGTCGAGCTCGTTCCAACGAGGGGTCATAACCTATGTTTTTGAGACAAAAAATGAAAAAAATTAGTTATTCAAGAATTATTTTTGCAAGTGTCGTCTGCTTTTCAAGTCTTTAAAATATGAATAATAGACGAACATTTCGGGCCTGTTCCGTTTATTATTGTTTTAAAGAAATACATTGACTTAGATTTCAAGTTAGTACCGACGGTCAACGAACCAGAACACTGTCTGAACATCTTAAATCTCGGCCCACCACGTTGAAGTTTTTTAGATCAAGTTTTGGGACCGGATTTATCATATACAAGGCTGTTTCACATGTTTCTGTATACAGAATTTCAAATAGAGTTTCTTCTATATGACATTTATGAGACACAACCCACAAAGTTTTCAAGATGCAAAGCAAGAGGCAAAACTTGAGAATGCTGAGAAGATGAAATTCTTTTTCATCTTGACACTGGTTTCTAATTGTTGATGGAATGCAAGATTGTAGCTATGTTGTAGTATTACAACTGCAGTTAGTTTCACCAGATATGCTGGCATGTCCCCATCGGTTCCAAGTCGAGAAATGCGAGCGAAGAGTGTCAACAACAGAACTGGATATGAGTCTGAATTTATGGGCGTATCGTTATGGCCATCCATGTAATATTACAAAAGGCTCTTAATAACGTTATTATCAACTATGCTATGCACTCTTTCAGACACAAAATGTTGATTTTTCATGGAGGAAGGGACATAACTCATGTGAGGACAGCAAAACTTGATATGAGTCTGAAAGGACATGCTTTGCTGTACAGCAATGCAAGATTTCATTGAGATCAGACTACTGTCGAGTTAGCTGTACCTACATAAATATCCATTTCGCAATGGCAAAAAAGTGCCATCACAAGTGGAGTGCGTGGACAGCGAGCGAGATGGTGTCAGAAAGGGCATGTGATGTTGAACACCCATGTAAGATTTCATTAGGATCCGGCTACTATCTGCCGAGTTATGGACTCGTATGGAGATGTACGTACGAACATACAGTTGGACAGACGCAATCCAGTATACCACACTTCTCCAAAATAGTGGGGGTATAATAAAAGTGGACTTAGAGACAGCGATATAAAATATTCAAATTATATAACTGAGAAAATCTTAATGTACAAGATATTTTTCTCTGTTTACAAACTGACATGGATATGTTTGCTCTGTCGATCAATGAGGCGAAAGAAAAAAATACATTTGGTTCTCAAGCACTTAGTTTTTCAACTCAATGAGTAAAGGGGGCTTTTATCTTTATTTTTATGTTTGTTCATAAATACACAGAACGACACACGCGTATGAATGGGTCAATCGATATGGCATGCGTGCCAGGGCGGAAGGATAAAATCCTTATCCTTCCGCGATGGCATAAGTGCCATATCGATTAACCCATTCACACACATGTGTCGTTCTGTGTTTATAACACGCCTTTTTGTCCATAAAAAACAAGTATTAGAAAGACACTCCGCAATTCATTTGACAACTATCAACAAATAGAACACATTTTATCATCAACCAAATTTGCGAGGGGAACCCGTGTTACTGTTTGTCCCCCCGAGTTCCAGTCTGTTCTATGTTTTCCGGTAAAGGGTCTGAGGTGTGACACTTCAGATCCTTTACCGGAAAACCATGCAGCTTAATAACTGTCACTGCACATTCACTATTTGTTGCAAATATGTGCAAATATATCAATAACATGACTTAGGAGGGTATTGTGGTTTGTTGACGGCCTAACAGGTGTGAATAACAGCCCGACAGCTTATAAAAGACCCAAGACGAAGTCGAGGGCCGTTAATAAGCTGAAGGGCTGTTATTCACACCTGTTGGGGCCGTTAATAAACCACGAGGCCCACAAAGTGATGTTCTTACTATTATTACCACTGCGATTCTGAGAAGGTTTTGACCCTGTACCTTACATGGCAGCTACAAACAGCCAATTGGTCTTCTTTCAATTCGCTTGATTGAAACATGTTTAACCCTTTAGATAACATGAAAAGCAGACGACACTTGCAAAAAAATATTCTTGAATAACTAATGTCTTTAACTTTTTGTCTCAAAAACATAGGTTATGACTCCCCCCCCCCCCCCCACCCCACCCCATTGGAACGAGCTCGACGAGCACGTTCCAATAAGGGGGTCATAACCTATATTTTTGAGACAAAAAATGAAAAAAATAAAGAAAATTAATTGACGATTTTTTAGAATAGCGCAGGTCGTTTTTTTTTCCGTTTCTTTGGGTAAAGGGTTATTAAAGTTTTCAATTTTGGCAGATGATATTACCGTCTGTTCTCAAACAAACTGGCGTGACATGATTATCACGCGATCGGCACTGGTACTCTTTCAATTGCAACGAAGTAAGAAACCTTAAAAACAAAACCGATATTTACCGCTTTTAAGTCAGGAATAAAGGCTTAAAATGTCTGCAGACTTACTTACCATGAACAGCTGCTTGCTCTTACGGGACTAACTTTGCTGGGTATTTTAAATATTTAGTAATTTAAATAAAAATCATATTGTTTACTAAATGAAACCATTTCTGGAAACTGTTTCCATTTCCGAGTGTACGTCAGCGAGGAACAAAAGTCACTTGACGTGTCGGGCTGTAAATGAGATGTTTAACTAATTAACGGCCCGACACACCGCGTGACTTTTTAAGTTGAGCGTCACCTTCTTGTAATGCCGTGTTAAACTTTGTTAATGTACTAGGGAACGCCCTATAAAGTGGTAATAATAGATAAACATCAATCGAAAAAGTAAAATTCTCATAGTTTCTCCAGTTTTCTCACCGAATTTGGAAGACAGTTCTGGGGTTCTGTGAAGCTTCGAAATTCGATTAGCTTCGAAATCACCACAGTAATTTGATTGGATTGAATTTGACTCGAGTCGCGCCGATTCGAAAATTTTCGAATCGGCGAGATGTTCTCAAACTCCTACCAAAATGTCTCCACTTGAACTCTTCTTCTGTCATAACGTCTCCTGCACAGTACCCCCCCCCCCCCCACCCCTCCTCCTGTACAGGAGACCTGATGATTAATTTACCCAAACAGAGGAGTCGTCATTCCAAGCAATACTAAACTGGTTGAGAGGGAAATTATTTTTGAAAAATGAGTACTTTTTTTTTCAAAGATGCCATGCAAACAGTAAAGGAAGAATTACTTTACCAAGATTGTGTTCATGAACATGTTTTATTACAATTTATTGGAGACTGCCAACTGGCACTCTCCAACAAATTGTAATTAGTCAATTTTATATAAACTTTTATTTTCCACAGCCAAGAAAACAACACGCCTATGCAAACAGTGTAAAGCCACTAAACTGGCTTTAATCACTTTTCAATAGAACCGTGATGATGGCTTTTAGCAGTCAACCAATTAACTGGTAGAGTGCTAAATTATTTTTGGCCATCAAAATTTGTTCACATATCTTTGCCATGTTACAATTTATGGGAGAGTGCCTACAGGCACTCTCCTATAAATTATAACTAGACAAGTCCTTACATACTAAATAATATCACTTCAAAGATACTACAATTTTAATTTTAAAATTTTAAAATTAATTTTAATAACACAGTTGCCCCAGTGTTTCCAATAAGACCCCCTACTCATTGACGACCTCATGATAACACATTTGCCGGGATTCCTGGGGCAAGGCGGCCATTCGCGACAGAAACTGACACAGGAAACTTTCTTAGCTTCTATACTTCTGTTCATCCAAGGTATGGCCAGTTAAACGACACAGTTAAACCATATACGCTTGTCTGTTGCGGGTGGCGGACTCGTTGTGGATGTGGTCACCTCGGTTGAGAGAGTGATACGCTTACATTTGCGGTGGTTACAGGCATTGCGTGACTATCTCTCGGGATGAATGGGCGTATATGGTATTTGCAATCCTAACATGTATGGCCCTGAAGCCTTGTATCCAGTAAGATGCAACTGGCATGTAAATCTTCTTTTCTTTTTTTTATTGAAGGTGTATCCTCCACTACGTGAAGATGACCTCAGATTTTCTAACCATGCTGTGGAATTCAATATAACGCAAAGATTTTTTTCTATTTTGAAACTTAATACCTTGGATGAAATTTAAATCTACTTTTATTTCTAACTTCCTTCATAGTACTTCCAGTATTTGATATCCTAGTAAATGTATAAATGTAGTTACCATCCCGTCCTCTGTATCTGTAAATGACTCACGAGTGGATACGACCTTGTAAAAGCTTATAGCTTACTGTCGGATCCAAACAAACTTTATTGTTATTGAATGTAACTCAACGAAATTGGAAATAAATACTGTTTAAAATAAAGATAATACAAAGCACATCCATTGAGTATGAAGCCTTCAAGTTGTTGTACCTTCACCTCCAAGTAAAGCCCAAATATGGGCTTCCAACACTCTACCAGTTAAGTGGATACTGCCAATACTTAGCGTTGTGAGAAGATGAAGTATGTGCAACTTTATGGGCGTGAGATTCGACTCGAGACTCGATTAAAAATCCTCTGCCTGATTAGATTTGATCAAAAATTCGAGATTCACGGGGGCCCACTTAGGGATCTTCAAATCACAAATTTCTTTTCGAATCGTGTCTCTGATATCGACATCGAATCGAATCCCGAGTCGAATCTTAAAAGACAAGTTATTTCATATTGCATCAAACGGAAGTTACGGAACACTGTGATGACCCTTACGCGACGTGGTGACCATCTTAAACACCAATAACTAAATATTCTCTGTATCACCGTCGCTGAAACAGCTAGGCCTATTGTCCATAGTTTCAGTTTTTGAAGGCCTAACTTGTTACTATTCGCGTTCTTAAGAACGTGAATAGTAACAAGTTAAGCCTTCAAAAACCAAAACTATGGATAATGTTCTGGGCCAAATTCACACCTTACCTAACAATTAAACATTGTCAATTACTCAAATAAATAGGAATTGAGCCTACATGAATGAATTTTCTAATGGCAGTTTTATCCTATTTTTGTTGGAAATGTAACAAATTGAAGTTAGTACGAGAGATTCGAAAAAATCGAATCCAGACACTGATTCGGGATCGATCTCGAAGCATACGTATGGTATCGATATCGAATCGAATCTCGAATATTCACAGGACCCAAGGCCGCCCACTGCAAGCCAATACAAACGTTCAATGAGGAGGGATCAATTTAAGTGAGGGATTGCCTGAGAACCCAAACCTTTTATTTGGCCTAAGGGCCTCACCGATCCGACCATTTTCAAGTTTTATGCGTTTGTAAAAAGTAGATTAGACTATTATAACTCTCTGCTATTTGGCTGTGAACTGTCAAACATTAAGAAGCTGCCACTTGTTCATAACTGTGCAGCAAGAATTATCACCAGGCAACGGAAATCATGTCACATCACTCCCCTCATCTCTCTCATCTACACTGGTTGCCAGTTGAAGATAGGATCGAATAAAAGATGCTTCTACTGACATTCAAAGCCCTGAATAGTCTGGCTACTGTTTATCTGGGCAGTTTGTTGTACCATGTCGACTCCTCCGTTCAACAGCTTCGAACACCCTGATATCCAAATCGGGTGTCCTTGTAACGGCAGGCGATCGGGCGTTTTCAATGGCTAGCCCCACTCTTTGGAATAGGCTGCCCGATCACTTTAAGGCGCCTCGGACGCTAGAAAGCTTCCAAAAGACACTAAAACCCCTCCTTTTCTTCCGCGCTTTCGTTGTTCATTAACTATGTATCAACTTTATAATACTTGTGCAATATAGCAGCAGAGCATTGTGAAGCCCGAGAGCGCAGTTGTGAGGATTCATGGCTCTAAACTGTATTTATTTATTATTGCACACATTTATATCTTTGCTTTGTTTCTAGACTTTGTAAAACTGTGGTAGAATATGCAATGAGGTTAAAAAAATGTTTAAAGGGGAACCATACCACATTTGCTGCTTCCGAATCTGTAGGCCGATCACGTACATTCAGTCCATATCCGGCACCACCAAGTATACCTGTAAATAACTCCACCATCATACCAAGTCCATAACCCTTGTAACCACCTGAAAAAAGCTCATGTTAGTTATGTCAACATTTTTTTTTACAGTTTTATGAACAAGCTGGGAACAATACTATACTATTCAAAAAAATTAGGGGGATATCTGATAAATAGAGATTATTATCATTATGTGGAAGTACAAAATATGTATCCGAGTCTCGTTCCGGGTTCTAAGGGCAGATCACGACGAGTCAATGTCACTTTGTTTTTTATTTTGATATTCTGTAGAGATTGTTGTTGACTGCCTTTATGAAGTCACCACCGAGATTGTTTGTTTGTGTACTACATTAACTATTACCCCCCCCCCCCCCCCCCCCGCATCCCCCTCACTCTATGACCCTCATATGATATACTGAGCGTCATATAACCTAAACATGAATTAATAAGCAAATAAAATTATTTGATTCGCAAGGGGTTTCAAATCCCACATCGTCCCTGTGAGCCTTCAGGCCACTGAAACGCTTCATTCATCGAATTTCAAATCACATATTGTCCCTGTGCGCCTCCGGCGAGCTGAAACTTTCCATTCATCATTCACCCTGAATATGAAACACTGTACGCCAAATATTAAAGAAAATAAACTACAATTGGCAAGGAAATAGATTCACTATGGACCAACTTTTGAGACGTAGATGTCAGAACGACCGAATGCCACCAGGTTTACAAATAAAATTTACAGACAAGGAAAAACTAAAAACAAACTTTCTAATTACATATATATATATATATATATCTTTAAATGATTATACTTCTATTACACGCCTGTTCTGTGAAATCCCCATTTACAGCAACACTAAACCGTGCGGAAAATAAAAAGCTGTTCCGCACATATGTGCGGAACGGAAATCGTTGACGGGCTATTTTATAGAAGCGAAATTTTACTGGAATTTTATACAAATCGTGCAATGCAATTATAATTTGAATCGCAAGCGATAGCTGAAAATCGTCCCCTGAGTTCCAATGTGTTCTATGTGCCAGTGAGCACATAGAACACATTTCAACCCAGGGGACGAAATATTAACAGGGGTTCCCCTCGCAAATTTGGTTGACGATAAAATGTGTTGTCTGTGTTAATAGTTGTCAAATGAATTGCCGAGTGTCCTTCTAATAATTGTTTTATAGACGCCAAGGCGTGTAATAAACACAGAATGACACTCGCGTGTGAATGGGTTAATCGATATGGTACTTGCGCCATCGCAGAAGGATAAAACTCGAGGCCTTCGAGTGCCAGCGCGGAAGGCTAAAACGAGAGGCCGAAGGCCTCGAGTTTTATCCTTCTGCGATGGCACAAGTGTCATATCGATTAACCCATTCACACATGTGTGTCGTTCTGCATATGTACCACCACCAGTGTTTTGTGACATTTTTTATATATGCATATAATGTGTACAATTGTAGTATTTGAGTTTTTGTGTTGTTAAGATCTCAAATAATGTTATCTGATGTTATTGGAATTAATAAATAATTACCTTAAACCTCTTGTCATTGTCAATAATATTGTCGCTTATCAATTATATCAATTGCCAAACCCCCAGACAGAGCAGGAATAGACTAATTAGCAGGCAATAACTGAGTACACGGACCGAATCTTCCCGGTCGAATCTTCTCAGGGCCGGAAAATCCATAGCCGAATCTTCCCATGGCCGAATCTTCCCGATCCAAAACAGAACCCTGAAGGAAAGCAATAAACTCACCACTTTCTTCCTTGCCTCCCAGTGGCATCATTCCACCACCATTAATTACAACATCTGGATCTAAACATTCCTGCATAAGAGTTAATAATAGTGAGGCGAGCAAGGAAAATTAAACAGTAAAAGGCACAGAAATTATGTGTCCAGAAAGGGCACTATTTTTCCTACCTATCGAAATAGCTGGGGAGAAATATGAATAAACTATCCATAACTAAATAGCCTGTCAATTTGTCGAAGAAGTTTTATTTTGTCTGTGAACGAACTCTGGAATGACAAACGAAGACATTTTATAATCAAACTTTGGAGTTTTTTTTAAAAAAAAAACAAAATAGACAAGTTCATGTCCAATAGAATTCTATACAGACTCAATGAGTGTGTTCCAATGAGGGATCGCACGTTATGCTTGGAGACAAAAATAATCCAACCTGCACCAAACCCGAAGTCGATTTGTAGGTAACCTTGGCAAAGCCACACGCGAGGATTCAGCCATTTACCTGAATGTGTGGTGATAAACAGTCCGGAAAACTATTGTTCTGGAATAACTGAGAGATGGGCAGGGCTAACTCGATATGCCCCTGCCATTTTATGACGGAGGCACACGCTACAAACTGAAGTGTTAAAAACTACACTTGAAGTGCTGTATTTAACACTTACTAAGTGCTGAACTAGCACTTTGTTCAAGTGTAGATATCCCAGAACTTGACAGGTGTTACAATAATACCACTTGACAAGTGTAATGTCGCGACACTTAAAAGAAAACAACGCAGATGACGCGGATCAGGCTCGAACTCTCGAGCCTGATCCGCGTCATCTGCGTTGTGTCCTTTTAATTATGTACCCACCAAGCGCAAATCAAATTACGGACGATTCTGGAAGAACCACCAATGCTAGACACATGGGAAGTGCCATCCATTCAACGTTCAGATGTCTGACGATTGTAGTGTTTAAGTGCTTAAAGCATTGCACTTTGAGTGTTAAAATCAAACCCTAAGAGTTAGAATGGGTTTAACACCTTGAAAGTGTCAGTTTTAACACTTTAGTTTTTAGTGTGCATAAACATAAGTGGATAATTTGACAAAGCCGCAATCTTTATTATGCAGAAGTGTCCTCATGTTTCATATATCATTTGCATGAACACGATCGTATCGATGAACCCGAGCGGCCGCTTTACGGCACAAAACATGGTTCGTCATACTTTCATTAAGTATGTTGGCTGCGAAGTTAAAGTGTGAGGCAAACCAAGCAATATTTTCAACGTGCAGCCCCAAGGCTGCACGTTGAAAATATTAATTGGTCTATTCCCAATAATAACTATACACTATTCCTAAAATTTCCTATGTCTGCCATTGAACTGACATGGAAGATGCCAACAGGGTTCAAAGGGTTAAATAAATTAACTTGAAGACAAGAGTTTATTGGCTTCATTTAAAAAGGGTGACAACCTTTTTCATTTCGATCTTGCTACTCGAACACTCACGGAAATTATAATGGAAAGCAATGGAAAGCAATGCTATTTTCCATATTCGTCGAAATTTGCTCTCCAAGAAACACAAAGCGAACGTTTGTGTACACTTGTTGCTTTTTATAGTGAAAGCTTCCATGAAAACTATCTCGGATTGCCGTTGTCGATACACACTCTATGGGGTTTAGTGGACGCATAACTCTGTGCGATTTAAAATAATACGAAATTTTGTACCTAATAATGCTTAATTATTGCTAAAATGATGCCCAGTTGCTATTCGTGGAGATCGAATATTCAAAATCCAACGAATGTATTAAGTTATTTTCACGCGCATGAGAAATTATAACATGCAATGTTGTTTACTTTCGATTAATTTGGGCAAATTCATTTAGCTCTTTGCAATGTGATATCTTCTGCAAATTCGTCCGCATAAAAGTTTCTTTTAATCACAGATTTAAGTAATTTTAATTTGCTTCTGACCTCGAACACTTGGTACACAACTATGTGTAACATACTCTTCCACATACAAGCAAAATCTTAGAATGGAAATAATTTCAAATTCGCAGCTCTTTAACCCCTTGCATGCTGCTGGTGGATATTCCTGCCTAGAACAGGAAAACGCTTGCCACTAAAATAAGTAGAATATGAGCACACAGAACCAAATTTTCTCCTACAAATTGTGTTGACTTTTGGACCAGCGATTTCTTCAGTCACATTTCAAATAATTTTTCATCAAAGTTTTTCATGGCTGA
Source organism: Pictodentalium vernedei (assembly GCA_031216915.1). Lineage (NCBI taxonomy): Eukaryota > Metazoa > Mollusca > Scaphopoda > Dentaliida > Dentaliidae > Pictodentalium > Pictodentalium vernedei. The sequence continues at coordinate 82,515,607 of CM062288.1, read as the reverse complement.
TTCACAGCAGCCATGACTAGATTTAATGAAAAATATTGAAAAAAAAAAAAAAATAAGAGTTAAGCAATCAAGACACTACATCAGTATTAAACGAAACGAAAGATATATTTGCAGATTATAAATCAATAAATAAAGACTTAAACAAGGGCATAGAGAATATTTCAAATCTTTAGTGGCTGTTCCGTTTGATTCAAAATCGGCTCCCAGATTCGTTTCCTTTCGCATCTTTTCACGAACATGCAGCTTGGTATCTTTCATCAACCTCATCTCACAAAGCATATATTTTCGATGCAAATTGTACATAAATACTGCGGAATATAACGTCTGAGTGTAATTTCCGCTTTTTTAACAGAAATAGCAACTGCACCCATATCACCATCCATGCTTATTCCAGTCTTACTAGTCACTTCTACTGTTGAAAGCAAATTTAAAGTTTCCGAACAATCGTACAGTGCCAAGTACCGGCAGTTCTCGTCCCATTTATGTGTTTTAACTATTATAATATTAGAACGTTTCTTTTCATGGTCTATCGGTCGATAGTACCTGAGTTTGTGTGATTTCTGAAATAAAACCTGAAGCAGCTCCGCTGCTTCAGGTTTTATTTCAGAAATCACACAAATTCAGGTACTATCAACCGATCGAACATGAAAAGAAACGTTCTAATTATTTTATTATGCCGAACAAAAAATAATTTTTCATTGTTAAGCGTTAACTGCAAAATGCCATCAATTTTGTAATAACAATGTAGTCGAATCCAAAAACATGACGTCATTTCGAACGAATGACGTCTCTTTAGGATTTTTCAGATCACCAAATTCGAAAATGACTTGTCACAAGTGCCGTCGCTTTGGGAGTTTCTATACCACCAAATGCCAGTGTTTACAACTGCATCATGCTGTTCATGTTATAATTCATTATTAATGCTTGTGTGGTAAGTGGTATAAATTAATGGAATATAAATTCATGTTTCTTGGACGACGACAGTTGTTAGAATTAAGCGGAGTGAAACAATTTATTTTGAACTTGAGACGGAGGCTCAGTGAGGTCGAGGAGTACTAAACTTGTGGAAATATAATTGATTGAAGTCATAACTCATATTCAGGATTCACTGAAGTGGTGAACAACACGTGAGGTTTTGATATTTTCTGATTCTTTTGAATTCATTGTTTGCAGTTAAAATTGAAAACACACCCACTGAAGATGATATATTTGTTGGTAAGGTTGTGAGAATCGCCAGTATCGGTGACGAAAAAAGTTAAACGGACACGGCGCCAGCGTTTGGTGTTGAGAAATTCCAAGCAGGGCGTGCGTAATCGACGCTGATCAATGGAAGTGGAGCTTACATTTTCTTTGTTCTTTTGTCTCCAGGGAAGAACGTTCCGATAGTACCCGTGTTTTGCCCCAAAACTCCAGTACTATGACTTTTAGAAGGTGTCACATTAACCAATCACGGCTGATGTTTAAACGTGAAGCATAATAAAATATTTTAGGGCTAATATTCCATGTACACCATCAAAGCATGCCTTCGGCGAGGTATGGCTTGATGGTGGCGTTGGAATATTTTATCAATCGGAACCTGAGCTAACGCAGTCGGGACCAATCAGATTTACCGCCACATCCCCTACCAATAGGTCATTATCCAGGCGCCCCTAATTTGATTCGATGTTCGATATTCGATTTCGAATAACAGATCCGATTCGATTAGAGATCCATGTTTGACTATTGTTAGTTGCAACAATTCAAATTGCCCTGACTGTTCAAATAAATAAAGGTTGGTTGGGCCGAGTATGTCCATTAGTTGGCCGATGCTCGTCGCTTACTAGAGCTTGGACAAAGTGTGTGTATTCACATGACTCAAACTTCGAGTTTACAACACCTAGAACGTTTTTGCACCTTTTCACTTTGTCCAAGCTCTTCTTTCTTTTATTTGTCAACTGGTGTTGGTTTCGTCACCGTACCAATTTACAATGAAATCCTTTCATAAATGCAACCTGTAGACTGCGCTAACGAGCCCATGCGGCTGCCATGGTTAACTGAATCCGACCGAAATAGGATGTTCTCATCCAGACATTATATGGAGTCATCCTACCAAGTTACAATGAAATCCCTTCATAAATACGACCTACAGATTGTGTTAAAGGTTATAGTTAAGTGGATTATCACACGTTACTGATCGACTGTGTGAATAATTGATATCGGCATTCAGAGAAGATCCATTCAAGTGGATACATCCTTACTACGAAAAAGCCAAGAGTTTTAACATGTATATTATGGAAAGCGCCTCTGGGTCCCAAGGAAAGGTTTCTTCCTTGGTATGACAATTTTTAGGGCCGATTTCTCTTCTTGGCCGAGTTTGTGTACGAACGATTTCTCATGTATTCAGATGGAATATGAAAGATAAAAATTAAAATGAAATATTGACAAGTAAAATTAAAAAGAAAACCAAATATAATAAGTCTGTTCCACGAGCTCTCGAGAAACCAAGAGCACCGGAGGCATCCAAGGGCAAAGGGGGCAGGTGTGTCAAAAATGCACTCGGCTCTGGTTATTAGTTAAGACTGGGAGTTTACAAGGTATCACAAACTTGAATGTGATATTCTGTGGTATTGACATTATGTGCATATGGTCCCCTGAGAGGAACAAGGTGCCCGCTGCAATGCCAAAGCATTACAGATTACACCTTATTCTATTCGGGGGACGATATAAAGCTTTCCCCCACCGATTTGATCGACAAACTGCGTTATTGTATCTGATATATCCCCAACATCCTCATTGGCAATGACACACGTAGAGTATGCAAGAAACGGATACTCGAGAGTTTCTTAGTTAAAGTTCTCAGAAAGTAAAGCCTTTTCCACAAGTGCACTTCTGTCGAAAAAGGGCACATGCTGCCCCCCTTGCCCCACCTCTCACTTGGGGCAATGAGGACTTTCACTACTGCTAAGGCTGAAAACTCCATATGTAGGCCATATTATAGATATGTTTGGAAGAATTCTACTAGCACCCAGTCTGAAATTTCAAATTTTTTCCATTTCGAATTTCCAACTTTTGTAAATTCACGAATGGATGTATGGGATGGACCCCCCCCCCCCTCCCTCCCTCACACTCCCTGCGGCAATGTTCCTGAGTATAATAGTGTTCAAAAGAAGCATTCATTTTTTTGTAAAATAGTAGGAATAGAAATCACATTTCTCTCTTATTAGACCGCTAATATTATTTTCCACATAGATCGCACCGCGGCCAATGTGTAATGTTCTTCAAAACAGGTATCAAAATGCACCTAAACTTATCGGAAGTGAAATCAGCTAATATATATTTTTTTTCACACCGCTAACATCGCGTCCAGTGGATAATAGCACTTGAAAAAGCATCACGAACATCACTAAAAGTTAAATTTCTTACCAGCAAAGCAAAGCTGCCTTAAAATATTCAGTAAGTCTCGGGTAATATTGAGCAGTGTGGGGTAGTATTGGGCAAGTTGTGGATTATATTGGGTGATATGGGGCGGTATGAGGTAATATTGGGTGGTGTGCGACAATATTGGGTAAATGAACGTTCCGCCTCCGGCAATCATAGTGAAGAGAATTGTTGCAAAAAATAAACAATGCTCAACAAACATTTTAATAACACCTCACAATCGCCAATCATCTTCTGATGCCTGTACTTTGATGTCCGTGAAAAATGAATGTTGATGATGTGTGCATTTATCGCTGCTACACAAATTGAATATTTGCAATAAACCGTAGTTGGTATTGACAAAAAAATAAGTGCCGAGATTGAAAAGTTCATATCGTGTTGATAGCTTTCGTGCAAGGCTTTCATTTGATAACTGATGATGTGAAAGCTGTTACACTGTGGCAACAGTCACAACGTAACGGCTTTCAAGTCATCAAACATTATGGATGAGAGAAGTTACCCAGTTGATATCCCCTAAGGGAAGTGAGGTGGCACATTGAATTGCAATCCTTTTCTCTGACGTTGCAACAACCAAGATGTATAGAGGTCAATGGCCTATAAGACAGAACACAACGATGGTGGAGTACGGAAGACTGGAGACAACGACCCGGGTTGGGAGCTTTCAGTGTACTTCACGCGCACCGAAGGCGCGCATGAAATACACGCAAAATCTCCAACAAGAGAAATTAATCTCTGTTTCCGGTTCTCTTATGAAGTCATGTTCTGCATTTATACCACGATTAATCTTGAAGTGACCAAATAAAGCCGATATTTCAAAACAAATATCACCTTCGGCGGTCCGTTCACTTCTTTCTTGACATTACTGTGTGTCAAGGCATTTCATTCTCGTTATAATGTTACTCAGATGCGTAACGACCAATCACATTCGTTCTTACACGACGTTCTCACACTTATGCCGGATTCCACGTGTGGAGTAAATATCACATTTCTGATGCACGTTTTGTATCGGGCAAGATTCATTACATACAGCAATCGTGGTATAATAGTATGTTACAGATTATTTCCACAAAGCCCCAGGAGACTGTAACCTAAGATTTTTTTCGACAAAAACTTACCACCCCACTAACCATGGTAAATGAATGTTGATTACAATATTGATATAAAACTGGAATGTTTAAATTTATCATTCCAAACAAATATCACCATGTATCTGCACGAATGAAGAATGCAAATAACAGACATTTTGCTGGTAAAGGAAACACGTCGGTAAAAAAGTGCTTTTAGAATGTATATCACTAATAACTAGCAATTTCACCAGATTACTGTTTCAATATATCGAGTGAATATAATAACATGATTTTGGAGCGCATTATGGTTCATTAGCGGCCCTGCAGCAATGATGAACAGCCCGAGGGCTTATTAAAGGCCCGAGACGATGTTCATCATTGCCGCAGGGTCGCTAATGAATCATGATGCCTGACAACAATCATGTTATTACTATTATTACCACTCCCTGTTACAGCTAACTTGAATCTAAAAATAGCCGGGCCGCGGGCCGCTAATGGCTATTTATACCATTATCGCCCGCGGCCCGGCTCCGTCGAATGACGTCACTGAAATTATGGAGTTTTAACGGGCCTCCAAACTTATGTTAATCGACTAGTAACTTATAGATTGAGTGGTAATAATATAACAATAACATGACTCTGGAGGGCACTGTGGTTTCTTAAGGGCCCAACAGTTGTGAATAACAGCCCGACTCATAAAAAAAGGCCCGAGACGAAGTCGAGGGCCTTTAATTAGCTGAATGGCTGTTATTCACACCTGTTGGGCCATTAATAAACCACAAGGCCCGACAAAGTCATGTTATTACTATTATTACCACTGCGATTCTGACAAAGTTGTGACCCTGTACCTTACATGGCAGCTACAAACAGCCAATTGGTCTTCATTCAATTCGCCTGATTGAGACATTTTTAACGTTTTCAATTTTGGCAGATGATATTATCGTCTGTTCTCAAATAAATTGGTGTCACGTGGTTACCACGTGATCGGCGCCGGTACGCTTTCAATGGCAACGAAGTTAGAAAACTTAAAAACAGATCCGATATTTATCGCTTTTGAGTCAGGAATAAGGGGCTAATTTTGCTGGACATTTTACATATTTAATAATTTAAATAAAAATCACATTGTTTACTAGTTGAAACCATTTCCATCCAGTGGCGGTGGGACAATTTTCAAAGTGGACGGGGGGGGGGGGGGGGGGTGTTGGATCGGGCGATGGATGGTCGTCGGTATGAAAAATTTAAATTCCAGGGTCCCAAAACCCCCATTTCCATGCATCTGAGTGGACATTTTGAGATTTTTCAGGAGATGTATTTGAAAGATTTCACACTTTGAGAGCCATTAAAAAACGTCGGTAAAGCATACAGGTGAGGTCTATTTACGAAAGCTGATAAATAGACCTCACTTGTATGCTTTACCAGACGTTTATAGCAATTTAAATGTCTGGATTATCTTGTCTGGGGTGGATTTGGTACTTGTATGTCTGTAAGATTACGATCTACTTCAGTTAACCGATTGGTTTAACAGACTGTATACATTTTAGACTTTGCTGCCACTTACTGCATAAAATGATCCGAAATCCATCGAAACTGAACCAGTACGAGAGAAACATAGCTGGCGAGAATATGGGGGAGGCTCTGGATCCGCCCCTTGTTTCACCAGTCATTGGTTGTGTTAAAATATATGCATTAAAAAAAAACATGGCCCGGCAAAAAAAGTGTGTAGGGGGGGCTGGACCCACCCCCCCGCCCCCCCCCGCCCCCCCCCCCCCCACCCGCTCCGTCATCCCCCGGATTCCGCCGCCCCTGATTTCTGGAAACTGTTTCCATTTTTTCGAGTGTACGACAGCGGGGAGCAAAGGTCACTTGACGTTTCGGGCTGTTAGTGATATGTTTAACTCATTAACGGCCCGACACATCACGTGACTTTTTAAGTTAAGTTCTTGTAATGCCCTGTTAAACATTGTTAATGTACTAGGGAACGCCCTATAAAGTGGTGATAATACACGTTTATTATAATCTTTAATCTTTGCTGTAGATGTGGCTCAAAGACTCTCATAATGGTAGTTCAAGGTTAATTTTACTAGTTGGTATTTGTTTACATAGATTTGTTTTATTACAATTTATCGGCGAGTACCCACTGGAAATTGTAACAAAACAAATGAATATAAACAAAAAGTCCGGATTCTAACAGAATCCGAAACACATCCGTGGACTATGAGTAATATACTCGCCCAAAATAGAAAGTGTGCATTGCAGAAATTGATCAAACTCCAAAAAAATAATTTCGTAGGTGTAAAGAGTGTTAACCTGTTCATGAATAAGTTATATTGAACACAAAAACAGCTTTCCCCGTTAAAATTGCATTAACGTTAAATGGCGTGCTTCACGTTTGTGAAAAGGCATGTTTTGCACGTGGAGAGTCTGAAAATTCATGCAGCAGTGTGAATCCTTGGGTATTTAAACACTAAAGTAAGGCCTTCTTATCGTTCACATTCAAACTTGCGCTGCTGTTAAAACGACTCCACATTACCATGCCAAGATTGACAATGAATCAACGTCTCCTTGCCCTGGGTATGAGTAGAGCTGGCAGAACACACAGAGAGGTTGCCCAGCATTTGAACTGCCACCGTAACACTGTAGACAGGCTAGTCCATCGACATGCACAACATGATGACGTTCGAGACCGACCCCGCTCCGGGAGACCCCGAGTTACCACCCCTGCACAAGATCGGTATATCCGTGTCGTTCATCTCCGGAACAGGCAACAAACGGCAACGACGACAGCCAGGAACATCCCTAACCTGAGACGGATACATCCTCAAACAGTAATCAACCGGCTGAGAGAATACGGCTTACGTCCTCGAAGACCTGCAATTCGTCCGATTTTGACGTTACGTCATCGTCGTGCTCGACTGCAGTGGTGTAGACAACATCTCAGGCATCCCTTACACTGGTGGCGACGTGTTTTATTCACAGATGAATGTCGTTTCCATCTTTCATCATCAGATGGCCGCCAGAGAGTGTACAGACGTCGAAACGAACGCTACGCAGATCCATGTGTCGTGGAGCGAAACCGTTATGGGGGAGGGTCTCTCATGGTGTGGGGTGGCATCACTGCCCGTAACAGAACTGAGCTGGTCATTGTTGATGGCAATCTCAATGCAGCCAGATATCGTGATGAAGTGCTTACACCTGTTGTTGTCCCATTTCTGCAACGTCACGGTCCCGGCGTCATTCTACAGCAGGACAACGCCCGACCCCACGCAGCTCGTGTTGTTCAGCAGTATCTGCAGCAACAACAAGTGGATGTTCTTCCCTGGCCCGCAAATTCGCCCGATATCTCACCCATTGAGCACGTATGGGACGAAATGAAACGTCAGCTACGCCGGCTTCCCCATGCACCGCCAACGCTTGTGGAACTCCAAAGACAGCTTATCAGAATATGGAACAACATCCCAAAACACTTCCATGCTAACTTGTTCGCTTCCATGAGTCGTAGATGCACAACAGTAGTCGATGCAGACGGAGGTCATACCAGATATTGAGTGTGTGACTTTTGTGTTGGACCCTTAGTGTCTTTGACTCTCCATGGCACCAAGAGTATTCGTCGTAGCGAAATGAAATTTCTCGTGTTGATCACAAATTGATTCATCTGTGATTGAATAAAATTTCTATCAATGAAAATGATATATATCTTTTTTAGTGTTATTTTTTAGCATGCACACTTTCTTTTTGGGAGAGTATATTACGTGTGGTACTAGCACTTTCAAACATCGTTCAAATCCCCAAAGCGTTTAACTTTGGACAGAGCCAAAGATTTTGCCCTTCCTATTACAATGGCAATTACTAATACACTAACTTCGTTAGAACGAATTTTCTTCTACTGCTCAAGGGGAAGTTCAATACCAAATATGAAGTCATTGCATCCATGACGAAAAGATTTTTTAAAATTTTTGATTTTCTGTCATCCGCCTATGTTGTGCGATGGGCCATTTTTACACAAACTGAAATGAAAGTAGTTCACTTCCCACAAACATCACCTGCTGTGTAATATTTAGATTTCAGCCACATTGGAGACGACTAATATAAGCTACTCAGTTTGATCTATAAATATTGATGTTCTTATTATAGTTATCCGTACCTTTGTGTACTTTTCTATGTATGTAACATGTGTCCGTTTCATAATTACATGATTATTTTTTTCTAAATAAATATTGTTTAAACTAAATGTCGTACCCCATTGATCATTCACGTGACACGTTAATGGAATCTGACCATTAGTTATGGAGAAAATGAGACAAAGACCGTTTCACGATCAGGGATGTCGCGAACATGACCGATTTGGAGGTTGGGGTGGGTGTGTGTGGGGGGGGGGGGGGGGCTCATTTGTTCCGACTAAGATGGCTTTCTTTGCCCCGACTGACTTATGTTCCAACTTCATCGTCAAGGCATGCATTCGTTGGAAGTCATGTATTGATGATGTGGTTGGAGCATTAGTCAGCCGCAATGATACAAACTAAAAAGCCTTCAAGAATAGGCTTTTAACCCTTTTCCGAACGCAGACGATATCAAAATTTATTATTTTAAATATCATTTTTTCAAATTTAAAAAAAAAATGTCAACAAAATCATTTCATGTGACCCCTCGTTGGAACGAGCTCGACAAGCTGGTTCCAACGAGGGGTCACATGATATGGTTTTGTTGAATTTTTTTGAAAAATAATATTTTTCCAACTGCTGAATTTGCATATTACGCGGGCGGATGCGACCGACTCGTTTGGTAAAGGGGTAATAGGCAACTGAATTCTCTCTAGAGTGAAGGATTTGGCATTTTTCATCCATAATTTTCAAAATTTTCTCACACCGGGCCGAAACATGGTCGGCTCGGTGTGTCCTGTGTCCGAGGGCCCCATCATAATTATGGCCAGGGGCCCCCAAGGGCCTCCGGCCGCCACTGCTAACAAGCCTTCAAGAATAGATGGAAATGTATTGGACCATTGCTCAAGTGTGTGGAATGACCTTCGTAGCGACATTCTCGCGGCCTCGCTCTTCTCAAATACTATAAAAGGATCTTTAGTCTGCACCGAGTGCATCTCTCTCTGCACAGAGGGCAGTCATTTTACGCCCCATCCGATAGGCGGCACGGTGTGACAGCATCAATCCCACAATCGATGCTGACAGAGAGTGTTCGGACATCTCAAGAACTTCCAATGTCCGATGATCGATCCCGGGACCTCTGGAATGAGAGACCAACACACTTATCCACTCGGCCACCACTCTCTACACGTAGTACTAGTGGTGCAACACCTTATATAATTAACACGTACTGTACTGATACTCCAACAGCCCGAATCGGGTACTACAGATCTACATTGGTATCGGCAAGCCCCAAGTTAGTTTCAATTCTAGTCTTTTAGTCTTTTAGTTCATTGAACCCGTAAGACCGCTTTTCCGCTCCCGGAACATGATTCCATTAACTAGGATGGCTGCTAAATGACTTTGGGGAGGAGACCAATCAATATTTTTAATGTGCATCCCAGTTGGTCTACCCTCCAAATAATGAATGTGGACTCTTCCAATTGCTGCAGTTGAACTGACATGAAAGATACCACAGGGTTTAAAGAGTTAAGGTGCTATATAAGTAAGAGAATTTTGTTTATTTCGAAATTCCCACCTCTGATATTCCTTAAATTCAAATTAAATACAATCAAATCATACATGAAAATGGGATGTATAGAACACGAAACACATATGTGTTCAACTCATACAGTCGACAACAGGCACCACTGGTTCCTGGAAGTCTGCTACAATGTTCGTCCCAGAACTGATAACAGAATAATATTTCCAGAGAACAACTTGTGGCCAAATGTGCTTCACATACCCAGAACAAAACTCTTCAGCGTGCAGTGATAGGACTGCATTTGGGAAAAGGACAACACTGTCTGCATTTTTTTTGTTGAAGATACATTCCATGTTCGACGGACATGCGCAAATCACTCGATACCACGAATTTCCATTGAAGAACAAAATCGTAATTCTAAGAAATCTGAACAGGTGTCATAATACCTCTCACAGAATATGGCAGCTATACAGTCTCTATATAATAATAATATGCTGTGTTGAGGCGATCTTTCTCATTATTTGATTTTAGACGGCGTTGAACATCGATGCTCTTTTCGTCCGAAGATGTTGACCGGAAATCGAAAGTAATTTCCATGAAAACAAAACCGATAGTTTTGGAATTTACCCCACGCAGCTCTGTAGCCGTGTTTTGGAGAACTGTGATGCCCTAGCTTTGTTCTTGGATATGTGAAGCACATTTGGACACAGGTTGTTCTCGTGAAATATTATTGTATTATCAGTTCTGCTACAAATACGGTAGCAAACATCCAGAAACCAGTGGTGCCTGCTGTCAACTCTATGAGTTGATTACATATGTGTTTCGTGTTCTATACATCTCAACTTTCATTTTGCTGTTTAATTTGAGTATACTGATTTTGATTTTAAGGAATATAGAGGGGGTGGGGGGGATTTCATACTAAACAAAATTCTCTTACTAAAATGGCACCTTATGAAAGTACATTACCAGCAAGAGAGAACTGATTATCTTAAACTCTAATATTGATAGAAATGACCCGACTGGAAAGACTATTGGGGAGAGGTGTGACCCCGCACCCCACCCCCTTTCCTTCGTCCCTGTTCACAATGGGCAATGGACGAAGTGTGAAAAGTTTTTTTTTCAGCCAGAGTTTCAGTCAGATGAACTGAAAATGTAAAACAAAATCATTTTACCTTTCCTTCTTTGTCTGTGCCCCATCCAGCAGGTATTGGTCGTTCTTCAAGACGGGCTATAATTAACTAAAATAGTAAGTTATGTCATTTACTACATAGCCTCATGAATAATCATCCATACATATAGAATAAATATATAGTGTTTTCAAGTAAAAGAAATATTCTACGAGTAGGATTAAGAATGAAACCGACGAGCCTCTGGCGAGTCTGTTTCATTCTTTATCCTAGGAGAGTAGAATAATTTTTTTACTTGAAAACACTATGCGCTTATTTTGTTTATCTCATAAATCAGTTACATAGCAGTCGCGGCGAAATCGTGCTGTTACTCTCTGCAAAACACTGCGAGAAGTGAGGAGCACATTAGTCCAAATCGATTGACAAACAAAACTGCCGAAAATAAACAAGGCGCAGTGATACATTTCTATCTAAAAATAATTCCCCTACAAACTTGAGCTAAAGTTGCAAAAATACTTTATTAAATGAACAATGTTTATCTTTATTAATTTCGTTGTTTATTGTTGTTTTTTCGTCGACGATTCAACTTGAGTTTTATAAACCAAGCAGACGACACATGCATTTGTTTATTTACTTTCGTCATTTGGAAAATGAAACATCACTCATCATGCCCCTGCCTTTCAGAATCGAACTTGTATGCTTTTCAACGGTTGGTTTCGATTGATTTACTTTGTGTTTTCTTTGTGGATTGTTGTTCGTTTTATTGTTAGACAGAGTTGAAAATGTATCATACATAGAGGATATGGAATGAGAGTTTTTCTCATATGATATTTATGAAACGAGTCTAAGAATTTTCCGATTGGGCGAGCCTCTGGCGATCTCCAAACGGAAAATTCGGACGAGGTTCATAAATATCATATGAGAAAAACACTTATTTCATATTCTATTTATCATATGACACACATATGCACAAATTAACGACTTAGTATGACTTTTTGACCCTTGACCTAACGTGTGTTGCAGACGACACTTGGAAAAAACATCATCATATAACTAAAAATGTTCATTTTTTGCTTCCAAAACATAGGTTATGACCCCTCATTGGAACGAGCGCGATGCGCTCGTTCCAATGAGGGGTCATAACCTATGTTTTGGAAGCAAAAAATCAAAATTGTTCGTATATAGCACTGGTCGGTTTTGGTCGTTATGTTAGGTAAAGGGTTAATGCAATATAACCAAACCTAAATAGGACAGATAACGTAAATTCTCCCTACTGAAATTTTGCAAATGTGACCCAGTTGTATTTTGTTTAGCCAATCAAATTGTCCAGTTTTGAAATTGACCAATGAAAGCTCCCAACTCTAATTATGCAAATTATGAAAATGTGGCCCAGTTGTATTTTGTTCAGCCAATCAAATTGTCTAGTTTTGAAACCGACCAATGAAATTGACGGAAGGCTTTATTTATCACTGATTAATATGAAAGCAAAACATCAAATGTTTTAAAGTGAACAAAACGGACGAGTCATGTGATAAATTCTAAAACTAAACAGTTCAGCAACCGTCAACGTTTTTAAACGTTGGTTCATTTTGTCTTCAACAAACGTAAAACAGGTCATGACAACACGAATGCGGTAGAGGTCAGAGGTCAACAAGTCCGTCTCTACAAAAGGAATAAATTCTTTCAGTGTTAAACCTACGGGAAAAAATTATCACCCTACTAGTAGCTGCTACTAGGTGAATAAAGCAAAAAAAATGTCCAAGACTTTTATTGTTCGAATAAACATCCATTTATGGGATAAATACCATTTTAGTACCAGAAACCACTTTTATTACTCTACTAAAATTATGAAGGCCACGCTATAAAATAAAATGCTACAAATATTGCAGCATTTAAATCTATTTAAAAAAATCATGCGATTTCTACACATATAAGGTACCAACAACAAAACTCTGAGGTGATCTCCACTAACTTCAGTGATCAAATCCGCAAATTTGTATTTTTTGTTACCACACATGTGAACTGTCAACAAAACGTTCTTGACTCAGTATGTGCTAACATTAACATCACATTTGAAGTTCCTTCATTTATTCAGCAAATTCCCCCCAATGAATGCACAATTATGAAATAGCCGTACAATTATTTCATATGCAAGTAATCACAAATTTGCCGGACAAGTAAGCACAAATTCGACGGCAATGGCATAGATCGTGTTTAACCAGGGGTGGGGTAGCCAAAGCTTTGCCGACAGGCCTCTGACATACGCTTTTAAGTAGCATTGGCTTATTGCTACTAATAATTGCATTTAAATCTATTTTTGAAAAACAATCATGTGATTTCTACACATATAAGACACCAAGAACGATGATCTAATGTGATCACCACTTACGTTAGTGATCAAATCTGCAAATTTGTGTTTTTTGTTTCCACACATCATGGACTGTCAACAAACCGCTCTTGACACAATATGTGCTTATATTAAAATCACATTTTAAGTTTAGTCGTTTGTTCAGAAAATTTCCTCTAATGAATGCACAATTATGAGATGGTCGTACAGTTATTTGATATGCAAGTAATCACATATTTGACGGGCAATAAAACAAATTTTGACAATGGCGTAGGTCGCATTTAGACGGTGGTGGGGGTAGCCAAAAAAGTATCGACAGATCGATAAATGTTTTCAACAAATTTCACATTGGGCATCCAAATTTCTACGGGTTAGATACCCAAAACAGGTTAAGTATAGAAAATGTGATTTAAAAATGTATATTTTAGCCACCATATTGATAAATTTCCTTCTATTTTACAAACTTTAAGCAACAACAACAACAAAAAACCCAAAACCCAAATCTTCTTGATGCCCAACACAGGTTAATTATCGAAAACTCTGTTTCAAAATATGTTTTAGCAAAAATATTGATAGATTTCCTTCCATTTTTGTAACTTTTGCCAATAAAAAGCCTGATAATATTTCCGGTGCGAGGGGTGAGGCTGTTTCTGTGCCAATGATTTTATAAATACAAAAAATCGAGATGAAGATATATCTCAATTTATCAAGAAAAACGAGATTAACCCTTTACCGAACGCAGACGATATCAAAATTTATTATTTTAAATATAATTTTTTTAATTTTTCAAAAAATTTCAACAAAACCATATCATGTGACCCCTCATTGGAACGAGCTCAATGAGCTCGTTCCAATGAGGGGGTCACATGATATGGTTTTGTTGAAATATTTTGAAAAATTTAATTTTTTCAACTGTTCAATTTGCATATTTCGCGGGCGGATGCGGGCGATTCGTTAGGTAATGGGTTAAACAGCGTTTTTTTGGGGAGGAAAACAAACGGAGAATTTCGACGAGATCGTATACAAATTAGAAATTTAACTCTTAACCAGGTGAGTATTTTCAAGATATTTTTCATCAAATCTACTCATGGCTGCTATGAATCAGCATTAACTAGATTTGATGAAAATTTCATTTAAATTTTATTCAAAAAAGCATTAGTGAATAAATTTAAGGGGGCAACAAAATTTTATTATACGCTAAACGATAGATTTTCGAAGAAACTGCGGAAAGATAGAAATCGTACCCCCCCCCCCCCCCCCCCCCTCTCACTGTGTCAATCAAAATAGCGGCCTTCGAAGCATCACTTCAAGGTGAATACGAGACAAATTATCACTGGAAATGATCAATGTGTCCTGGAAACGAAAAATGATGAGAAAATCGAGTGTGTTTGAGCGTATACCGACCATTTCCAGCAATAATTCAACACGTATTCACCTTGAATTGATGCATGAAACCCGCTAGTCCAGACATGGCCTGGAAGTCTGTAATATAATTTTTTTGGTTTTGTACGTCCTTTGAAAGGACTTTGAAATCACTTCCGCGTTTCAATGATTCAATGTGCTGTCTACTTTCATACACCAATTCATGGTTGAAACGAGTGGAATTATCAGATTCCTATAAAAAAGTGTATAATAAAAAGAAAACCTAGTGTTTTTGAGTGGATACGGAAAATTATCTCTCTTGTGACCAAGACAAATGATTAATTTCGCGAGCGCAAGTAAATATTTGTATCGGTCACTCATGGGACAATTTTCTGTATCCACCCCAAAACACTAGATATCCTCTATTTATCAAATGTCTACGAATTCTACGTATTTCAGTGGCGAGAGATATCTTCTCCTGAGCAGGAATACCCACCAGCAGTATGCAAGAAGTTAAACCGACTCGACCATTTATTTATTTATTGGTGTTTTTAAGGTCACACATTTCTGCACAATGGCTAATCATGACCATGATAGTTTTACGGGTGTAGGAAGCCGGAGTACCCGGAGAGAACCACCGAGCAACGGCGAGCAACTGTCAGCTCCCCAACATACTAACTTCACACAAGCAGGGTTAGCATTGGTTGAAGACAAGTGCACCATCGACGTGCAGTACGCCTTAGTACACAGCGCCACCGTGCACCCACGTGGGCAATGAGGGTGAAGTGTCTTGCCCAAGGACACAACGCGATTGCCGCAGGTGGGATTCGAACCGAGGACCTCTCGGTTTGCAGCCGCCACCGCTACCTACTGAGCCACCGCGCCCCTAACCCGGCAATATGTTACCTTAACTTTTTAACCAATTTCTAACAGATAACCATTTTATCAGATTTTGAATATTACATCACAGTAGTTCGTCATGGTTCTGGGAGGAGTAACAAATGAATACAATGTCAGATAGATTAACCCTTTACCCAACGCAGACGATTTCAAAATTTATTATTTTAAATATCATTTTTTAATTTTGTTCAAAACATTTCAACAAAACCATATCATATGACCCCTCTTTGGAACGAGCTCGACGATATATGGTTTTGTTGAAATGTTTCGAAAAATAATATTTTTTTCAGCAGCTGAATTACATATTACGCGGGCGGATTCGTTGGGTAAAGGGTTAAAGACATTTGTGTGAGATCTAGTAATAAACAAAAAAATTGTCATCCCAGTTCATCCTATTTATTTTTTTGGCAAACGTTGGGCAATTAAAACGACCATTCGTCCAATTTGCACAGACCGGGATCCAGTTGAAATTCTCTGTCTACTGTTTTTGTTTGATCGTATTACTGCTGCCAGTAGCACAGCCTAAAATGCCTTGGTAGTTTCTCAATAAAACCATACAAATATGGATATCATTAGAACCAGCTCGTCGAGCTGGTTCTAATGATATCCATATTTGTATGGTGTTATTGAAAAATTGTGAAATGTGTTATCTCAAAATTGGAAATTTAATTTATTTTTAAAACATACTGTGTTATAGCAAAGGGTTAAATAGTACAGAATTCCACCAAACCTTTCAGCACAAACCTAAACAAATAATAATGAAGGCTTGGTTACCGTCATAAATAATTAATTGGTGTGATGAGAACAGGAGCGTCGAGAAGATTACCACTGGAGGGGGGGGGGGGGCGAGCTAGGGGCGGGGGGTACCTGATTTTCCCTGAATGTGATGGCTCATGTCCCGACTGACTAATGTTACAAAACCATCACTGAAGCATGCCTTCGTCTAAGATGATGATATATATTTGGAATATTTGTCCGTTGAGATTGTAGTTAAAATACTCCTGTATGCTTTACCGACGTTTTCAACGGCTCTCAAAGTGTGAACTCTTGCAAATACATCTCCTGGAAAATCTCAAAATATCCACTCAGATGCATAGAAATGGAGGTTTTGGGACCCTGAAATTTAAATTTTTCATACTGATGACCATCCATTGCCCGCCAGCACCCCCCCCCCCCCCCCACTTTGAAAATCGTTCCGCCGCCCCTGCCGACTTTTTTAACGGCTCTCAGAGTGTGAAATCTTTCAAATACACCTCCTGAAAAATCTCAAAATATCCACTCAGATGCATGGAAATGGGGGTTTTGGGACCCTGGAATTTAAAATTTTCATACCGACGACCACCCATTGCCCGATCCAGCACCCCCTCCCCCCCCATTGAAAATCGTTCCACCACCCCTGGTATTAGTGAAAAAATAAAATATACACTCTAAAATCGATTAGGTTAAAAATCAACCCAGATTTGGGGTGATTTTTAATCGAACCGATATTTTTGATTGTAGTGGTGAGACGACTTAATCAATTAACTCCTATAGTACCAAATTTAACATGCAGCCCCCCCCCCCCCCCCTACGGTCCGAATCATATTACACACCTCTATTGTTTGACCGAGTATGTGTGTGAAAAGAAGAAAAAGCAGCAAAAGTAGTCTTTTGGGAAAATACAGGTTTACTAGCAAAAGAGATGATATCTTGAGCTCAATCCTGACGAAAATGTCTCAACTGGAACAGTTATTGGAATGTGTCACACCCACGCCCAAACCATCCTTAGCGACGCCATTAGGCGAGAAAGAAAACTAAACACAATCAAGCTTGATTTGTTTGATTTAAAAATGAGCTTTAAAGGGCAATATAACCTTCAATTTGAAGAATTGGGAATGAACAAGAGGCTCTAAAGAGCCTGCTATCGCTCACCTGGCAGAACAGAAGACGAAAATGTGCTTTCCCATTGGATTTCTATGGTAACTATGAGCTGCAATTGCAGCCATGTATGCAATCCAATCAACATTACATGAGGATCGCCGGTAGAGAGTGTCCCGGTCATCAATCATGCGAAGTTTCAAAGATTTGGCCTTGTAGTTTCAGAGAAGATTTTTCAAAATCCACCAATCAGAATCAAAGAATGCAACTGGCGGACAGGTTTTTCATCCAACAGGAACAAAATGAGGAACAGTTGTAGAGAACCTCCCAAAGACCATTCCTGCCAGGGTTGGTTCGCGTCGGCTTAGTAGTTCCAGCAGAGATGAAGAAGAAAATGTGATTTCACATATGGTTTCTATGGTAATTATAAAGCGCAATTGCGGCCATGTTTGCAACCCGATCAACATTAAAAGAGAATCGTTCATAGAGGGTGCCCAGTAATCAATAATGTTTAGTTTCAAAACATTTGTCGTTGTAGTTTCCGAGGAGAAGATTTTTGAAAATCCACCAGTCGGAATCAAAGAATGCCTCTGGCGGCTGTGTTTTTAATCCATCGGGAACAAAATGAGGTTTGTTTGTAAGGTCCTCCAATAGACCATTCCTGCCAAGGCTGGTTCACATCGGCTTAGTAGTTCCAGCAGAGATGAAGATGAAAATGTGATTTCCCATAGGGTTTCTAAGGTAACTATAAGCCAAAATTGCGGCCATACGTGCATCGCGATCAATATTAAATGAGGATTGTTGGTAGAGAGTGTCCCAGTCATCACCATAGAAGTTTCAAAACTTTTGGCCTTGTAGTTTCACAGGCGAAGGATTTTGAAAATCCACCTATCAGAATCAAAGAAATAGAATGAGGATTATTTGTTGAGGACCTCTCCTTCCAAGTTTGGTTCACATCGGCTCAGCAGTTCCAGAGTAGAAAATAAAAATGTGAAAAGTTTACAGACGACGACGGACGCAAGAGATGATATTAGTTCACAGGGCCCTTTGGGACAAGTGAGCTTAAATATAAACAATGGTAAAATCATGGCTGCTTGAAAGTCTATAGCTACATATGAGTTTTAATTTTCAGATCTACTTTGGGACAAGTGAGCTTAAATATAAACAATGGTAAAATCATGGCTGCTTGAAAGTCTATAGCTACATATGAGTTTTAATTTTCAGATCTACTTGTCTGTATGGTAAGAGGAATGTTGAAGAAACAAGCTAATTACCTTTCCAAATGCAACAGTAGATGTGGCCATGTCCAGTACAAAACTATCACCATCGTTGGCTGGGGCAGCAACACTCAATGGATTTGTACCACACAGTTGCTACAAAGAGAATACAATAAAATCTGTCTCGTTTATATTGCCTGTAACTCCAAAAAGGACTGTGAAATAAAATGTAGGAATTAAATTCCCAATTTATCACCAACAACCAGGAAATAGAAAAAAATTCTGCATAACAGAAAGTACCTCTGTTCGTCCTTTACCTAACCTAATAGACATAACCGGAACGGAGCTTAACCCTTTACCCAACAAATCGCCCTCATCCGCCCGCGTAATATGCAAATTCAGCAGTTGAAAAAATAATATTTTTCAAAAAATTTCAACAAAGCCATATTATGTGACCTCTCGTTGGAACGAGCCCGTCGAGCTCGTTCCAACGAGGGGTCACATGATATGGATTTGTTGACATTTTTTTTTAAATTTTAAAAAATGATATTTAAAATAGTAAATATTGATATCGTCTTCGTTGGGTAAAGGGTTAACATTGACGTGAGAATTATAATCTATTCTCGTATTGAAAACAATGAAAATCAACTTTTACCCTTTACCTAACGTAACGACCAAAACCGGCCAGCGCTATTCTCAAAAATGGCCAATTAATTTTCATTATTTTTTTTCCTTTTTTGTCTCAAAAACATAGGTTATGACCCCTTGTTGGAACGAGCTCGTTGAGCTCGTTCCAACGAGAGTGGTCATAACCTATGTTTTTGAGACAAAAAATGAAAAAAATTAGTTATTCAAGAATGATTTTTGCAAGTGTCGTCTGCTTTTCAGGTTAGGTAAGGGGTTAATTCTCGTAAACTTTTCATTTGATTAGTATTAGATTCTGAAAGTGTCATTAAAGGCATGCGGCCGATTTAGTTAATATGACTTATGAATGCGCTTAAGACGTTCATGAGAATGCTCGTACGACATTCCTATGAAGTTCCTAAGTAAATGCCATAAGTGTTTCACAAAACAATACTTATGCCACTTTTATGCTGTCCAACTTAGGAACACGTTACAATTTTATGAATATTACGAAATACAGTTCAGTTAAAACAAAGTGTGCGCGAAACAAAACTACATGCCTTGTGTGTGTAGGTCCGTGGATTGACTGCAAAATACAAACACTGCTGTTACACAATTATTTATTTATTGGTGTGTAAGGTCACATACTTACGCACATTGGCTAATCGCGTCCGTAACAATTTTACAGGTGCAGGAAGCCGGCGTAACCGGAGAGAACCACCGAGCATCGACAAGCAACTGTCAGCTCCTCAACATTCTAACTCTGTTCAAGCTCCGCTCAAGCAGGGTTACAGCGGTTGATGACATGTGCACCATCGACGCGCAGTGCGCCACCAAGCAGGCAACCTGGATAAAGTGCCTTGCCCAAGGACACAATGCGGGTTGTCCAGGACGGGGATCGAACTAGACAGAACAGTCTACCACTGAGACATGGCGCTCCCGCAATTACACAATATCCTTACTCCATCCTGGAGTGCGTTTTAAGTTTAAAATGACTGTTTATTAAAGAATATTTTTATCGAAATATGTTACAAGCGGTGCATTTGACGATTGTGTGGTGTAAACTTCTGCAGTCGCAAAAATCCGTAACAATTTACTGGATCCGCTGACGCGTCACCGGTTGAATTCAATTTATGAGAGTCATATCAGCGTTTACGTCCCTAAGTCGTCAGATACAGCAAGTTACGCTTAATTTTAGTATGTTCAACGCTCCAGTGTGTGGAAAAAACGCGATTCAGTTTTCATGTCTATGAGAGACTGTCATGTGGAAGGAGCATGTCAAGCCATAAGTTTCGTAAGCGAAGCTAGGTTCTCGATTAGCTTAACATTCATAATCCTGTAGGCTGAAAACATACATAAAAAACCCAAAGCAAAATCTTCGGTTTACAAGGTTCTGCCTTGGTTCGAATCCCACCTGCGGCAACCGCGTTGTGTCCTTGGGCAAGACACTTCATCTCCATAGCCCGCGTGGGGGCACGATGACGCCGTGTACTAAGGCGTACTGCACGTCGATGGTACGCATGTCTTCAACCAATCTAACTCCGCCTGTGCTGCAGTGTGGAGTTACGATGTTGGGGAGCTGGCAGCTGCTCGTCGTTGCTCGGTGGTTCTCTCCGGGTACTCCGGCTTCCTCCACCCGTAAAACTGTCACGGTCATGATTAGCCATTGTGCATAAATATGTGACCTTAAACGCCAATAAATATAAATATATTACAAGGTTCTGTATAAAAGGGCCGCAGCACTCTCTCTAGCGACTTCGTAATTGGTATTAATATTGTCATCTGCGGCCAGTTCCAAAGATTTGTCCAATGGCACATTTTTGTTTCTACACATGTTGTGGAGTGCCATTGTGACCATCGCCATCTTGCAACATCTTTCTGGGTAAACTAACAATGCCCACCCCACCCCACTCAAAGACGTGTCCATACTCTGAAATAGCATCTTCCATAGCCAAAGGACCTCTCCACTGGATTTCGAGTTTGCCTGTGGGCAGCATTATATGCCACTTCCTTTGTTGTGCTTGGATCTGGGATGTGTGTTATTAGCCATTGTCTGGGGGTTACCCACTGTCGCCAATTAATCGTCTACATGGTATTCTATCTTGCTGGAAGTCGTGACTCAAGGCTGACGTACTGAACATGGATGCACAGTGCGTCGAGCCAGGCCACTTGGCTACAACATTAAGAAACTTCAGCTTAGAATCGCACACTTCTAGGATGTTTACAGAATGATACCCCTTCCTGTTAACTTAAGCATCATCATCTTCCGACGGCGCCTTTTTCTGACGTGGGTTCCATCTACAGCCCCGACAACGTTAGGGAAACTTGCCAACTCGTAGAAACCTAACCATTATTTCCCGCATGGCGTTTTCATGGGGCCGCGGTGGCTCATTAGGCAGAGATGCAGGCTGCAAGCTGAGGGGTTCTCCGTTAGAATTCCACCTGCGGCAACCGCGTTATGTTCTTGGGCAAGACACTTACACCCGATTGCCCACGTCGGGGCACGGCGGCGTTGTGTACTAAGGTGTACTGCGCGTCTATGATGCACTGGTCTTCAACCAATGCTAACCCTGCTTGTGTGGAGTTATTATGTTGGCGAGTTAGACAGTTGCTCGCCGTTGCTCAGTGGTTCTCTCCGGATACTTCGGCTTCCTCCACCCGTAACAGTGTTACCCTGGCTGTCGAAAATGTCGTTAAACCCGAATAAATAAATAAATAAATAAATAAATAAATAAATAAATAAATAAATAAATAAATAAATAAATAAATAAATAAATAAATAAATAGGTCGGCGTTCTTGATGAATGTTCTGCAATTTCAAACTAGTGCAGATGTGACTCCGTGAACAACACGTGGGACGACGGCCTTGCTTATATTGTGAACGTCGCCGTTTACGGACTGAAAGCTGCCGCTGACATAGAAGCGGAGTGCCGTAACACGTGAGATCTTTTCGTATGTCGTTCTGTGTCATATACTATAAGTTCGCATACCTGCAGTACTAAATTCCGGGGTAAACGGTATCGCTGGATTATACCATCCGTTTGGTTAAAGATGGTTCGTGCGATCTTTTAAAACGCGTTGGCGACGAAGATGTCGCCTAGTTTGAAGCAATAAATACACCACCGCCATTTATTTTGGCGGAGTTACGAACATCTCATACATGCTCTAGAGCTATCTTAAAGTTTAGCAATTACTTATGAATTTTCTTAGCTAAGATTCTTTTGTGAAATCAGCAGTGATGTTTAAGTATGTCATGAGATACACTTATGCCTAAGAATGTTCATAAGTGTGTTAATGAAACAGGGCTCAGGACAATAAGGTAACACTTTGACTAAGCCTTGGTTTCCAGAGAGATCTTGGCTGCCTATATAGGCAGCCAAAACTTCACAGGAAACCACTGCCAAAGGCCTGTAACTTCCATCAGTTAGACAAAACCTGCATGTTGTGTTGGGTGATGTGGTATTCCCTCCACTAAACTTACTAACAACACATCTTCACCGAGTGGAGTACCGTGAAACACGTGCAGAGACTTGCAGTTTATTCAACAAAACGCAAACTGCTTGCACCGTAGGTATAACCTTTGTATAATCCTATTATATACATTCAATTAGAAAACCTTTCATTGGTGACTCAGGCGGCCTGAAACGACCAGAGATTAAAAACTTTTTTGAAGAGAAAACTGGAAATCTGCAACCGAAGCCAATGCAATCTCGTCAGCTCCAGGTGAGATATCAGTTCTTGTCAAGATATAAATATTAAGGTGCTATGTAAGTGTTATAGGGTGAATTTTTTTGCCTCTTGGGGCAATTCTAATTTCTGGAGTAGCCTTCAATGAAAAGAATATATAACTTCAAATATTTATTAACATACACTGGTCAAACTATTAATGGTAATTTTTAAGTATCAGGTACATAGGCAAATCTTACAAAGTGTCCCTAAGGGATCTGTGTATTGTACCCTTAGGGTGGAAGCAACATAATGCTCTAATACAAAATCTCATAATTATGATGATATCAATGTCAAAGATAGGAGCAGCCATCCCAGGCCTCGGGATGGCCAGCACACTTGCTCACACGGCCGATTAAGGCAACGTGAACAGGTGTGGCGAATTCTTCAACTCAACCAGTACAAACTTATTGTTGATTATAATAATTATATGTGTCGACCTGCCCTAGAACTGATCCCACATTTTTTTACCATAAATAAATTAATTAACAATGTGGTATATTTTTTTTTGTTAGTTTGTTTCCAAGCAAACGAAGGGAAATAGAGTTAATGGCTCCATTCACTTCGCTTGCTTACAAAACAAGGCTAGATTATAGTTTACTTAGTAGCAAGCTCCTAGAGCTAACATTATCATTTTGTTTCCAAGCAGATGAAGGAAATAGAGCCGAGGGCTCCATTTGCCTCATCAGCTTGTGAACAATACTACATTACAATGTGATACAACAGCAAGTTCAATGAGCTACAGCTCGGAAGAATGTGACCATAAACACCAATAAATTACTTGAAAGATAGAGACATGTTTGTTTTCAAGCAAATGAAGGGAATAGAGCTACTGGCTCTATTTACTTCATTTCAATATGAAACCAAACATAAATAATTATCTGCTGTGGAAAGCTCCTAGTGCTGATATCTATCGTTTTGTTATGGCCACATGGACACATGTGACAAATGTTTAAACGAAACTTATGTAAACCAGTTTCTGGCATATAAAAATAAATATCTAAGGTATTTTGTAACACACACTCAGGGCTAAATCTCACAGAAGAGCTTCAGTAACTCTTCTCTAGATTTGTCTCCCTTTAAACAATGACTACACATAAATATACAATTTCAGTGTGACTTTAATGCTTACTGCTTCCAAGCAAATGAAGGAAATAGAGTCGAAAGCTCTCTTTACTTCATCTGCCTCTGAAGCAACTGTAAATATAATCTATTATGTTGAGCTAGAACAAATATTAAAGGTTCCCATAAAAAACATAGAACCATACTCACACTTTATGAATATAACTACATCCTCGCTTTTTCCCGCGAGTAAATAAATCTAAACCTTGCTGGTTAATACTTAACCAAATACAAGCTCCTTGAGCTACAAGCTCCTTGAGCTACCTGACTTTACCTTGATTTATTCTAAGCAAATATTATACTGTCGTCCTGCACGTGCCTATGTTTCACATGAGTTCACCAGAACTCTGTTGATCTATAGAGATCAACAGCTCCTGTGAACTCCTGTGAAACATATAAATGGTTAATAAGCACTTGCTTCAAGCTCTTAATCCTATAAACTATGTACACGCTGTACACCATGACTGTCAAATTTCTCAATTTACTAATTGAAATAAATTCAAACAAATGCTTAATCACATTCAATAATTCAACTGTTTATGTATGGAAATTCCAGAGTAAGCAATTTCACTTTCCAAGTTATTATACACTTTTAAACACATTATACCTACTAAATAATTATTCTAAATAACTCTAAAACAGCTAACGTGCAGTGTTTAACCATTGAAACTTGCTAATCATTTGAATAAATGTTTAGCCAGTTCCAACAGAATATAAGCCAGTCACCCACTGATTTCAGGGCACTAAAATAAATTATAACTAAAGTACAAGCAAACTAGACTCACCTTCAATGAAAAGAATATATAACTTCAAATATTTATTAACATACACTGGTCAAACTATTAATGGTAATTTGACCAGTGCATGCCTTCTTCTTATATACTCCTTCCAGAAGGTGAGCATTGTTGTCAAGTAAACAAACAACTTCCAGGGGTAACCAATGTTTTCACAAATACAGAAAGCTAAAGACATCCATTGTTTGCCTAACACTGTTGAGTACAGCTATAACAATACAGCGTGATTATGCCTTACATATTTTCTACTGATAAACAAGTGTCAGGGAATCAAACTCCACAGCCCCATTGTGTTATACTTAGATTAAGAGTAGAACTCAACAGGACAATTAGCTATGCAAGCCTGTCACTTGTTTACCAGCTTAAAGACTGTTAATTTTTACTCATTTACTTTTACAATACTTTTATTTCCTTTGAGAACCTTATTGGGCACAATGTTTCTTTAAATAAGTATTACTACTAAAATATTACTCCATCTTTTTTTAAATATATATAACTAAAAATATTACTCTACAACACAAGCAAGGAAAACTAGTTTACTTTGAAATTCCCACCTCTGCTATTCGATGCAGATTGCCGGGACAGAGTCAACAGTGTTCTATCGAAGAGTTACTGGTTCTATGATAACCACTGATTTCTCATGTTAACAGACACGTTCGGCCTTTGAACATCAAATATAAATAAGAATTTCCTCGATTGTATCTTATTTTACAGAGCTCCATGAGAGCTCTCAAACAAGATATGTAGAGGATATCTAGTGTTTTTGAGTGGATACCGAAAATTATCTCATGAGTGACCGAGACAAATGTTTATTTTTCTCGAGCGCTTGCGGGACCGCAAGGATTCATCTGTCTCAGTCACAAATTGGTATCCACTCAAAAACACAAGATTTTCTTTTTATTATACTCTTAAAATAAGAATCTCATAATTCTACTCGTTTTAACCTTGAATTGATGCATGAAAGCAAACAGCGCATTGAATCATTGATACGCGGAAGTGATTTGATCGATACTCCAAACAAACAGACAGCGTCTTGCAATCTGATTTAGCTGGCGGGTTTCCAGTCCAAACATAGCCTTAAAGTCCGTAATATAAGTTTTTGGTTTGGTACATCCTTTGAAAGGACGTACCAATCCAAAAACTTATATTACGGACTTTCAGGCTATGTTTGGACTAGCGGGTTTCATGCATCAATTCAAGGTGAATGCGTGTTGAAATATTGCTGGAAATGATCGGTATCCACTCAAAAACACTCGATTTTCTTTTCATTAAACGTTTCGAGAACAAATTGATCATTTCCAGTGATAATTTGGCTCGTATTCACCTTGAAGTGATGCTTTGAAAGCCGCCATTTTTATTGATACCATGAAAGTGAAAATTTCTATATCTTCACAGTGGGGGATACGATTTGTATCTTTCCGCAATTCCTTCGATAATCTACCACTTAGCGTATAATAAAATAGAATAAATGCTTAAATTATTACGAGGATACAGGAAAATCGCCAATTACTATTAAATAGACACTTCCGTTAATTGAATATTTGTTGCTGACAAAATAGCTATTCATTAATAGACTTCCACACTATAAGCAAAGGTTGCGGCCAATGGACACTTGGGTAAACCTATCTGTAGGTCCATTAGCTGAAATTTTACTTGCGTTTCCTTTGCATCGTTCAAACTTTCAAAAATTGAAATTCCACCGGAGGGTGTTTAACCCTTCACCCAACATAACGGCCAAAACCGGCCAGTGCTATTCTCAAAAATCGCCAATTAATTTTCATCATTGTTTCATTTTTTGTCTCAAAAACATAGGTTATGACCCCCTCATTGGAACGAGCTCGTCGAGCTCGTTCCAATGAGGGGTCATAACCTATGTTTTTGAGACAAAAAATGAAAAAAATTAGTTATTCAAGAATTTTTTTATGCAAGTGTCGTCTGCCTTTTATGTTAGGTAAAGAGTTAATGTAATCCACTCTTCCTGTATCATATACGAAACACAAGACATCTTGCTCAACATTTATCTTTATTTGATCAATATATGTTATCACCACTATGTGTTGTTCGAGAAACTTGTATCAAGACGAGATGGTGTTCATACTGGGTTTCGCGGCGAGTCCTTGGTGCGAGTCGCAAAACGTAATAAGAACACCATCGAGGCTAAAAATAAGTTTCTCGATCAACACATAATGGTGGTGACAAATTTATCTTACAATGCAACACTGATAGAAAGGTAGTAAACAGCACGAATATGGAACTATATTATTACGCACATAATCATCGTGCTGTTTATGCTACTGCTTAAATTGGTCCATTCGTGTCATGTTTCTAAATGCAATATTGTTTTGGTTTGCAAACTTTGTCCGTCAGATATAGATGGAAACTCAGATGCTGGTAATATTAATAACCAGTCAAGTCCCTTGACTTGTTCGCATAAAGAAGGGATTGGGTTAAGGTTTTAACGGCGTTTGTTTTGACAATCATTCAGCGTCTATGAATAGATTATTTATGAATGAAGATCTTGTCATCATGCTATCGCGTTCTTGCACTGTGCATGGCGGAATCCCATTCATTGTTCTACTTGCACTATAACTTAAAAGTTGTGTTTCTTTGTTTTAATTTTCATGTTTATATAAAATTATCATCGTGGCCAAAAAAATGATCTAGCCTAATTCATTTCGTTAACCTGGTGATTTATTTATCATTTAATCACTGTTATCAAAGACGGTGACCTCGAAATGTGTAAGAATTCGATACCATTGAGTGCAAGTAAAAAAAACTTTCTCATTCTGAATCGACTGATTACATGGGTAGTTGCTACCCTCAATACATAGATATTATCATAACAGTGTATTGATCCGTGTCGTAGTATCACGTCGAGTTGAGGTGGCCAGATCCGAAAATCTGGCCACCTCAACGAGACGTGATGCGACGACACGGATCAACACACTATTATGATGATATGTGTATCATATGACATTGTTTCGATGTCAAATTCACCCAAATTTGCCGTTTTAATTAATATGCGGTGAAAAGCCGGTTACAAAATAGCAGACGAAACAACAACGACTTCCCTAGTTACGAAAACTATTCACGGAAACTCTCGGATATTTCCGTGGGAGTGTGATATGGATTTTTGATTTCCGTAAGAGTGTGATATGGACTTTTGATCCGGAAAAATCTCACCCGGTGTAATACAACAGTTTGGAAAACATCGTCAAACAGTAGTGATATATAGGGTAAAAATGTCATAGTCATATGATAAAATTTTGTATCATTCTAGACGTTTTAGCTTGTACCAGGAGAAAAATTCGATTTGTTATAAGGTAAAAATCTGTGCTTCATGAAGATCAATAAAAAATAGATCAAATATCAAAAGACACCTACCTGCTTTGATCGAGTGGCAACTACCGATGGTGAGGTATTGGTGAAAGACATGCCCTAAAAAAAACAGAAGAGAAAAAAACTACACATAGTTCATCCTGCCAATCCAAATTTGTTGGTCAGTTTGGTTAAAGATGCACCTGACACATTTCCCTGATAATTAACCCTTTACTTTACACAATTGGGAGAGATCCAGAGAAGATGTATATGCTTATGAGTGTTTAATTCCTTGGGCAAAGAACTTAATCATCATTGCCCACTTTGGGGCACGGTGACACTCTGCCTTAACCCTTTACCTAACATGAAAAGCAGACGACAATTGCAAACAAAATTCTTGAATAACTAATTTTTTTCATTTTTTGTCTCAAAAACATAGGTTATGACACCTCTTTGGAACGAGCTCGTGGAGCTCGTTCCAAGGAGGTGTCTTAAGCTATGTTTTTGAGATAAAAAATAAAAATATAATGACAATTAATTGACGATTTTTCAGAATAGCGCTGGCCGGCTTTGGCCGTTGCGTTGGTTAAAGTGTTAATGTGTACTGTACGTCGACTGCCTTCAACCAATGCTAACACTGCCTTTGTGGAGTTAGTAGGGGTCTGACAATTGCTCGACGCCTCTCGGAAAATTCTCCCAGAGTACCCTGGCTTCCTCCACATATGAAATGGTTCGACTCGAGGTGATCTTGTCTGTCGAAAGTGCGTTAAACCAGATATATATACCATGACCACAGTACAAGTGTAAAGTCAAATCTGGATGACCGTTTATATTTAAATTACTCACTTTATAGGAATCTCACCCCAGGTTGGCTCAGAACCCTAGTACTGGTAAGACAGAACTTGTTTGCCTCGGCAACCAAGCACTGCTCCACTTGTTAGAAAAACTCTTTTTCCGATGTTCGTTTCTGGTTTGTTTGCCGTAACCGATATGTCTGTCCTGCCTGTGACAATGTAACAATGATGCAAAATATTGAGAGATCCCGAACAACGATTAAACGCGTCATATCCTTATGAACGTTGCATGGGAACCAGTTGTAAAATGGGGACATGACAAGCGTTACTTATTCCCAATTCCTTATTCAACATTCGTTATCAACTATTTGTTATGTAGATGTCATTCGTGTAACATATAATTGTTTAATGCATACAAACTGAAATTATGCACTTCATTAATTACAGTTCATTAGTGTTGGGTAGATGAGACTCTCTGGGGAGTTAGTAGATCGGTCTATTCATGTTTTTGATTGTACTTGGAAATGGAAATAATTTAATGCGTAAATGATTATTTATTTATTTATTTATTTATTTATTTATTTATTTATTTATTGGTGTTTAAGGTCACATATTTCTGCACAATGGCTAATCATGACCACGACAGTTTTACGGGTGGAGGAAGCCGGAGTACCCGGAGAGAACCACCGAGCAACGGCGAGCAACTGTCAGCTTCCCAACATACTAACTTCACACAAGCAGGGTTAGCATTGGTTGAAGACAGGTGCACTATCGACGTGCAGTACGCCTTAGTACACAGCGTCAGCGTGCCCCGACGTGGGCAATGGAAGTGAAGTGTCTTGCCCAAGGACACGACGCGATTGCCGCAGGTGGGATTCGAACTGAGGGCCTCTCGGCTTGCAGCCCGCACCTCTACCTACTGAGCCACCGCGCCCCCAGTGCGTAAATGATAAATTTCTGGTAAATTTATGACAATTTTGGTTCGAAAAATGAGAACATATTAGAATAAATTACATGTGTTGCTAGATATCTCGTTTTCGATAGACCGTCTCCTGATTTGATTGAACTTGGTCTAAAAATAATACTTTTCATAGAGTTGTAAATGAGTTAGATACCATGTTTATATCGTTACAGTAATGACATATAGAGTACATAGACAGCTCAAATATCCCAATAACCTTCACGTTTTGAGATTATAAGGCTACATATTTGGGGTTTTTTTTCAAGGAAGGTGTGTTCTTTGAGAAATGTCAATACATGTTATGTTTATCAATCTTTTGTTTTTTTTTTCGTTTTTGTCCTACTGAAATTTCGATATTGACTCGTACAGTACGTGGAGAGTGTATTATCACTAAATCACCCGCAGAGTAGAGATTCCACCCAAGCAATAATTGCAAATTTCTTGCAAAGCATAACAAGCACAGGCAAAGATTCAACCAATGGACCTCCGGGTTAAACCCGGAGGTCCATTGGCTGAAACATTGCTTGTGTTTTTTGTCCATATGTATAAATTTTGAAAGTTATAGTTTGCGTGATAACTTCACTCCGTGGGTGATTTAGTTACAATCCACTCTCCATGTACTGTATAGGCGTTAGTCGTCCATCTCTTGATTTTCAAAACCACAGCCAAGATAAGGATATTTTCCATCAAGGAAAAGAGCAGATTTTCAGTTAAGGCATGCCCCAAACCAACCCAACCTCCCTTAAAAAACCTGGCGTGTTTCCCCATCAGCCGACCTACACAATTTTAGGGCCCGACCCCCAACTTTTTTTACTAGAGCTGCGAGGTTTTGATTGTTCAGATTCAGTTTTAGGAAAAAAAAAACATCTTTATCGGTTCAGTGTTTCTGTGTGTTAAGAACAAATAGTAAATAGCACTTCAGACTCCTGAATTTGAAAACAACCCCCAACGGATTGTACCATGCCATTCATCGTCAAAAGCTCTGAGTATTTCTATTGGGTTCAGCTAAATGCGCCTTGGATCATTCTTTATGGTTCTAGGGGATCTATTTATTTATTTATTTATTGGTGTTTAAGGTCACATACTTATGCACAATGGCTAATCGTGACCGTGACAGTTTTATGGGTGGAGGAAGCCGGAGTACCCGGAGAGAACCACCGAGCATCGACGAGCAGCTGTCAGCTCCCCAACATCGTAACTCTGAACTCTGCACCGCAGCACAGGCAGGGTTAGATTGGTTGAAGACATGCGCACCATCGACGTGCTGTACGCCTCAGTACACAGCGTCATCGTGCCCCCATGTAGGCAATCGGGGTGAAGTGTCTTGCCCAAGGACACAACGCGGTTGCCGCAGGTGGGATTCGAACCGAGGACCTCTTGGCTTGCAGCCTGCACCTCTACCAACTGAGCCACCGCGCCCCCTTCTAGGGGATCAGGTCAAAGCCTATTGATTCAGCAAAAATATAAGTTAGGTTAACAAATGAATCAAGTTCATCTAATATATAGAGGATATGAAATGAGTGTTTTTCTCATATGATATTTATGAAACGAGTCTAAGAATTTTCCGTTTGGGCGAGCCTCTGACGAGCCCCAAACGAAAAATTCGGACGAGTTTCATAAATATCATATGAGAAAAACACTTATTTCATATTCTATTTATCATATGACACACATATGCCCAAATTAACGACTTAGTATGACTTTTTTAACCCTTTACCTGATGTGTGTTGCAGATGACACTTGGAAAAAACATCACCATATAACTAACAAATTTCCTTTTTTGCTTCCAAAACATATGTTATGACCCCTCATTTGAACGAACGTTCCAATGAGGGGTCATAACCTATGTTTTAGAAGCAAAAAATGAAAAAGGTTTGTATATAGCACTGGCCGGTTTTGGTCGTTATGTTAGGTAAAGGGTTAGTGCAATATAACCCACCAAAATAGGACAAATAACGTAAATTCTCCCTACTCAAATTATGCAAATGTGATCCAGTTGAATTTTGTTCAGCCAATCAAACTGTCCATATTTGAAATTGACCAATGAAATCTTTCAACCCCAATTATGCAAATTATGAAAATATGGCCCAGTTGTATTTTGTTCAGCCAATTAAATTGTCTAGTTTTGAAATTGACCAATGAAATCGACGGAAGGCTTTATTTATCACTGATTAATATGAAAGCAAAAAATCAAATGTTTTAAAGTGAACAAAACGGACGAGTCATATGATAAATAGAGGATAGCTAATGTTTTTGAGTGGATACCGAAAATTATCCCATGAGTGACCGAAACAAATGTTTATTTTTCGCGAGCGCTTGCGCGAGGGAAAGTAACATTTGTCTCGGTCATAATTGAGATAATGTTCCATATCCACTCAAAAACACTAGATTTTCTTTTTATTATACGCTTTTGATAAGAATCCGATAATTCCACAAGTTTCAACCTTGAATTGCTGCACGAAAGTAAACATGCAGCGCATTGAATCATTGATACGCGGAAGTGATTTGATCCATTCTCGGAATAGATGGCGTCTTGCGATCTGATTCTGTTAACGGGTTTCTAGTCCAAACATGGCCTAAAAGTCCGTAATGTTAGTTTTTGGTTTGGTACGTCCTTTCAGGCCCACAAGGAAGAGACACCTCATATGAAACTTCCCCATTTTGGACCTTAAGCCTTCGAGACATGGGGGGGGGGGGGGGGTGGCTAGTGCGAGTAAATGCCCCGTTTCGTGGTCTGACCAACCTGCCCTGAAGTGCTCCACGGCTGAAAGGCCAAAGATTCAGAAAGCTATGTTCTTAGTAATTAAAAGAACTGAGAAGAATAACGTTTAGATGTGAAGAAGATGAAAACACCCGAGTTTTTTTCTCCCGTACCAGAATCCACTGATGGGTCCACTAATCTGATCGCATGATGCCACATTCAAATACACCTTGTGTTCCAAATATCATCTTTATAAAATTGTTTATAACAAGTTATTAATTGAAAATAGAATATGTTTAATTTTTGGAATTCATTAAAAAAAAACATCCAGAGGGTCTTAAGCTGGCAATTACGGCTGGTAAAGAGTCGATTTAGATGAAATTTAGACAAGGCTGTACAGTGCAGAGGGTTAGTTACTCAGATAAAATTAATTTATTTTATAACCAAAAAGTGTGATTGACCCTGTGCAAGTCACACTTTCTGGTTACAAAAATTGGTAACTGCCATATCACACACTACATGAAAATATACACATTCTGAGGCTGTAAACATTCACAAGGTTTGTAGGCTACGCATTGTTACATAAGTAAGGCGCATGATTCAAGGAACTAATGGAAATACTTGTGAATTGTTTTTTGTTGAAATAAATTCCAACAATGAAAACATATTCTATTTTCAATGAATAGCTTGTTCTATTCTGATTCAATGAATAAGCTTGTGTGTGATATGAACTTTTATGGCAGGCTGCCATTAAAGTCAAATTCAAAATTATTCTCCAGCAAGCTGAATTATTCAAGCATTTACCTAACACGAATGTGGGCAGCGATTGCAAAACATTTTTTGAATAACCCATTTTTTCTCTCAAATACTCAACGAAAGAACCCTCATTGAAACGCGATCGTTCCAATGGTTGGTCGGGAGATATGTTTTTGAGACTAAATTTGAACTAGACGCTCTGAAGAGCCTGTAATCGCTCACCTGGAACTACATATACAAATGTGATTTCCCCATAGACTTTCCATGATAACTATGAACTGCAATTGTGGCCATGTTTGCAACATTACATCAGCATTACATAGGGATCATTGATAGAAGGTGTCCCAGTCCCAAATAATGTGAAGTTTCAAAACATTTGACTTTGTAGTTTCAGAGGGAAAGATGTTTGCAAAATCCATCAATCAGAATCAGAGAATGTCTCTGGTGGCCATATTTTTCAACCAACAGGAACAAAAAGAGGATAGTTTGTGGAGGGCCTCCTGTAGACCATTCCTGCGAAACTTGGTTCACGTCGGTTCAGTATTTCCATAGAACAAAATGAAAATGTGATTTCCCATAGGGTTGTTATAGTAAATATAAGCCGTAATTTGTGGCCTTGTTTGCAACACGATCAACATTAAATGACGATTGTTGGTAGAGGGTACCCCAGTCATCAACCATAACCATGCAAAGTTTCAAAACATTTGGCCCTGTGGTTTTAGAGATGTTTCAAAATTCACCAATCAGAATCACAAAATGCTTCTGGCAGCCATGTTTTTCGATGCAAGGTAACAAAATGAGGAGCGGTTGTAGAGGACCTGCCATAGACTATCCCTGTCAGGTTTGCTTCACATCAGCTCAGTAGTTCCAGAGAAGAGGATGGCAATGTTATTTCCCATAGAGTTTCTGTAGTAACTATAAGCCACAATTGCAGCCCTGTTTTCAATCCGATCGACAGTAAATGAGAATCGTTGGTAACGGGTGCCTCAGTCATTAAACATGCAAAGTTTCAAAACATTTGGACCTGTGGTTTCAGAGGAGAATATTTTTTAAAATCCACCGATGAGAATAAAAAAAATACTTCTAGCAGCCATGTTTTTCGATGCACTGTAACAAAAACGAGGAGCGTTCGTTGAAGACCTCTCATAGACTATCACTGCCAGGTTTTCTTCACGTCGGCTTAGTAGTTTCAGAAAAGAAGAAGAAAATATGATTTCCCATAGGGTTTCTGTATGATGAAAATGTGATTTTCATAGGGTTTTTATAGTAAATATAAACCGCAATTGTAGCCTTGTCTGCAACACGATCAACATTAAATGAGGATTGTGGGTAGAAAGGGGTCCCAGTCATCATTAATGTGAAGTTTCAAAACTTTTGGCCAGGCGGTGTCAGAGGAGAACATTTTTGAAAATCCACCAAGCAGAATCAAAGAATGCCTCTGGAAGCCACGTTATTCATTCCATGAGCACAAAATGAGGATCGTTTGTGGACGATCTCCCATAAACCATTCTTGCGAAGTTTGGTTCACACCAGCTCAGCGGTTACAATGAAGAAGATGAATATGTGAACAGTTTACGGACGACGGACGCCAAGTGATGTGAAAAGCTCACATGGCCTTTTAGGCGAGGTGAGCTAAAGATATAATGAAATTGGAAGAGTGAATTTTGTTGAGCCACGCGAAGTTTCGAAATTCGATTTGATTCGATTCAAAATCGTCCCCATGATTTGATTCGAATCGCGCCGATTCGGAAATGTTTGAATGGTCGAGAAGTTCTCAAACTCCAACTAAGTGTTTCCTCTTGAGTTCTTCCGTCACCAGGTCTCTTGCTCCGGAGATCTGATGACAGAAGAGTTTCAGGCAATTTCTCCCCTTGATTTCGTTTTAGGAATTCTCAGCATTTCTGATTGACTTGCCACCCATTGAGCCAAATTGTCGTAAAATGCAAGACTTGAATGGAGACGTACAAAATTTACGGTATTACACGCTAAAAACTAAAGTGTTAAAAACTGCACTTGAAGTGCCGTATTTAACACTTACTAAGTGCTGAACTAGCACTTTGTTCAAGTGTAGATATCCCAGAACTTGACAGGTGTTACAATAATACCACTTGACAAGTGTAATGTCGCGACACTTAAAAGGAAACAACGCAGATGACGCGTATCAGGCTCGAACTCTCGAGCCTGATCCACGTCATCTGCGTTGTGTCCTTTTAATTATGCACCCACCAAGCGTAAATCAAATTATGGACGATTCTGGAAGAACCACCAATGCTAGACACATGGGAAGTGCCATCCATTCAAGTTTCAGATGTCTGACGATTGTAATGTCTAAATGCTTAAAGCATTGCAGTTTGAGTGTTCAAATCAAACCCTAAGAGTTAGAATGGGTTTAACACCTTGAAAGTGTCAGTTTTAACACTTTAGTTTTTAGTGTGTATGAATTGCATTATCTACAATTTGAAAAATGGTGACAATCGATTCGAAATTCAGTTCAATTCGAAATCCTG
Organism: Pictodentalium vernedei; assembly: GCA_031216915.1. Classification (NCBI taxonomy): domain Eukaryota; kingdom Metazoa; phylum Mollusca; class Scaphopoda; order Dentaliida; family Dentaliidae; genus Pictodentalium; species Pictodentalium vernedei. The sequence continues at coordinate 82,479,391 of CM062288.1, read as the reverse complement.
AGCCTGATTTGATTCTGGATTCTACTCGACCACAGTATTGAGATTCACAGGGCATTGACTTATTTACATAACTATGAGTAGTTATGATCGCTCCATCATCAAAGCATTAGGCTTAATCAGAATGAATGATTTCATCTCGATGATATTTTGAACATTTGATTACATCTGACTGTGCAATTTGTCAGTTTCGTCAAGTGAAACAAGGACAAACTTTGAAGCTTTCTGTATATCTATCAAGCAAGGATTTAAACTCACAATTAAACCATGTTCCAAAGCTCTCATACTGTACCATCCAGCTATACCAAAATGATTGGAACCTGAAAGAAAAACAGTTGGCTGAATGATTGACTTACTGCCGGATTAACCCCAAAACATCACAAGGGCCTTAAGTCTGACATGAATGAGTGTACAAATCCAGTGATTTTTTGATATCATTCCCCCCATACTGGCGTATCACTATACCAAAGCACGTCAAAATCTGACAACTGATGCCAGAGTTATAAGACAAGATGTTTGTACAGACGGACGTGACAGACGTACGGGCGGTCGAAGACCTCGACTACATACCCACCAAACCTCCTGAGGAGGTCGGGGGCATAATAATAACCCTACACAATTTCACACCGGCTATGATAATGTGATTGTATAATAGAGATTTCTCCATTTTTAACACCAGGGTATGTAGTGTATGGCATATGAATCATATTGCTGGACCAAGTTATGGAGGATATCTAATGTTTTCTTGTGAATACCAGGATTTATCTCATGAGTGAGTGAGAGAATTCGTAATACAAACTCTCTCACTCACGAATGAGATTAATCCCGGTATTCACAAGAAAACATTAGATTTTCTTTTTATTATACCCTTTTCATTTGAAGCTTCAACTGAAACGATCCAAACTGAACATCCATACCACACAAGAAATCTGTTTACACAATCAGCTGATCGATGTTTCCGCTGACACAGATCACGTTGGATGTTGTGAACATCCACACAAAATAGTTTTCGGGATTGGTGGCGAAATGACGTAATTTTTAGCCACAAACAAATTCAGTAAAATTAAATTTCTACTTCATTTTCGCTTCAATAATAATTCTTCAACATTGAATTGAAATAATAGAATAGATTACGCATCAAGAAAGATAACTCTATCAGCGCTTCGATCCGAAATATTTCGATCGCGAATTGATACATTTTGGCATTCCATCGTGATCTGCCTGGTCTTGTTATACTCACTAGTGGAGCGAGAACAACTTTTGTTTTGCGCTTGTGAAAATCCGTTTGTAAAGTTCAAGTTCACACGAAATGTTAATCACAGAGGTGTTTGATCTCACTATTGAGGAGAGAACGCAATTTAGTTTTTACCGATTCCTATTATAATTAGACGTGAGGGGTGTAATAAAAGAATTTATTAAGCTGAGTCGACGCCTTGTCAGGGTGTAGTATAAAACAGGCAGGTCTTGCAAACTGAAGTAATGTCAAGGCCTACAGACGGCCACTGGGAAGGTATAAGTGGAGCCAACTTAAGCGCTGTTGGTGGCTTTTTCGTTTAACTTAATAAAATGTTATTCTCAAAGAGCGTAGTTTTTAATCTCCTGTCCCAACAAATTGCTTGGCCTGAACAGGATTGTTGATTTCAAATAAGTGACCACTCTCGCCCCCTTCAACCCACCGGATTTTAGATTAAGGAAAGTTATACCTGCCCACCTAAACATCACTGACTTAAATCGTCATGAAAATCTACTTTCGAAAAAGAGTTATCTCCTGTGAAATGATAAAATGACGAGGAAGATCCATTAAAAAAACAAGTAATTGTTTGAGAAAACACCCATGACATTGGCAGAAAATAAAGCCAAGTTTTCTTTTGTTACGTTCGATAAATGAAAACAACAGACAGCTCTGCGAGCTGTCTGTTGTTTTCGTTTATTAAAAGTTACAAAAGAAAAAGGATTTTTTTTTATGGCAAGCAGATTCGGAGCAACTACTTCACAGATAATCTGTTGTGACGAATATTACAGTTTACACATATCCCCACAAAGTAAAAGTCCACTATGGCTCTTTGTTTAGCGAGAATGTTTTTACAGTAATTTACAAGTTTTTATTTATTTCACGAAAAGGAGAAAAAAATTTCTCCCACCCCCCCCCCCCCCCCACTATACGTGAAACATACGCGTGTTCCGGGTGAGACAGCAGGGTGGGATATTTCTATCCCACCCACCCCACGTGACACATTCATTTGCATATTTTATTAGGTCGCCGGAACTATTTCATCATCGTCTGCACAATTGTAAATAAACAAAATGGCTTCACGATTTGCAAATATAACAACTACCTATTTATCTGATATAGATTCAATATTTAATTATTATTCAAATATTAAACTTGATTTGTTTCAACCCCATGTTTCTCTGCAGATTTAATAATATCACTGCGCGAATTTATTGATCGATCAATAATCTCACAATGCCCTTTACATTAGAGTTTGACACGCGCAAATTCATTAACCCCTTAACGGACAGTGTTACAAATCACTTTTAGTATATACCTAGGATATATACCTAACTTTTGTACGATCTCTCCGATAACATTGTTCGTTTTTCGAAAGGACTACGACTTGATAAATTGGGTATGTCAGCACGTGACCGCCAATTATCTATAATGACGCAATCCTCGTGTGTGGGGAGAAAAATCATCCTCGATGAGTCTGAAGGCGGGAATGGGGAAATCTCACCCTCGGGGCAAGATATTTGAACCAGACCCCCGGCAAGCCTCAAGTCTGGTTCGAATATCTTGCCCCTCGGGTGAGATTTCCCCATGCCACCTCCAGACTCATCGGGGATCATAATAATCCCTGATGGGGGTGGGTGTGAGAAGGGGAAATCTCATCCTCGGGACAAGATATTTGGTCCAGACACTCGGTAGGCCATTGTCTGGCCCAAATTATCTTGCCCCCGGGTGAGATTTCCTCACACACACCCACCAGGGTTCATAATAATCTCAAATTTGTCACTATTTGAGATGAAATTTCCAAACCTCGTTAACGGAAATGGATCGAGCCTTGGTAGACCTTGTTTCAGATAGATTTTAGACATTTCATATGACACCGCGAGTTATTGCATACGCACAAAATATGTTCACCATTATGTTGCACGCAATGTTGTATCCGAGTCTCACTCCTGTTTCTCAGGTCGTTTCTCGACGAGTCGAATAGAGTCGAGATCTTGCCATAAAAACAAAAGCGAGACTCTAATTTTGTACATAAACATAATTATGGTGGTAGATTAATCAGTATATGGAGATACATAGCTGTGTGTTATATAGGTACGGAGATAATGGAAGTTTAATAACATACTAAAATTTCAAAAAAATCAGACGCATTTTAATTTTTGACCTTATGACCCCTTATGACGTCATCTCAGTAGTACCGAAATGGTTAACCGGATAATCGGTTTGAAACCAGTTAGCTACATAACCGATTAGAAAAACCGTCAACCGGTTATCCGATATATCGATATTGATTGTCATTCCACGCTTAAAATGTACTAGATTTCCGCCTTTCCTTTGTGAAAGAATACAATCGAAACTGCGTTGTGTATATTGAGAAATAATCAATTTTGGCTTTCAACACTTCGTTAATGATCGACAGTTTCCGTGAGTAATGAGTAATCGCAGAAACTATTCCGAAGTGTGTATACAAACGAACGTTGTCGAGTACTCGACAACGCTCGTTTGTATACACACTAGGGAATAGTTTGAGAATACTGCTTTTCAATTCCTATAGTTTTGATCCCATTTTCTGTGAAATAATGGCCACGGATAACCGGATATTATCCGGTTATAGCGCTCGGTTAGTCGGTTACGAAAATGAGCCAACCGTTTCACCCCTACATCTCAGAGTTCGGTCAGGACGCTTGGAATTTCGTAGATTTTTACCAGATTTAAGATCTGATTTTCGTTGCAGATAAAAATCCCCAAATTACAAAAGACTGAGGCTCAAATGAGACTGAAACTAAATGTTCAAGAAATGACGTTAAATTGGCATCGCAGGCGACATTTTAACTCGAAAAATGGGAGAACACAATTTCAAACTGCTATAAAGCAGTGAATAAAGTCGCATAGCTGTGTATTATGTAAGTAAGGAGATGATGGAGTCACAAGAATCCCGTTTTTACCGAAATATGACTAAAATCGCCTAAACTTAGAAGTGACGTAAAAATAGCTATAAATCGAAAAAACCCAAAACACATATCTCCCATTTTTATGAGCTCTACAAGATACATGAAAATCGGCCAATATTTAACCCTCTGCACTCTCGTTTCCTGGGACGGTATCGCATTTTATACACTTGTATTGATATGGGTCAGTCCAATATCAATTTCCAGGGAGGGCAAAACAATAACTGCAGTCTGCAGCCGCCAGCTTGCAGACTGCACTTATTATTTTATCATCAATACCCGAGTATAGACCTCTTATAATACAACAAAAATGGGACGACATTATACCTTGGACCGAAAAAGTCGGTCTTACGAGTTCACAAGGTTAATATTTTATGACGTTGATGTCAATTACTTAACCCGAAACTTCGGCTATAACCGTTGTTAATTTGCCAAGTCGGTACCAAAATGTTAGTATGGTTTTGTTGGAAATGATAAATCATATGAAACGGGTGGGTTGATATAGGAGCTGATATTAAAAGACAGAGGAAAATATTAGAAGTGACGTTATTTTCGATAAAGGTCGGATATCAGAAAACGAATGCCAACTTGTATAATTAGCAGTACTGAAATGTTTAATCGGATAACCGGTTTGAAACCGGTTACCTACTTAACCGATTTGAAAAAAAAACGTCAACCGGTTATCCGAAATATCGATAGTGATCTTCATTCCACGGTTAACACGTAGTAAATTTGCCGCTTCTCCTTTGGGCTAGATTACACCTCGAAGCAACGCTGTATATATTGCGAAATAATCGACTTTGGCGTTCAAGACTTCGTTAATGATCGGCACTTTCCGTGAGTACTGAGTAACCTCAGAGTACTCGACAACGTTCGTTTGTATACACACTACGGAATCGTTTCTGAGAATACTGCTTTCCAATTCTTATAGTTTTGATCTCAGATTTGGTGAAATAATGGCTACCGATAACCGGATATTATCCGGTTATAGCTCTCGGTTAGGCGGTTGTGAAAATGAGCCAACCGTTTCAGCTCTAATAAGTAGAAGTCGCCGAAAACAAGTGTATCAAAATTGGTCACTCTGACTTTTGCAAAATGTGGCTGTAGTGTGCTGAACAAACAAAGCAAAAAAAAACCCCCCAAAACAAACAAACAAAAACAAAAACAGGCTAACAATCGCAATAAGTCACAGGGGCGCCGGAGTCGCCCCGACCACCCCGACCAATGTCGGGGCAAAACATTTGCCAATCATGACATTTTTATGATCAACCTTCAGCCGAACGTCATTAACAAATAACTAGGCTATGCATTTTTAATTTTGTTCTGCGGATATCCGAAAATAGTGCTCACACAGATCGTCTTGTTTCTTTAATATTGGGCACACAATGGCGGATATTAATAACGAGTTAACGTAAGATGAGGAGATTTTGGGGGTACTTCTTTAGTATTCCAACCGCTTCGGAAGCGGTTGGAATAGTAAAGAAGTAGCCTCAAAATTGGTCTGAGAGAGGTCATTTTTCAAACATTTTTTGGGCGCAGGGCCGGATTTACGATTTGGCGGACGCCCAGAGCACCACATTTGTAAGTGACCCCCACGTTAAAGATCGTCTTTCGAGGAACATAATATGACAAAATACCCTGCCAAATTGCCAAAGGCAATTTGGCAGGGAATTTTGTCATATTATTTTCCTCGAAAGACGAACTGCAAGCACTGTCATTTTTTCTCTCCCCCACATAATCGATGGCAACAATTCGAAAAATCAGGGATCTGGATGTAATGGTCGGGCCAATGTTTGGGCCGTTCCGGCGCCCTTGAGTCATTCCAACTTTGGTGGAAGACTTAACTAGATGATTTTATAAATCGGAAAGCGAATTTCCAGTTGTCATGCAACGAAGCACGGCCTCCGACGCTATTTTGCGGTCGACGGCGTTTCGTCGGCAAAGTCTGTCTGATGTGTATTCAGATAGTATTTTCAAAATTTCGATCGGGAAATGTGAAAAAAAGAGAAAGGAGGCACAGAAACGTAAAATATTTCGTCAGGGTGTCGATATTTTAATTCTAAAATGGAGGTTTACTTCAAATGGCCAGAATTCGGAGTGTGTGTAGTTTTGTTGCTTAGTAATATGTGGGTATACGAATTACAACGGTGGTATTTTAATGAGATATGACAAAATAGCCTAAACTTTGAAGTGACGTAACAACGTACTAAACTCAATTTTTGACCACATTACCCAGTATAACGTCACTTTATAAAGAGTTCGCCTATAGCGGTTGAAATGTTCTTGGACAATAAAACATTTGTAGATATGTTTTTGTGTTTTATTCCCAAAATTTCGAAAGACCGAAGCTGAAAGTGAGGTTTAAAATAAAAGTTATAGAAACACAAGAGGCCGAAACAGCTCCGTCCAGGGTCACTATTTTTAGGGGAATCGAAATTCAAGACAAGAACCCAAGTCTTCTTACGTGTGACCTTGACCTTAATGGCATGGCAATGGACCAAGGTCATGACACAACGTTAGGATATGGGTAACAATTGTGTGAAGGATGAACAGGATCTGTCACACAGATGAAAGTATATAGACAAGATAAAGTCTGCAACAATATCCAAATTTTGCTGTCTGTGACCTAGACCCTGATGATACAGTAAAAACTGTCATGAAACGCGCACAAATAGCACGTCAATCTGTGCGTTAATCTTCGCGTTATGACCATAGTAGGGCTATCAAATTCTGTACATATGGCCTGTGCACAAGCAATGTTTCAGCCAATGGACCTCCGGGTTTAGTTAAGCCTAGATAAGCGTACAGTTCGTGACAGGACTTCTAGGTTTAACTGTATGACCTAGGATCAAAGTCATGACACACCTTTGATTCATGGGCAGCCATTGTACCAAGAATGAACCAGACAAGGGCTGTACAACAATATCAACATTTTGCTTTCTGAGACCTTGACGTTTATGAAATGACCTTGGGTCAAAGTCGCGAGATACCTTTGAGTCATAAACAATAATTATACCGAGTATGGATAAGATCTGTCAATCATACCAAGTTATATGGACCAGACACTAATGAAAGTGAAATGTAAAAGTTTTTCTGTCACCTTAGCATAGAACCTGTGACCTTGACCTTGAGGGGCATATATTACGTTATTATTCGCTACACACGGTGTTTTGATAATACATATTGCTCTAAAGTGTTGTCAACAACTTTTCTGTGGTTAAGAAGTTATGTCCCAGACACACAAAATGTTGACGACAGACGTACGACGGACGGACGACAGAAAAATCATTACCAGAAAAGCTTCTCTGATATTTGTCAGGCGGAGAAAAAAGCGATAAATTAGAATCGCTAACATCGGGTGCATAAATTTGAAGTGAAAAATAAAATTGAACAATTTGAAATAATCAGAAAACAGTGTATGAAGTTTCGTAGCTATGTAATTTATAAATAAGGAGCTATGTGGTGAATCATAAGATCGCATTTTAATGAAACATGTTAGAATAAGCTAAACTTTGATTTACGCAAAAATGTCAAAATGAAGGAAAATCGTAATATTTTTTTAGCTGCACAACATACTAAAATACCAAAGAAATCGATGCAATTTAAATTCTAGTGTTCAACCGTTGATCGGAAACGGCCATCACAATCGGCCGATTGTGAGCAATCGGATGACAACAGCAAAGGCTCCTAGAACATCGGTTCAACAGATTGTTGCCAAGCATTTTGTGATGATTCATTAACCGCATTTTATTATCTTCTGCAATTGTTCAATTGTTCTTGTAAAATAATGTCAATAATACCATTAAATAAAGCTGAAAAACAACCACAATGTGTATTTTTAATCTCCCAAGACGCCCCAATACGGCTACAGAAGTTAAACGACATGTAAAGCTTACAGTTGCGTACTTGTGGCAATCGTCAGTTCATACCAGAAAAGTGAAGGTTGCACACCATTGAGTCAGGTCGCAGTGAAATTACCTGTCTCACGCACTTGGGCGGTAAACGTGGCTCTGAGAGCCACGTTTACCCCCCAAGTCCGCGCGACTGGTAATTTTACTACACCCCAGTCAACGATTCATAGAGTCATTCCCCTATAGTGTTGCTTCTTGATTAGTGTTGGAACCATAAAATAAATTAACATGTCCCTAGTCGGGCTCATGTCGTGACTGGTGCCCGTGAAGTGCCAAGTGTGAAAATCATTGTACATGTATATTAAACCGTTCGCACGGATTAGTAAACCGTTCGCGCGGAAAAGTAAACCGTTCGCACGGTAAAGTAAACCGTTCGCACGGAAAAGTAAACCGTTCGCACGGAAAAGTAAACCGTTCGCACGGTACAGTAAACCGTTCGCCGCACGGATTAGTAATCCATTCGCACGGATTAGTAAACCATTCACATGGATTAGAAAACCGTTCGCACGGATTAGTAGTCCGTGCTTACGAGTTAAAGAAAAAGTGGCCATGTCTCCTCTCGGTCTCCATATACATGTAACACAAATAAGTTTACATTGTACAAATTATTTACTCTGAAACAAAAACTTCTCTGTGCAAGTAAAAATATTTTCATGTCATTTCTGTAGTGCAAAGCTTGTTTATAACACAAATATGTTCCACACTGCACGAATTATTTGCTCTGAAACAAAAACTTATTTGCATTGCACAAATTATTTATTCTGAATTAGAAAATTTTGTGCACGTAATTTTTTTGTTAAATGGTCGTAATATTGGTAATATTTTACGAATACAAAAACATGCTTAAAAAAATTCAAACTTGCAGGCTTTTTGCGGTCTTGCTGGTGGAGGTTGCAGTATCTTAGCAGGTGTTTCTACTGTTTTCACATGAATTTTAAGCCTGAACTGCTGCGAAATGCCAGAACTAAAATAAAGTAAGATGGTCCAGAACATACCTTTAGCACATACCCATCCAATTCCGACTGTCTTAGCTTTTTCTATAGCTAAATCCATACAAAACTTCCCGACAACAGGACCTGAAAAGTGGGATAAAACACCGAATTGAGAAAAGACCACACATGCCTTTAATATGACTAATTTTCGTAATCCATCGCTAACTCTTTTTGATTTACTTGTATTAAGAATTATTATCTCTCAAGCGGGCGTTCTCTGGTATATTAACAGAGTTTTACGGAGCGGTAAAACCCGGTAATTCATAATGTCATGCAACCGGAAGCGAGCGGCGGCGTTAATGAAAACAAAATTAATTAACAGCTCGCCGTCCGTTTCCGGTCATGGTAATAAGAGTAATAACATGATTTTGGGGGCGCCCAGGCTTATTAATGGCCGTTGTGGACTGAATAACAACCGTCTGGCTTATTAACGAAGCACGACTTCGTCTCGGGTCGGTAATAAGCTATTGGGCTGTTATTCATTCCTTTCAGACCGTTATTAAACCGTAACGCCCCCAACCTCATGGTATTGTTATATTAAGGCCATGGTAGTGCAGTAGTTGTGTTTGCCAGTATTATACCCTCTCCGTCAAAAGAAAATGCGTTAGCCACTGGAGCTCTTTTAAAATATAATGTACATGAAAGTAGCACAAAAGGCCCAATTTGTTCAGGTCGTCTGCAGGGCAGTAACATAAATCTTGAAACTGTTCCAGCAATACTAAACATCCTTTCTGCATTAATTTGGACGCCTGGCATTGCGTTGGATTTATTTATTTATTTATCTATTGGGGTTTAACGACACTTTCAACAGCCAGGGTCGCCTCATGTCGGACAGTTTTACTGGTGGATGAAGCCGTAGTACCTGGTGAGAACAACGTAGCAACGGCGCGCAACTGTCAGACTCCCCAACGTTCTAACTCCACATCAGCAAGGTTAGCATTGTTTGAAGACAAGTGCACCATCGATGCAGTACGCCTTAGTACACAACACCACTGTGCCCCCACGTGGATAATGGGTTGAAGTGTCTTGTCCAAGGTTGCCGAAGGTGAGATTCGAACCAAAGACCTCTGGACTTGCAGTCTGCATCTCTACATTCTGAGCCACCGCCCCGACATAAACTGAATATCATCTTCTGTACTATATTTTACACCGAACTTATCGCTGATTAATTTCTGTCAGAATCACCTTTGAACAGGTTACATATATAGGTATAATATAAATCTGGAAACGCAAATATGCCTATTATTTTTATCGATATCTTTTGTATGTAAATATGATGACCCTTCTGTAACAGAGCATAGTATGCTAGTTTCCTCAAAATATACAGTGATAGATATTATATTTGGCTTATGCTGTGATGATGCTCAGTTTGTGCAGTTGTACACTCCAAAATCAAATTAACCCAAGTCAACTGGGTTGAGTGAATATGAACCCAACTGGGTTCATATTCACTCAACCTTGTTGATTTGGGTTGATTTTAACCCATCTACTTTTAGAGTATGTAAATCGTATGAAACAATGTGAAACCATGACCAAAATGACAAGAATATTTGTGCGATGTGTCACTTCCCAGTTGTAATACTGAAGCTGGGTTAGGGGTGTCTCTGCCAGTCTAGATTTTCGGAGTCATCTAATGTCCGTTTCGCCGCATGTTTCTTACTCACTCCCCCTTTGATCACAAGATACATACACCGAATGAAACGGACTTGTCAAGGGGACAATTTGTTGTACCTTCAGGCGCGTAGCCAGGTGTAGTGCTATGTTGCGAACGCAGCTCCCCACAAAAGTGGAGTTTCACTTGCGGAACTATCTCCCATTTGTGATTTTAATAACATTGCACGAGTGATTCTGATATTGTCATACTCTATCTATATTGATTGACTGACGGCCTACTTTATTTTCGGCTATGTATTAGTGGTGTCAAGCATGTTGTTGCATAAAGTAAATGCAAACAGCCTTTTGAATTTCCCGTATTTGATCCAGAGGAGAATTCATTGTGCGGCTACAGGCAAAACGTGTCAGTCGTTAACAACCTTTCCGCTTCGAAATGAAAATCCTGGAAATATAATATACCAGCGGAAAAAAGAAACGCAAGTTTTTTCTGTGGTAAATATTTCAAACGTGTTATGGGTGATAATTTCATTGTTTGGATTTTGATGTTATTTCTTCATTACTGATTAAATTTTGATGAGTATTGTTGTCTTAATACAGACGACACTTGCATGAATAACGTTCAAACGTGGGTATCCTACGCAATTTTCCGATCAAAATCAATAGCGGGTGTGCCCGGCTTCAGTCGCTGCTCTAACTCTCCTTATCATTTACCCCATTTAGCCAATCAAGTTGTTTATGGTCCTTTGTGGAATGTTATTCCACTCTTGAAGAAAGGCCAATGTGAGCTGAGCGACGTTGTTTGTAACATTACCCGCTTCCTGACCCTCCTCTCCAGTCATCCCACAAATGCTCCGATCAAGGACAAATCTGCACTGTTGGGTGGCCAATCGAGAACTGTGACATTGTTTTGGGTGAGGAAGCCACGACAAACCCCAGTAACGTGCGGCCTCGCATTATCCTGCTGCAACGTAAGGTTGCGCGCATGGATAAGAGGAAGGACGTGAGAATGGGGATCTGATCCCGATATCTTACGGCTGTAAGATTGGTCTGAATGTTCACGAGAGGCGTTTGCACGGTGTTTGCACGCTTTGAGATCCCCCCCCCCCCCCCCCACAAACCATAACAGACTCTCCCCCGAATCTGTCACTTTCCCTAACGCACGCGTCACAATATCGCTCACCTCGACGACGCTAGCAACGTTGTCGTCCACCTGATCTGTAAAGCGTGAACCGAGACTCGTCAGTGAATAACACACGTCTCCAGTGGGCCAAGTAAAACCGATGTGGTGCAGCCATTGCAATCGACGTTGTCGCCTGTGTGTAAGTTGCTGACCAGCGTAGGGACGTCGTGGCCTTAAGTTGAATATAGCCGATTCCTAACAGTTTTTGGACACACTCGACGACCATGAGTACCTAAAACCTGACTCGCCGTCTCCGTCGCCGTCTGAAATCGGTTACGGAGGTGTGAGAGACATATGCCTCTATTTTGACGTGGCAACGTAGCGCGGACGTCCGGTCCTGTGACGGTCAGCTAATCTTCTTGTGGATCTGAGACGCCCAAATAAACGAACTATCGTTGACTCGTGGGCCCCAAATTGCTGGACGAAGGGACGTTGTGATTGGCTCTGCATAATAGAGCAATAGACCTACCCCTATCAACTTCGGACATTCGCGGCATTTTGCTTTTCAATCGAGTTGAAATGAAATGCTGTGCCGCCGATGTGTACTGTTCAAAACTTCAGTTTGGTATGGTTTTCATGCCCATAGCACATGGGAGTGCCCCGGATGCACGCTTTGTCGAAAGGTCTATTGAAAGCATGCAGCGTCGCACGTGGTCATGGCTGACTGAATTTTAACCAAAGAATCTTTAGACAATCCACTGAGAGCTATGTGTCAAATTTTACTACATTTGGACTAGTGATAAAAAACATTAAATTAACAAAACTGAACTGCGTTTCTATTTTCCGCCAGTATATGATAAAAACAGCTGCTAGACCATGTTGCGAAATGTCAATGGCTACAAAAAACTGAATGCCGTTCTGCCATTTATTTTAGAAAGATCGGTGAATTTTTCGTCGTATGATAGTTTTTAAAATTACGGCCTGGGAAGTGTAAGGCCTTGTGTTTTTTTCTTATTGGTAGTTTAATGTATAGTTTATTGAATATATTAAATACATTCTGCCAATACGACGAGGGCCTGTGATTGCAATAATCGGCCATATCATGACGCCATTACCATAGTGATACGCGATGCCAATCCGCATGCACAGGGCGTGCTGTTAAATATCTGTTTCCGACGTCCATTTTGTTAATTGGAGGCCGCCATCTTGGTTTCTATGGTGGCACATGGCTGCTATGGGTCCCAAAACCCTTTAATAGGACGGACTGTGTTCGGGGGTTATGTTCGATTGAATGGTAGTAAATCTAATTATCACAACCAACCCGACAATCACTCAATATCACAAAAAACGACTTTAATTAGTTCGAATTCCTGAAGAATCCTCATTACAGGAGAAGTACGTAGGGCTATAGGACTCTAAATAGTGTAGTGGTGTGCTCTACAGATGCGTTCCTAGGTATAAGAATATGAAGAAGAGAATCCCCATTTTAAGAGTAGCTCGTAGTGCTATAGGACTGGGGGATGTTCTACTATAGATGAATATTTCTGCTGGCTCAGATTCGTCCAGAATCTTCTTTATAATAGTAGCGCAAGGTGCTTTAGGGCCCGCAAAGCCTCTAATGGTACTGGAGGGTTGTGTTCTATTGTATAAGTGTATGAATAATTACCCAAATGGACCCCAGAAACAACCCAAATCACAAAATCACTAAAAACAATTACGAAAGACAGACCCGGTATAAGAGTATTTTTGCTGGTTCGGGCATTACAAGATCCTCGGTTACTTCCTAAAATTACCATAAATAACCCAACAATGGCCCCAACAGCTATTTTACTAGTTCAGCTTCCTTCCAATTGCTTTGCTTCTATCTATGTATCTATGAGCTGTGTTATTGTTTCTACCCTATTCCAGAGCTTATTAACTCCTTTCATTGACCTCATTGCCTATGTTATTACTTCCAGGATGTGTCACCCTATTCTGACTTCCCTAGATGTGATTGTGCGCTAGCTCACAACGCCTAACAATATAAGCAGAACACATACAACACTTGAGCACACGCTTGAAAGACCAATATGTGACAATGTGAAAATGCACAATATGCGCAAAACACATACGACTTTTATCTTCATCTCAGTAGTTGAGAACGCCTATGGCATTATGAGGTGCTATTTGAGGATACGTTTTAGAGGGTACTTATAGTGAGGATATCTATCTGAGGATAGTTATAGCTCCTAACACCTGCGCTGTCCAACTCTTCTTGACCTCCCAAAGCCTTCATAGGTCTAAGATAGAGATCTGCGGATCACATTTTTTCGAATCGAATCGTGTCTCTGATATCGATATCGAATCGAATCTCGAATCGAATCTTAAAAGACAAGTTATTTCATATTGCACCAAACGGAAGTTACGGAAAACTGGGATGACCCTTACAAGACTGAATACCTTAAACACTAATAAATAAATATTCTCTGTAGCACTGTCGCTGGAATAGCTAGGTCTATTATCCATAGTTTTAGTTTTTTAAGAACGTGAATAACAACAAGTTAAGCCTTCAAAAACTACAACTACGGATAATGTTTTGGGCGAAATCACTACTTACCTGACATTTAAACATTGTCAGTTACTCAATTAAATAAGAACTGAGCGCACATGAATGAATTTTCTAATGACTATTTTATCTAATTTTTGTAGGAAATGCAACAAATTGAAGTTAGTATGAGAGGTTCGAAAAAACGAATCTTGAGACTGATTCAGGGTCGATCTCGAAGCAGACGTGTAGTATCGATATCCAATCGAATCTCGAGCATTCGCAGGACCCTGGTCTAAGAACACCACTGGTCTACCTCCAAATAATGAATGTGGACTGTTCCAATGGCTGTCATTGAATTGACATGGAAGATACCACCAGTGTCCAAAGGGTTAATAACGGGATGTTTTTGTACAACTCAGTAGAGAAGTAATTAAAGACAGAAAGAATAATTAAACACATAAAACTTTGAGAACAGAAAGTTCCAGAATTAGAGTGTATTATTCACTTTCCCTTTCCAGTGCCGAGATAACCATGCATTAAAAGGTAATTATACAAAACAGAAGCTGTCGTTGATCTGATAGCTGTCCTCTCCTAATGAGAAAATAATGCAGAAATAATATCAAAATTCTTATGACCTGTCCATTATGATTAATTGTTGGTGAAGTGGCAGGCAGGCACTCTTTTCGTAAACAAGTTGATTTTATTATACGCTAAACGATAGATTATAGAAGAAATTGCGGAACGAAAGAAATCGTATCCCCCACTGTGAAAATATAGAAATTTTCACAATCAAAATGAAAATGGCAATCAAAATGGCAGCTTTCAAAGCATCACCTCAAAGTGAATACGAGTCAAATTATCACTGGAAATGATCAATTTGTTCTAAAAACGTATAATGAAAAGTAGATCTGGTGTTTTTGAGTGGATACTGATGATTTCCAGCAATAATTCAACAGGTATTCACCTTGAATTGATGTATGAAACTCTTTAGTCCAAATATGGCCTGAAACTCCGTTATGTAAGTTTTTGGTTTGGTACGTCCTTTCAAAAACTAACATTACGGACTTTCAGGTCATGTTTGGACTAGAAACTCGCCAACTGAATCAGATCGCAAAGACGCTATCTGTCCCGAGTATCGATCAAATCACTTCCGCGTATCAATGATTCATTGCGCTGTTTATTTCCATGCATCAATTCAAGGCTGAAACGAGTGGAATTATTATATTCTTATAAAAAAGTGTTTAATAACAAGAAAATCAAAGTGGATACCGAAAATTATCTCACCTGTGACCGAGAAAAATGGTGATTTTCGCTCGCGCAAGTGTTCACGAAAAATAAACATTTGTCTCGGTCACTCATGAGATAATTTTCGGTATCCACTCAAAAATACTAGATATCCTCTATCTGTAAGTTGAATAGGGGGTGTCAGCAATGTCTCACGCCATGTCCTACTTCTTTCACATAGAATGTTATTGCAATAGTATGGGTTGAACGCTATGGTGGTTAGAGTCCTAATATAAGAGCAGCAGCAGAGCACTTTCTCAACAAATTCGGATCTGCTAAAACTAGCATAGAATTACAATACTGTTTCACTGTATGCCTGCCCAGTCGTTATATTTGTTGTTGAATCACATGAGTTCGTGATTCGATTTAACAAAGACAATAGTTAATATTGTGCAGACTGGGCAATTGGTTACTGACAAAAACATTAATTTCATTCAACTTTTGCCGTTTTGAATTAATGCTTGTTTCTAATTATTGGACTATTATTAATGTGTCGTGATCAAGTTGCCTGAACTGGACTTCCTAGTAAAACCTCGTCGCATGTAAATTAAACATCTATCAGTAATTAACAACGTGATATGTATTTTAGAAACTTTTATCAGCTTTATGAAACAGAGAAACAGAGAGAAGCAGAGAGAGAGAGAGAGAGAGGGGAGAAGATAGAGAGAGAGAGAGAGAGAGAGAGAGAGAGAGTTGTTAAACAATTTACGGTGATGAGTGGTCTAACATGTGAAACAAAAAAACACAACCCGGAAGTGACCAAAAGAAATCCGACAAAATTAGGAATAAGTAACTGGAGTAAATAGTTATCGTAATTATAATAATGTTCATCGTATGACGTCTCCATTTCTCGGCTTATTGCCGTTTCATATTTTCAATAAATATTAATTAGTGCTTCATTACACCTAAAGTTGATTTAATTGGTCAATTTCAAAAGACTCTCTGTTAGTGTTATCACCGAAAAGATCTGTGTCAAATTAATGCGCGTGTAAATAGAACTAGTTCAAAACATAAAAATGCCACGATGTCTGATTTTATTTATTATAAACATACGCTAATATCCCAATGATACGAAATGTATAAATACTT
Organism: Pictodentalium vernedei; assembly: GCA_031216915.1. NCBI lineage: Eukaryota > Metazoa > Mollusca > Scaphopoda > Dentaliida > Dentaliidae > Pictodentalium > Pictodentalium vernedei. The sequence goes on along the minus strand of CM062288.1, from coordinate 82,462,678 downwards.
TAAAATTAGTATTTAAAACGCTGAATTGTGGAACTATATTTTGTCACGGTTATGACGTTGACTGCGTGCAGCTGTGACACCTCACAGTCAAACGCATGACGTCCAAGGCGAAATTCCATTCTTTAACTCTTCTTTCTTTTCTATCTAAAAGATATGTTTTGGTAACTGTGGTGTCATATGATAAACCGAATATGCAATTCGTGTTTTGGTCATGCTATATTTGTGAAACTCGACTACGATTTTCCCGTTTTGCTGAGTCTCTAGTTTCTTAGACTCGTTTCATAAACAGAGTATGACCAAAACACTCATGCATATCCTCTATATATTATTAGTTATCCGTTTGTTTTTCAGGGTGTATGGGAATTTACACTGGTTTGGGAACTCATACATCATGAGGCAAAGCCGAATGGTGTTTGAGTTGCCAAACCAATGTAAATTCCCATACACCCTGGAAAACCAAGGATAACGGATTCATTTCCGAGAATTTTGGTGTGCTTAACATTTTAACCTACATTGTGGGCAAAAAACTGACAGAAAATTTGTACTTTGCAAGTTTCTTAAAGAAAACCAGACAAATATGGATGTCATTGGAACTGGCTCAAAGAGCACCGACCATGATGACTGCGGGAGTTTACTGACCGACACTGGGAAATCCCCAAAGTCATCAGCCACGGCTGGACTTGATTCTTTTAAGCCACTAACACCGAAAGAATTCAAGCACATCGTGCTAAAGGCCCCTTCTAAACAATGCGCCCTGGACGTTGTTCCCACTTGGCTGCTCAAGAGATGTTTACCGGCCATAGGGCCATGGCTTTTAGAAATTGTGAATTCCGCCTTAGTCTCCGGGTTTTTTCCATCAGAAATGAAAAAGGTCCTGGTTACCCCGCTACTGAAAAACAACTGACATGGGTCCAGAAATATTAAACAATTACCGACCTGTGTACAACCTGTCATTCATTTCGAAGGTTGTTGAGCGCGCGGTGGCGCTTCAGTTAAATCAGCATCTGTCAGAGTTTGGACTGTCCGACATTTTCCAATCAGCATACAGGCCCCACTGCAGCACTGAAACGACCCTCTTTGGAGTGCAGAATGATATTCTGATGTCCATGGACAGGCATCTCATTTCCTGTCTAGTGTTGCTCGACTTGAGTGCTGCTTTCGACACTATCGATCACAGCACTCTTCTTGACAGACTAGAACATAGAATAGGTATCTCCAGCACCGCTTTAAACTGGTTTTCATCTTATTTAAACGATCGTTCCCAAAGTAGTTATATAAAAGGCTCATCGTCATCTAAACTTACATTAAAATATGGGGTCCCTCAAGGATCTATCCTCGGGCCTCTGCTCTACGTGATATACGTTCTAACTCTTGGTGACATCATCCGCAAACACGGTCTTCAATATCACTTTTACGCTGACGATACTCAGATGTATATACCCTTCAAGTCAGATATGGGAGCTGTGTTACGTAAACAGTTATAAGAGTGTGTTGATGATATCAATCACTGGATGAACAGTAATTATCTGAAATTGAACGCAGATAAGACTGAGGTTATATATATAAGTCTGCCTCACCAACTCTCTAGCTTTGGCAAAACATCTCAGTTAATTGAAGGAAATGAAATTTCGACCAATATCGTTGTTCACAACTTAGGATATTTCTTGGATGAAAACCTTGCCGCTGATAAACATGTTATGCAAGTTTGTCGCACGGCATTTTTTCACCTCCGGAATATCAGCAAGATAAGACCTGTTATTGACCTGCAAACCGCCAAGCAGCTCGTGCATGCTTTTGTCACCAGTCGTCTTGATTACTGTAACTCACTGTTGTTTGGGTGTAAACAATCTTTACTTGATAAGCTTCAGAATATCCAAAATTTCGCGGCCAGGGTTGTCACTCGTAATCGTAAATTTTCTAGAATAACTCCAATTCTTAGGGACCTCCACTGGCTTCCCATCGAACAGAGAATACAATATAAAATTATATTTATTACTTTCAAATGTATTAACAACATCGCACCATCTTACCTGGCGGAGCTGATATTACATCATGCTCCTAGCTGTAACCTACGTTCATCTGGCTCAAATAATCTGGCTCAGCCAGCTTCTAAACTCGTCTCAGCAGGTTTCTCAGTTGCAGCCCCTGCACTTTGGAATTCCCCGCCGAGTATTTTAAAAACTAAACAAAGCATTGAAACTTTTAAATTGGGATTAAATCCCTTCTATATCGTGAAGCATTTCTTCGGGAAATGTGATGAGAACCTATATATACTTATTTTAATTACTTTTACTGTAAAGCCAAAGAGCACCTTCATGTGGAATTTAGGCTTAACATTATCTATTATTATTATTATTATTATTATTATTTTATTATTATTATTATTATTATTATTACGATAGTCAAATAAAATAGTAATAATATAAAACACAATGAATGCTAAGCTGACCCATCTGGTGACACCGTCAGAGGTAACCGAGCTGCGTTATGGGCAGTAACATTCAAGCCTCGTGACCTATGATGGTTAAAGTGGATATGCGATACAGACAAGGGGAAAACTTTGGACATAAAAATTTGCGGGAGAGCGCAACAAACACTAATCTATATGCATATGAGTCAGTTATATAATGAACTCAATTAGATCGAAATAAAATAAACACAAAACATGATGCACGAGAAAATGGGTGCACTGTTTGGTTATGTTAACCGGATAAAGAAAATTAATTTGAAATCTCACTTTGCTGAGGATTTGGAGGTTGAAGTTTCATCCTGGAATCATAGAACACATTCATGAATTTTCTTGCAATGATCCGTTGTTTTCCCTTGAAACTGAATTGTACATTGAAGAGAGTGGAGGAGTTTGAAGGTTTGTTTAAAAAATTAGACATCCGAGATAGCTTGAAATCGGAAACTGATTTGGTCATGTTGGCGCAAATGGACAATTTGTGCTGTCCAGATCAGTACCATGGACACCAGGTTATTTGTCAATGCAAATTTGATCCCTGGTTGGTCCGGTGCGTTTAGTATTTGTAAGTTTCGACTTTTTAAGTTCTCCAAGGGATTTTCCTTTCTAGAATATTAGAAATTCCTCGTTTCTCGGAGTAATAGGATATAAGGACAGGCACTTGCGTAGTTTGAATAAGTTGATAAGAACTGATGTTTGTGTTTCGTCTCACCTGTTATATTGTTTCCATCTACCCACGCAGTTGCAGGAGAATCTTTTATCACAACAGGATCCTTGTCAGGGCACATGTTCAATGGATGAGAAATATCACTCAAATACATTCCTAAAAAGATAAAAAAGCAAAATGACCTAAAATCATAAATTGTATAGTTAAATTGTATAAGTATATAATTAAATTGTATGTGTTAGTTTCATGTGGTAAATTCGAATATCCTTTTGAGTTTTTACTATTTATCAAGAACATAATATAAATATACTCTTATAATACTGGTGCCGCGTGAATAGTGTGCGAAATAACATGTACCACAGGCACTAGTCGTACTCACAAAATTCAATATGTTCAATAAGGTATATATTGTACTATCAACGCTTAAAAACGGTGTTATTTTTAGTGTTGACAGCATACTGTATACCTTATTGAATATTAAATTCTACTAACAGAACGAGTGACTGTGATATGATTAACCAAATTTCTAACGAACGAATCAGGGACCGCGATGCGATTTCAAAGTGGAGGCACTGAATCTCAAGCGAGAAATATGTGTGTTTGGAAAGGGGGTTGGGATATGCTTTTCGGCATGCACAGGTGGATGAAGAAAACAAGATAAGAAGCAGTATAAGCAATGGGAAATTTAGCTTGAAAATAGTTCACGAAATGTGGTCTGTAAGACGACATCCAATCCGAACGAATCCGTGGAGAAGGTTCCTTAACTAGAGAGCTCGAAGGCGAGCTCGATTTAGATCTAATGGACTCCCGAGACATGACCAGTATTATGTTTTGTATAAAGTTACCCATCCTGATTTCGATGGTTGTATTTTTAATTTTAGGGCGGGACCTAACACCATTTACCGATCCTATATAGTGCCATCTCAAGTGTGAGAGATGTAAATAGTAACAATTACAGAAGACAGAACTTTGATATCGCTTCCTGAAGCTGGGGACCAATTAACGCCCTGGTTGAAGTATTATTGTCGTTATATTGGTTTATCAAGTTTAATGTGTTTATTATATGTTTCATTACATGGCGGAATCAGAAAAAAAACGATGATAGTGTAGTGTATTATCACGAGCAAGGAGGGAACGTCGACTAAATACCATTCCAGGAACAATGGCTTGCGATCTCTCAGGTGGTTTGATCAAAGCAGAGGTCGAAGGTATGTAGGACACACGCTCCGTGATGACAGGGGCTACTATGAACAAATAGTCTTACGGTGTCGACGCCTACTGCATGGCGAGCCAATTCCAAATGACTTATGGAACACCGGGTATGCCAATTGCATAATCCTCATGTGAGGAAGAAATATATTTTAGAATAAATCAAATTTTTAGATCTGTACTATAATCAATACTACAGTGAGACGTTTTCCTCACCCACGTTGGGAACGTCGATAGTACATCGGCGGTAAGAAGCTTCTTCCTGGGGCGTGCTGACGTTCACACTATTGTATAAGTGGCGACACCCCTGTTGGACAGGACGAGCATACATCAATCTTCGCCTGCGACATTTTTTTATATTCCGGTGTAACAGGAATGGAAGTCCGCAGGAAAATGAGTCCCTCTGGATTATTATTCCGCGGAATTATAGTCCTAGGTCTAACATTTCTAGGAATAGTGGTCCTACAGACTTCCATTCCTTTTACACCGGAACAGAGAACTGGTGGCTTAGGCAACAATTTCGAGAATTCGGTAGCGCCCTAGACGGAGAAAGTGATTAAATCTAGCCATTGCAAAATGAAATATTTCTCTTGGGATTCTTCTCCTGTCTGTTCGGTGACACAACCGAACAGACTGTAGAGAAAATCCAACAGAAATAGGGTCGTATGGTATTGTCTGTTTGGCATTATAAATTGGTGAACTAATTTCATCTACGAAGTCTCCATTTATGAAAAGAGCAAAAATCCAAAAGTAAGGAATCCGGCAGGGTTTAGATATGTACTGGCCGGAAACCCTACACCAGACAATCGCAAAACTAGTATGTGTGGCTTGACTGTCAAAGAAGGTACTAGAAGCACATATACCCACGGGAGAGGTAGGAAACAAAAAGAAATAAGGAAGATAAGATTGAAGAACGTTGTATTTTGAGATATTAAGAGAGTATTTTAATTCCTATATATCCATTTGAAGTATTTTTACTCACACTCGTATAATCATTTTAAATTAGTTTACGTGAATTGGAGAAATGTGTGAGGGAAAATTCAAAGGGAATTTATACGATGGCATCAGTATCTTCATTTTGGCCCATTTACTAAATTTGAGGAGGAACAAATCCTTTATTTTTGTCAAAAACAGTATGTTCCCAAAGGAAAACATGAACCTATTGTATTACTACGAAGCGGCTACATGGATCAACATTTAGTCCTGTACTGGGATGTAATATACTTCAATGACGCTTTGTTTGAACTTACTGTCCGAAGACATGAAGTATATCTCATGAGTTTGGTCAAAGAAGACAATCTTCATGTCAGACGAGCATCTGCATGTCGCTACTGCTTCCGAGAGTACGTGGGTATCCTGCAAAACGAACCCACCGGTAATTACCGATTTCCCTGAATAGCTGATAAGATTTTGGAATGACCCGTCCTGGAATGGTCGTTATTATACGAAAGGTACTTCTTGTTTCCGACCGTTCCGTAGTATTGAACTACATGAACTACATAGACATAGTGTGACACCTGTGGTAGACACCGTGCAGTTGAGCTCTGAGCACTGGAATGTCCAGGAAACATTGGAGTGGGAGAGACCTCAACCCCAGTACATACTACTACGAAAAGCTCTCAAGACCCATAAAATTCGTTTACAAACAAAACCATTCGATCAAAGTACGCATGGTTTCACCGAACATTGTTGTATTTGTTTAGAGGACATTCGCGGCGAAGCGTACGCTTTTATATGTCTTCGTTGTCACATAAAGGTCCACCTTGTTTGCGATCAGATGAGGGTCTACATGGCAGCACCAGCAAAAACATGTCCCGCATGTCGCATGGACGTTAAGTGCGGAGATCGATTGACACCCCACGCGTTTGACTTCCTGCCATTGCCAGTTCATTGATTTGGATTTAAACTGTTCCTCGGCCCTCTGGAAACCTATGTTGGTAGTTTAAGTTATCTTGGTCATAAATGTTTTATCCTCGATCCTGATTACAAATCCTGGCCACCGAAGCAGTATTTGATGACAATTGCGGAATTTAGATTTTGTACGCGGCATCCTTTCCTCGTCCTCCGGACGTATACCCCATTAACCCCGTGTTTTCTCTTCGCGGATTGTCTTCCTTTCTGTGCGATCAAGTCCCTCTGGGTTTTGACCTCGGTTAGGGAGAAATGTTCCGAAGCGAGTCCACAGGGGTTAATCAACCTCCGGATAAGAGCTATAGCTCATGTAAGGAAAAAAATGTTATAGGGATTTATTTGGAAAATCAGTGAACTTAAGTTTCATTAACAGAATTATATCAGTATAAGAAATTACATGGAATTATATAAATTGGCGACCAGAGTACGGGCATGCTCTGTGGGTATACATAGCAGTAGACGCTATATATTCTGTTGACAATATTAGGCATAACTTTGCAGGCTAGTATCGTCAACAAGCAGTAATATTGTAAGGTTTGTGGATAGCTGGAACAATAACATAATCAATTTCTTACTGCTAAAACAAGTTGTCTCTGGGCTCCCGATGAAGCAGATGCTTACGTACAAGAATTAAGATGGCTGCCGCCCACCGTGTTTTAAGGTATGAGCTTTACTGAATATTGTAAATGATATATACCAGGGATAACGACGTAGTCAGTTTAAGATTTGTTAAATAAAATAGCAGATAACTTGTATCCAGTCATCGTTATACTGAAACACGACAGGTTCGTGAGGTTACTAAGCTGAATCCAGAATCTTGAACCTGTGTCTGATATCATCTGATAAGGAATCACAAAATTGCCACGGGCTGGTGGGACCTCATAGGTCTGCTAGTAATCACAACAACCGGAGTCAGAACTTACGATCGCAGATAGACAGACTTTAACTTAATTCCGCAACGGACGTATATGTATATTGGTGTCGTGGCTGCACTTAATTCCGCAGCAAGGTTATGTTATTCAAACTGTTTTCTGACAAAGCCAGACTTGGAAATAAAGGGCTTCGTATATCGCAACCCGTTGACAGGTTACCTGATATAGCTTGGTGTTAACCCACACGAAAAGGGTGTTGGGATGTTTCTTTCTCTGCTATCTCTGTTTCTACCACGCCATTCAAGCTTTTTCACGTCTTGACCCTTTACCCAACATATCAGCCGCATCCGCCCGCGTAATATGCAAATTCAGCAGTTGAAAAAATATTGTTTCAAAAAATTTCAACAAAACCATATCATGTGACCCCTCGTTGGAACGAGCTGGCCGAGCTCGTTCCAACGAGAGGTCAAATGATATGGTTTTGTTGAAATTTGTTGAAAAATTTCAAATGAAAGTGTCAATGACACTGTAGCTCAACTTGTTAAGACATGTATATGTATAGTATGTGACACAGCAATGACAAACATCTGAGTAATGACCTGATAACAGAAGTACATATAAAGTATTGTAACGGTCTGTACATAAATACTGACCGTAGCCTGTAATAAATGTATAGGTAAAGTATTGTAAAAGTGAGTGACTGTCAGATGCTAAACTAGAAAATAAATCTTTGAGTCCCAGAGTGGGTCTGTTTGAACCCCTAAATATGTGTTCTCAAAGCACAGTGATAACAAAGGCACCCCAAAACACACTCGTTCATGCCCCAAGGTGAAAACAAAGGTACCCAAGAAGTTTCGTGAAGATCAGTTCATAAATACGAGCTGTATAGAAGTTGTGACAAAAACTGATTGGACCTAATTTCGGTACAAAATGGCCACTGGCAGCCATCTTGACTTTTGGACCGCACCCAGAAACACTCGTTCTTGTCCCAAGGTGATAACAAAGGTACCCAAGAAGTTTTGTGAAGATCGGTTCATAAATACAGCCTCTAGCCCGAGGCGTATTGACATGTGCATTTACAGTGTATAGGTAGCACTGAATAAATCGAAGTTCATCTAATTTGCATAATTTCTGCACGAGAAAAAAACTTGTACTATATGTGATGTATTCCATGTTACTAAACATTCATACACAAATCTATTCAAATTAGAACTTTCATACAGAAGTTCTGTACAAACGACTGAGTGCACTAATTTTGGTACAGAATGGCTGCTGGTGGCCATCTTGAATATCGGACCACACCCCAAAACACTCGTTCTCATCCCACAGTGATAACAAAGGTACCCAAGAAGTTTCGTAAAGATCGGTTCATAAATACGGCCTCTAGCCTAAGCCGTATAGAAGTTGTGTACAAAAAAACTGATTAGACCTAATTTCGGTACAAAATTGCCACTGGCAGCCATCTTGAATTTTACACCACACCCAGAAACACTCGTTCTCGTCCCAAGGTGATAACAAAGGTACCCAAGACGTTTCGTGAAGATCGGTTCATAAATATGGACTCTAGCCCGAGCCGTATTGACATGTGTACCTACTGTGTGTAAGTAGCACTGAAAAAAATCAAAGTTCATCTAATTGGCATAATTTCTACACGAGAAAAAAACCCGTATTATATGTTATGTATCCCATGGTACTAAACATTCATACAGAAAATTATTCAAATCAGCGCTTTCATATGGAAGTTCTGTGCAAAAATCTGATTGCACCTAATTTTGTACAAAATGGCTGCCATCGGTCATCTTGAATTTCGGACCGGACCCAAAAACACTTGTTCTCGTCCCACGGTGATAACAAAGGTACCCAAGAAGTTTCGTAAAGATCGGTTCATAAATAAGGCCTCTAGCCTGAGCCGTATTGGCATTTGCATATATAGTGCTGAAAGTAACACAAAAAACATCAAAGTTAGTCTAATTTGCAGACTTTAAGAACGAGAAAAAACCCGTATTATATGTGATGTATCCCATGGTACTAAACATTCATACAAAAAAATTATTCAAATCAGCGCTTTCATATGGAAGTTCTGTGCAAAAATCTGATTGCACCTAATTTTGTACAAAATGGCTGCCATCGGCCATCTTGAAGTTCGGACCGGACCCCAAAACACTCGTTCTCGTCCCACGGTGATAACAAAGGTACCCAATAAGTTTCGTAAAGATCGGTTCATAAATAAGGCCTCTAGCCTGAGCCGTATTGGCATTTGCACATTTTGTGCTGGAAGTAACACAAAAAACATCAAAGTTAGTCTAATTTGCATAATTTAAGCACGAGAAAAAAAACCCGTATTATATGTGATGTATCCGATGGTACTAAACATTCATACAAAAAAATATTCAAATCAGAGCTTTCAAATGGAAGTTCTGTACAAAATACAGATTTCTGCATCGTCGGTACAAAATGGCGGCTGGCAGCCATCTTGAGTTTCGGACCGCACCCAAAAACACTCGTTCTCGTCCCACGGTCATAACAAAGGTACCCAAGAAGTTTCGTAAAGATCGGTTCATAAATACGGCCTCTAGCCCGAGCCGTATCCAATTGTTGACGTACGGACGGACAGATGGACAGACGGACGACGGGCAATGACAAAAGATCAAATTTGGCTTTTCCAAAGTTGAGCTAAAAATGATATTTAAAATAATAAATTTTGATATCATCTGCGTTGGGTAAAGGGTTAACGAGATTTCTGCCTCATAAATTGATTTATAAATATCAGGAACAAACACGCATTCTCTCCGAAACGAGATCGCATGTTAACGCGCATTCTCTCCGAAACGAGATCGCATGTTAGTTGTTGCAATTTATTTTGGCGGAAATTCTTTTAAGATGGAAACAGCATGCATTCTATTTTTGTGTGAATGCGATCAACCTTTGAGTCGAGATATTTATTTATTATTTATTGGTGTTTAAGGTAACATATTTATGCATAATGGCTAATCGTGACCGTGACAGTTTTACGGGTGGAGGAAGCCGGAGTACCCGGAGAGAACCACCGAGCATCGACTGGCAATAGTCCAACAGTCTACCGCTGAGCCAAAACACTCCCTTTGAGTCGAGATAATTCCGAGAGACTGTCGTCTCTTCAGGGTTCCGACACGAGGTGATCCTGGCTGTCAAAAGTGTCGTTAAACCCCAGTAATAAATAAATAACTATTTAGGGTACAATATGCGAGATTATTAATTAAATAAAGTTATGTTGCACTACTTTGTCGTAACCTGTAGTTTGTATTATAGAATTGACGTAACCCACACGTAACGTAAACGGTCGTTCGCGACTTATTTTCAGGTCTGCAAAGCTATCAGTAAGAAGATGTCTCCAACACCTTTATAAGCAATACAGTGTTGATAGTCCAGACTTGTTGATTTGGGGTTAATTTTTGCAATAGTCAGTAAATAGCCAGGCAATACTAAGCTAACAAAGAATAACAGCAGCCTGCTGGTTATAGAAAATAAAATCCCCGCAACACTCGAGACGTGGAAGTTTGGTGTATTGCGGACGAAACTAGACGTGTTATGCCAGCGGTGTATCTGAGTAAAATAGCGCCTATGTCATACACTAATGAATAGAAATGCAGTTTACAGTTTATAAGAATTTCCTCCAAAATAAATAGCTACAACTAACGTGCAATCTTGCTTCGGTGAGATCGAGCGTTAGTTGTTGGTGTTTATATGAGCGGATTTCCATCGAGATGTAAAAAACATGACTGGCGTAGTAAAACAGAGAGGGCGGAAAAGCAACACAACCTCCCTAGTTCGTGCAGGAGAATGTTCTTACTGCCAGCTGGTACAGAGGCTCAACGGTTGTACTATGAAGTATGTGGTCATGGTACTCTTAGCACTGTATTTTTAGTAATAATTTGGGAGCGCGGTGGCTCATTGGTAGACTGTTGGACTTCTATGCTAGAGGTCCCGAGTTCGACGCCCGTTCCGAACGACCCGCGTTGTGTTCTTGGGCATGGCACTTCATCCCGGTTGCCTACATGGGGGCACGATGACGCCGTGTACTAAGGCAATGGTGCACATGTCTTCAACCGTTGTAATCCTGCTTGAGCGGAGCTTGAACAGAGTTAGAATGTCGAGAAGCTGACAGTTGCTCATAGATGCTCGTCGATGCTCGGTGGTTCTCGCCGGGTACTCCGGCTTCCTCTACTCGTAAAAACTTTCACGGTCACGATTAGCAATTGTGTATACGTATGTCGCCTTAAACACCAATAAATGATAAATAAATAGTACTAAATAATTTATATAAATGGTTCAACAACCACAAAGTGCTTCGCATCCATGGTAATCAAAGACAGATCATACATCAGAATTTTTTTTTCACTATTCGGTGAAACTGCTCAGTGGCGCCCCCTTTAAGTGACGTCCAGGTTACGTTCCATACCTGCCATTCTCCAGGTAGGCCATTGGGCTGTGCAGGTCGATGGAAAATTGGTGCAGATTCACAGATGTATAAACTGCAGTTCGGTCATTATCTGGCCAGTTTTATGCTCATTTCTGAACTGATAGTTTCTGCTGGCTGACTTGTGAAATAGCCGCGCGTTATTTTCCTCTGTTCAATCCTAACAGAGCGGGGCCTGGCTATTTTTCAGAACTTTGGGGCAAAGATACACATTATAGAATGCAGCGATAATATACTCCAGTAAGCTACTATCATTCCGACATAACCGGTACCGGTACCTGTCTATTAATAGTTGATGAGAGGCATATGGTGCTTCGATACACAGAAATAAAATAGCTGATGAACAGCTGATTGTCCTCAAATAGTATTATTTTGATACCCGACACCACTTACAGGGGGCATAACTGTTTGGAAAGAACCTGGGAGAGAACGATGATGTAATTCTATCACGGCCGCTGAGCCGTTTCGTTATACAGTACGTGGAGAGTGGATTGTAACTAAATCACCCGCGGAGTGGAGTAATCACCCAAAGTATCACTTTCAAATTCTGTGCACATGGACAAAAAGCTTAAGCAATGTTTCAGCCAATGGACCTCCGGGTTTAACCCGGAGGTCCATTGGCTGGAACTTTGCTTTTCATTGTTATAATTTGCATCAAATTTGCAATTATTGCTCCTGTGGAATCTCCACTCTGCGGGTGATTTAGTGATAATGCACTCTCCACGTACTGTATGTGCTATAGCGAACCATTTCAATGCGGAGTTCCTGAAGGAAATTGCCGCTCACAAAACTCTATTACCTTTTAAGAATTATACAAGCCTCCTGATTGGTCAATAACCAATGCATCCCGTATGGTAATTTAACTCCAACGGGGTGTACGAAGTTCAACGGAGTGTATGACAATATCACGTGACAGCTAAAAGGGGTGTACAGACATCCCATGGTACACTTCTCCGATTTTCCTTTCACCCATCGCCTCAAACATTTTCGTCAGTAATAATAAACATTCAGTCTCACAAACAAATGAGAACAATATTGTTTCATGAGAATATTCCGAAAACTTGAAATAAAACATACCCCCATTGTCCTATTTTACTGTCTGTTGTGGTGTTGTAACTACACCGTTGTGGTTTCGAGAAAAATGCAACCTATCTCATTATATGAATTGTCTCTTCAGTGAAACTTATTAAAGCACATGAATATTGTGCCCCCGATTCTTCAAGACACACAACGCACCACTCTATCAAATAAAACACTTATAAAGTCCACTTGTGTCCCACAATAATAACGACACGTCATTTCCCAATGTCCCTGAATTGAAGTCTCCCAAATGTTTGTGTTCGATCGAAGGGAATAATTCCAAATCGTTCTTGTTCAATAATAAAGAAACGTGTGTTTCTTTCACTTTCTCGAATTATTACTTTTGTCAAAGTGTTCGTCACTGGAATACCGTTTGGGGATTAACTCAACACCCTGAAGGGACAGGGTAATAAATTCGTCACACGGTGTTTCAACAGGGTGTACGGGGCTGTATTGCCCTTCTGAGATTCGTATTCGTACGGATCTCAGAAGGGTAGTGCAGTCCCGTACACCCTGCTGAAACACCGTGTGACTAGTAGTATACACTTGTGATCACCAGATCGAAATAATAGTATTGGGTAGAAACATAGTACAGGGTTGAAATTTGGTGAAACGAAATAATAGTTTTGAATACTATAGTACAGGATGAAAAATTATTACCCAATACTGGGGTTTCAAACTGCCTTTAACTCTTTACCCAACGCAGACGATTTCAAAATATATTATTTTGAATGAAATTTTTTTAATTTTTTCAAAACAATTTCAACAAAACCATATCATGTGACCCCTCTTTGGAACGACCTCGACGAGCTCTTTCCAAAGAGGGGTCACATGATATGGTTCTGTTGAAATTTTTCGAAAAATAATTTTTTTTCAGCTGCTGAATTTGCATATTACAGTACAGTCGCCGTGGGCAGTCACTTTTCCACGTGTCCACAGTGGCTGTGGAAAACCGTGGACAAATTACCCTTCAACTGCCCTCAGAGATTTCTGTGGACAGAGAGATTTTTCTAGACCGTGGGCATGCTACCTACTTGCCCACAGAATTAATTAACTACCACGGCAATTCCCGTGGAGTCCACATGATCTGACGTTTTATCACACTGCTATGATATTTATGTTACGTAATTTTTCTACACGATGGCAATAATAAAAGAAATCTGTTAACATCGTACGTGGGCGGATGCGGGCGATTCGTTGGGTAAAGGGTTAAAACTTTTCAGTGCATGGCTGACAATCTTCGTCTTTGGAACAAATTTACGGGAAAGTTAAGTCCCTTTAATTTCCTAAAACTGTCAGTAAATTTACGACTAAGAGTATGGGATTTTCATATAAAGACTGAAATTTCGAAATTTTAGCGAACTTGTGTCATCGATGTTTGCATCATTTCAGAAACTCCGGGCATTTTCCCATAGGATAGAATGAAAAACAGAAACTGGCTTTTTACAATTTTTTTCTCAATGAATTTGAAAGTTTGATAATTATTCTCGATTTAAATAGAGAGTAATCGCTTGACTGGACTGGTTACGTGAAATAACTCATGAGAGGTGAGGGACGTTGTACAAACAAACAAACAAACAAACGTTGTATTACAGTATAGTCCCTCGCCTCGAATTAATTAGTTCACGTAACCAGTCCAGTCAAGCGATTACTCTGTTTATTACTTCTCATTATTAACGATAATTATATTATTTCACCCTTTACCTAACGTACCGTCAAAACCGGCCAGCGCTGTTCTCAAAAACCGCCAATTAATTTTCATTATTTTTTCATTTTTTGTCTCTAAAACATAGGTTGTGACCCCTCATTGGAATGAGCTTGTCGAGCTCGTTCCAATGAGGGGTCATAACCTATGTGTTTGAGACAAAAAATGAAAATAATAGTTATTCAAGAATATTGTTTTGCAAGTGTCGTCTGCCTTTCATGGTAGATAAAGGGTTAAAAAAAAACAAAAAAAAAAAAAAACAATGAAGGCTCAATGAAACCCCCGTCTTAGCGTCTTCATTTGCACGCACAGATACATGACCCAATTGTTGATTGCATAATTAATAATTGTGAAGTTATCGTTAAAAATCAATCCCAGTAAATCACAAATTGGAAAGTAGTAATGATAATTATTCTCGGTTTAAGCCTCGTTTAAAAACAAGAAAGGGGGCGCGGTGGCTCAGTAGGTAAAGGTGCAGGCTGTAAGCCGAGAGATCCTCGGTTCAAACCCCACCTACGTCAACGTTGTATCCTTGGGCAAGACACTTCACCCCCATTTCCAACGAGGGGGCACGGTTGCGTTGTGTACTAAGGCGTACAGACCGTCGATGGTGCACCTGTCTTCAATCAATGCTAACCCTGCTTGGGTGGCGTCAGTATGTTGGGGGGCTGACAGTTTCTCGCCGTTGTTCGGCATTCTCTCCGGGCTCTCCGGCTTTCTCCACCCGCAAAACTGTTCTGGTCATGATTAGCCACTGTGCAGAAATATGTGACCATAAACACCGATAAATAAATTAACAAATAAAAACAAGAAAACGACGTTTTCGCTATCATTTAACCCTTTACCTAACATGAAAAGCAGACGACACTTGCAAAAAAAATTCGTGAATAACTAATTGTTTTCATTTTTTGTCGCAAAAACATAGGTTATGACCCCTCGTTGGAACGAGCTCGACGAGCTCGTTCCAACGAGGGGTCATAACCTATGTTTTTGAGACAAAAAATGAAAATATAATGAAAATTTATTGGCGATTTTTGAGAATAGCGCTGGCCGGTTTTGCCGTTACATTGGGTAAAGGGTTAAATATAGAATATACGCATAGAAGCTTCGTGTACCAAATGTTTACCATGATGGTGAGCTGGTGTTAACCGCGTGCCTTTGGTGTACGGTTAACACCACTTCACCACGAGTGGTAAACATTTGGTACACCAAGCTACATTGGGTATATTTTATTTATACCACGGTCGTCAGATTAAAAAGAGTTTAGATGTTGAATAAATCAATATTCACACATGCCAATCTGTTTTTGTTTACATGAGCACCGGTGGGCGGTACTTCCGCTGGCAATTTTTATCGCGAAACGAATAATGTTCATTTTTGGTATCTTTAGAGGTAAACGTATTAAAAGCATAATAAATAATTGCCGGTTTCATTTCATTCTTCACGAGGCGGCGAGTGATAAATTTAGACAAGTTTGCATTCAAAGCGAGATCACCAAAGGTCAGCTTGGGTGTAATTCCACTGTACGTGTAAATTTTTAGTATTGGAATCCCATTGCTGGCGTGTTCACCACGGTTGGTGTGTAAAACTAAAATTTTAACGCGTGTTGATTGGCAAATTCGAAGAGGCGTTTATGAGCCTATAACCTTGGAACAATAGGGGTTAGTTATTAAAATCAATAAGGTGACGGATTGGTCTCTTACAATTTCTATAGCACTTAAATTTGAAGCGTCAGTCTAGCGATATTTATGACAGATTGTGACGGGTCGTTAAAATGTTACAATGGATTGTATTACCCCCACACGTGTTACTCGCGTGCCGTCTGCGAGGAGTAGTTCGAAAACAATCGATTTAACGTCATTACCTCGTATACTTTTCTACGGAACCAGTATACCCATTAAGTTTAAATACGGGAAAACATATACAATTAACCCTTTAACCAACGCAACGGCCAAAACCGGCCAGCGCTATTCTAAAAAATCGCCAATTAATTTTCAAAAAAATTTCATTTTTTGTCTCAAAAACATAGGTTATGACCCCTCGTTGGAACGAGCTCGTCGAGCTCGTTCCAACGAGGGGTCATAACCTATGTTTTTGAGACATGAAATGAAAAAAATAGTTATTCAAGAATTTTATTTGCAAGTGTCGTCTGCTTTTCACGTTAGGTAAAGGGTTAAGCTATATTTTAACGGAAAGCGTATCGATTATTACTCAATTAGCGAAAGTATACTAACCGCTATATATTCCGACCTTCCTCCATGCATGTTTCGCTAAACGATTGTATAAAAAATAATATTACACAATTACCTTGATGACGTGATTTTTAATTACACCCATAAACATAGACACAATGCAGTGTTTATCTTCGCACGTGTCCAGTTCATAGTCAGCTGATAGCATTCATATATATGTCCAACGGTCGGCGAAATATACGAACGTCAATATTATGTTTAAATATATAATTTACTATCTAATAATATCTCTCCCAAATTATGACTTTAAATAAAAATATGTACTAATCGACGTAAACATTATTAATTCATTTATTAATATACTAATTATTATAATTAACCCAAATTACACTTATTACTCGTTAATTACATTAATTATGCAACAGACATTAATTAAAATTAATAAAGCAACAGTTATTAATTGAAGTGATTAAAAAAATATTCATTAATTCCGTGACGCCATGTTAATTACCTTACGTAACATTTTAATTGCATTACGTCAAACACCCGCACCATCAAACGCTCCCCCAGAATAGGCCCCAAAACCACATACATTACTACTTACGGGTGGACGAAGCCGGAGAACCCGGAAAAATCAATGAGCGTCGGCGGGCAGCTATCAGTTTCTCACGCGTCGTGAGTTGTATGTCTCGTATGTTTCACCTCCAGGTTGGATGATCTCACTTGGATGATCTCATGTGACGTCATAGTCACGTGACCCAGTGGCGCCATGTTGTGTTGTCATGGTAACCCGCGTGAGCGGCCATGTTGTGACGTCATCCCTATAGTGATACGTGGTGTTAGTGCGCATGCGCAGCGCGTGTTGTTAGGGTGACACGTGTTTCCGTCGTCCATTTTGTATACAGGAGGCCGCCATCTTGGTTTCTATGGTAGCACGTGATTGCTATGTTACCCAATTTTTCTGCAATAAGACGGGGTATGTTCGGATGGTATGTTCGATTGTAGAAGATTAAATCTAATTACCACAAACAACCCGAAAATCCTTCCAAATCACCAAAATCCACCCCAAATTACCGAAATTGACTTTATTTGATACGGATTTCCCATTTTATCTGCTTATCACGTAGTGCTATAGTACCGAGAGGGTACCGGGGTGTGTTCCTTTGTAGAAGAGTATTTTTCTGGTTCGGATTTTCCCAGAATCCCTTTTTTGGATCTCATGACGTGTTATTTCCCTATTAAGAATAGCACGTTGTGCTATAGGACAAATTTACCCAGAATCCTCTGCTTCTACTTGGAACTATATTTTTATAAATTCCTACGCTCTATTTTTAGTACCATCCTTAACTGACCCCCTAACTAATTGTTAGGGTCTATATTTAGCAATTTCTTTGAATGACCCCCTAAACTACATGATTTTAAATTATAAAATTAATGAGGATCAAGATGTTTTTACACTGACCAATCAGAGCGAAGTTAATCCACCAATGAGATTTTTGTATTCCCATTGTGTTTCTTTTCCATTACTTTCTATACTAATATTCTAAATTTTCCAACTTTAACCTATAATCCTATAGGAAACTAACACAAACGCCCATCGAGAATGAAAATATCAATGAAAAAACGTTGTGACGTCGTGACGATTTCCAAAACGTCCGTCACGTTGATATAAATTCCGGAGAAGAATAACGTCGCGTCATTCTGTTTCGATCCTTCGAACTGAACACATGGCTAGAGAGTTTTCTATAGCAATTTTGCCTTCGCAAAACTTTTATGAAGATGGAGTCTGATGCTGCTACTGCCGTTACCAGAACTGATGTTTACGCCTATGAAGAGTGTGGAAAGACCTTTACTGCAAGAACGAATCGAGATCGCCATCGGAGAAATACCCATGGAGAGAAGAAGTCTTTCGACTGCACCAGCTGTAACAAGACCTATGCTTCCAAGCAGAAGCTGGATCAACACCTGAAGAAATGTTTGGAGACCTACACATGTATGGAATGCGGCCAGGAGTTTAACCAACTACTCCATTTTAATCGACTCAAGAGCGTTGCCCACCGACCAGTTCCTGTACCATCTAAAAGGAAGACTGATGAACCGAAGAGAGGACCACCCAAACAACCACGGACCACGACGACCACCTTTTATGATGTTGACCCTATTGAGTTTGACAAGAATATGATGTCTGAAGAAGAGACCGATGAGATGTTGACCGTGTACGAAGATAACTGGAGTTCTATTAGAACTCGCCACATGATGAACAAAAGAGTCCAGGGCCAGTATAACTACCGGATCAACGATATGAACCTGAAAATGATGAATGATGAATTGATGACTACCATATTTCTGCCACAATAGCTAAGATTTAAAATTAATCTTAGTTTTGGTTTTATCCTGCGACACAGTGAAACGAATGAACTGAAGTATTACCATCCATCACAAAACAACGCCCGGGTACTTGATGTTCCACAACTTGTATGCTGCCAAGAAGACTTTGAAGAATTCCTTGATGATGTCATGGAAGAAGATATCCTGGAATGGGCCAAATTAAAACGACCCAACACCAAATGGCTTGTGGAGAGAGTTACAAACGTCACATTTTATGTGAATAAGCTGAAAGACCACCCAGTTGGAATGGCAGAAGATCTTCCAGATTATATTCTCCAGAACAAAGCAGTAAATGCTTTGGTGAAAGATGAACAACGCCAGTTTACCTACGAAGACAACCTGTGCATTTTCCGCTGTTTAGCTTTATGGAGTGGTTCCACAGCACGCAACCTCAATTATACAACAGATGCCATGTACAAAAATTATATAAAGAAGCCAAAGAATGAATTCCGTGAAGTAACTTTAGCCGAATTACCTGACTTGGAGAAATGTTTTGAAGTAAATATCCAAGTATATGAACTTGTCAAGAATGATGATGACCAAATTGTTGCCAAATTAGTACAGAGATCTCACAGAAAGTATGAAGATACCATGTATCTGAACGTTTACAAGAACCATTTTAGCTACATCATCGATATAGACCAATACTGCAAATCCTTTGAATGCCGCAATGCGGCAAATTATAGAAAAATGGATTTCTACTCAATCGTCACGAGAAAACCTGTACAGATGAAGTAAATTACCAGTATGTTGGCGGTGTATACCATCCATCCCAGTCCATATTTGATCTGTTAGAAGATGAAGGTATAGAAGTACCCGAAGAGACGAAGTTTTATCCATACCGTGCAACGTTTGATTTTGAAAGTTACTTTGTCAAATCCAGTCTACCTGCTGACAGTGATAAACTGATATGGGAAGCAGAACACAGACCATTGAGTGTGAGTGTATGTAGTAATGTTCCAGAATACCAAGAACCGAAATGTTTTATTACAAATGGAAATTCTCAAGAACTTGTTGAAGAAATGATGACATACCTCACAGCTATTCCATCTCATTGCCACCAACTGATGCAGACCTATCATGCTTGGACCTTGTTTAAACTCAGACAGAAAATTGATGAAACGCTGGACGCGGAAGCCAGAGCTACTGGAGAAGATACATCCAAGATGCACCCTTTACAAAAATTGGAGAATAAATTTCAAGACTACCTGCAAGAGATGCCCGTCATCGGAGTCAACTCTGGAAAATATGATATGAATGTAGTCAAGCGTGAACTGATGACGTACCTGAAAAGGCAGAATCCACTCAAGTTTGC
This sequence comes from Pictodentalium vernedei, assembly GCA_031216915.1. Classification (NCBI taxonomy): domain Eukaryota; kingdom Metazoa; phylum Mollusca; class Scaphopoda; order Dentaliida; family Dentaliidae; genus Pictodentalium; species Pictodentalium vernedei. The sequence goes on along the minus strand of CM062288.1, from coordinate 82,442,419 downwards.
AGTGAAGAAATCGAATAACTACATGTGCGTCTCGACAGAATCTTTCAAGTTTGTTGATATTTGCAACTACCTCGCTCCAGGATTCAGCTATGACAAGTTTTTGAAAGCATTTGGCTGCTCCGTGACGAAGGGATTTTTACCATATGAATGGATCGACAGCTTGAACAAATTGGATCAAGACCACCTACCAGACCATGACGCCTTCTACAGTTCTCTCAAGAAAGAAAATATATCCAATGAAGAATACCAGTACTGCCAGCATGTATGCAACGACCTGGAGATGACAACTTTCCGTGATTTCCTGATCTGGTATAATAACCGAGATGTAAAACCATTCCTTGAAGCAGTTGACAAGCAGTTTGCTTTATACCAAGAACGCCACATCGACATGTTTAAAGATGGCATCAGTGTTCAGGGCCTCACGTTGAAATACCTGTTCCAGACCATGAATGATGACACTTACTTCACATTATTTAACCAGAAAAACAAAGACCTGCATCACTTGGTGAAAGATAATATCGTTGTTGGACCTTCAATTATCTTCAACCGATACCACGAGAAAGATGTTACCCGAATCAGAGAAACAAAATATGGCAAAGAAGCAAAACCATGTGGAAGTATATAGGGTTTGATGCGAATGCATTATATCTTTGGTGCCTAATGCAAGAGATGCCAACGGGTTGGAGTATTAGACGTCGTGAAGAAAACCAGTTTAAACCAGAACATCCAATGAAGTATGGTAAAATGGCTGAACAATGGTTAGAGTTTTTATCCATGAGAGATGACATCCACATCAGACATCAGTTTAACGGAGCTGAAAAAATGATTGGTCGAAGACAGTTGCCTGTTGATGGTTGGTGCAAAGAGACACAGACTGTATACCAATTCCATGGCTGCTTCTGACACGGACATACCTGCATGAAAGATAAGAATGGCCTTCCTATCATCCATAATGAAGTCAGAGATAAACCGATGAAAGAAATGCTACAAGACACCCGTACCAATGCAAGGTACATCATCGATTTGGGCTATAAACTTATTGAAATCTGTGAGTGTGAGTGGATAGAGATGAAGAAGACCGATGCCACACTCCAAGCCTTCCCGAAAGAGAACTTTTCAGACAAAATAGATGGTGCGATGACAGATGAAGAAATACTGAACAAAGTGAAGTCCGGTGAACTGTTTGGTTTGGTCGAATGTGATATACATGTACCAGATCACCTGAAAGAGTACTTTGAAGAGATGACACCTATCTTCAAGAATACAGATATTTCCATAGATGATATTGGTGAACCCATGAAGCCCTTTGCCGAGAAGAATGGAATCATGAAGAAACCCCGTAGAAATTTGATCAGAAGCTATGGAGCAGAAAAAATGTTGTTTGCAACCCCTTTACTGCAGTGGTACCTCCAGCATGGTATTGAAGTTGATCACGTCTATCAAGTTATCCAATATAAACCAAGAAGATGTTTTGAAAAATTTGGAGATGAAGTATCTGAAGCAAGAAGACAAGGAGATGTTGACCCCGACAAGTCGATCGTTGCCGACACCATGAAGCTGTTGGGAAATTCTGGATATGGCAAAACCGTCACCAACAAAGAGAAGCATCGACGTGTGTGCTATTGCGATGACGAAGAAGTTACCAAAGCTGTAAATGACATGTCCTTCAGAGCCTTGAATCCATTAGATGAAACATTATATGAAGTCGAATTGAACATGAAGATCATGAAGTTGGATCTGCCACTTCACATCGGATTCTTTGTTTACCAGTATGCGAAACTCCGGATGCTTCAGTTCTATTATGATGTCATCGATACTTTTATCAACCTCCAAGATTTCGAATATGCTGAAATGGACACAGATATTGCATATCTATGTACCTCGTCACCATCCATAGATGAATTAGTGAAATCAGAGAAGAGAGTAGAATTTTACAAAGAGAATCACAAGTGGTTTCCATCAGAGTGTTGTGATTTCCACAGAGATGATTATGTGAAAACCAAATTAGAAGGCAAAGAATGGCTGTCACCCTCATGCTGCCAAGAAAGAAAGCGTTTTGACAGGAGAACTCCAGGCTTGTTCAAGGTAGAATGGCAAGGAACCGGCATTGTTGGACTGTGTAGTAAAACATAGTATTGTTTCGGTGCCACCAATAAATTCAATTGTAAAGGAATCAGCAAACGCCACAATGATTTGACGAAAGACAGATATTTGCAAGTTTTGAAGACTCAACAAAGTGGATCCGGTATCAACCGAGGATTTGTGATGAATGACAACACTATGTATACCTACCAACAGAGCAGAGATGGACTATCGTATTTCTACCCAAAACGAAGAGTTTTAGAAGATGGAGTTAGCACCATACCACTGGAGATTTAAAGAAGAAACAATTGAGTGAGTGTCATATTTTTCTACAACCTGAACCAAGTCTAGCTTTTACCTACAAAAAGTCCTATTTAGTTGACCGAAAAATTCCTAAAAACCGAAATGTTTTTTAGGTGGTCTACTCAATCATATTAGGCTCATCAAATTTTTAAAGTCCTTTATGGCATTCTCTAAAGTCCTTTATGGCAGTCCTCATAAAGTCCTATATGGCATTCTCTAAAGTCCTTTATGGCAGTTTTTCTCTAAAGTCCTTTATGGCATTCTCTAAAGTCCTTTATGGCAGTCCTCATAAAGTCTTATTTGGCAAGTCTTTCTCTCAAAGTAAAAAGTCCTTTATGGCATTCTCTAAAGTCCTTTATGGCATTCTCTAAAGTCCTTTATGGCAGTCCTCATAAAGTCTTATATGGCAAGTCTTTCTCTCAAAGTAAAAAGTCCTTTATGGCATTCTCCAAAGTCCTTTATGGCATTCTCTAAAGTCCTTTATGGCAGTCCTCATAAAGTCTTTTATGGCAAGTTTTTTCTCTCTAAGTAAAAAGTCGTATATGGCAGTCTTCAAAAAATTTTTTTTTTTATTTATTCTAATACAGAGAGTTTTTTCATCATTATCTTCATCATCATCATGTTCCTGATATACTTTAGGTTAACCCTATTGGAAGTGGAGGCTACTTCTTTACTTTTTAGTTTCATTCAAAACTTAGTTTCATTCAAAACTTTTAGTTCCATTTATTTTTAAAAAAAATGTTGATTCATGGTATCTTTTAGGTTACACCTATTGGAACCAGATGATACTTCTTTATTCAAAATTTAGTTTCATTCAAAACTTTCTAGTTCCATTTATTTTAAAAAAAATGTTGATTCATGGTATCTTTTAGGTTACACCTATTGGAACCAGATGATACTTCTTTTCTTTTTAGTTTCATTTCATTTTTTTTTTTAAAGTTGATTCCTGGTGTCTTTTAGGCTACCCCTATTGTATAACCAAAGGAATAAATCATTATCATCATCATTACTAAGAAATTCTCTGTTGTGAATATTTAAAAGAAATGAGAAATTTTTATGATAGAAAAACTGAATTGCCAAGTTGGACATGTTGTTTTCGTTTTCTTTTTTGATGAACAAAAAAAAATCCCTCAAAGAGGATACGAACTGTAGGGGGTGGGAATGCAATCGAGCTATTTGACTTATCTCCATTGGACAGAGGTTTGTAGCTTGACCTGTCCCAAGGCAGTATAAAATGCAGAGGGCCATATCCTACAGTTTAAGGATCAAGATTGCAGTTTGATCGCCAAACTGACCAATCAGATCGAAGTTAATCAAGCAATCAAATTTCTGTATTTTCATTGTGTTTCTTTCCCTTTGACTTCTATACTAATTTTCTAAATTTTCCAACTTTAACCTATAATACTATAGGAAACAAACACAAACCCCAACCAATAATCAAAAACTCAATCAAAATTTGTTGAACTGGTGTGATGTTTTCAATCACGTCCGTCAAAGATATATAAGATTAGGCAAAGCATGGACATGGCATCATTCACGATCGAACCATTGACCAGAGAAGATGTTCCGAATTGGCACCAAGCAGACTTATGCTAACGTCACCCAGTACCAGGGTGAACTGAAGATTCATCTCAGAAGATACTTTGAGGGAAAAGACCAGAAACCTTATCCTAGGAAGACTGGTATTGCTCTATCTTTAGAAGAATGGAATGCCTTGAAATCTCAAATAGAAGAAGTAGATGCAGCCATCAAAACCCAACAAACAACTTTAACTGAAGTTCCTGAAGACACTAAACCTACTAACCATGAAGACTTCAAAAAAACCAAATCAAGAACCACCTTTGAAGAAGAAGAAGACGATCACAGTGAGAATAACCCAACCACGACCATTGATCGTTGATGAAATTGATAGTGAACTCAGGCAAGTTCGCTTGCAGCATGAAGTTTGCTTGGCATATGCTAATTATGTCGAAGAGAACATTGACACTGTAGTGAAAGAAAAATGCTACGGATGTACAGTCGATCACCCAAGTCAGATTCAGCATAATGTATGCCTAATGATGTCTGAAGAAGAGAAGATTATAACATGTTTTAGTGACGCACTTGAAAGAGTTAACAAGAATGATGTTCATCTACTGTGGCACCATAATACTTCTGGAATGAATCCACCACCAGTACAGAAAGAATATGAAGATATGTTCGAGAAACCTCTCACAAATGAACAGAGACGTTGTATTATGGATTTGGTGATTGAATTTATGACCATCAAGAAACCTGTTACACTTGGATTCTAATTGAAGATGTAAATTGATGTTGTAAATAGATGATTTTTATAAAAAAAAGAAAAAAAGAAGAAAAAAAGTATAAAATGAAGAAACAAGAAAAAAAGGTGGTAATGACTCTTAAGTTATTTGATGTTTATCTTCTTGACAAATATCAAACAAACTTAAACTGTCCCCAACCAGTAAGTCAGAGGGCCACCAATTTTAAATATTTTCTGTTTGGATGACGGTCATATTGACCACCTCTCCAAAAGGTATAAAAAGGGGAGTAGTCCCCACGTTCAGTGGGGGCCACCTCCCCAAAAGGTATAAAAGGGAAGTAGTACCCACATAGAACAACAAAGATGGATCCTCGTTGGAAGCATCCATTCACTTGTTTATTGTGTGGTCCCACGGGTAGTGGTAAATCATCCTTTGTAAATCGGGTTATTCAAAACATTCAAAATATTATATCACCTGTCCCAGGTCACATCATTTGGTGTTATAGTGAATGGCAACCATTATACAATACTTTACCCCAAGTATAATTCATAGAGGGTCTCCCTCAAGAATTGAAATCTGATAGTTTAGTCATATTGGATGATCTGATGCTCGATGCAGATGTTCGAGTGTCTAGATTATTTACTAAAGGTAGTCATCACCGTAACATTAGTGTGATCTACATTGTTCAAAATTTATTCCATAAAAATAAAGTCCATAGGACTGTAGCTCTGAATAGTCATTACATGATCTTGTTTAAAAATCTTAGGGATCGTTCTCAGATCTTACACTTGGCAGCACAGATGTATCCTGGTCATTCCAAGTTTCTGAGAGAAGTTTTTGAAGATGCCATTTCGACTCCATATGGTTACCTTTTAATAGATCTCAAACAAGATACTCCTGAACACATGAGATTAAGAAGTCAAATTTTTCCTGGGGAAACCCAATATGTGTACCTCCGAAAAGTATAAAAGGGGAGCAACAAGTCTGACTCGAGTCAGAAGCATGTCTGACCGTCTCAAGCGCAACATCGCTCTTCTCAAGGATCTTATTAAATCGAAACCCGCACTCGTCAAATCCATACTAAAACATGCAGACAAAGAATTGATAACTTGTTTGTGTGACTGTGCCTCGAATATATTGAAGGGAGCAGTACCTCTGACCAAAGCTCAGAGAACCAAACTCGTCCGTCAGAAACAACTAGTGAGGACAGTGGCAAACAAAGGTACCTCTGACAAAAAGAGGAGACAAATCTTGCAGAAAGGGGGATTATTGGGGGCATTGCTACCTCCTGTACTAATGGGTGCTGTTAAAGGTATATTTGGATGATGGAATATGCAAAGAAGATGGCTTTGGTAGAACCAAGGTTATTGGAACGTCTACAAGAGACTCCAAGACACCCAAATGAACTGGCTGTTTCATCACTGGATAGAGGAATGAGAGATATTCTCGATGCCCCTTTTCTTTCGGCTGATGAAAAGATGACTCAATATAATCAAATTTTACAAAGATACTTGACATTTCAACAAAAGGTAATGGCTCCTCGACCAATTAAAGTCGAATTCGAGAAAGATAATAAAGAGGAAGACATTCTCGATTCTGTACCTATGACAATGAAGGGAAAGGGAAAGTTGTTGTTAAATCATATTAGAGGTGACCCAAATATATCTTGGAATGAGAAGGGTGAATTAATCTACAAAGATCAAACAGTGGTAGGGTCGAAGGTAACAGATCTTCTAAACGATTCATTTAGAAGACGAAAATCTTTCCAACCAAAGGGATGGGAAGTGTTGGCCGAAGCTTTGAGAGATAGTAACATACCCGAAGAATTAATTGGTCATAAAGAACGTTGGGATTTTATGAAACAGGCACCGATAAAGTCGGAACCTAAACAACCAAAGAAAACAGAAACGCCAAAGTGGACCGGAAAAAAGGTATAAATAGAGTTGACACTTGAACAAGGCAGTCATGGAAGCATTGTACTATGATTCTGAAGTGCCTGGTAGTTTTGGTGGTGTAGACGCTCTTCGTAGAGCGTCCAAGAAAAAAACTAAACAAGTTGTAAAATGGTTAGAGACTCAAGACACATACACTCTTCACAAACCTGTTCGTCGCACATTTCCTAGAAGGAAAGTAATAGGTAGTGGTATAGATGCACAATGGCACGCTGACTTGGTAGATGTTTCAAACATAAGTAAATTCAACAAAAACATAAAATTTTTGTTGACATGTATAGATGTGTCTAGTAAATATGCTTGGGTGATGCCATTACAAAAAAAACTTGGTGATTCCATCGTGAAAGCCTTTAGTAAAATTTTCAAACAAGGTCGTAAACCAGAAAAATTACAAACTGATCAAGGCAAAGAATTTCTAAACAGAACATTTCAGAACTTTCTCAAAGATCACAAAGTCGGCTTTTTCACTACACAAAATGTTGAAACAAAATGTTCCATAGTCGAAAGATTCAATAGAACTTTGAAAACCAAGATGTAGAAATATTTTACCAAGAACAATACACTAACTTTTACACTTCAAAACTTGATGAAATCATATAATCATTCTCATCATCGTAGTATAGGTATGGCCCCCATTGCCGTGAACTTTGAAAATCAAGAAGAGGTTTGGCAAAGGTTGTATGGGCAACCCATAAAACACAAGACACCAAAGTACAAAGTAGGAGACAGAGTGAGAATCAATAAAGTTAAGAAAACTTTTGAGAAAGGTTATTTGCCAATTGGACCGAAGAGTTATTCACAGTAGTAGCCATCAAGAAAGGACATCCAGTCACATACATCTTACAAGATGATAATGGAGAAATACTGAAAGGGTCATTCTACACTGAAGAGCTTCAGCGAGTTTCACATAAAACTATTTACAAAATCGAACACGTACTGAAGAAACGTGGTCGAGGTAAGAAAAGGGAATTGTTCGTAAAGTGGTTGGGATACCCAACTTCGTTCAATTCGTGGATCAAACAGAATCAGCTCACCTATAAAAGGAAGTGAACCTCTGAAGTTTCTTCAAAATGGAAGAAGGATCGAATGGTTCTTGGCCTCTGTTTGGTAAAAGAATTCCAAGGAGCGAGATCACTTACTTTTCACAAATAATCATTTTGTATATCATCATCATTACCAGTGTCGTTAATCTCATTCTCGAAAACACAGACAGCAAGTTGTGGACTGCTCTCTTGAGTAGTAGCATAGGATATTTGTTACCAAATCCAACCATTAAGAAAAAGTAATGTTTTATTTGACTCTACCAAGTAATAGTTCTATGAACGTGTTTCCAGAAAACACGTTGACTACGTACACCACTCAGTTATCACAACCAGTGAATCTCACGGGAGAATGGGAAGTAGGTCTGGCAGAGATTCAGTATCCAAATACTTGGTTCAATATTCGTGGAGAAGAAGCTTTCGTTACAGTGTTTTGGTCTTCGAAAAAGAACTACAGACTTACTCCCAAGGAAGGTCGTTATCGGATCTCATTGATGTGATACGAGCTATCAATGGTGTTAAAGAATAACTTTTGCCTCGTCACGATAAGGTAACTTTTGAACTGGATGAAGTGACTAGTAAAGTTCGTATCATGGTACGTGATGGAGTCGTGGTCACATTGAGCCCTACTCTTCAAAATATTTTGGGATTTAATGAGTGTGTTTTTAAATCAGGAACTTACAATTCTTCCAGAGTTGCCGATGTCAACCAAGGATTTTATTCACTCTATGTATACTGTGACTTGGTTCGTGACCAAGTCATAGGAGATACAAGAATACCACTTCTTCGTATCGTACCCGTGCGTGGAAAATATGGGGATATCATCTCTAAAACATTTGAGAATGTGTATTATGTACCAGTAGAACGAAACAATTTCAGTACCGTCCAGGTGTATATAAGGGGTGACACAGGAGCCATAGTACTATTCGAGTTCGGAAAAGTGACAGTGACACTTCATTTCAGAAATCGTAGAGCTCTTCATTTCACATAAACTTGACTTACTGTTGTAAGTCCAAATTATACGAAGAATATTACACGAAACAAGCTGGGAACGGTCTACCAGCTTTTTCTGGAACTCAAATACAGAGAGGATATGGTTTGGGAAGTATATTTGGGGGACTGAAGAATATGGTTTTAGCTTTATTGAAAACTACAGCCAGGACCGTGGGAAAACAGTTATTGAGAAAAGGAGCAGCCTTTGCCGAAGATGTCATTGAAGGGAAAAATGTAAAAAAGGCAGCAATCAAAAGAGTCAAAGAGGCTGGTGCAGGAGTTTGGAATGAAGTGGTTGGTGGTTCAAAACCACCCGGCAGGAAAAGTATATAAAGGCCCGCACCACGCAAAACTAGCAAATCGACAAAAAGAAAGAGAACTGTTCAGACCCAAGACCATCTCGGTGCATGATGTCTCTCATTAATGAAAAATCTTGTGAGTGTGTCAACAGCGAACTCGACTTGTTTTCCATACCACCAACACAGACTAGTGTGAAACACGGGCAATGGGTAGAACACAGGCCTTTGGCGACTATAGGAAACAGTGGTCCAATAGAATTCCGCATTGCAGGATTAGGAGATGATTATTTGAATTTGGCACAGACATACTTGTATGTTAAAGCAACGGTTGTAGATTCCAATGGGGCACCAATTGCACCCGATGCCAAAGTGGGCCCAGTCAATTTATGGATGCATTCCTTATTTAATCAAATCGATATCAGCTTGAATGAAAAAATGGTATCTCCTTCCAACAACACTTATCACTACAGAGCTTTCATAGAAACTTTGTTGAGTTATGGACCAAGAAGTCACAACTGACTAATGCATTATGGTACAAGGATACGGCCGGATACATGGAAGATTTGACAGAAGATAACAAGGAATTTCTTCTTCGAAAGCAATTTATAGAGAAAAATAAAATATCGTGGACATGACTGGAAGATTGCATTTGGACATGCTTTTCCAAACTCGTTACTTGCTGAATGGAGTTAATGTTCATGTTAAAATGAATAGAGCCAAAGATGCTTTCGCATTGATGGCCGATACCGATACATACAAGATCAAAATTCTAGATGTATCCATGTTTGTACGCAAAGAGAGACTCCAATCATTCGTGAGAATGTCTCACGAGAAAGCACTAACAAAAGCGACTGAAAAATATCCTATCGACCGTGTGGAAGCCAAGGTGTTTTCAGTGCCGAAAGGAAATCTGAGCATTACACAAGAAAACTTATTCTTAGGCCAACTACCTAAACGCACCATAGTGGGATGTGTAGACAACGATGCTTTCAATGGAGACTTTTCAAAGAATCCATATAATTTCAAGAACTACAAAATCAATTACTTGGCATTGTACGTGGATGGGCAGCAGATTCCAGCCAAACCATTACAACCTAGATTCGAACAACAAGAAGTGGCCAGATGTTATGCGACTCTGTTCCAAGGAACTGGACAAATGTATGAAAATGAAGGAAACCACATCAGCCGAGAAGAGTACATAAATGGATACACCCTATTCGTATTCGACCTGACTCCAGATCTATCACATGGACAACACTTCGATCTGGTGAAGAGAGGAAACTTGAGACTAGAAGTCCATTTCGAAAACCCATTACCAACCACAATCAACGTACTGGTGTATGCAGAATTCCAGAACATCATAGATTACTCAACATGAACACGTTGCAGTTAGAGAATGCACTTCGATCAGATAGTTGTTTGAAGAGAATATGTTTGGGTGTATTTGCAAGAAACAAATTACCAAGAAGATTACCAGATCACAGACCAGTGGCTTCGATGGCCAACACGGATCCAGACCACAGAATAGGAGAACATTGGGTGGCTGTCTTTGTGAGTCACCTCAACGCAGAATACTTTGATTCCTATGGATTACCACCACAACACAGACCATTCGAGAATTTCCTGAAGAAGAATTCCAGATATTGGAAGTTTTATACAAAACGCCTTCAAGGACCATTACCAGTGTGTGGACAATACTGTCTGTTTTACTTGAAAGTTGAAACATCGCTGTCGCGGTGTACCGATGGAAACCATATCCAACATGTTTACCACTGATCTAATGGATAATGATATGTTGGTTAATGACGTCATAGAGGGAACCAGCCACTAGATGTCGCTGTATTGAAGGAAAACCATAAAAACTGGTGCACTTGGTGTTCAGGTCATTTGTGTTTCGACAGCCAAAGAAGAAGGATGTCTACTAATGTGACCGTCTTCAAACTTAACAACGATTTACAGATTCAACTGTTCAAGAACGACGTTGGGTTCCAGTTTACCACAAGAGATTGGGAACAAGTGACCAAAGCAGTGGATATTGCAAAGAAGAGAAGCCTTGAAATTGGAGAACCCAAACCAAAAAGAGAAAGAAAACAAAAGAAGAATGAAGATAAAAAGGATTGAAGAATGTTCACTATTCCATGTTTGATCAGGATGGCACTGAATGATTATCAATCAAGAAACCAAGAAACAAGAAATCCAAGAGACTTTGTAGAGAGAATGGGCGTTTCATTCGAAACGTATTTTCGTGATGTTCCGCCACCAGTACTGGAGCAGTTATTACGTGGAGAAGATAAAATAAGAAAGACAACAGAACAAAGACCACCAAAACACATCAAGTATGCATTGGAGGAAAATCGTCTCAAGACATTTCAATTCATGTTACAAAGTGAAAGTGTGAAAACACCGAATGAACTGACAAAAGCTGGATTCTTTTATTTGGGGACAGGATACAGAACTCAATGTTTTCATTGTGGTATTATTGTTCGTTTCTGGGAAACAGAAGATGATGTTATAGAAGACCACAGAAAATATTCTCCAGACTGTTATTACATTCATAATTTACCACCTGGATTCATGGACGTTGAAAAAGAAGAAGAAATGGCCATCAAAGAAGAAGAAGAAATGGACACATAATTTCAAGAAGAAGATTCACGGAGGAAAAAAATGTAGTGTGTGTTTATTAGCTGAAGCCAATGTCGCTCCGCGACCATGTAACCATTTGTGCTTGTGCAAAGACTGCTGTAAACCACTCAGAAGATGTCCAATCTGCAGAAAGACTGTTTATGAATATCTGACAATCTACATACCATAAAAAGATGTATTTTTGTTGTTGAATAAAAGAAATTAAAATTTATATTCTGTGTTGTTATTTTGTTAACAAATCCAAAAAGGTATCCTCAAAAAAATCGAAATGAGGGATAGTAAATTAGACCTCGTACGACACATCTGTTGGGTAGATCCTCATATGAGTATATGGTGCAACTTAGCTTCATGGCCTTCATGTACACATATGGGTCCTACTTGTAATTTAAATAATGGATTCTGGGTAAATTTGTCATATAGCACTACGTGCTATTCTTAATAGGGAAATAACACGTCATGGTATATTCTAAAAATGGGAACATTACTCCACTTCAATCGAACACACCCCCTCGGTATTGCGTGCTACTCTTATTGGGAAAAAAACGTCATGGGATCCAAAATAGGATTCTGAAAGAATTCGAAATAATACAACTTGACGGGTTTATTTGGGTAATTAAATGAGGATTCTGGGAAAATCCGAACCAGAAAATTACTCTTCTACAAAGGAACACACCCCGGTACCCTCTCGGTACTATAGCACTACGTGCCAAACCGATAAAATGGGAAATCCGTATCAAATAAAGTCAATTTCGTTAATTTGGGGTGGATTTTGGTGATTTGGAAGGATTGTCGGGTTGTTTGTGGTAATTAGATTTACTCTTCTACAATCGAACATACCCTCCGAACATACCCCGTCTTATTGCAGAAAAATTGGGTCACATAGCAATCGCGTGCTACCATAGAAACCAAGATGGCGGCCTCCAGTATACAAAATGGACGACGGAAACAAGTATCACCCTAACAACACGCGCTGCGCATGCGCACTCACACCACGTATCACTATGGAAATGATGTTGCCCATGCTGTCAGGGAGTACCGACAGAGGGAGGGGATTGAGCGTATGGACTAGCCAGCAAGATCCCCTGACCTCAATCCAATCGAATATGTTTGGAATGAGTTGCAGCTTGCAATTTCAACCCATCCAGTCCAGTCAAGAAGTGTCCATGAGCCTGGTGCCATGCTGGTTCAAGAATGGAACAACATCCCACAAAGGACTACCAGGAACCTGATTGGGAGCATGAGAAGGCGTTGTCAAGCTGCAATTAACAGTAATGAGTCTCATACTCGATATTGAAGCCATACCAGTTCGCTCCGTCAACTTTTTGGCATATTGAAAAATTTCCTCTTTTCCACAAATATCCATTTTCCATGCTTTTCGTATTCAAAAGCTTAAATGAAGTGTCAATGACACTGTAGCTCAACTTGTTAAGACATGTACATGTATAGTATGTGACACAGCAATGACAAACATCTAGGTAATGATCTGATAACAAAGGTACATATAAAGTATTGTAACAGTCTGTACATAAATACTGACCGTAGCCTGTAACAAATGTATAGGTAAAGTATTGTAAAGGTGGGTGACAGTCAGATGCTAAACAAGAAAAGAAATCTTTGAGTCCCAGAGTGGGTCTGACTGAACCCCAAAATATTTGTTCTCATAGCACAGTAATAACAAAGGCACCCCAAAACACACTCGTTCCTGTCCCAAAGTGAAAACAGAGGTACCCAAGAAGTTTCGTGAAGATCAGTTCATAAATACAAGCTGTATAGAAGTTGTGACAAAAAACTGATTGGACCTAATTTCGGTACAAAATGGCCACTGGCAGCCATCTTGAATTTTGGACCGCACCCAGAAACACTCGTTCTCGTCCCAAGGTGATAACAAAGGAACCCAAGAAGTTTTGTGAAGATCGGTTGATAAATACAGCCTCTAGCCCGAGCCGTACTGACATGTGCACTTACAGTGTATAAGTAGCACTGAATAAATCAAAGTTCATCTAATATGCATAATTTCTGCACTAGAAAAAAACCCGTACTATATGTGATGTATTCCATGTTACTAAACATTCATACAAAAATGTATTCAAATCAGAACTTTCATACAGAAGTTCTGTACAAAGACTGATTGCATTAATTTTGGTACAAAATGGCTGCTGGTGGCCATCTTGAATTTTGGACCACACCCAAAAACACTCGTTTTCATTCCACGGTGATAACAAAGGTACCCATGAGGTTTCGTAAAGATCGGTTCATAAATACGGCCTCTAGCCTGAGCCGTATAGAAGTTGTGTACAAAAAACAGATTAGACTTAATTTCGGTACAAAATGGCCACTGGCATCCATCTTGAATTTTGGACCGCACTCAGAAACACTCGTTCTCGTCCCAAGGTGATAACAAAGGCACCCAAGACGTTTCATGAAGATCGGTTCATAAATACAGACTCTAGCCCGAGCCGTATTGACATGTGTACTTACTGTGTGTAAGTAGCACTGAAAAAATCAATGTTCATCTAATTTGCATAATTTCTGCACGAGAAAAAAAACGTATTATATGGGATGTATCACATGGTACTAAACATTCACACAAAACATTATTCAAATCAGCGCTTTCATATGGAAGTTCTGTGCAAAAATCTGATTGCGCCTAATTTAGTACAAAATGGCTGCTATCGGCCATCTTGAATTTCGGACCGGACCCCAAAACACTCGTTCTCGTTCCACGGTGATACCAAAGGTGCCCAAGAAGTTTCGTAAAGATCGGTTCATAAATATGTCCTCTAGCCCGAGCCGTATTGGCATTTGCACTTACGGTGCTGAAAGTAACACTAAATACGTCAAAGTTAGTCTAATTTGCATAATTTAAGCACGAGAACAAAACCCGTATTATATGTGATGTATCCCATGGTACTAAACATTCATACAACAAATTATTCAAATCAGCGCTTTCATATGGAAATTCTGCGCAAAAATCTGACTGCACCCAATTTTGTACAAAATGGCTGCCAGAGGCCATCTTGAATTTCGGATCGGACACAAAAACACTCGTTCTCGTCCCACGGTCATAACAAAGGTACCCAAGAAGTTTCGTAAAGATCGGTTCATAAATACGGCCTCTTGCCCAAGCCGTATTGAATTGTTGACGGACAGACAGACAGACAGACGGACATTCTTACACGTTCTTACTTGTGGGTTTTTTCCATGTTAAACCCTAACCCCACAAGGTCAAAACATTAACCCCACATTGCAAAACATAACCCCACAAGTGGCTACTGTACTAACCCAACCCCACAACTACCACTGACCCTAAACTGTAAACCCCACAATGTACCTCTGCTAAGCCCGGCCAGACGTCAGACGGCCAGATGGACAGACGGACGACTGGCCATGGCATAAGCTCAAATTTGGCTCCGCCAAAGTTGAGCTAAAAATGTCAAACACAAATAAAATCTTAATTTCTGCACTTAACTCATCAAAGATATAATTAAATAAAACATATATACACTTTTCATCACAATATTTCTGCTAAAACGTAAAACAGGTCGTTGGGTGTGCCTGGTGCTTAGCAAACTTTGGGTAGTATATTTCTATCCGCCTGAATGCACATGCGCGAAAAACAAAGTTACTTTCTGTTTCCTTTACCACAGATGTCACTGTTCTTTATGCACGAGAGTAAGTCACGTTAGGTAAAACATATACTTGTAAAACAGTTTGGTTTAAGGTTGCGTAATGCACAGCTTGGGAGACAATAGCCAGACAGCCAATCTGGCTATATTGTCCCCCTGCAGTATACATTGATATTGTCATGCTTGCGTAGTGTTAATTTACATCTTTTTGTATTCTTAAAACACTCCTTACTACTGTATGTATCATCTCCATTTGTGTCATGTATACTAAAGAAACCAATCAATCAATCATGGAGAAAGACGTAAAAATTAATTTTTCCCCCAAAATTGTTTTTCCATCAAATGTGAGTTGACATGGTCAAATAGGTTAGGATATATTCTTTAAAATAATGTTAAATTCTTATTGGTAGACAAAGTTCTTCATATTTCCATTTTTGTATAAAGTTTCAAATTTTATCTGTGTGTAATTCCTTACAAATTAATGAAAAAGGCTGACTATAGTAGTTTTAAAGTTAAAAAAGAATATTAACTTCTCGTAGCATGATTTATACGTTCATCACTCCGAAGAAGCAGTCTTCAAATTATTTGACAGTTTTAAAAAAATATTGGCCATAGGTTAATTTTAATTTTTCCATTTTACTTTAAAAACTAGTGATTTTGATCATTGTGCGATTTCGACAAACTTCGGTCCCTGTAGCATGTGCAATCAGACGTGAAAATAGGTGAGGCAACTCCAACCTTTTTGCTTCATATAGTTCAATATGACAAACTTGAAGGCAAATGCAATACGGAAGTGCACAGCGTGCCCATACGTGGACAATCGAGATTAAGTGCCTTGTCCAAGGACACAACACAGTTACCCTGGTCAGTACCGTGGACCTTTCGTTTGAAGTCCAATACTCTAACCACTGGGCCACTGCGTACCAGTTTGAAATGGTTAACAATTTATTTTTCCCGCAGATTTTTTTGTAAATAAATCTACAATTTTTCTCTCCACATACGTGCGCTACAGCAAACCTATGTTCCAAATTTTAATTTTTGTCCTATCTGGTGGGGACGCAAAATGGCTGTCCTCTGCTTGGAGAGAGACACACTCCGTGCAGGCTAAAGATCCCTTCCTGGTATTCGAAAAGAGCGAGGCCACGAAGTTGCCGCTACGAAGGTCATCCCACTCACCTGCGCCATTGGGCCAAGGAAAGGCGTTAATATAAGTTGCATAACTTGTTCGCCAATCCTTGTAAAACAAATAAGATTTAATAAAAACACCCATTTCACGAAATGAACAACTACAAATGCTGCACACAGCCTCGTATATTGCATTTCATTGGTATGCTGGGGAGTAGTTAATGGGGTGGGGAAGCCTTGACCTCTAAAATCTCCACCTGCCCCCTAAAATACTGAATTTTGCGATCTGGAAGGGAACTGAACTGATCATAAAATTACAGAAAACATACCAGACATGACGTTCTTTCTCATCTCAAAATAGCACCCCCCGCCCGATAACTTTTTTACAACCATACCCCCTTCCCCTCCAGTGTGATAAGGGAGCCACCATAACACCTTTCGCCAACCAAAGACATCGATATTCGTCATTTATCTTACAATCAACATGTATTTTGTCTGTATAAACTCCGCAACTGTCGTGGATACGACCCCCTGATACAGATGTTTGTATCAGGGGGTTGGATAAAAGCACATTCCTTTCGCGTGAGTTCCATTTTTTCTTTTTGTTCAGCCGAACAAATAAATAGTTCGTTATATATTCGTCTACATTCTTGACTCATCCCCAATATATTGTAAGATAAAATGATTATTACCATTATGTGGATGTACAAAATATGTATCCGAGTCTCGCGCCGGGTTCTAAGGGGAGATTTGCCCTTAGAATCCGGAGCTCGACTCGGATACATATTTTGTACATCCACATAATGGAATAATCTCTATATACCTACCGCATAACCTCCCCCCCCCCCCCCTCCAGAAGATCATTATGCATTCCACCTCCCCACCTAACATGGATACTTGGCTACGCACCTGCTGGTGTCTGTGTAATAGTTTCCAATTAGCTTGCCATAAAAAGCCAAGTTTCTGTCTGTAACTTTCAATTATTTATTTATTTATTGGTGTTTAAGGTCTCATACTTATGCAAAATGGCAAATCATGACCATGACAGTTTTACAGGTGGGGGAGGTCGGAATACCCGGAGAGAACCAATGAACAACGACGAGCAGCTGCCAGCTCCCCAACATCGTAAATCTGCACTGCAGCACAGGCAGGGTTAGATTGGTTGAAGACATCGACGTGTGGTACGCCTTTGTACACAGCGTCATCGTGATTCCCATGTGGACAATGGGGATTAAGTGCCATGCCCAAGGACACAGCGCGAGAGTCCGCATCGATCGCTCTGACGGTCACCCATCCGAGGACTAACTGGGCTCGACGTGTAACTTTTAATAAACGTAAACAGCAGACAGCTCCGAGAATAGACGAATACGTTTTCACCATTGTCGCACAAAAACAGTTTAATTATCGAAAATTCAGTCTGCCGCATCTCCCAACGCCTTCGTATCTACTAACGCCATTGGCTACCAAATTGGCGAAACGTGAGGATGGTCGTTCATGTCATGAGCTATTACAGTTTCCTACATTTTACAATCAGGCAGGGTAGGGGAGAGGGGAGGGTGGGTTCGAGGTAGTAACCCTAGAGCCCTGAACTTTGGGGCCCAGGTTTGTCCCAGGAGTCCAGGATTCTAATGTTATGCCTGCAACCCCCACCCTCCCTAGTCCAAACATGGCTTAAAAGTCTGTATTTTAATTTTTGGGGGTTAAAAACCATGTTTGGACTGGCCTCCACCCTTCTCTTCAAAGGTGCTGACTCCTGTGCTGCATCGTGAATGGAGCTCTGCACTTGACTTGAAACGTGCTGCCAAAACAAAAAAAGCATCATTTTAACGGCTGAAATCAACCTGAATTTTTTTTTATCCCAAAAGCCGCCAGAGGTCTCCATTTAATAAATAATTTCACTATTTTCTTGGGGGTTTTCCCACTCCAACCTCACTATCATCGCTCGTGCCTTCGGAATCTACATCGGTATTCCGACACTTTTGAAGGGGTGGGGGGGGGGGGGGGTGTCACAGAACACAGAATTAACCCTAGGGCCCGAATTTCCTCTCCCTGGCCCTGCAATCAGGGGTGAACACGCATTTCTATTTCAAGACGTCTTTGCTACATTTATAAATCTCAACAAAAAAAAAAATAAAATAAAAACATGTATTTTAGAAAAGGAAAACGTCTGATGGTCGTGTGAGCCAAAATATACCAGTGATTCTGAAGTATCAACTCACCCAACCTGATCAGTCCATGACTGTAGTGACTTCTATAGTCCGCTTCTACTATCAGTTCTGCTAGAACGTCGGCATGCGCATGTCTCATTCCTGCGCTGGTAAAACATCGTTCCAAAAATTGTTTCACCTCAGCTTTTTCCACGACGATTTGACCATCCGTACATTCATCCATCACTCTGAAGAGGATTGTGCTTGTGAATGGGATCTTGTGTGGTGATCTGGAAACGTGAACCCACCTTGTTTAGTAGCTATAAATAGTCTGACTCAAACGTGAAAACACTGCTCCATTTTAGGTCAGCGATAAGCACAGATTAAGACAGCTGCCACAATCAACGATTAGATAAACGTTCAATTGAATGTTTGTTCGTTTGGAACGATTGTTGGAAAATTATACGCGAACATCACTAAGTACGTTGTTAACCCTTTACCCAACGAATCGGCTGCATCCTCCCGCGTAATATGCAAATTCAGCAGTTGAAAAAATATTATTTTTAAAAAAATTACAACAAAACCATATCATGTGACCCCTCGTTGGAACGAGCTCGTTACAACGAGGGGTCACATGATATGGCTTTGTTGAAAATTTTTGAAAAATTTGAAAAAATGTTATTTAAAATAATAAATTTTGATATCGTCATATGGTAAAGGGTTAAAGCGTAGTCAATTTGCTCCGAACGTCAGCATTGAAGAAACAGGGAAAACAATATTGTACAAATGTATACTGTCCAAAACAAGTTAAGCCCCCGCCCCACCCCCATAATACCTGTGGGTATACGATAAGCTCATATTGTGATATTCTACATTCCTCTATCGGATCGGGCATACATCCTTAAAACAGGTGAATATTTGCTGGCTATTGACCACTTCACTGCCGCGTGCTTATAGAGAAATAAAACAACATCACAGAGAGAGAAATTCGGAAGGTCATGGACAGCATGCCACGCCGATTAACCCTTTACCCAACGGCAAGACCAAAACCGGCCAGCGCTATTCTCAAAATCGCCAATTAATTTTCATTATTTTTCATTTTTTTTTGTCTCAAAAACATAGGTTATGACCCCTTGTTGGAACGAGCTCGTCGAACACATTCCAACGAGGGGTCATAACCTATGTTTTTGAGATAAAAAATGAAAAGAATTAGTTATTCAAGAATTTTATTTGCAAGTGTCGTCAGCTTTTCATGTTAGGTAAAGGGTTAAGATGTGTTAGATATGCTCGAGGCTGTTCCATCAGGTACTGAACAACGTGACATTTTTTAACGTTGTGATGACGTCGGCGCTGCCTAATATTCATTCAATAAAAAATAAAGCTCCAGAAACCCTTGCTTCACTAATAAGGCATATTCCCCCGCTGCAAATAGCAGGTTTTCTCAGGAGAATTTACCCATTTACTGTATACCCACTGGTATTATAGGCAGGTGGCGGGGAGGTGGGCGGGGGGGGGGGGGGGGTGGGGGCCTAACTTTTTTTGGACAGTACATAACAGTAACACCATGAAAGCTATTGATGTGCTTGGTAATTAATATTTTCAACTCAGCTTACAGTTTCTACGCATGCTATAAACGAACATGACCTATTGAGGTTGAGGTAGGTGAGAGAGTGAGTGTGTAAAGCCGGTTTGTGCCGACTGTGATTGCTGGCTCCGACTGATAATTATTTCACCAACGTTATTAAGGCATCCCTTCGTTGAAAGGCATCCCTTCGTTGATCGTTGAGGCATAATTTGGAGATACCCCTCCTCCCCCCCCCCCCCCCTGTTTGAACCACGGGAAGTGGAACGTGCAGTTCGTACTTGTTTACCACTGTAAGCAAGTACAGAGTGCACGGTTCTACTTCCTGTGCCCCCCCCCACCTCAAAAAAACCCTTGGTGATGTAAAAATTGGAGTTGGAATATTAGTCAGTCGGGTTTTATGGTTAAAAATAACGCAAGACCTGTTTACTGTTTTAGTTATGCATGTAGCAGTTGTGACGCAACATCTTGTTCAATTAACACTCTGCCTACCGTACTCCAGATGGATCATTATGCCAGCGGTGGCAGAATCTCGATAAAAGTCGAGAGTCACAAATTTACAATCCTACCATGCCTCAACCCAGTGTGAGAAAGGTTACAATCAATCGTATATCGATAATTATTATGCTAGTAAATTTGTTTATCCAATCAAATGAAGTTACTAAGAGACATAGACTCCGCAATATTAGGTTCAGGATGGCTGAAAAGCACCCAATATTAATTTAATATTAGGTGCCCGTCAGCCATTTTGTTTTATCATTATATCCACACTCCTCAGCTTTTAATTTACACGTACGTACATGCTGTAGCGCAGTCGTACAGAAGACCCACCATATAAAATAGCCCCGTCGTATAAATATTGCATTCGATTGAATGAAACTGTTATAATAAAATGCCAAACAAGCCCAAAACATTGGCGGTTGCAGAACAAGTCACGAGTGATTTATTAGAATGCGGAAACAAAATTACTCCTCTTGTTGCGTATGTAAACATCGTCTGCTTTGTTTACATTTTTCGAGAAGTGCGCATCATTTAACAATTCGTTGAGTTAACTTCCCCAATGACATTTTAGCATGCTGTGCATAATAAATACGTTACAGGGCGTTTAGTTGGCAGATACAGTGTCATAAACGGCGAAGAGAAAACAATACTAGGTGAGGCGCACCTAATATTGTTTATATATAGGACACTATATCTTACCTTCTAGAAGCATCTGGGAATTTCATTGGTTCAAAGACGTCACATGCAGACTGCATATAAAACCATATAAGTTCTGCCTGTCAACATCAGTATTCGCTGACAGCTATGGGTAATCTCCCCTTTGTTCATTGATTATTCAAAATGGCGACAGCCGATAAACGCTTCAAGTTGAAAGATTTAGTGTTGGAAGCCCATATTTGGTCTGAAATGCAGGTTAGGCAACTTAAAAGGCTTCATATTCTGTGGATGTGTGTCGTATCACCAACGAAATGAAACTGTTTGGTATGTATGAATTTGCCTTGTTACAATTTATGGGAGAGTAGGCACTCTCCCATAAATTGTAACAAGGCAAAGTCACGTGAACACATTGTGAGAATTCTCTCATTTAATTTTGATCGCTGTTGTTATTAGTTCTGTGCATCGATGCAGCAGTCGGTAAGATATATTCGTTACACAGTTTGTTGGTGGCCTAATATGGTAAAAATGGTGTCAGTTAATTCCATATTGGACTCGAGCTATATAAGGTGTCAGTTAATTCCATATTGGACGGGAGCTTCGCTCCAGTCCAATATGGAATTAACTGACACCATATATACCATATTGGGCCACCATCAAACTGTGTAACTAATAGTATCTGCCAACTAAACGCCCTGTAACTTATAATGTACCACGACTCGTTATTGTCTCTCGTTTAGATGAGCATGCCGCTGTGTGGTCAGTGCCCTGTCTATTTCTTCTCCTTCAATCATCTTCCAACCCGAATGCCAGCCTTCGCTTTGGAAGATGGTTGAAGCAGAAGGAACGGACCGAAGCGACCCAGAGTGGGATTCTTTGGCTAAATATTGTTTGGATTTGCAAATAATGTTACAGGAATGCTTGTATATTGACACGTTTGCGTGCGCCATTTTAACTCATTGTGAAACTGCGAAACATGTCTATGGAAGAAGTGGGGGCACGTGCCCCCCTCTGGCTTCTCCGCCTCTGCAAAATGGTTCCCCAAATTCCGGAAAAAAGAACCATAGCCGTCCATCTTTATGAACAGTGTCCGAGTAATACATGTTCAAGCATCAAATCTTGTCTCGACAGAAAGTACATGATTACCAGCAAGAGGGAATTGATAGCCAAGGCTCCATTCCTGACGAAAATGTCCTGACAAAAACAAATATGGGGGTAGGGGGAATCACCTCAACCCCCTCCTCACTGCCCCCTGTATGAGCGACCTGAGATTTCGGCCTTGCTGTGAAACAAACACAAATACTGACTGCCCCGAGTACAATGTAAAAAAGGTCAAAGAAAAGTTAATGATTTATTTATTTATTTGAGTTTAACGTCATTTTCGACAGCCAGGGTAACCTCATGTCGGACAGTTTTACGGGTGGAAGTAGCCGGGGTACCCGGAGAGAATCACCGAACAAAGACGAGCAACTGTCAAACTTCCCAACGTACTAACTGCACACAAGAAGTGTTAGCATTGGTTGAAGACATGTGCACCATCGACTTGCCAGTATGCTTCAGTACACAGCCCCACCGTGCCCCAACGTGGGCAATCGAAATTATGTGCCTTGCCCAAGGAAACAATCGCAGCTACCCGTGACGGGGATCGAATCGTGGACCTTTTCGTTTTGAAGTCCAATCCCATAACTACTGAGCCACCGTGCTCCCAACTTAATAATTATAATTTGGCGTACTGGTCGGTGTGTCCAAAGTATATTAAACCACAGTATAAAGATAGTTCAACCAGTGGTCTTACATTTTGTTGGCAGTTTCAGGTGTCCAATGGATCAAATCGTAAACCACAATGAATTCTTTTTCGGATAATTTTGGAATTACTTTTATGTTTTGTGTATTCCAAAGGTTTATTCCCCGAACGCCTACTGGACGAAAACAACACCTAATCACGTTGCTGGATTAAGAGGCTCCTTGAGGTGAATTATGTTATGAATATAAGGAATTATGGCTTATTCCCCGAACGCTGAGTGGGCAGTTCAATTCAATATACAAAATAACCAGGCCTGACATTCTTAAAAATGCAGGAGGGCTAAACATCGGTCTCCTCACATGGCCTAGGGGAGCCATTAGCCCTCCTAAAACTTACAAAAGCTAAAAGTGGCAAAATGAAGTTGTACTATTAATGAATTTTGCCTAGTGGGTTTGTACATACATTGTATTTGGTGTTGCTAACCATGTAGTCTCTGTGAGACGGCTACATTGCCCCTCCCACACCTCCGGGCCTTGGTAATGATTTATTTATTTGAGTTTAACGTCATTTTCGACAGCCAGGGTGTGGGAGGGGCAGTGTGGCCATATTGAAGAGACCACTAACATAGCAGAGATCTGAAAACTTGTGGGTTTTGGGAATAGGCTGTTGTGGTAATCATTATTTACTAAGGCTAGGAGGGCTATTTTACGCCGTCAAATTTTTTAAGGCGAGCAGTAGGCGAGCGAATAAATCGCTCTTCTGAAAACACAAGGCCAGGATAACACTAGCTAATTAGATATATTTTATTGAAAATAATTGAAACAAATTAAATTAAACATGAGGATCACATCGTTAGCAATTGTATACATGAATAATGCTTTATAATATCGGCAAAATCAAATATTATACATTTCTCTAGCATAAGATGAACAATGAATGAATGAAACGAATGGAGAAATGAATGAATAAATGAATAAAGAAGCTGCTAGGTCTTGGGGGTTCTCTGTAGTGGCAAAGGCGATTATCCTGCCGATATGGTTGCTTTCGTCAAAGAGCAAAAATCTCTCTTCAGTTGCTTTTCTGTCCATCTAACCTCAAGTGTTATGTCAGTGTGAATCTTTGGAAGTGATTGCGTTCGTTTTCGGCGAGATCGGTACAATGATGATTTAGCTGAGTTAAATGTTGGTAGACTCTCGACGACTTCTCTGCTGGAATCATCCCATTCATTGTCCCAAAGCTTGTTGAGTTCCTCTGCGAAGATGGTGGTCATTGGTCTGACCTCCTCTCTGCATCGCATGATAACCCGGTTCATTATTTGTTTGCCCACCTTTTCTGTTCGTAATAAACTTAACATTCACCTGTGCATTTGCCATTACTGAATAAGTAAGTAAGTGGAATGCGATGATGAATGAAAAGTTTCTGCGCGCCAACGCCGCACAGGGACGATGTGGGGTTGAAATTCCTTGCGACCCTAATAACTTTATTTGTTTTATAGCTTTATTTGCTTATAAATCCACGAGAGTCGGGAGCGAGAGCCAATAATCTTATTAAGTGTGAGTGTGCGACTGGCAGTAGGATAGTGGGTTGAGATCCCCGAGAACCTCGAACTGGCAAATGGCTAGGAATTTGCATAATTACAAGAGTTCTGCTCCGTGTTTGCTAAGAGGAGTGGGCAAATGTATGGTAATACTGAAACCGCAGTTTGATGGTTATTTTATAAAAAAAGAAAAAGAAACCCAAACAGTCGCTGGTTTGGGAGCAGCCCAAGCATATTTTGTTTTGGGTTTGTTATATAGGTCTTATTAAACGCATTTCAATCGCGCTTCAGCAGAGTTGCGAGGCAGTCCTCACAGACTCTATCCTAAATTTCTTAATGAGTAGCGAGGCAATCCTCACTGACTCCACGAAATTTAGTTATATTGTATAATTTTTTATTTTTTTTTTATTTTCTGGAAACTTTTTTTTTCTGTTAAGGAGTCGGTGTTCGTTCAGCTCAACCATTAATTCCCTATCTTGAAGTCTGTTGAGGGTTTTGTTTTGTAGGTCTTTTAATCGTATATCAATAGTTTCTATTTTGCTAGCTCGTGAAGTTCCTTTATCAGTGTCCATTTGGGTTTGCATAGTGCCACACGCAAGGCATAATTTTGATCCTCTGTAGCTTCTGAATGTTGGTTTTGCTCAGGTCACTTGTTATTATGGCACCGTATTCTAGTACCGGACGTATAAATGTTTTGTAGAGCTTGAGAAGCACATCTTTGTTTTGCTCCCCAATTTCTACCTCTGATCATCTTCAGAAAATTGATACGTTTAGTAGCTCTAACCGTAATGGATTTTACGTGAGTGTTTAGACTGAGATGCTATCTAGGATAAATCCCCAAAAATTGGCCTCTTTGCTTGCTTCTAATTTGTGATCGTATAACTGGAGGTCGATACTGGGGAAAGTTTTTTTCCTTTGCTTCTTGAAGAACGTAACTTTTTGAATTTGGGCGGCATTGAGTTTGATGCGCCACAGGGCGCACCAGCTCTCAAGATCGCGAATGGTATCCTGTAGACGATTTTTAATTATGTTTCGGGACTTGCTGGCCGTCCAAACACCTTTGTCTTCTGAGAACTGCGATAGTTCAACACAGCAGTGTTTCCCTACTTTTTCTATGTCATTCACATATATTATGAAAACAACCGTCTTAGAACCGACCCTTGTGGTGTTCCCGCTTCGAGTATTACTTCCTCTGACACCTCGCGATTAACTCTCACCTTGATTTTCGGTCAGTTAGAAATGATGGTATGATCCTCAGAATTTTAGTAGGTAATCCCATTTTCGCTAGTTTATATCCCACGCCAGTGTGCTATACCGAGTCGAACGCTTTTTCTACATCCAAGAAAAGCACTGTTCCGATTTCGTTTTGACTAAATGCTGTTTTCATATATATTCATATAATACGTGTTCGATTCCCTCTTTCTGACTCCTATACGCTCTTTGCCATTTGTTGAAAAAGTTGATTGATTCGAGATAGCTGCGAAGTCTTGTAGTGAGAATCCGCTAAAATATTTTTTCCAACACAGCTAAGCAAGCTGATTTGGCGGTAGTTAGAAGGGTTGGTAAGGTCTTTGTAGGGTTTATGTATCATTACTCCTGTGGCCACTTTCCAGCATTTTGGGAAGTACCCACAGGAGAGACAACAGTTTAGGAGTTTGGTAAGTCTACAATAGAAGATGTTGGGGCACTGTTTCTTTATTTTGTAAGAGACTTCACATCTTCTCCTGGGGACGAAGATGACTTGCATTTTCTGATTATACCCATGACCTCTTCTGCGCTTATTGGTTCGGTTAATTCCTGGTCGTCCCCGTCTTCATGCCTTTCGTCGAAGTTCGGTTCATTGAAAATTGAGTTGTTATCTTGGACAAATTTATTTACTTTTACCTTAAAATCGTTGTCATATATGTTACCTTCTTGTGGACGATGCGTTTTCTTTAGAAGTTCGACAAAAGCGCTGGCCTTTGCCTTGTCGTCCATGGCCATAGTTCCGTCGCTAGTCTTCAGCGCATTATTATTGGCACTTTTGCTCTTTTGGCTAGTAAGAGTTTCAAATATATCCCAGAACCTCTTATGTTCCCTCTGCCCATTTAGGTTTTCTGTTGCTTTTTCCCATCTCACGCGATTGTCGTTAGCTATGGCCTTTTTTTACTTCTCCATGTAGGCGATTATACGCGGTTTTCAGTTCTGCTCTTTTCATTTGATAATTCTCTGATTGGTAGGCCCGGAAGGCTTTTCTTTTTTGTTTGATTATTTGAAGAGTCGTTTAGGTTATTCTGTTTATCCGCGTCTTTACAGCTTGCTTGGGACACATTTCATCTAGTGTGCTGTTGATAACCCCGTTAAGATGGGTGCACGCTTTTTCTAGTTCATGAGCATTTAAGGGGTCATTTACCTTTATTTTTACTTCGACAATGTTTCTGAAGAGCTGCCAGTCAATTCCCGGGAGGATACTTTGCGGGACCAGTATTACATTTCAAAGTGGCGTGAACCGGCAGGTGATCACTGCCTAGCTCATCATCCCCTACAAACATGTCTTGCATTTGGCTGGTTAGTGATTTGCTGGTGATAATCAAGTCTAGGATATCTGATTGATGGGGTGGGTTGTTGCTTATGTATGTTACGTCTTGATCGTTATTCACCACGAATAGATCGAGTTCTTCAAAGATGTTGAAAAGGGCGTCACCATTAGGCTCAGTCTTATGACAACCGAATACCTGGTGTTTGGAATTGAAATCACCCAAGAATATGCAGTGCTTATACCTTTTGGTAAAGAATTCAAATACTTTACTGTCTACTGTTGCTTGCGGTTTGTTATAATATGATATGATGGCCACGTGGTTGTGGCCAAGTTCAATTTCAGCTGCAATCACTTCAGCATTGAGGTGGTCGCATGGTATTGTTTTGTATTTAATCTCCTGCCTTATTAGCAGATCGACACTGCGACCTTTTCGGATGGGGCGATCTCTTCTAATAATATCAAAACCACATAACGGGAATTTTTTGTTTGGTTTAAGCCATGTTTCGCTAATTCCAATTACGTCCATATTTTTGAAATAATGTGACATTTGCAAGTTTTTCTGATTAACGCTTCGAGCGTTCCACTGGACTATTTTTAGTGTATCCATGAATGGTTTAGGAATAACTGTACTAAGTTTAATTAAGTTTAATTACTATTTGTAATATTGTTACATAATAATATTTTGTTGACGGCCGGTTCTAATAGCGTGTGAGATATTTGAGTTTTATATAACTTAGAGGCTGTTTTACTAATCTCTTTGCAAACGTCCGAAAGACTGGTGTCCATCTGTTTCTTCACTATGCTGAATATAGAGCCAGCCATTGGAGTACACATGGAATAAGGGGAGATTGAGTTCTCGATATTACTTACATTTAGAGCTTTAAGCTGGGTGTTTGTTTTAACTTTTTTGAAGTGGCTACACCCTCGGTAGTTGGTGGGGTGTTGACCACCGCAATTGGGGCATTTCAAAGTTGTAGCACTACATGCCTTCGCGATGTGTTTGTCACCGCATTTCATACATCGTTGCTCCCCGTTGCATTTGTGACACGTGCCCAAATTTCTGACACTTGTGACACTGAACGGGTTGCGGAAGAACACGATATTCCTCGGTTTCGTATTTTTTACCGTTGATAATTACCCCTTTGCTTATAAGATTTAATTTCGTTGGTCTATTAGGGCATTTTCTTTTATCTTGCAAGTATGGTTGTCCGTGGCTTTGGAGATTAGTCTCTCCCACGAGCATCCTGGAAGGGCTTTATCAATCGAGTTTGTTTTCCGTTTTGGGGTGGACGCGTGTGATTACGACACAGGGGTTTGGTTGCGGATGACCATGTGTCTTGTTGGTTTTATTGGTCACCTTAGGGGGCGTTTTGGCTTTTACTTTGTCGGAGAACGTGACGCTATCGGTTGGGTTAGCTGTCGCTGTTGCATTCACTATTTCCGGTGATGTAGGCTCTGTTGCGTTAACAGAGCCCCCATTTCTTGGTGCGACCACCGAGTCCTTTTCAGTAGCGGTGCTCAGTGAATTTTGCTTGCTAGTTTTTGTCTTCTTGACATGCCGATCAGTAGTCGTACAGAAAACATTTTCGTCTTCGACGTCCACGGTTTCATCATTTTCACGGAACTCATTGGAGAGTTTCCTTTTCGACCGATTTTGGTTTGGTGATTTTATCTATCGTTGCGATTTAGGGATTTTAGCTGAATTTTTATCTAATTGACTTTCAACCGCCTCAGCGGGGAAGCTGCGGCCGTGTTGGTGGCTTCTTCTACTATGGAACGCAGCCAGTTATCCTGGCTGGGGGTAATTAGATCTGAATCTATTTCAGATATCCCCGCCAGTGAGCCGGCGGACGCAGGTCTTCTCATTTCTGTAGCGGCGTCCATATATGGTGAATCAGGAGCAGGAGGAGCATGGTCCTCCTTACCTGGTTTGGGTCTCAGAATTGCCTTAATTTAGCCTCTTCTTTATCTGCCTGCCTCTTCTGCGGCATGAATGAATGAAAGGTTTTAGCGCGACGAAGGCCTTATTTTATTTCACTTGGATCACACAGGCCTAGCTTTCCTATTGCCTCAAATGGGGTCTGAAGGTGTATGCACGCGGTTAGAATTGCCGGCAGTTTGCGTTGGAGTGATAGATTGTCAAAAATCAATCCCTCAACGCCACTAAGACTATTAGAAAGTGGGCTCTATTCGGTTCCAGCTTGGCGATGGTAGAGGTTTGAGTCCCACCATGGTGGCGAGCCAGAAAATAATGTTGTGCGATGGCAAATTCAAGGGAAGAAGCGGTTACAAAAAGGAGTGGAGAAAGCTCCAACAGTTTCGTTTGAAAAACCGGGAATCATCCATCAAGCCTTCTGGGAAATAGGATGCCGTATGTGATTATGGGGTATCTGGTTATCCTTCGGGAATTCCAAATGACCTCCCCCACCCCCACCCAAGAAACAAAGCCCTTAAAAGCTGTTTTCTGGCAAGATTGTTTCAATCCTTGCCTTGGTCTTATTAGGTTTTCTGCACAACTTGAGGAGATCGAGTTTCGGCTTTAGGCTTTGGACATTAAAGTGGCATATTTTAAACCATCTGATAAAACTCCATGAAATGAGGTATCCGAAAGCCCAGGGTTTTTTTTCTATGTCTCCCGAAAGGTATAACAGAAGCAGTTCAGCATATCTGGAAAGAATAGTTATTGGGAGTTGATTATCTGGGACGCTGTTATTTGTACATAGACTTAAAATTGGGTTGGCACTGCTAATATCAAAAATAGTGTTGAATAGTTCGCCATGTAACAGAGATCTCAAGTGTACCAACGGTGGCAACATCCAAAAAGTGTCCAAACTGAATGTACGGTGCACCATAGGCAGCCCCCACGAAAAATGAAAAATTACAAATATTAGACTAAATCCTATATAGTGTAGCGTTTGGTTACTCGGGGAACGATTACTGGCAGTAGACAATTTTATACATTTCAACCAAGTTGAAGTAGCTGATGTACTCCCAGGCTCAGATAAATTCTCGTATGGGATACAAGAATTTGGCATATTAGCACGAGTCAATGTAGTAGGGGATATGATGAGAAGAAACATCATTATTGTTATGCCTCTAATTTTATATTGTAACAACAGGCTAGTCAGCAGTACACATTGTATATCAAGCTGAGAACTGTGCCGTTTACTCCTGTGCGCTCGTGTTATGAAAAGGCCCACACGTAGCCTATAGTTTTGGAGATCCATCATAAAAATGACAGTAATTTATAATAACAGCAGATCTGGGCCCATTTTTGCAGGTCGGTGGGACGAGTGACACACAGCGCGCGAGAACAGGTAGTTTTACTGAACTAAGACACGAGAAAACAGATGGCTCAGAGACTGGGAAAGAAGACATAATGATAATGAAGAAAAAGATGAATAGTTTAGAGTAGACAAGTTACCTGAGTACTGTAAATAGAAAGTAACTAAATAAGTGCAAACAAGAAGAGAATGTGTCAGCATAATTTCTGATAAAGTTAAATGCAAGGGTTTATAATAGTCGAACCCAGCAACTGATCCAATATTGTTATATAAATACACTATCATACGTAGTAGAATTGGTGGCTACAAGAAGAGAGAATCGGTCAATAGAATAAGATATAAACCCTTCACCCAACGCAATGGAAACAACCAGCCAGTGCTATATTCAAAAATCAACATCCAACCTTTGTTGAGTTTTCGACGAGCTCGCTCCAACCAGCGGCCACGAGCCATGTCTCCGAGCCAAGAGAGACAAAAAAGAAAAATTGTTTTCATGAATTTAGATCTCAAGTGTCGTCCCCCACCCGCGCTGGGTAAAGGGTCAAGGACAAAACAAAATAGTTTCCTATACAACGCCTTCCGTTAGTCTAACTATGGTGATTGGAGAGGAAAAAGACGGAAAGTTTCAAAGTGTGAATAAGTCACACAATCATGCATGATTATTGCCACAAGAGATTAACTATTTCACTAACCTTTAGGATGCCCTGTACCTGTCTAATTTAAACTGTGATTGGATGTGAAGGTACAATTTAGACAATACAGCAGAGGGATACAATTGATAGGGAAATGGCCTTAGCATCAAGCTAGAATCTGTGATTCTGATGAAGAAAATTTATAATACATGTAGCCGAGAGAATAGCGCGCGTTATAAATAAACATTTGATATATATAACACAAAACTACACTCGCGCGCACTCTTACACCTCCCCCATCTGTATACACAACCTCCTATAAAGCGTTTCACATATATACACACGCCCGACACACAACCATAAAAACATGCAATTTTACACGTACTATGGACACAAATTCGACCACCCTCACACACACCCTCACCTACACAAGCTCAAGGAGGACCTACAATATATATGCTCATTCTGTCATTGATAAATGTTAAACGTTTTACGATGTAGGTTCTGAAGAAACAGCTGACAGTGACACAGCTATTAGTGACAGAAGGAGTTTGTCGTGTGTTAATTATTGCCCTGGACACAAGTGCACCAACCTCTCGAAGAACAAGTCAAACTGGCTGTCACCACCCCCACGGCCCTCCATCCTGACACCACTCAACAGTGGTTGCTGTAAGCTACCCAGATGGATGACCGGGGGGGGGGGTATAGTTACTCTGCAATTGATAATCACATAGTATATTATGATGTAAGTTCTGGAGAGAGTGCTGACGGTGATGGGGGGGGGGGGGGGGTATAGTTATTCTGCAATTGATACTCACATAGTGTATTATGATGTAAGTTCTGGAGAGAGTTTTGACGGTGATAGAACTATTGATGACAAAAGAAGTTTGACGTGTTGCAAATGTTTGCCTAGATACAAATGCAACACTCACTTGAGGAGCAAGTCTAGCTGACTGTTGCCACGGCCACTGCCCTCCAACCGGGCTACACACAACAATGGGTGCTTTGTTAAATTTGAACTACCAAACAGAAGAATTTTCTTTAGAATATTTGGAAGGTGCCAATAATGTTTTTGATTGTCGCCCGGATGCCGAAACTTGAAGAATTTTGTCTGAGTGAGCGAGCGAGCGAGCGAGTGTAAATTCTGTTAGTATTTCATTGAATGGTTGCAGAACTTTACATCCCGATATTCTTTTCGTTTTCCAATTCCAATAATACAGAATATGTCCGTTCTGATCATATCAAAGTTATAACGGTTCAACATTCTGGTATATTCATATTTTCCAATCCAAATGTTATGGTGGTTGATCGGTAATGGATCAGTTATAATCAAACGATTGACCAGTAACAAATTCACCGAGTATTTTAGCATTGAAGAACATAATGCTGATATCCATTGACTAATATGATGTGCTGAATCATTAAGGTTACAGTGGTAGAATACATGCGTACTATCGACGTGCAGCACGCCTTAGTACACAGCGTCATCGTGCTCCCATGCAGGCAATCGGGCCTACATGGGGACACGATGACGCTGTGTACTACGGCGTGCTGCACGTCGACGGTGCGCATGTCCTCAACCAATCTAACTCTGGTAGGGACGGATTAAAAAGGTAAGTTAGAGGAAAAGCTAACTGTTGGGCGCGTGCCTTAATGATTCTGTTATTAATTGGTCCGCTAGCTTTCTGGGGGCCTAAGTTACTAATAACTGACATTACTTCGTCTTCGAAGATTACTATGGATTTCAGGCTCATTTCACAACGAGGGATGGGTGGTAGTTCCTTGTCATCGACTAAGCTAGCTTGATGAACAAAATACGTTTTTAGTTAGTTTGCAATCGACATTTCATCGCTAATTATTTTCCCATTTTCTTCAAGTGCCCTGAAAAATTCATTCGAAACATTGTGCTCTTCAGAGAAAGATTTAAGTGTCCTCCACCACTGTTTACTGCCAAAGTTACGAGATGATACATAGGTTTCAGTTTTAAGATTGTATTCCGCTTTGGCTGTCCGTATGAGTGATATAGTTTCATTTCTGTCATGCCTGAATCTCGCCCAGGCTTCGGCCCTATTTGTCTGTCTTGCTATTCTGTGTTATCGATCAGGCGCTCTGATCATTTTACGGATCGTTGAATTCATCCAAGCTTTATCTTTTCTACGTATTTCAATGGTTTTATTTGGTATGCAGTTTTTAGCTGATTCAATGATATATGATGTAAGGCTCTCTGTGGTATCATTTAAATTTTCAGTAAAAAAGTCTCCCCACGTAGTTTGACCAAAGTTGGACACGATACTAAAATTAGATCAAGCAGACAGACTGCAGGAGTGTTCAGTTACTCGCGTGAGGTCTTTGGCAATTTGAGATAAGATGTTATCTTTTTCCAGTTGCTCAAATCTTTGAATGTGTGAGGTGGTGTACCCGTCCCGCCCCAGTTCAAATAATTCCTTTCCCAGTTAGGCAGTACTCCAGTAGATTACGTTGGTATGATAATACTTAACCTAAGAGACAAGCTCATCTTAACTGTCTGCACATTGATGTAGAAATACCAAAATTTCAACCTGAAATTATTCCACAAAGGCAACTGGGAATTTAACAAATTCAATTTAGTTTGACAGAGCAATAAGCTCTGTCAAACAAGATTGAATTGGTTGAATTTATAGTTGCATTAAAGATAAAATTAGCTGATTTAAATTTCCGTTCCGCGAACCGAGGATTCGAAATTTGACACAGATCACGTGCTAGAACCAACCATACAGAAATTCCAACAGCTCATGGTCTCCAGCATTATTAAAGGAGAGTGGTATCTTGGCATTTCAATGATCTCTGGATTGTCACTCTCACCGGTGGTAACTTGTTTGGTGATGCGTGGGTAGTACCTGCCCTCAACAGTATCCATTGCAGTTGCCAACACCACAGTAAAAGCCGTGGTATTTTTCCATGGCTTCTAACACGGTATTGCCGATTCCACATGGTTGATAGGGCAAAGCAAGTCTAAACGGGAGGAGGCCCCCTCCCCCACTTTCAAGTTTAGATATATGTATATATGTCTTCTCTCTGTGTAGTAAGCACACGTGTTTTAATTAGATAATTAGCCTTAGGCAATTCACAGTGGGATACTTCTCTGGCATATTACTGGTCAGCATAAAATGTTTCCATGCTATCTAAAGTCAATTAATATCGAAGTGACCGACACTTTCAATCGTCACGGCTATCAAGTATATTATTTCTCGGGATACGCTTGATAGCCTATGCATTGGCGCGAGGTGATTTTATCTTCGGAAATGTCGCATGCCATGTTTCGGCATGGTGAGGTATTATTATCTGACCATCCCAAGACCAGATATAAAGTATGGGGAACAAGCTAGTTCAGAGAGTCTTGTGTTCCGACCGTTTAGGAGAGAGTCTTGGGTTCCGACCGTTTAGGAGAGAGTCTTGGGTTCCGACCGTTTAGGAGAGAGACGAGGGTTCGGCTGAATAAGAGAAGCCATATAGGGACTCGTACCTGTGGAAATGCCGGGTAATCCACGAAGCTCCGCTGTACGCCGCTGTTGTTCGATTAGGTGGACGTAGGAGACCCACAAGCCCGAATTTAGAGAATGGATTACGAACACAACTAAAGGCTATGTTTAGATGTCATTAGCGAGGATCGACTCGCACCTGTCGTAAAGTGTAGGCTATTGTGTTGTAGTGGTAACCCTTAGGAAAACAGAGGTTGTTGGCGCAGTAGTCTGTTTCTGTGTGAGAGTGCTGTGAATATCGACTCAAGGTCGACCGTGACAATTCGCACAAGCTCGAAAGCGCATTTTGAAGTTGTGAGTTCTGCATGAACTGTGTGTATTTCAAAGGACAGGAACATTCAAGGAGAGTTTTATCAAAGGACACATGCATAAGGTATGTGACGTAGACTTGCTAAACTAGTCGACAGAGTGGATAAACCGAATCCAAATCAGAACTATGTTGCCACAAGGTAATTAACAGTGCTAGTCGGGATCCCACGGCAGTCAGAGCTGCAGACGGACACAGACGCAAAAGATTAAGACTCGGCGTTTTGGGCTCCTGTTGCGAGCCCGCGACAGTGACATTTGGAATGTATCATAGCGCCAGTACAGGGCTGTAGATCGACTGAATTGATAAAAAAAACTGCTTAACTCCTGTGATCAGTCTTTGATTTGTGTTGATCAAATTGTTAAATGTGTTGAATATGGAATGAATTTAATTTAAATGTAAATAAAAGAATCGTTGTTACTTTAATCATTGTTTTTTCCGCAGTCTGAAGTGATTAGAAATCACACCTAACAAAGAACGAACCTATATTTCGAGTTCACTCGGCAGGGAAGAAAATCAGAGTACGGTCCCAACTCAGCTCTGTGAGCCGAGTTCGGGCGTGCCCGTATTCCGATCCTCCTTGTTGGCTCGTCCCCCAATATTTTTAATGGTGAGGCTAAACAACCCCATGTCACCCCTTCCATGTGGATAGAGGTGTTCTGACAGAAACTGGCGAGGCATACCAGGATTTCTTTTGAAGGTAAAAACGGATGCTCGGAAAATGATTTCGTGAGAAAGATTATTTTAAAATTATATGGCTGCGGACGATCATCTGCTGCTCTTCAAGGTTTAATATCAGCAGTACAATCGTACCCCTAAGAATAGCCCGCGAGAACCGCTTTAAGTTTCAGAATATTCGTTGCGTTAATTACAGCAAATTATACGGGGAAATTCAGAATTAATTGCCAACGGTTTATGTGTTTTTAGCTCATCTTGACGAAGTCAAGATGAGCTAATCTCATCGCTCTCCGTCCGTCGTCCGTTTGTTGTCCGTCCGTCCGTCAACACCATGTTTTAGTCTTCTCCAAAACCACTGGGCCAATTCAAGTGAAAGTTTATGTGAGTGATGGTCCTGAAGGGGCATTGCATATTTGTTCAACTCCCATAGGGAGGGAGTGGGGGCAAATGCTCCAAAATATTTTTAAAATCTTCTTCTCATGAACCAGTGTAATATTTGTTATGGAGCTTCCTTTTGAGGTGTAGAATCAAATTTGTGAAGGAAGTTCGTAAAGCAATATTTAGCTTTGTCATGGGAAGGGTAAGATTTTTTGGCCTCGTCCAAAATTTCTATTTTCTGAACCGATGGTCCGGTTTGAACCAAATTTGGTATGTGTATGTGGCATTATTGGGTCATAAGTACTTGACTCATGCCAAAAAAAAAAAAAAAAAAAATCTTGCATTCCCATGGGAACCCTGGAAGCTAAAAATAGAAATATTTTCAAACGCCCATATTTCTCAAACCACGCGGAACAGAGAGCAGTTATTTGGAATGAAGCATCCTTAGGACCAGTAGAATTGAATGGTTAAAAAACTGCCATCGGTTATGTTAGGGTGTTCTGTAATGGGCATCGAAAAAATGCTGAGTCAGCATATTTGCAAAAATTTTTAAAAATCTTTTCCACAGAACCAATCATCAGAATCTTTTGATATTCAGTACACAGCATTCATGGGGGGGGGGGGGGGGGATTGTGGGTGGGTGGGTGGGTGGGGGGGGGGGGGTCAGATACAAGTTTGTTAAAATAAAGCCCACTGGCGCATATTTGGGATCAATACAGGAGCCCGAATTTTTAACTAAGTGTAATATGGGGAATATTCTTTAAAAATCTTCTTCTCCTGAACCACCAGTCAGAATCTTTTAATGTTTGGTATACATCATTGTTGTGTTCAATATGGGGGATAATTTTAAAAAATATTCTTCTTCAGATCCACCAGTCCGGATGCTTTCATATTTGGTATGCAATATCTGTAGGGGGATCAGATTCAAGTTTGTTCATAACGGATCCCTTGGTATATATTTGAGCACGCTATGGTAGCTCAAATTTTAACTTAGTGCGATAGGAGGAAATTTCTTTAAAATCTTCTTCAGATCCACCAGTCGGAATGCTTTCATATTTGGTATACAACATCTCTAAAGGGGGGAGGGGGGGGGGGGGGGCAAATTCAAGTTCGTTCAATTCGAGTACCTGGGTTAATATGTAGGCTCCATATGCGAACCTGAAATTTAACACAATATGTACAATATGAGGGAATTTCTTCAAAAATCTTCTTCAGGTCCACTAGTCAGAATGCTTTCATATTTGGAATACAATATCTCGGGGGGGGGGGGGGGGAATGATTCAAGTTTGTTCAATTCGGATCCGTTGGTTAATATTTGGGCTCGCTAATGTAGCTCAAATTTTAACTTAGTGCAATATAAAAACTTTCTTTAAAAATTCTCTTATTCAGATCCAACAGTGCGATTGCTTTCATATTTAGTACACAACATCTCTTGGGAAGTCAAATTCAACTTTGTTCAAATCGAGAGCCTGGGTTAATACTTGGGCTCCCTAAGGGAGTCGGAATTGGCCAGGTTGCTGAAGAATTAAACATTTTGTATTCAGTACCCTCTAGTGGTGTGTAACTAAGATTAATCCACATAGGTTGTATCAAGGGGCTTCATAGGGGAGCTCTACATTTTTTACATTATGATCAACTGAAGAAAAGGCATGATTCCCGGATTATTTTTGTCACTCCTGAGGGACTCAGGGATTGACAATGTATCCTATGGAGATGGATTGCTTAATATAGACTCATTCTTGGACTCTGTTTATATTGTGTTCTGTTCAAGATGAGCGCTTCAGGCCCCGTGGGGCCTCTTGTTTTTCAAATTGTTCTAAAAGATTTCAACAAAACCATATCATGTGACCCCTCAAGCTCATCAAGCTCATTTCATATGATAATGTTGTGTTGAAATTTTTCTTTCTTTCTTCATTCTATCTCATAAGTGTTGAAAAAAAAAAATAAATGGATAGTGTTACCCCACTCGCCCAACTTGTATCTTTGGGTAAAGAACTGGGTCTTGGGGGAGCCGAACTACACAAATTTGTTAAGGAGGAACAAAAGAGGGAACAAATGGAGTTGGCCTCACGAGGAGAAGGTAAGGAGAGAGAGGTCCAACTTGAAAGAGAACGCGAGAAAGAGGCAAGGGAGGCTAGTGAGAGAGAGGTCCAACGTGAAAGAGAGCTCGAGAAAGAGGCAATGAAGGCAAGATAGAGAGAGAGAGAGATAGAGAGAGAGAGAGAGAGAGGGGGGGGAGAGAGAGAGCGAGAGAGAGAGAGAGAGGTCCAGTTAGATAGAGAGGCGAAAGAAAGCGATATACAATTAGCATGGGAAACGAAAGAAAGAGAGACCAGGTTAGAAAGGGAAGCGCGTGACAGGGAAATAGAAATTGAGCGACAGAGGCATGAGCGAGAGTTGGAATTACTGAGAGCGCGAGCAGATGCAGAGACAGAAAGTCGGCGCTCAGTGAATGGGAGTGTCGGGGAGGCAATGTGTGTACCCCGACCCTACCTTTAATGAGCTCACAGACGATTTGGATTCATACTTGGAGAGATTTGAGCGTTTCGCCTCCAGTCAAAGTTGGCCAGAAGTCACATGGGCTATGTGCTTGAACCCTTTTCTGTTGCGTAAAGCCCTCGAGGCTTATTCCAGTCGGCCGCCTGCCCTTCTTGGGGATTACAGTGAACTGAAGAATGCCATCCTTCGTAGATACCACCTCACTGAGTAGGGATGCTGGACAAAGTTCCGAGAAAGTAAGCAGGAGAAGAGAGAAACCGTACCTCAGTTTGTTGCCCGTGCTAAGCGGTACTTGGACCGCTCGAAGATCTCGCAGAAGTGAATGGCGCATACGAGGCCCTGCGAGATCTGTTACTCTGGGAGCAGTTTATGACAGCCTGCTCCACGGAGCTAGGTCTTTTCATAAATGAAAGGCGACCCCCAAATTTCGATGAAATGGCGACTCTGGCGGAGCGCTACATTGAGGTCCATTGTGGGAGCGTGAGTTTACCCAAAACGGCTAGGGGTGGGGCAAGCGGGTTAGTCACGGCACCCGCAAAGCAGATCCACCCCAACCTACCCAAAGCGGAAGGTAGCTAGAATGGAGGCGCTCCCAAAGAGACAACATGTTTTATATGCGACAAACGATGGCACCTGGTCAGAGATTGTTGGTGAAGGCCCGTCACGGGAAGACAAAGCAGGGGTCGACCGAAAGTTGGAGGGAGGGACTCGCCCCTGGTTGGTAATGGAAGAGAGGGTAATGCAATACAGCCTGTAGAAAAAAGGCAGACAGCGGTATTCTGCCAAAGATTTGGGCCGGGGGGGGGGGTGGAGTTCACTGCGCCAAGCTCTCGAAGCTGGGCAACTCAGGCTACAAAGAGGGGAGGTATTGCCTATTATTAGTGAGCTCTGTGAGGGATACCGCTCCCTTGGTAAAAAGGAAGAGATGCCGGTGTACCCAGCGTATGTGGGTGACCGAGCATTTCGTATTCTACTTGACAATGGATAAGTTGGGGACGTGACAATTGTTACTTTTTCATAGTTCCTTATTCGGCAATCGTTATCAGCCGATAAAATCGGTTGATAACGAATATTGAATCACGAACTGGGAATAAGTAACGGTTGTCACGTCCGTGGGTAACTTTGTATGAATAACTTTCTGAAATGATTAGGTATGTGTACATAAGAAAAGGTGGGCAATTCTGTGCTATGGTCGGGCAAACATGGATCACCTGAAGATATTTGAGGACTTTTTAAGAGAACCAGGCATTAGTATTAACAAATATATTTTTTTTCGACGTTTGAACTTGCGCTGCACACCTACGGATGAAGCTTGTTTCTACCTGATTAATTTCACACTTCCAACTCGAAACTCCACCACTTCAGCATTGCAGTTTCGAAACATTAGCCTCGGTAATGGTATACCAGCAGGAACCTTATCTCGTCTTCATTGGTTCCACACCAAGCCGAAAAAGACGGTGAATACAGATGTATGTTATACCGCTCCCTTGGTAAAAAGGAAGAGATGCCGGTGTACCCAGCGTATGTGGGTGACCGAGCATTTCGTATTCTACTTGACAATGGATAAGTTGGGGACGTGACAATTGTTACTTTTTCATAGTTCCTTCTTCGGCAATCGTTATCAGCCGATAAAATCGGTTGATAACGAATATTGAATCACGAACTGGGAATAAGTAACGGTTGTCACGTCCGTGGGTAACTTTGTATGAATAACTTTCTGAAATGATTAGGTATGTGTACATAAGAAAAGGTGGGCAATTCTGTGCTCTGGTCGGGCAAACATGGATCACCTGAAGATATTTGAGGACTTTTTAAGAGAACCAGGCATTAGTATTAACAAATATATTTTTTTTCGACGTTTAAACTTGCGCTGCACACCTACGGATGAAGCTTGTTTCTACCTGATTAATTTCACACTTCCAACTCGAAACTCCACCACTTCAGCATTGCAGTTTCGAAACATTAGCCTCGGTAATGGTATACCAGCAGGAACCTTATCTCGTCTTCATTGGTTCCACACCAAGCCGAAAAAGACGGTGAATACAGATGTATGTTATAGGAATGCAGTTAGTTGGAATGCCCAAAGCCTCGTGCATATCTAACGAAAGTAACAATGTGGATATGTTTAACTAATGTCGCGACTTGTCAACAGTATGACGCCTGCAACGATTCGCTTGTCTTGGAACGTTCGGATACTCGCTTTAAACCTTTACCCAGCGTAACGGTCAAAACCGGCCAGTGCTATTCGCAAAAAACGCCAATTAATTTTCATTATTTTTTACATTTTCTGTCTCAAAAACATAGGTTATGACTCCTCGTTGGAACGAGCTCGTTCCATTACGGGGTCATAATTTATGTTTGTGAGACAAACATTGAAAAAAGTTAGTTATTCAAGAATATTTTGTATGTGTCGTCTGCTTTTCATGTCAGGTAAAGGGTTAAGGCACAACTGGGTATACAGACTTGTGAGATGTCTTTCCACTGTCCCCAAAAAGTGCACTTACGTAAAGCCCCGATAACCAGTACCGGATAAAAAGACAACAGCCAATGAAAAAACAAGAGTCAAAGGAAAAACGTTCGTTCTCGTGTCAGAGTCAGGGTGTGATAGCAGGGAAAGGAGAAATAAACCCTCACTCGAAAGATCTATGGTACATCTTGGTGCAGTCTTAAGATACCCTAGTGTAGACCGGGAGAACACTGGGGTGTACCAGCCTGCGGCACCTCGACACGAGAGAAGTCAAGTTTCCTCACATGTAGCGAGATGCCAAGATAGTTTCAGTGTTAGCAATACATATGTTTGCATGGTTTCATTGCAATGCAGGGATATGTCTTTTAATGTCGTTTTAGATAAATTTGTGCATTTTCGCCATCCATTGTGGAAAGGTTCAGGTGGAAGGGAAAGTGAAGCGCCTGTTTTTGTTGGCTTGATAAGTGTGGGATCATTTTTTTTAAAATACAAGGTCGTGTAACTTTAATAACTTGGATATTATGATTCGCTCACTTACTACATCTCTTTGGGAATCTGAGAAGTCAGTATTTTGAACAGCCAGTATGTGTTGTGACATGGACGCTGATCCGGATGAATTGTGATCTCGTTACCATGGATTCAAGTGATAAAAAACGAAAAAAAAAAACAGGCAAAAAAAAAAAAAAACGCGGAAACACAACCCATAGCAATTACACAGGTGCATCCAATCTTTACGGTCAAAACTGAAAATTGTTACATAATTTGTGATATGCAACAAATTGGTCAATTAGGTAAAATCAGAGCAATTTCGTGGGATAGTAAAAATACATCTCACAAGTTTTTTTACCCAGTTTTGCCTTAAAGCAGGAATCGAAAGTTCATCAAGAATAGCTGAAAAACATCTCTATTTATTGCGCTACGGATGTGAGCATTGCTTCTGTCTAAAGTTCGGGAACACTTGTGTGGCCTTTGTCACATATGATGTTCTTTCCCACCTAGATGTTTCCTATTTCGTTCCCTGAGTTCAAATGTGTTCTATGTGCCAGTAGGCACATAGAACACATTGGAACTCGGGGGACGATTTGGCAACTATTGTGACAGTGATTGGAACTGTTTTACTATCTAAATTTGGAACAGTTTCACTAGAAATTTTAAGGCCTCCGAGTGAATTCTTTCAACCGTGTCTTTATGTTCAATTCGGTTGTTATATGATAATTATACTTACCGTGTGCTTTATTTGGTTAGGGTGATAATTCTTCCAATTTCATCACATTTTGTCATGTGTAAACGTTCTGGATCTCCGGCAACCAAGACTTAGGTTTCTCCAACAGCCTGTATTGGAGGAAAGCGGAACTTAGGACGTTTCGTCGAAAAATAACACCAACTGCTTCTCACTCACAAACATTTGTCCCAACGAATATATATGCAACGAGCAATTCCATATCACGGGGAGTATAATGGGGAGGTGGGATGGGAGAATGAAGGACATGTGGTTAGGGGGCGACTCAAGGGAGAGGGTTAATATACTAACAGGAGAGATTGGGAAGAATGGGGCAAGGGATGTCATCAAGCAATTCGTCTCCGAGTGTTGGGAGGAGAGAAGAAACGCGGGAATAGGGAGGCAGTTGGTAGAACATGGGTAACCAAGGCCTTCTCATACGAGAACCGCGACAAATCAGCGGTCGGCCGAAGTGTTATTATATTATTATTATACACGAATTGGTGGCCACAATATAGGGAGGATATCTACTGTTTTAGAGTAGGTACTAAAATGATCTCTTGAGTGACTGCAAGAAAATAAAAGAAACTTGCATTTCCTGATACACATGAATGAAATAAATCTGCCGCCTTCTCAAGAATAGTCTATGTTCTTTTTTGGCATTAGTATGTTTTAACTTCTTGCATGATGCTGGCGGATATTCCTGCCAACGACAAGATGTCTCTTGCCACCAAAACATATGTGTTATTTAGTATTATTTAATCCGATTTCCTCCCTGATAATTGAATGAATTGTTTCATCAATTACTTCTCCAGTTAAATTTAGATGAATTGTTCATCAAATTATGTCATGGCTGCTGTTCAAAATACATCATTTGAAAATGTTTCTATTTTTAGTTCCTGGGAATCCTACAGGGATGCAGTGGAGTTGCATACCAAATATCAAAGCATTCTAAGCAGTTGTTTATGGGAAGAACATTTTTAAACAATTTTAGGCTTTTGGGGGATTACCCCACCCAAGGAAAACAGCAACCTTAAAAAAGAAACTGAAAAGATTATTCTCACCCAAGATAATGTTTACCAAGTTTGTTGAGATTTCGCCCAGTACTGCTGAAACAGAAGTCTTTAGTCAGTGGTTCACAAGAAAGAGAACCACTCAGCATTTTCCCATCGCCAACAGTGTTAAAATGGCCGCACCCATACGGTACCCAATGACACAACGGGTAACAATATTTCTCCTATTCCATTCAACTGGTCTTTAGAAATCGTCTCCCCAAATAACAATTATTTGGTCCATGTAGTTTTCGAAATGTGGGAGTTTGCT
Organism: Pictodentalium vernedei; assembly: GCA_031216915.1. Lineage (NCBI taxonomy): Eukaryota > Metazoa > Mollusca > Scaphopoda > Dentaliida > Dentaliidae > Pictodentalium > Pictodentalium vernedei. Next base: position 82,399,104 of record CM062288.1, on the reverse strand, counting down.
ATTTTTTTTTCTTTTTAGCCCCTAGAATCCGAAAGGGGTGTCGTGAATTTTCTTTGCGTGAATCATGCACATAGGACCTAACAATACTGAATAGAATATTCAGTAAAAAATAAAAAAGCTGTGGTGGGACCCAAATTGCGACCTCACATGGCGAGACCAAATATTGACCTAGAAACTTCCTTAGAACCAGTCCGAATCTTCAACACCAAATGAAGGCGGAATGTCTGGTGATTCTTGAAATATGAGTAGTATGTCTCGTATGTTTCAGGGAAAGGTTGGATGACCCCGGTGGATGACCCGGGAAGTGACGTCATGTCACGCGACGTAGTGGCGCCATGTTGTGTTGTCATGGTAACCCGCGTGAGCGGCCATCTTGTGACGTCATATCCATAGTGATACGTGGCGTGAGTGCGCATGCGCAGCGCGTGTTGTTAGGGTGATACGTGTTTCCGTCGTCCATTTTGTATACTGGAGGCAGCCATCTTGGTTTCTATGGTAGCACGTGATTGCTATGTTACGCAATTGTTCTGCAATAGGACGGGGTATGTTTTCAGGGTGTGTTCCTTTGTAGAAGAGTAAATCTAATTACCACAAACAACCCGACAATCTCTCCAAAGCACCAAAATCCACCCAAAAACACCGAAATTGACTGTATTTCCCCATTTTATCGGTTTAGCACGTAGTGCTATAGTACTAAGGGGTACAAGGGGTGCATTCGACTGAAGTGGAGTAATTTTCTGGTTCGGATTTTTCCAGAATCCTCATTTAATTACCCAAATAAACCCGTCAAGTTGTATTATTTCGAATTCTTTCAGAATCCCTTTTTTTGGATCCCATGACGTGTTTTTTCCCTATTAAGAGTAGCATGTAATACAGAGGGGGCGTGTTCGTTTGAAGTGGAGTAATGTTCCCATTTTTTTTTGGATCCCATGACGTTTTATTTCCTTATTAAGAGTAGCACGTAGTGCTATAGGACAAATTTACCCAGAAATCCTCTGCTTCTACTTGGAACTATATTTTTATAAATTCCTACGCTCTATCTTTAGTAACATCCTTAACTGACCCCCTAACTAATTGTTAGGGTCTATATTTAGCAATTTCTTTAAATGACCCCCCTAACTACATGATTTTAAATAATAAAATTAATGAGGATCAAGATGTTTTTACACTAACCAATCAGAGCGAAGTTAATCCACCAATCAGATTTCTGGATTCCCATTGTGTTTCTTTCCCATTGATTTCTATACTAATTTTCTAAATTTCCCAACTTTAACCTATAATCCTATAGGAAACAAACACAAACACCCATCGAGAATGAAAATATCGATGAAAAAACGTTGTGACGTCGTGACGTTTTCAAAAACGTCCGTCACGTCGAAATAAATTCCGGAGAAGAATAACGTCGCGTCATTCTGTTTCGATCCTTCGAACTGAACACATCGCTAGAGAGTTTTCTATAGCAATTTTGCCTTTGCAAAAAAATTTATGAAGATGTCTGAAGCTGCTACTGCCGTTACCAGAACTGATGTCTACGCCTGTGAAGAGTGTGGAAAGACCTTTACGGACCGTCGGAACCGGAATCGCCATGTACGCACCCAGCACGCCGCCGAAGAGAAGAAGACCCACGATTGTACCAACTGCAACAAGAGTTATGCTTCCAAGCAGAAGCTGGATCAACACCTGATGAAATGTTTGGAGATGTATACATGTATGGAATGCGGCCAGGAGTTTAACCAACTACTCCATTTTAATCGACACAGGAGCGTTGCCCACCGACCAGTTCCTGTACCATCTAAAAGGAAGACTGATGAACCGAAGAGAGGACCACCTAAACAACCACGGACCACGACGACCACCCATTATGATGTTGACCCAATGGAGTTTGAAAAGAATATGATGTCTGAAGAAGAGCCAGATGAGATATTGACCGTGTACGAAGATAACTGGAGTTCTATTAGAACTCGCCATATGATGAACAGAAGAGTCCAAGACCAATATAACTACCGGATCAACGATGTGAACCTGAAGATGATGACTGATGAATTGATGACTACCATATTTCTGCCACAACAGCTAAGATTTAAAATTAATCTGAGTTTTGGTTTTATCCTGCGACACAATGAAACGAATGAACTGAAGTATTACCATCCATCACAAAACAACGCCCGGGTACTTGATGTTCCACAACTTGTATGCTGCCAAGAAGACTTTGAAGAATTCCTTGATGATGTCATGGAAGAAGATATCCTGGAATGGGCCAAATTAAAACGACCCAACACCAAATGGCTTGTTGAGAGAGTTACCAACGTCACATTTTATGTGAACAAGCTGAAAGACCACCCAATTGGAATGGTAGAAGATCTTCCTGACTACATTCTCCAGAACAAAGCAGTAAATGCTTTGGTGAAAGATAGAGCTCGCCATTTTACCTATGAAGACAACCTGTGTATTTTCCGCTGTTTAGCTTTATGGAGTGGTTCCATAACAGACAATCTCAACTGTACAACAGATGCCATGTACAACAAGTATACAAAGAAGCCAAAGAATAAATTCCGTGGAGTAACTTTAGCCGAATTACCTGACTTGGAGAAATGTTTTGAAGTAAATATCCAAGTATATGAACTTGTCAAGAATGATGATGACCAAATTGTTGCCAAATTAGTACAGAGATCTCACAGAAAGTATGAAGATACCATGTATCTGAACGTTTACAAGAACCATTTTAGCTACATCATCGATATAAACCAATACTGCAAATCCTTTGAATGCCGCAAATGCGGCAAATTATGGAAAAATGGATTTCTACTCAATCGTCACGAAAAAACCTGTACAGATGAAGTAAATTACCAGTATGTTGGCGGTGTATACCATCCATCCCAGTCCATATTTGATCTGTTAGAAGATGAAGGTTAGGAAGTATCTGAAGAGAAGAAGTTTTATCCATACCGTGCAACGTTTGATTTTGAAAGTTACTTTGTCAAATCCAGTCTACCTGCTGACAGTGATAAACTGATATGGGAAGAAGAACACCGACCATTGAGTGTGAGCATATGTAGTAATGTTCCAGAATACCAAGAACCGAAATGTTTTATTACAAATGGAAATTCTCAAGAACTTGTTGAAGAAATGATGACATACCTCACAGCTATTTCACCTCATTGCCACCAACTGATGCAGACCTATCATGCTTGGACCTTGTTTAAACTCAGACAGAAAATTGATGAAAAGCTGGAAGCGGAAGCCAGAGCTACTGGAGAAGATACATCCAAGATGCACCCTTTACAAAAATTGGAGAAGAAATTTCAAGACTACCTGCAAGAGATGCCCGTCATCGGATTCAACTCTGGAAAATATGATATGAATGTAGTCAAGCGTGAACTGATGACATACCTGAAGAGACAGAATCCACTCAAGTTTGCAGTGAAGAAATCGAATAACTATATGTGCGTCTCGACAGAATCTTTCAAGTTTGTTGATATTTGCAACTACCTCGCTCCAGGATTCAGCTATGACAAGTTTTTGAAAGCATTTGGCTGCTCCGTGACGAAGGGATTTTTACCATATGAATGGATTGACAGCTTGAACAAATTGGATCAAGACCACCTACCAGACCATGAAGCCTTCTACAGTTCTCTCAAGAAAGAAAATATATCCAATGAAGAATACCAGTACTGCCAGCATGTGTGGAACGTCCTGGAGATGACAACTTTCCGTGATTTTCTGATCTGGTATAATAACCGAGATGTAAAACCATTCCTTGAAGCAGTTGACAAGCAGTTTACTTTCTACCAAGAACGCCACATCGACATGTTTAAAGATGGTATCAGTGTTCCGGGCCTCACGTTGAAATACCTGTTCCAGACCATGAATGATGACACTTACTTCACGTTATTTAACCAGAAGAATAAAGACTTGCATCACTTGGTGAAAGATAATATCGTTGGTGGACCTTCAATTATCTTCAACCGATACCACGAGAAAGATGTTACCCGAATCAGAGAAACAAAATATGGCAAAGAAGCAAAACCATGTGGAAGTATTATAGGCTTTGATGCGAATGCATTATATCTTTGGTGCCTAATGCAAGAGATGCCAACGGGTTGGAGTATTAGACGTCGTGAAAAAAACCAGTTTAAACCAGAACATCCAATGAAGTATGGTAAAATGGCTGAACAATGGTTAGAGTTTTTATCCATGAGAGATGACATCCACATCAGACATCAGTTTAACGGAGCTGAACAAACGATTGGTCGAAGACAGTTGCCTGTTGATGGTTGGTGCAAAGAGACACGGACTGTATACCAGTTCCATGGCTGCTTCTGGCACGGACATTCCTGCATGAAAGATAAGAATGGCCTTCCTATCATCCATAAAGAAGTCAGAGATAAACCGATGAAAGAACTGCTACAAGACACCCGTACCAATGCAAAGTACATCACCGATTTGGGCTATAAACTTATTGAAATCTGGGAGTGTGAGTGGAGAGAGATGAAGAAGACCGATGCCACACTCAAAGCCTTCCTGAAAGAGAACTTTTCAGACAAAATAGATGGTGCGATGACAGAGGAAGAAATAATGAACAAAGTGAAGTCCGGTGAACTGTTTGGTTTATCGAATGTGATATACATGTACCAGATCACCTGAAAGAGTACTTTGAAGAGATGACACCTATCTTCAAGAATACAGATATTTCCATAGATGATATTGCTGAACACATGAAGGCCTTTGCCGAGAAGAATGGAATCATGAAGAAACCCCGTAGAAGTTTGATCGGAAGCTATGGAGCGGAGAAAATGTTATTTGCAACCCCTTTACTGCAGTGGTACCTCCAGCATGGTATTGAAGTTGATCACGTCTATCAAGTTATCCAATATAAACCAAGAAGATGTTTTGAAAAATTTGGAGATGAAGTATCTGAAGCAAGAAGACAAGGAGATGTTGACCCTGACAAGTCGATCGTTGCCGACACCATGAAGCTGTTGGGAAATTCTGGATATGGCAAAACCGTCACCAACAAAGAGAAGCATCGACGTGTGTGCTATTGCGACGACGAAGAAGTTACCAAAGCTGTAAATGACATGTCCTTCAGAGCCTTGAATCCATTAGATGATACATTATATGAAGTCGAACTCAACAAGAAGACCATCAAGTTGGATCTGCCACTTCACATCGGATTCTTTGTTTACCAGTATGCGAAACTCCGGATGCTTCAGTTCTATTATGATGTCATCGATACTTTTATCAACCGCCAAGATTTCGAATATGCTGAAATGGACACAGATTCTGCATATATATGTACTTCGTCACCATCCATAGATGAATTAGTGAAAGCAGAGAAGAGAGTAGAATTTTACAAAGAGAATCACAAGTGGTTTCCATCAGAGTGTTGTGATTTCCACAGAGATGATTATGTGAAAACCAAATTAGAAGGCAAAGAATGGCTGTCACCCTCATGCTGCCAAGAAAGAAAGCGTTTTGACAGGAGAACTCCAGGCTTGTTTAAGGTAGAATGGCAAGGAACCGGCATTGTTGGACTGTGTAGTAAAACATATTATTGTTTCGGAGCCACCAATAAATTCAGTTGTAAGGGAATCAGCAATCGCCACAATGATTTGACGAAAGACAGATATTTGCAAGTTTTGAAGACTCAACAAAGTGGATCTGGCATCAACCGAGGATTTGTGATGAATGACAACACTATGTATACCTACCAGCAGAGCAGAGATGGACTATCATATTTCTACCCAAAACGAAGAGTTTTAGAAGATGGAGTTAGTACCATCCCACTGGAGATTTAAAGAAGAAACAATTGAGTGAGTGTCATATTTTTCTACAACCTGAACCAAGTCTAGCTTTTGCCTACAAAAATGTTCTATTTAGTTGATCAAAAAAAATTCCTAAAAAAAAAAACGAAATGGTTTTTAGGTGGTCTACTCAATCATATTAGGCTCATCAAATTTTTAAAGTCCTTTATGGCATTCTCTAAAGTCCTTTATGGCAGTCCTCATAAAGTCCTATATGGCATTCTCTAAAGTCCTATATGGCATTCTCTAAAGTCCTTTATGGCAGTCCTCATAAAGTCCTATATGCAAGTTTTTTTCTCAAAGTAAAAAGTCCTTTATGGCATTCTCTAAAGTACTTTATGGCAGTCCTCATAAAGTCCTATATGGCATTATCTAAAGTCCTTTATGGCATTCTCTAAAGTCCTTTATGGCAGTCCTCATAAAGTCGTATATGGCATTCTCTAAAGTCCTTTATGGCAGTTTTTCTCTAAAGTCCTTTATGGCATTCTCTAAAGTCCTTTATGGCAGTCCTCATAAAGTCCTATATGGCATTCTCTAAAGTCCTATATGGCATTCTCTAAAGTCCTTTATGGCAGTCCTCATAAAGTCCTATATGGCAAGTTTTTTCTCAAAGTAAAAAGTCCTTTATGGCATTCTCTAAAGTCCTTTATGGCAGTCCTCATAAAGTACTATATGGCATTCTCTAAAGTCCTTTATGACATTCTCTAAAGTCCTTTATGGCAGTCCTCATAAAGTCCTATATGGCATTATCTAAAGTCCTTTATGGCAGTTTTTCTCTAAAGTCCTTTATGGCATTCTCTAAAGTCCTTTATGGCAGTCCTCTTAAAGTCCTATATGGCATTCTCTAAAGTCCTATATGGCATTCTCTAAAGTCCTTTATGGCAGTCTTCAAAAAAAAATTCTAAATGGCAAGTCTTACAAGGCAATACATTTTTTCTAGTGTAAAGATTTTTCAATTTTTTTATTTATTCTAATACAGAGAGTTTTTTCATCATCATCATCATCATCATCATGTTCCTGATATACTTTAGGCTAACCCTATTGGAAGTGGAGGATACTTCTTTACTTTCATTCAAAACTTAGTTTCATTCAAAACTTTTTAGTTCAATTTATTTTTAAAAAATGTTGATTCATGGTATCTTTTAGGTTACACCTATTGGAACCAGATGATACTTCTTTATTCAAAATTTAGTTACATTCAAAACTTTTCAGTTCCATTTATTTTAAAAACATGTTGATTCATGGTATCTTTTAGGTTACACCTATTGGAACCAGATGATACTTCTTTACTTTTTAGTTTCATTCAAAACTTTTTAGTTTCATTCAAAACTTTTTAGTTCCATTTATTTTAAAAGACATGTTGATTCATGGTATCTTTTAGGTTACACCTATTGGAACCAGATGATACTTCTTTACTTTTTAGTTTCATTTCATTTTTTTTAAAGTTGATTCCTGGTGTCTTTTAGGCTACCCCTATTGTATAACCAAAGGAATAAATCATCATCATCATCATCATTAATAAGAAATTCTCTGTTGTTCATCAAAAAAGAAAAACTAAATTGCTAAGTTGGACATGTTGTTTTCGTTTTTCTTTTTTGATGAACAACAGAGAATTTCTTAGTAATGATGATGATGATGATGATTTATTCCTTTGGTTATACGATAGGGGTAGCCTAAAAGACACCAGGAATCAACTTTAAAAAAATGAAATGAAACTAAAAAGTAAAGAAGTATCATCTGGTTCCAATAGGTGTAACCTAAAAGATACCATGAATCAACATGTCTTTTAAAATGAATGGAACTAAAAAGTTTTGAATGAAACTAAAAAGTTTTGAATGAAACTAAAAGTAAAGAAGTATCATCTGGTTCCAATAGGTGTAACCTAAAAGATACCATGAATCAACATGTTTTTAAAATAAATGGAACTAAAAAGTTTTGAATGAAACTAAATTTTGAATAAAGAAGTATCATCTGGTTCCAATAGGTGTAACCTAAAAGATACCATGAATCAACATTTTTTTAAAAATAAATTGAACTAAAAACTTTTGAATGAAACTAAGTTTTGAATGAAAGTAAAGAAGTATCCTCCACTTCCAATAGGGTTAGCCTAAAGTATATCAGGAACATGATGATGATGATGATGAAAAAACTCTCTGTATTAGAATAAACAAAAAAATTGAAAAATCTTTACACTAGAAAAAATGTATTGTCTTGTAAGACTTGCCATTTAGAATTTTTTTTTGAAGACTGCCATAAAGGACTTTAGAGAATGCCATATAGGACTTTAGAGAATGCCATATATGACTTTATGAGGACTGCCATAAAGGACTTTAGAGAATGCCATAAAGGACTTTAGAGAAAAACTGCCATAAAGGACTTTAGAGAATGCCATATAGGACTTTATGAGGACTGCCATAAAGGACTTTAGAAAATGCCATAAAGGACTTTAGAGAATGCCATATAGGACTTTATGAGGACTGCCATAAAGGACTTTAGAGAATGCCATAAAGAACTTTTTACTTTGAGAAAAAAAACTTGCCATATAGGACTTTATGAGGACTGCCATAAAGGACTTTAGAGAATGCCATATAGGACTTTAGAGAATGCCATATAGGACTTTATGAGGACTGCCATAAAGGACTTTAGAGAATGCCATAAAGGACTTTAAAAATTTGATGAGCCTAATATGATTGAGTAGACCACCTAAAAACCATTTCGGTTTTTTTTTAGGAATTTTTTTTGATCAACTAAATAGAACTTTTTTGTAGGCAAAAGCTAGACTTGGTTCAGGTTGTAGAAAAATATGACACTCTCTCAATTGTTTCTTCTTTAAATCTCCAGTGGTATGGTACTAACCCCATCTTCTAAAACTCTTCGTTTTGGGTAGAAATATGATAGTCCATCTCTGCTCTGCTGGTAGGTATACATAGTGTTGTCAGTCATCACAAATCCTCGGTTGATGCCAGATCCACTTTGTTGAGTCTTCAAAACTTGCAAATATCTGTCTTTCGTCAAATCATTGTGGCGTTTGCTGATTCCCTTACAACTGAATTTATTGGTGGCTCCGAAACAATAATATGTTTTACTACACAGTCCAACAATGCCGGTTCCTTGCCATTCTACCTTAAACAAGCCTGGAGTTCTCCTGTCAAAACGCTTTCTTTCTTGGCAGCATGAGGGTGACAGCCATTCTTTGCCTTCTAATTTGGTTTTCACATAATCATCTCTGTGGAAATCACAACACTCTGATGGAAACCACTTGTGATTCTCTTTGTAAAATTCTACTCTCTTCTCTGCTTTCACTAATTCATCTATGGATGGTGACGAAGTACATATATATGCAGAATCTGTGTCCATTTCAGCATATTCGAAATCTTGGCTGTTGATAAAAGTATCGATGACATCATAATAGAACTGAAGCATCCGGAGTTTCGCATACTGGTAAACAAAGAATCCGATGTGAAGTGGCAGATCCAACTTGATGGTCTTCTTGTTGAGTTCGACTTCATATAATGTATCATCTAATGGATTCAAGGCTATGAAGGACATGTCATTTACAGCTTTGGTAACTTCTTCGTCGTCGCAATAGCACACACGTCGATGCTTCTCTTTGTTGGTGACGGTTTTGCCATATCCAGAATTTCCCAACAGCTTCATGGTGTCGGCAACGATCGACTTGTCAGGGTCAACATCTCCTTGTCTTCTTGCTTCAGATACTTCATCTCCAAATTTTTCAAAACATCTTCTTGGTTTATATTGGATAACTTGATAGACGTGATCAACTTCAATACCATGCTGGAGGTACCACTGCAGTAAAGGGGTTGCAAATAACATTTTCTCCGCTCCATAGCTTCCGATCAAACTTCTACGGGGTTTCTTCATGATTCCATTCTTCTCGGCAAAGGCCTTCATGTGTTCAGCAATATCATCTATGGAAATATCTGTATTCTTGAAGATAGGTGTCATCTCTTCAAAGTACTCTTTCAGGTGATCTGGTACATGTATATCACATTCGACTAAACCAAACAGTTCACCGGACTTCACTTTGTTCATTATTTCTTCCTCTGTCATCGCACCATCTATTTTGTCTGAAAAGTTCTCTTTCAGGAAGGCTTTGAGTGTGGCATCGGTCTTCTTCATCTCTCTCCACTCACACTCCCAGATTTCAATAAGTTTATAGCCCAAATCGGTGATGTACTTTGCATTGGTACGGGTGTCTTGTAGCAGTTCTTTCATCGGTTTATCTCTGACTTCATTATGGATGATAGGAAGGCCATTCTTATCTTTCATGCAGGTATGTCCGTGCCAGAAGCAGCCATGGAACTGGTATACAGTCTGTGTCTCTTTGCACCAACCATCAGCAGGCAACTGTCTTCGACCAATCATTTTTTCAGCTCCGTTAAACTGATGTATGATGTGGATGTCATCTCCCATGGATAAAAACTCTAACCATTGTTCAGCCATTTTACCATACTTCATTGGATGTTCTGGTTTAAACTGGTTTTCTTCACGACGTCTAATACTCCAACCCGTTGGCATCTCTTGCATTAGGCACCAAAGATATAATGCATTCGCATCAAAGCCTATAATACTTCCACATGGTTTTGCTTCTTTGCCATATTTTGTTTCTCTGATTCGGGTAACATCTTTCTCGTGGTATCGGTTGAAGATAATTGAAGGTCCACCAACGATATTATCTTTCACCAAGTGATGCAAGTCTTTATTCTTCTGGTTAAATAACGTGAAGTAAGTGTCATCATTCATGGTGTGGAACAGGTATTTCAACGCGAGGCCCGGAACACTGATACCATCTTTAAACATGTCGATGTGGCGTTCTTGGTAGAAAGTAAACTGCTTGTCAACTGCTTCAAGGAATGGTTTTACATCTCGGTTATTATACCAGATCAGAAAATCACGGAAAGTTGTCATCTCCAGGTCGTTCCATACATGCTGGCAGTACTGGTATTCTTCATTGGATATATTTTCTTTCTTGAGAGAACTGTGGAAGGCTTCATGGTCTGGTAGGTGGTCTTGATCCAATTTGTTCAAGCTGTCAATCCATTCATATGGTAAAAATCCCTTCGTCACGGAGCAGCCAAATGCTTTCAAAAACTTGTCATAGCTGAATCCTGGAGCGAGGTAGTTGCAAATATCAACGAACTTGAAAGATTCTGTCGAGACGCCTCATGTAGTTATTCGATTTCTTCACTGCAAACTTGAGTGGATTCTGTCTCTTCAGGTATGTCATCAGTTCACGCTTGACTACATTCATATCATATTTTCCAGAGTTGAATCCGATGACGGGCATCACTTGCAGGTAGTCTTGAAATTTCTTCTCCAATTTTTGTAAAGGGTGCATCTTGGATGTATCTTCTCCAGTAGCTCTGGCTTCCGCTTCCAGCGTTTCATCAATTTTATGTCTGAGTTTAAACAAGGTCCAAGCATGATAGGTCTGCATCAGTTGGTGGCAATGAGATGAAATAGCTGTGAGGTATGTCATCATTTCTTCAACAAGTTCTTGAGAATTTCCATTTGTAATAAAACATTTCGGTTCTTGGTATTCTGGAACATTACTACATATGCTCACACTCAATGGTCGGTGTTCTGCTTCCCATATCCGTTTATCACTGTCGGCAGGTAGACTGGATTTGACAAAGTAACTTTCAAAATCAAACGTTGCACGGTATGGATAAAACTTCTTCTCTTCAGATACTTCCTAACCTTCATCTTCCAACAGATCAAATATGGACTGGGATGGATGGTATACACCGCCAACATACTGGTAATTTACTTCATCTGTACAGGTTTTTTCGTGACGATTGAGTAGAAATCTATTTTTCCATAATTTGCCGCATTGCGGCATTCAAAGGATTTGCAGTATTGGTCTATATCGATGATGCAGCTAAAATGGTTCTTGTAAACGTTCACATACATGGTATCTTCATACTTTCCGTGAGATCTCTGTACTAATTTGGCAACAATTTGGTCATCATCATTCTTGACAAGTTCATATACTTGGATATTTACTTCAAAACATTTCTCCAAGTCAGGTAATTCGGCTAAAGTTACTCCACGGATTTCATTGTTTGGCTTCTTTGTATACTTGTTGTACATGGCATATGTTGTATAGTTGAGATTGTCTGTTATGGAACCACTCCATAAAGCTAAACAGCGGAAAATACACAGGTTGTCTTCATAGGTAAAATGGCGAGCTCTATCTTTCACCAAAGCATTTACTGCTTTGTTCTGGAGAATGTAGTCAGGAAGATCTTCTACCATTCCAATTGGGTGGTCTTTCAGCTTGTTCACATAAAATGTGACGTTGGTAACTCTCTCAACAAGCCATTTGGTGTTGGGTCGTTTTAATTTGGCCCATTCCAGGATATCTTCTTCCATGGCATCATCAAGGAATTCTTCAAAGTCTTCTTGGCAGCATACAAGTTGTGGAACATCAAGTACCCGGGCGTTGTTTTGTGATGGATGGTAATACTTCAGTTCATTCATTTCATTGTGTCGCAGGATAAAACCAAAACTCAGATTAATTTTAAATCTTAGCTGTTGTGGCAGAAATATGGTAGTCATCAATTCATCAGTCATCATCTTCAGGTTCACATCGTTGATACGGTAGTTATATTGGTCTTCGACTCTTCTGTTCATCATGTGGCGAGTTCTAATAGAACTCCAGTTATCTTCGTACACGGTCAATATCTCATCTGGCTCTTCTTCAGACATCATATTCTTTTCAAACTCCATTGGGTCAACATCATAATGGGTGGTCGTCGTGGTCCGTGGTTGTTTTGGTGGTCCTCTCTTCGGTTCATCACTCTTCCTTTTAGATGGTACAGGAACTGGTCGGTGGGCAACGCTCTTGTGTCGATTAAAATGGAGTAGTTGGTTAAACTCCTGGCCGCATTCCATACATGTATATATCTCCAAACATTTCATCAGGTGTTGATCCAGCTTCTGCTTGTAAGCATAACTCTTGTTGCAGTTGGTACAATCGTGGGTCTTCTTCTCTTCGGCGGCGTGCTGGGTGCGTACATGGCGATTCCGGTTCCGACGGTCCGTAAAGGTCTTTCCACACTCTTCACAGGCGTAGACATCAGTTCTGGTAACGGCAGTAGCAGCTTCAGAATCTTCATAATTTTTTTTGCAAAGGCAAAATTGCTATAGAAAACTCTCTAGCGATGTGTTCAGTTCGAAGGATCGAAACAGAATGACGCGACGTTATTCTTCTCCGGAATTTATTTCGACGTGACGGACGTTTTTGAAAACGTCACGACGTCACAACGTTTTTTCATCGATATTTTCATTCTCGATGGGTGTTTGTGTTTGTTTCCTATAGGATTATAGGTTAAAGTTGGATAATTTAGAAAATTAGTATAGAAGTCAATGGGAAAGAAACACAATGGGAATCCAGAAATCTGATTGGTGGATTAACTTCGCTCTGATTGGTTAGTGTAAAAACATCTTGATCCTCATTAATTTTGTTATTTAAAATCATGTAGTTAGGGGGGGTCATTTATAGAAATTGCTAAATATAGACCCTAACAATTAGTTAGGGGGTCAGTTAAGGATGTTACTAAAAATAGAGCGTAGGAATTTATAAAAATATAGTTCCAAGTAGAAGCAGAGGATTTCTGGGTAAATTTGTCCTATAGCACTACGTGCTAGTCTTAATAAGGAAATAAAACGTCATGGGATCCAAAAATGGGAACATTACTCCACTTCAAACGAACACACACCCTCGGTATTACGTGCTACTCTTAATAGGGAAAAAACACGTCATGGGATCCAAAAAAAAGGGATTCTGAAAGAATTCGAAATAATACAACTTGACGGGTTTATTTGGGTATTTAAATGAGGATTCTGGAAAAATCCGAACCAGAAAATTACTCCACTTCAGTCGAATGCACCCCTTGTACCCCTTAGTACTATAGCACTACGTGCTAAACCGATAAAATGGGGAAATAAAGTCAATTTCGGTGTTTTGGGGTGGATTTTGGTGATTTGGAGAGATTGTCGGGTTGTTTGTGGTAATTAGATTTACTCTTCTACAAAGGAACACACCCTGAAAACATACCCCGTCCTATTGCAGAACAATTGCGTAACATAGCAATCACGTGCTACCATAGAAACCAAGATGGTGGCCTCCAGTATACAAAATGGACGACGGAAACACGTATCACCCTAACAACACGCGCTGCGCATGCGCACTCACACCACGTATCACTATGGAGATGACGTCACAACATGGCCGCCCACGCGGGTTACCATGACAACACAACATGGCGCCACTACGTCACGTGACATGACGTCACTTCCGGAGTCATCCACCGGGGTCATCCAACCTTTCCCTGAAACATACGAGACATACTACTAATATGCCCAAAGAACGTTGAGCTTTTGGGCATTATTCCCATCCTAAGAGAAGCAACGACCATTTTCAAACATGAACGAGTATACTCCTTCGTGATGATATGTGATTAAGTAGTTTAGATTTGGGCCAGTGGTTCAGAAGAAGACTGAACTCAGTGGTTCAAAAGTAAGAGAGTGACTTAGTATTTTCCACTAACGACACTGTGAAAATGGACGTCCCATACGACGCTCCATGACACAACTGAATATAATATTTAGTGCATTTGACTTTGGAATTTAGGGCCCAGTGTTCCCAATAGGAGGTCATGCATTTTTATTTGAATGAATCACGTGCTTTTGCCCCAAAATATTTCACACCAAATTTTGTTCAAATCGACTCATCAGTTCTGAAAGTACAAATTTTGGGCGGGACCAAAAACTGTTGTGCCTCACAGAACTGAAACATTACCACTCAAACTTCAAATGGACAAACTTTAGTTACACATCAAATGGGGGGTAAATATCAAATAGAATCCATCGTGTCAAGAGAAGCTTTACCTTTCATGAAAAACAGACGACACTTGCAAACAAAATTCTTAAATAACTAATTTGTTTTCATTTTTTTGCGTCATGACCCCTCAACGAGCACGTTCCAATAAGGGGATCATAGGCTATGTTTTTGTAACAAAAATGAATAAAATAATGAAAATTGAATGGTGATTTTTGTAAATGGCACTGGCCAGTTTTGGCCAATATGTAGGGTAACTAGTTAAACAATGTGGCGCAATTTCCCCACCCCTCCCCATGGGGACAGTACTTTTAAATTAGCAACACTTAGTTGCCTATTCTCAGTCATAGCTCACACGAAGTTTTATTGGAATCGGGACAGCAGTTGGAGGCGGGGGGAAGACTCAAATATCTCTTTTAAGCCTGACGCCGAAACATCGCTCAGGAAATGTTTTTTGCCTTTACCTGGGCTGATATGCAAATGACAGGGAAATATTATGTAATGTTCCAATAAGACCTAAGTCCCAACCCTTTGATTGAACGGGAGCTTGCTTAGGTTTTTGTACGTTTACAGCTCCAGTGGCATATTTTACCGTCTGATGTCACCAAGTTAAATATTGGAAAAGATGATAATAATGGGAGGAGATTCAAAGTGCATACTGCCTATAAAATCATTCAATGAATGCATACCCACAACCAGTTTATAAAAAGGTTACTCCACCTCATTTCAAGTCATCAACTTGTTCATGACTTGAATTGAGATGGAGTAACTTCGACCTTTATCAAATTTATTGATATTTTGTTGTCCAGTGACGTACTTGGGTACTCGAGAGGTTTATTTACTGAATTTGTTATCGTTAAAGTTGCTTTGTTCATTGAAGATGTCTTATTCATTTACGTTATTGTGATGAATTGCCGGCAACATGGTCAGTTTTTGCGGCTCGGAGCTTATGTTCAACCGAGACGTGAAGTGTCGATGTTGAACAAACGCCCCCGAGCAGCAAACCTCAGACCATGTTACGTCATTCCATCACACTAATTTATAAATTTTAGAATTCAATAAATTCTAAGACTTTAGTTCTTATAATCGTTTGACCTTTACCGTTGATGTTTTTATTCTGGGTGGTACTATATAACACACCTTCCCCTTGTCCTTGTCGTGAAAATCCACCTAGCCACTATAGAGTTTTAACTATGATACAATTTCCCAGATGTACAGAGAAACAAATGGACTAACAGAAGGACAGATAGTTAGTCGGATGGAGGCTCGACGGCCTTTTGTACATTATCTATTGTGAAGTTCATAGAAATCCACAAAGTTGTTATAAAGTTATGACTGGGCCAAAATTCTCTAAAATTTGAGATTCCATTATGGTATGACATTGCCCTTTGCTATTCAGACTCGGCAGTTCTTCAGAACACACCTTCCATTTATTCTTTACCCTGATGTCAGGTTTTTGTGAAAATCCACCAAGTCATTATAAAGTTACAACAAAGACAGATTTTTCCAGATAGATGGTAGGACAGACAGATTTAAGATGTTGTTTTGATTTAGATGGCTCGGTGATAAAACTATGAAAGATATGCTTCCGAACTCCAAATGGCGAAGACTGTTTATACAGCACTTTATATGGAACAAATTGTTTCTCTATACTGGATGTGACTTCTGGTTATTATCAGCTTGCTTTGTAGGGGCACATATAAGGGGATGTAATAGAGTGTGCCACCCCATCCCCTCTCGACAAGTTTGCCAACCCGAACATTTTCGATTAGATTGTAACGGACGTGACAACTTTACTTATTCTCAGTTCCTTACTCGATATTCGTTATCAACCGATTTTATCGGTTGGTCGCGAATGTCGAATAAGAAACAGAAAATAAGTAAACTTGTCACATCCTCTGGGTTGTCGTCTTAGAAATATACTACTCAAAGTTTGCTAAGCACCAAGTACATCCAACTACCTGTTTTACGTTTTAGTTGAAATATTGTTATCAAAAGTGTATATATTTTTTATTTAATTATATCTTTAATGTTTAATGATTTTAGTACAGAAATTAAGATTTTATTTGTGTTTGACATTATTTTTTAGCTTTCCAATATGATAACCATGGAAAATGGATATTAATAGTAAAAGAGGAAATTTTTCAATATGCCAAAAAGTTGACGGAGCGAACGGGTATAGGTTCAATATCGAGTATAAGACCCGTCACTGTTAATTACAGCTTGACAACGCCTTCTCGTGCTCCCAGTCAGGTTCCTGGTGATCCTTTGTGGGATGTTGTTCCATTCTTGGACCAGCATGGCACCAAGCTCCTGAGCACTTCTTGACTGGACTGGACGGGCTCAAATTGCAAGCTGCAACTAATTCCAGACATGTTCGATTGGATTGAGGTCAGGGGATCTTGCTGGACAGTCCATACGCTCAATCCCCTCCCCCTGTCGGTACTCCCCGACAGCATGGGCAACATAAGGACGAGCATTATCTTCCATCAGAATGAATCTATCACTCACTGCGCCTGCATACAATCTGACGTGGACATCCAGGATCTCATCAAAATACCGTTGTACAGTCAGTGTCCCACGTTCAAGGACACACAGCTCTGTACGTCCATCGTAATCGCTCTCCTGGTCTTCTCCATATCCTAGAACGCCTATCTGTGTGGTCTAGGCAGTACCTTAACTCATCTGTAAAAAGGACAGGTCGCCAATATTCTCTGATCCATCCAACGTGGTCCATGGCCCATTCATATCGTGCCTGGCGGTGGTTCTGGAACAGAATACATGGTCTTCTCGACTTCGTGCAACCTTGCAAAGATAGTCTGCATCGAAATATTTACCCCAGATGCATTCTGAAGGTCACTGCGAAGCTGGGTTGCTGTGGCAAAGAGGTTCCTACGGGCCTGAGTGATCAAAACGGTCTTCAGCATGCCACCACCATGCCGTCTTACTGGTGAGCCATACTGCTGAAATCTTGCACAGGCTCTGGTGATCACCGTATGGTGCACACCTAGGGCTTCACCAACATGACGATGGGTAGCCCCTTGATCAACAGTCCCTACAGCCCGCCACATTTCTGCTTCACACAAATATCTTCTTACATTTGCACTTGTCATATTCAATCATTAAATCACAAGGGTTTGTGTTGAAATGAAGATTGAATACCCTACACATGTCATGTACTTGTAGACAGTGCTCGAAAACCTCATGAAAATCAAGGGGTACATGCTTTCCATGACTGTCACGAAAAGTCTGCCTGTCAAGAGAGCTAATGTAAACACTGGGGACCATCTCAATACATTCATCAATCATAATCACCAAAAATATCGCAAATATGTCACAAGCAAATTTCACAATGATGTGTCAAATATTTGGTGCTTACCAAACTTTGAGTAGTATATAATCGCTCTTGTTGTAACCAAAAAGGGTAGGTTTGTTACTTGGACATAATTATGTCACGCACATAATCGACCAAACAAATGGATGCCTGTGATATCGTGTTCAGGCTGGGGGGGGGGGGGGGGGGGGGGGGGCAGCTTAAGCAGTTTGAAGCATGGTACGTGCTAATTAAATAAGAGGTTGGGAAACCCATGAGCCATGATTTATTTATCCATCATAAGTAACGATAAGCCATTGTGCATACATATGTGACCTTAAACACCGAAAAACATGAGCAATGCAAAGCGTGGCATATGCCCCCGACGGTGTCATAACGCATGGCGAAAACCTTTCTAAGTTAAAAGAGTGAAAAGGGGCCATAACTCTGGGAAAAACTATTGGACGGAGCCCCTTCCTTGTGCATATCCTTGTGGGTCTATCAGCATACCAAAGTTGATCCCAATCCGACGCATGGTTTTGAGATTACAATCCAAAACGGACGGACGGACGGACGGACGGACAGACGGATGGACGGACGGACGGACAGTGGTCTCCACTAGATACCCCCGAATCCTCCTTCGGAGGTCGAGGGCATAATAAATATTTATCCACATATGTATTTCTTTGTATTCCGAGTTTTCTAACTATAATCCGGACTGTTCTTCCAACTACATCATCAAGACATGCTTTCGACGAAGCCACGCCTTGATGATACAGAGAGATTATTACCATTATGTGGATGTACAAAATATGTATCAGAGTCAAGCTCCGACTTCTAAAGGCAGATCGCGACGAGTCGAAGACAGGTCGTGATCTTTCCTTAGAAACCGGAGCGAGACTCTGATACATATTTTGTACATCTACATAAATGTTAATAATCTGTTTATCTTACAATATCTTGGGGGATAAGTCAAGAATATAGACGAATATATAACGAACTATTTATTCGTACGGATGAACAAAAAAGAAAAAAAATAGACGAATATATAACGAACTATTTATTCGTACGGATGAACAAAAGGAAAAAAAAAACTGGAAGTCACGCGAAAGGAACGTGCTTGTATCCGACCCCCTGATACAAACATCTGTATCAGGGGGTCGGATACACGACAGTTGTTGAGTTAATACAGACAAAATACATGTTCATTGTAAGATAAAACTGGAATACTTCATCAGTCGGCGCTTGAGCTATCACAGTCAGGACAAATCAGATTCACAAAATTTACCATTTTTGCAACGACCACTTACATTTGGGTCCTACGGGTTAGAAAAAAACTGATTTAACCCTATACCCAACGCAGACGATATCAAAATTTATTATTTTAAATATCATTTTTTCAAATTTTTCAAAAAATTTCAACAAAACCATATCATGTGACCCCTCGTTGGAACGAGCTCGATGAGCTCGTTCCAACGAGGGGTCACACGATATGTTTTTTTTTTTATTTTTTTTAAACATATTATTTTTTCAACTGCTAAATTTGCACATTACGCGGGCGGATGCGGCCGATTTGTTGGGTAAAGGGTTAAAGCAGGTTATGTTTTATTTGAAGACACAAAATGGTTTAGGGTGTACGCAATGTTACTGAAACTTTTCATAGCACCATGGCGCTGGTTTTAAGAGTGTAACGTGACAAAACGTTTTAGTTAATCTTCTTGACACTATTCTTCTATGGAACAATTTTGGAGATTTTGGAGATCTATGCCATAATTTACAGAATTCTGATGATTCTTTTTTGAATTCACAGGATGTATTTACAAAGTCTGGAGAATACAATCTCAAACAAGAACCCCAAAAATATTTTCTTTTTAACCCACTGAACCCTAGTGTTATCTTACACACCAGTTCAGTGTCATCAACTGGGAGAGTCTATATTGGGGCTGAACGTTAAAAATCTTGATTTGGTCTACCACACAAATTTACTGAACAACTATTTACTTAATAAAGTCATGTGGGAGCGCGGTGGCTCAGTAGGTAGAGATGCAGAGTCCAAAACGAGATGTCCTCGGTTTGAATCCCACCTGCGGCAACCGCATTGTGTCCTTGGACAAGACACTTAATCCTAATTTCTCACGTGTGGAAACGGTGACGCTGTGTACTAAGGCGTACTGCACGTCGATGGTGCACTTGTCTTCAATCAATTCCAGCCCTGCTTGTGCGGAGTAAGAACATTCTGGAGTCTGTCAGTTGCTCACCGCTGCTCAGTTGTTCTTTCCGTGAAGTCCGGCTTCTTCTGGCCATCGTCTTGGTGAGCATACTCCAGTGTGGCCACTTTCCAGTGGTCTCTTCTACTTCAGCCGCCTTCCAAGGCATGCCTTCGGATTGGAAGATGACTGAAGTTGAAAAGACGGAAGCGACCGAAGGTGGAACTCTGGTCAAATTCATCTAAAGTTGTTTGAATTTGTAGGGAATATATTAGAGGATTTCCTTTTATTAACACGATTGCACGCGCTCATGTTTAACTCCTTGTGTAACGGTGTTTAGTGACTGTGGAAAAATGCGGTGGGTCACGTGTCCACTGTGTCACCCTAAGTTGCGCCACCGCTGTTCGGAACACTGCTGATTTAATCACAGAAATGAACTTGCATCCATCCAAGACTTACTACCATATTACATGATCAACTTCCCTTCATTAACCCTTTACCTAACCTGAAAAGCAGACGACACTTGCAAAAATAATTCTTGAATAACTAATTTTTTTCATTTTTTGTCTCAAAAACATAGGTTATGACCCCTCGTTGGAACGAGCTCGACGAGCTCGTTCCAACGAGGGGTCATAACCTATGTTTTTGAGACAAAAAATGAAAAAAATAATGAAAATTAATTGGCGATTTTTGAGAATAGCGCTGGCCGGTTTTGGCCATTACGTTAGGTAAAGGGTTAACAGATCAAATTAAATTTTGTGTCCTCTGTTTGAGAAACTCTCACAGCATATTGATGGAATGGTTTATTGTCATTTTTCAGTTTCAATAGTTTTTAAAATCTTCATTGGTTCCACGTCCTGTTGTTTTGCAATACCATTCTGAAACACAAGAAAGACACACATATTGCAGAGCTGAAGGTCTTTAATTTATTACATTCAACTCCAACGGGCAACCCTGAAAGGACAGGGTAACAAATTCGTCAAACGTCAAACGGTGTTTCAACCTCAGGCAATACGGATCTCAGAAGGGTTGTACAGTCCCGTACACCCTGCTGAAACACTGTGTAACTAATATTATTTCCCAAAAGACTGTAATCTAACGATTTCATTGGCTGATGGGTAAGATGTAAATAATACCCTCACCCACTTGAAATATTTACACACTGGTTTAGTCCGGAACATAAAAATATGCAGGCAATGTGACATTTCTTCAAAGTTTATAAAAATAGTTTATGATAATGGCATATGTATTAAAATTAACCATATTGTCAAAAATCGCAATTAATTTTCACAATTTTTCCATTTTTGTCTCAAAACACAAGTTATGACCCTCGTTGGAACGAGCTCATCGCACTCGTTCAAACGAGGGGTCATAACCTATGTTTTTGAGACAAAAAAAATGAAAAAAAAAGTTTTTCAAGAATTTACACTGGTTTAAAACTGACACACACTTCGGCGCCTCAGGCTGTGTCACTTTTCAAACCAGTGTAAATTTCCATACACCCTGGAATATACATGGATAACTTATAATATCCACATGCCAATATCGTGTGTATGAACAGAAAATGTTGGCATTATTTTGGTTACTGAGAAAGAATGGCTTGAGAGTTTCTCCCGAAAATATATATTTTTTCAGTAAGGGTCCATCGGATCAACAATAAATACACAGAACGACACGCGTGTGTGAATGGGTAATCGATATGGCACAAGTGCTAGAACGGAAGGATAAAACGAGAGGCCGTAGGCGATAAATAATATTTTTAAAGCGATAAACATATTTTTTAATCTGTCTGTTGTACAATTCAGCAACAATCTTTAAACTTGTTCGTTCAGGCTAAATTTACTTGACATGATTATTAAAATCCCCATTCAGAAAAAGTTGTCTTAATTATATTTAATTTTTTTCATAAGAATTAATCCTGCATATTTCTGAGGGTAGTATAAGGTTTACAATTGTAAGAAAATCATTTTTTGTGAATGAAAAGGCAAATATGATTCAAATGAGAAGGAAAATTAATCAATGAAATATAGCAATGTACATGTACTACATAGATATACCCAGGGGAGAGAGGGAGAGAGAGAGAGAGAGAGAGAGAGAGAGAGAGAGAGAGAGAGAGAGAGAGAGAGAGAGGAGAGAGAGAGAGAGAGAGAGAGAGAGAGAGAGAGAGAGAGAGAGAGAGAGGGGAAGGAGAGAGAGAGAGATCGAGATCAATTTACCATGAATGGATTTATGGGGGTTGTGATCAAATATAGTCAAAAGTGTATGTGGGTGGAAGACACTTGTTAACCCATTCAACACTGGTAGTATCCTTCATGCCAGTTGCATAACATAAATTAGAAGAGCCCATATCCATTATTTGGGGGTAGAGCAATTAATATTTTCAACGTGCAGCCTTCAGACTGCACGTTGAAAATATTAATTGTTCTACCACACACATTCACTCAATAGCCATCCAACTTAATGAAATTAAAATTATGACCTATAATAGAGAGAGAGAGAGAGAGAGAGAGAGAGAGAGAGAGAGAGAGAGAGAGAGAGAGAGAGAGAGAGAGAGAGAGAGAGAGAGAGGTGGAGAGAGATGGGAGAGAGAGAGGAGAGTGAGAGGGGGAGAGATAGAGAGAGCGAGAGAGAGAGAGAAATAGAGAGAGAGAGACCTACCCATGGGCACAAATGAATACAAAATAAATAATGCATTAACTGTTTGAGTGCTAGAAGCAACCATCAGGGCTTTCAATGATTCGAGGGTGCCAGAACAAAAGACATTTTTCTGACTCATGTTTCGTATTCATTCGAATGCAAATAATATTTTGTTTATATAAACTGGTTTTGTAACAAATTATTGGAGGGTGCATGTAAGTACTCTCCAATAATTTGTAACAAACACATTTTGAATAACAAATTCAGCCCACCAAAAATAATCTAGCTCCAATTAATGCACAACTATTGGTTATTCAATTTGGAGGGTTTCATTGTATTAATATTCACCCTCAAAAAAGAGTTGAACAGTCAAGTTTCGTTCCCCATTATAATCTGACTGACTAAGATGTTCGCATCTGATCCCTGGGTAATTCCAATATAAAGCGAATGATATGTTTTCTATGACACTCTATTGGAAAGGTTTCACATGGGCAGATCGGAGGTGGTGGTAGGTTGTGTGCATCCAATGTATCCCTCCCCAAATGTTTTGTATCCTAATTGTTTTCACCAGCATCAAGACCAAGGGACAAGGTATTATCCGCGATTACACATAACACAACACAGATGATAACGTACTGCATGTGCAGAACTATAGCTCCTAGACGGGTCTCCAATGGGCTGTTATAATTTAGTTACTCTTTTTCAAAATTTGAATAAATCTCTGTAAAATTTTGGGAACATTTAAACTGAAAATGGTGTGGTCATGTGCAAAGAAACCACCGAAGGACCACGCCAACCTTCCATGTTTCTAATATTCCCCAGAAAGCCCCTGGACCCGCCAACGAGAAACCACATTCTTGAGTTCCCGTTTGTCCCGCCGCTAGACACGTTAGATGATGCTTCACATCATGACCCTCGAATGAAAAGTGGTGTACCCTTACCCCTAAAATGCAGAATCCTACTACCCGCTACTGACCCTTTAAACACTGTACAGGAAAACATAATTTCATCACCAGAAAGAACGTATGATGAAGATGTAATCCCAATATGTTAAATGGGACGTCAAATAAGAACATTTAATCTTTTAATCTTTATTCAGTTAATCATTTCCCTTACACTGAGTATAGGTGACACTCTTGTTATGTTTCCATAAATAATAATCCTTTTTTATTCTAAAAAACAAAGCTTATTACCCCTCGTTGGAACGAGTTCAAAGAGATCGTTTCAATAAGGATGCATGTGCAATATTTTGCAGGCAAATATTAAAAAAAAACACAAGATTTGATTGGTGATTGTTGTGGATCTGGCCATTGCGAACGACAGAAGAGAACGTATACATACTGCAGTCTTGATTTGTTTCGGATGGTAAGGAATTCCTCCAAGTTCATCACATTTCTTCATATGATGACGTTCTGGATCGCCTGGTACTAGAACTGGTGCATCGGAAGCCTGTAAAGAAAAAGCTTCAAATTGTTATCACAAGTGCGTATCTTGGGGCGAACGCACAACCCCACAAACTGGAGTTCCACTTGAGGGGCCATCTTTCATTTGTGAATTGAACATTTTTTTGATAACATGGGGCAATCTCACTTACCACGACTCATCGTATTCCTTGTCAGGGCTCAACAACTTAGAATATCGATGGACCCATTTGAAGGTTGCCCCATCACAGGTTCATTAACCTTTTGATCTTTTGCCCCAGTTTTGAGGGGGGGGGGGGGGCTAACTCTTTACCTCACATAGCTTTCCCCCAAATATCCTGAACTTCGTGATTAAACCTTTGTCTCAAATTTTTAATAGAAGCATACTAATATGGATATCATTGGAACCAGCTGATTCAGCTGTTCCAATGATATCCATATTGGTATGGATTTATTGAGAAATTGTCATGATGTGTGAGACCGTGTAAGCCACACTTAGGCTAATCTTCTGGGCATTTTTTCCATTTTGTTAGGTAAAGGCTTAACCTCTTTGGTTAACCATTATAATTGGCAGATTTGGGGATGTGAATTTTGTTGAGAAATAAGTCATTATAATTTATAATAATTTATCTTTTATCATTGTTACATGTCTTCTTATGCCATTAACCTTTCAGTCAGATCTCCAATTATGAAACTATTTTTTGGTTAACCTATAGGCAGGTCTCCCACAAATCTTTTTGAATAACCTATCGGCAACCCGTCCTATAGGTTGCCCCGATTGTCAAGCCCTGCTTGTCGTTTAGCCAAAGGGTGCGATGTATTGGGGCAAGGCATTTTAAAACACAAATGTTCTTGTTTGCATGTAAGGTCTGTGAAACGCCTAGACACAACTCTGATACCTTTTTATACCCCCAGCTGTAAAAAGTGTCTTGGCGGTCACAGAAACCTGTTGCATGATTCTGGGGTTACAGGTCCTATGTGTTATACCGATTTTATCACTGTTTAATTTTTGTCAGAATCACATATTAACAGAATTACATATATAGATATAATATATATCTGAATAAAAAATATGCCTGTTAACTTTATCAATCTATTTCGTATGTAATTTTACACAAACAACAGTGCAAAAGAGCTAAAGTTTTAGGTCCTAAACTTCACGGAATATTTTCTCAGATGCTTCCATAGAGCTCCGGTTGATATTCACGTTTCAAACTCGTCGGTCGTCACTTAGTGCACCCCAACAAAATTCCTGGCTACGCGCTATATTAAAATCCATGACAATTGCAGTCGCTTTTTCCACCGCACACAGATGCGGACACACTCGGTGATTTAAATGGTAGAGTGCTAAATTATGTTTAGTCATCAAAATTTGTTCACAAATCTTCGCCTTGTTACAATCTATGGGAAAGTGCCTAAAGGCACTCTCCCATAAACTGAGACAAGGAAACTCCACACAGACTCAATAATTTAGACACACATAGAGTTTGAAGTCTCTGTGTTACAGTACATACACTTTAAAGTAAAGCCCAGAAATGGGTTTCCAGTACTCAATTGTTAAAAATGAAGAAATAGACAGAACGCGATGTGTGTTTGAATCGATGGGTGTTTTACATAACGAGTTGGAATGGCGTAGTCATATTTCGCGAGAGCCGTAGGCTCGAGCGAAATATGATTACGCCATTCCAACGAGTTATGTAAAACGCCCACCGATTCAAACACACATCACGTTCTGTGTTTATTACACAACCCATGCCTTAAAATTAATTTAAATAAATAAATTTTAATTCCGATGTTTAAACCCAAAGGTGAAGAGTTTGTTTTGACTGAAGCTGTACTGATCATATGGATCGATAAAAAATTAAAACAACCTTTTTGGAACCAGTATTTGTTGAAATTCGTATCGCTGTTTACTACCAGTAATAGCCACCAAATGGTTAGGCGTGAATGGGCTGGTTCCCATTCACGCCTAACCATTTGGTGGATATTACTATTAGTAAAAATATAAGTACAAATATGTGCAGATTTGCAAAACAGCTGGGAGAAACGTTTTTAAAAGAAGTTCGAAGCATGTCAAGATGTTCGAAGATTTACCGAAATAATGTTGACCAATTTAGATATAATGGGATCCTCAAAACGAGACGGCCACGGGACTGGGTTAATGTTCCGGTTGGAAATGATTGGGTTTTTTAAAACAATTATCTCATTTTTGGCTATTTTTTTGTGAATCGACTTTATTTTGCTTTTGACGTTTTTTTCACACTATGCGACAAATGGTCGATGATTTTATAACGAAATTTGGAAACTTTTCGAAGCGTAACTAAACGGTGCGGTAAAAAGTTCCGGCTTGTATATCACCCGTTGAATACAGAATCATTTATATCATAGCGGCGATTCCGTTGAATACAAGGGTTTAAAGTTTAATGGATGTGTAATAAAATAAACAAAAATACCTTACAGTACTGTGATCACAAAATCTGACATGGTATGAAGAGCGAATCACAACCGCGTCGCGATCCGTTTTGATTACCTCCCCGCAAAAATATAAAATTTCACCTGTCGAAACAGAAATACGAGAACAATGAATCGGAGATGCTGCTTTCGTTTGATTTGTCTTTATGCGGTCTACACTTCCCTGTTCTTTGCTTGCAAAATCTTGACCTATTGATGGTGTGTCGCAATTGGATCGCGAGAAGATTGCTTTTTTGATCCAGTACTGTGTGTGTGCTTACTTCTCAGAATTAAGTAGAAATAAGTTGCAATAACAGTTCCATAAAGTCCAATAGCTAACAGAAAACAGTCAAGTAAAAGCCTAGCTGAGTTCGAAGCTACTGCCACCGATTTTTATATAGCTGCTCTAATGAATCGACCGTATCAAGGTTTGGCTATGTCGATCCATCTAACTGGTAACTATTGGTTGTCCGAGCAATAACTTGAAAACTCTGTGTCCAACAGATCCCATTTGTTATGATGGATTAGACTTGACTATAGGGAGCTATTTTGATAACCAGTATTCTGCCTAAGCTAACATGGCCGCCATGGCTGCCATATTGGATTTTGTTTTGTAATTTTTGCTTGACCAAGCAATAATTTGAAAACCGGATCGAAAAATGGATCCAATTTTCTTCTGATGCACTACTCTTAACATGGAAGGTCCCTTTCTTTCAATAACCAACATTCTATCATTCCAACAGCATCACCATTGCAGCCATCTTAGATTTTTGCTAGAGTCATAACTTTAAGAAATAAAGGGGCGCGGTGGCGTTGCGGTAACCAATTCTCGTCAGATCAGCGAATTTACGCAACGTCGGGCCCGGTTAGTCCTTGGGTGGGTGACTGTCTGAGCGATCGATTCGGACTCCCGCGTTGCGTCCTTGGGCAAGGCATTTAACCCCCATTGTCCACATGGGGGCACGATGACGCCGTGTACTAAGGCGTACTGCACTTCGATGGTACGCATGTCTTCAAGCAATCTAACCCTGCATGTGCTGCAGTGCGGAGTTACGATGTTGGGGAGCTGGCAGCGGCTGGTAAAACTATCACGGACACGATATGACCTTGGCAGTTAAAGCGTCGTTAAACCATAATAAATAAAGAAATAAAGAAATAAAGATCAATGTAACCAACTTTTTGGTGCACTGCTGCTGACTGTATGAAACAATTATATCATACTCAACATGGCCGCCATGGCAAGCATCTTGGGTTTGGATTGTTTCTGATTTTTGCATATTATAGTAATAACTTGAAAAAGGAATGCCCAACGGATCCAGTTTTATTCCTGGTGCACCACTTTGACTACAGGAATGTTCCATTTGATAACCAGCATTTTGGCATATCCAACATGGCAACCATTTTGAATATTTTGGTGAATTTTGCTAGTCCGAGTAAGAACTTGAAAAATGAATCGTCAAGGCCCACAAAGTTAAACACCTGTTTCTCAGGCCCTCCCACATGGTCCCTTTGGCTGCCACATGCTCTCTTTTTATAACAAATGTAAACATAAAAAAAATACAATTAATGGTTTATGTCTGATATTTTACCCAAGTTAATAAAATTGATAAATTTGTCCCTGAAGGTAACAAGGCTTTCCAATGCTCCAGCATTGCAAAGCCTTCTTGCACCCAAGGGACGAAATACATCACCTCCCATGCTATTCTGTAGATCATGAGGCCTAAGGCATAAAACAAACCAAGAACTTTTGATTTCGCGCTGATGTAAATCGCAGGATAAAATAATCTAGGATTATTTGTAACACGTACGTCATCAACTTCGTCACACATCCAACATTTAATGCAGGTTTGGTCTGACTGCATTAAGAACATTCTGAATATTTCCTTCAACTCCTCATTTGGCGTCAAATCCCCTCATCGAGTGTTAAAGATTATTAATGAAATAGTCTGCGAGTGTATCACGCCTCTTCTTGCCATCCTGTCCGGAGAATTCTTCACCGTAAAAAGTTCTCAACAGTTTGGCCATCTTCGTTAGGTTCTTGGACTAGAGTTTGATAAAAATTTTCTTTCAAATTCTCGCAGACATTGTGGAGCACACAACAGGCGGATATCACATAACAGGCGAATAAGACTTTAACGTCAAGTCTTTTGGCTGGAACTCTCCATCGACCCTTTAATCGGCCAAATGCATTTTAGGTGGCCATTCTAACTCCGCGCTGGGGCAAAAGTTAAAAACTGTCTCGAATTGCGGAAGTGATCCACATCAGGTGAACGGTTTCAAGAACCATTTGCGCAAAGGGTACGCTGGGTTACCCATGTGTGTTATAGGAGGAAGCAATTCTTCATCTCTCAGAATAACCTTGCCAACTGAATCCGATGGGAACAGTGATCCGTCCTCTCCACGGCCACATATATTAGAGTTGCTAAAATGCGAGCATTATGAACCTTGCCAGGCCAACCAACATTTATTTCTCGAAACATGAACCGATCGTCACATACACCTTGCAGGATCAAAGACTATTTTCCTTTTCTGTATACATGGTCTTCATGATGTACCTCTGTTTTCATAATTTCGATATGGCATCCGTCAATTGCACTCCCGCAATTTGAAAAATCCCCTTTCTCTTCCTTCGTATCCTTTCACGACGTTTTGTAGATCGTTGCCAAAGGGGAAGTATATGTATTTTTCACGAAGATTTTTGGAAATTACCCCACAGACACGATGGACCACTTTGCAACCTGGTGATCAGAGATAACTATAGCAACCTGCTTATCGAAGAAAATGGCTCGACGGATGCAATTCCCGAAAGACTGAAGGTAGGGTTCCAACTCTAAACACATTTGATCCAACGAGGACTTTTTCATATGAAAATTATCAAACTACTCTTTGTCGTTGAAGCTTTTCATAGCGGTTTCTTCATACCAGACCCCTGAACGAGGTCGCTGCCAACAAGATCTTAGCCGCAAACTACCCACTGTCACCCGGATAGAAAGTGCATAAGGCAAACCTCGCAGCCGTTTACGTCTAATGCGTTCCATGTACAGCATGTAATAACTACTTAACCCGAAATACTGCCGATGTCTCAAATGACACGTGAATGCAGATTATTTTACGAAATTTATTCCTGGATTAAAATTTATTTCCCGAATAAATATAAACCAGGATTATTTTCTGCCATGTAAATCGACCTTAAGACCCCAACCCTGCCGAAAATGTCCCGACTGGGAGAACTATTGTTACAATCAGCCCCTAAAGCCCTATTAGCGACGACCTAGGTTACAAGCTTCAACCAGTTATAATTTCCACTCTTGATTAATCCCTCACTCATAACAGAAATGTAGAAATCGTTTGTACAAGTGGATTCAGAAAATGTAGGGTACACAGAATGTAACTTGTGCAAATCGTGCATAAAATACTTTTGACTGACTCATCAAACTCAAGTATTTTATACAAAATTTGCATCCGTTACATTCTGCCAGGCCATGATATTCATGCGAGATTTACGAAAGTTATATTTTGAGTTTTTCTCATTGCATGAAACTACTGATACAAACTATTTTCATCTACAGTACATGGAGGGTGGGGTGTTAATAAATCACCCGTGGGCTGGTGTCTAGGAAAAATTCCTTGTGTGGGAAAAAGCATTAGAACGACGAGCAAAGCTTCAGCCAAAGGACCTCCTGGAAGAACCCGGACCCTTGGATAAAACTGTACTTGCCCTTTCCATGCGTTATCAGAGGAATCGACTGTTATTGTCTGGGTGAAGACAGCACTCTGCGAGTGATTTCGTAACAATCCACTCTCCACCAGCTGTAGGTCCTGAGAGCATGGTCGCGGGTCAGCAACCTAGCATATAGTCTAGAGATGGGCAATATACTGAAAAACCGAACAGATACCGATATCACGGAGATACGGAAAAAACGAACCGAACCAATATTTGTGTACCGAAACTGTCTGAATTTTCAAATGCTCCCCATTCGCAATTTATAAGTCCCTGTTGATGCTTGATAACAGCTGAAAGGTTCATTTTTATTAAAGAAGTGACTGATTTTCTTTTCAGTTTTGTTAAACCTCAATGGACTAGGCAATTGTCCCAATTCCCACTAGATTACAACCTGTACATGTCCAATTGCTAAGCAGTGATTTCTTGTCAAGTCTTGGCTGCCTGTTAAGGCAGCCAAGACGTGACGAGAAAACACTACCCCGGTTATTTGTGTATTTTCAGCACGATCTCCTAAAGATGGCTAGGTCAGGACACATGCTCTGGGATCGCAAAATGCTGAAACAGGCCTTAAAACGTTAAGATGCGTTTAGAAACAAGTCAGAATTACTGTAGTATGATTCATGGTCGTAAAAGAATGTCGATGTTGACCTCATTGGCCGTGACATTCATAGCGTTGTGGTAGAATGATAAAACAATAACTTATTCTGTTTTTCCTCATGTGAATTCCTGTTTGGCACTATCAGAAAATCTCAGCTAAGTCAGATACCGAATACCTAACCGATACCAAGGTATACACCCCCTAAAAACACCGATACCGAACTGAAAGGTACAAAAATGCTCATATCTAATATAGTCGCGGGCTTCCACAATGATGTATCTCGAATTGTCTAACTTTTCAGGAGAGACAGGGGGAACTGAACAGAGTAACTGAAGTTCCTCAAGCAGAAAGTCAGATAACATTTTGAGTCTCTTAGGTGAGTTTTCTGTGAGTAAAATGACTTTTAGGTCGTGATACTATATTTTGAGAGTTAACTGACTGTAATGGAAATTTTGAATTAATTTTTTTTCTCTATCATCCTCTGACCTGTGCAATTCACACTATGAGTAAGTAAGTCAAGGCTTCCCGCCCGTTTCATTCCCAGAAACAAACTGATTGCCTCCGTTCACAAGACAGGATTTTGATATATGACATTCAGAATCAGTCATCTCTGGGTTTTTTTTAAATGCTTTGAAGATACATTAAAGAGCTATAT
This sequence comes from Pictodentalium vernedei, assembly GCA_031216915.1. Taxonomy (NCBI): domain Eukaryota; kingdom Metazoa; phylum Mollusca; class Scaphopoda; order Dentaliida; family Dentaliidae; genus Pictodentalium; species Pictodentalium vernedei. The sequence goes on along the minus strand of CM062288.1, from coordinate 82,367,428 downwards.
GTGAACATTTCGGACCAAAAACAGAACTTGCCCGGATCAATTGCTTCTGTCTTGTACATCTTACGTAATCGGACCCGTATATTCCGAAATTTTGAAAACGTGTTTCACAGAAAAACGGGAGATACGGCCTTTTTGAATCCCACTGACGATATGCATAATTTCTGACCCAAAGTAACGAGGATGGGGTGGGGGAGGGGAGGTGGCGTATCGGTAAAGGTACATTTCTCCCAGTTACTTCAGCGCTACTGAAAATGGCTATTGTGAGCAGTTTTCCAATCTAACAATTGGATCAAACTCTAACCATTGCGTTCGACAGTGAGCCGTGCTTCCATATTTGTATTTATAAATGTACTTTACAGTACAGCCGTAGTGGACTGGTCACTTTCCACGATGGGCAATATTTCCACGGACGCAATAATATTAAATTCCTAACACAAATTATAGGAATAATCATCAACAATTTAATTTATGAAGCACCGGGTACAACCCAGTGCTTCATTCGTTGAAATTTTGCTGATGATGATTTTTATTACCTGGTGGAAGGGGCGCGGTGGCGTTGCGGTAACCGGTTCTCGTCAGATCACCGAGGTTAAGCAACGTCGAGCCCGGTCAGTCCTTAGAAGGGTGACCGTCTGAGAGATTGATTCGGACTCCCGCGTTGTGTCCGTGGGCAAGCCCATTTGTCCACATGGAAGCACGATGATGTCGTGTCCTAATGCGTACTGCACATCAATGGTGCGCATGTCTTCAACCAGTCTAACCTTGACGGTGCTGCAGTGCGGAGTTACGATGTTGGGGAGCTGGCATCTGCTCGTCGTTGCTCGGTGGTTCTTTCTGGCTTCCTCCACCTGTAAAACTGTACCCGACGCGATATGACCTTGGCTGTTAATGTGTCGTTAAACTTTAATAAATAAACAAATAAATAAATAAATAATTAATTAATATTAACCGGTGAATGCAAGCGTGGACATCACTCCCCACGTGTGGATTACGCCCAACCCACGGCAACTGCACTGTACGAGTCTGTATTCATTACAAAATATAAAAATACACACTACGAGTTAGGTGAATGATTTAAAGATTAATTACATTTGAATATACGGTACGTGGAGAGTGGATTGAAACTAAATCACCCGCGGAGTGGAGTTATCACCCAAGCTATTACTTTCAAATTTTGTACATATCGACAAAAAACACAAGCAATGTTTCAACCAATGGACCTCCGGGTTTGTGCTGGTTATGCTTTGCGACAAATTTGCAATTATTGCTGCAGTGGAATTTCAACTCTGTGGGTGATTTAGTGATAATACACACTCCACGTACTGTAAACATGGCGTGACAATTTTCAAAACAAAGTCTTGAACACTGGAAAAGTACCTCGGTAAAGAACAGTGAACCAAGAGAAATGGTTGCACTTCTATCATATCGATGTATAGTAATAGATGGGTGCATTTGGTTGATTGGTTCGAGGAATAAACAAACATTTCTGCACAACATTTTTGTCAGGACAAAGCATTTAACAAAACACTGAGTGCACACTTACTCGTTCTGAATTTCTAGCCATACTCATGAAATCACTCATTCTATCAGGAAAACCATCACTAAACATTGCTGGATTAATTGCTACGAAACAGTGACCCTGAAGAAAAAACAGTGAAAAAATCTACAAAATTTGAATGCTAACTTTTAGTTAAATAGTTAAACCCTTAAAAGGCAAAATTCTGATCACTTAATTTACTTTTGACCGGGACAGAACAGGTGCCCAAACAAGCGTACAGCATTTGGGCAAACTCGCAAGTTACATTTGAAGTATCTTGGGACGTAGGCATAGATAGCTGGAGGGTGGGGTTGGATGGTTGACAAGACCATAAACTTTCCAACAAACAATAAACAACGCAAGTAGAGGAAGGTATTATAAGGCAATGTGATCTTTAGGATGTGTAAAAAGTCTCAAATGTTATCTAAATGGCGTAATTTGCGCTTGGTCTTAGTAATCATTTATGTTTCCAATAGAGGGAGTTGGCTATTATTTAACTGGTTGAGTGCTGGAAGCCACTATCATGGCTTTCAAGAAACATGAGGGTACCATACTAAAGTCTTCATATTCTTTACACAAATTTCCTATTCAGTCATAAGCAAATACAATTGTGTTCATATAGATTTGCATTATTAAAAATTATTGGAGAGTGCCTTAAGGCACTCGCCAATAATTTTTAATAATGCAAATCTATATGAACAAATTCCAACTTCCAAAAATAATCTAGCACTCAACCAGTTAAGGAAAACAAATGTGACAGAACCTAAATGTCCTCCAACCCCTGTATTTATGACCCAGCCTTGGCAGTTGGATATCGGTAAGTTTTGGTTGCCTATGTCGGCAACCAAGACTTCCCTAGAACCAACTGCAAAGCCACAGGGTGTACAATATCGAAGTGTAGCAAAAGTCTCCCATCCTTTACGGTATTTAGGCCCCACAAATTAGATCTTCTGTTTCTCGGGCCATTTTGTTGTAAAATTGCATGTGGGTGGGCAGTGTTTTAGTCTATCTTTTATTTGTGTAATTAGTTCTTTGCCATCAAAAGTTCATGTTTTTGGTTTGTTTTATGTTTTAGGCCTCATAATCTACAGAATAGCATGGATGATGATGTATTTTTTCCTTGAGTGCAAGAAGGCTTTGTTGCACTCAAGGGACACATTTATCAATTTTATTAACTTGGTTAAAGTATCAGCGATAAACCATTTATTTTGCATTGGTTATAAAAAAGAGAACATGGCTGCGTCAGTCAAAAGGACCAGGACATGAGAAACAGAGTTTTAACTTTTTTAGGCCTCGTCTCTGTAATATAACCAGTATTTATCTCTGAAAGAGGATCGTAATTTCATTCATAACTTACAAACATATGTCAGATGTTTATTGAAGGAGATTTTAGCCAGAAACAAAGGTAGGAATGACTCCGGGAGCTACCCTCATGACACTGTCTGTCGGAATTTTTTCTTGCTCGTCGTAAAACTTGTTGGCCAGCTGGACGCAAACATTTTCTCCGAAAGCCCCCAGTAGTCATGCACATGAAAAACGTCCCTTTATCATTATTATTTTAAAGAACTACAGACACTTCGATTAATGAAACGAAAATCTTTATTCCTTATTATTATTTTAAAGAATTCCTTTCCTTAAACGAAAGTAAGTCTTTACAATATGAATAATAAACAAACTTTTCGGACCTGTTCCGTTTATTATTGTTTTGTAGAAGTATGTTGACTTAGATTTCAACAAACACAGAACGACACGCGCAGCCTCGAGTTTTATCCTTCCGCACTATGGATTAACCCATTCACACACGCGTGTATTTCTGTATATTGCACACTTTTAGAAAAACAAATACCATCCAAATAATATTGGAGTTATTTATTTTTGTGTTGGTGTTTAACCCTTTACCTAACTTGAAAAGCAGACGACACTTGCAAAAAAAATTCTTCAATAACTAATGTTTTTCATTTTTTGTCTCAAAAACATAGGTTATGACCCCTCGTTGGAACGAGCTCGTTCCAACGAGGGGTCATAACCTATGTTTTTGAGACAAAAAATGAAAATATTTTGAAAATTAATTGGCGATTTTTGAGAATAACGCTGGCCGGTTTTGGCCGTTACGTTGGATAAAGGGTTAAGGTCACATATTTCTGCACAATGGCGTTGGCGACCGCAACAAAGAACTAGTCAAGTTTAGTCAATCGTTTATACCCATGTTGCCCATTTTAGAGGACTTCTACCCCAAGCATTGGCGACTGGTTTCTATTTTACCAGTGAAAAAGAGCTTATTTGTGAGAGGAGAAAAAAAAACACTGATTCACTTCGTGGGGTTCTCCCAGGGGGATTTGAGTTATGTTCTGCAAACATAGAAAACTGGATGTTTACAAATTTATTTATTGGGGTTTAACGACACATTCGACAGCCAGGGTCACCTCGTTTCAGACAGTTTTACAGGTGGACGAGTACCCGGACAAAACCACCAAACAACTACGAGCAGCTGTCAGACTCCCCAATGTACTAACTCCACACAAACAGGGTTAGCATTGGTTGAAGACAAGGTCACCATCGACGTGCGGTCAGCCTTAGTACACAACGCCACCGTGCCCCCACGTGGGCAATTGGGATTAAATGCCTTGCCATAAGGACACAACGCGGTTGCCGCAGGTGGGATTCAAACCGAGGACCTCTCGGCTTACAGCGAAAAACCTACTGAGCCACAGCACTCCCGGATGTTTATAAAAACAAACACAAGCAGAGAGCAGTAGAATACAATAGTGTAACTCGTACTAGTCTAAAAGTTACCCAGTGTCTGTTCACGTAGTACAGGTTTTTACCCACCCGAATCCAGCCGTATCCTGTGATGCCGAAGGCGAGATGTTCTCAAAATCCTACCAAGTGTCTCTTCTTGAACTCTTCTTCTGTCATCAGGTCTCCTGTACAGGAGACCTGATGATGGAAGAAGACTTCAAAGACGTTCCGCTTCTGAAACTACTTTGATTTCGTTCTGGAATATTCCGCTTTTTGATTAATTTGCCCAAACAGAGGAGTCGCCATTGCATCCAATACTTAAGGCGAAACTGACAATACTTAATGATGTAAGAAGGTGAAGTATCTGCAACTTAATGAGTGGTGAGATTAGATTCGATTCAAAATCCTCTGACTGATTCAATCCGAAATTCGAGATTCACAGAGGCTCCACTGCAAGCCAATACAAACATTCAGTGTGTGCGGGTGGGGGAGGGGGGGGGGGGCAATTTCAGTGAGGGTTTGCCCGAGAGCACAAACCTTTTATTTGGCCTAAGGGCCTCACTGGTCAAACCATTTTCATGTTTATTGTATACTCTATTATCTTTGCTTTGTTACTACAGATTTAGTAAAACTGTGGTTGAATATGCATTGAGATTAAAAGAGAAATGTTTAAAGGGAAATCATACCAAATTTGCTGCTTCTGAACCTATAACCCAGTGACGTACATTCCGTCCATATGTGGCACCACCAAGTATACTTGTAAATATCTCCACCATCATGCCAAGTCCATAACCCTTGTAACCACCTGAAAAAAGTTCATGTTGGTTATGTAAACAGTTTTTTTACAGTTTTGTAAACAAGCTGGGACCAATATTATAAAACCTTTACAATTGTATTTTCACGAATTGTATTTTCTACAAGTGAATATAAATAGGGCTACACGGTGTATTGATAAACCGATATATACCGGTATTCAAACCAATATCGATTGAATACCGGTGTAATTTTAAAAATATCGGTTTATCGTCATTATTTATTTACCCACAATTTAATTTTCAAGATGTCTTGAGTTTTTTAACTGTAGCCCCGAATGAATAATATTACTCCTTTATCCAAGGAATCGTCTGCTTGTGCCCTCGTAATATACAAATTCAGCAGTTGAAAAAATAAATTTAAAAAATTTCAACAAAACTATATCATGTGACTCCTCATTGGAACGAGCTCGTTGAGCTCGTTCCAATGAGGGGTCACATGATATAGTTTTGTTGAAATCTTTGGGAAAAATTTGATAAACTAAGTTTGAAAAAATAAATTTTGATATCGTCTGCGTCGGGTAAAGGTTTTTCGCATCGCATCACCAAGGCATGCTAATTCGTTCCGACTGTGACGGAAATGAACCATCAGCATTTGAAAAGATTGTCAAATTGCCGTATTTTGAAATTGCTAATGATTCATTTAAATTAGTTATTTCCATAAATAGAAAAAATAATTCTGAAAAATAGAACTGCAAGGCTAAAAAAAGTGTTTGATTCTCAGACAATCCTTTATTGAATTTGAACCCCCTCATTGGACATTTTTATTGTTTGTTTCAGTGTTTTCCAATATTAGTACAAACTCAGAAAGACCCAAAACCTTTTACATTTAAAGACTGGTGCATATTTATTCAGTTGTGTCTCCAATATGTTTGTCTTGTTACAATTGATGGGAGAGTGCCTACATGCATATAGGCACTCTCCCATCAATTATAACGAGGCAAATCCTCATAGATTAGATACTTTTACTTCAAAGATAATATTAAGAGCATCGAAAGAATATGAAGCTTTTGAATTGCAGTACCTACAGTTTGTTTGTTTATAGGAATGTTTTATTTTTCAAATTAAAAATGAATTTATTTGTATAAATACGCACTTGCTATATTTCTATGTGCGAAAAAAAACCCCGAAATCCTCTCCTTGTTTGCTCACTTTTTGCAAAATAAAAATAAAAAAATAAAAATAAAACCCTTCCTGCCTCACTGATTTGAAAAAAAAAATGTCTGAGAACTAATTAATTTATTGATTTTTGTGTAGCCTAAACGTTTTTATAGTATTGGCCCCTGGTGGAAAACAAAAATGCTCGGTTATTCTCATTCGTCTGGCAAGGTGAAGTACGTTATCAAGTATGGAACACATGGCTATTGCCTTTCCCCTATGTAACCAAAGACTAATGATCACCTGTAACTAGAGTTGGGTGGTTTTTCGGTTTTCCGGTTTGCTTCTGTTTTTTGTTTGGCAAACCTGAAAACCGAAACGCATGACTCAGCAAAAACCGGCCAAACAATTTATGCATAAACTGATCAACTACCTTACCAGGAGGAAACTCAATTTTGTTAAAATCGGACTTAGAGTTCTGAGTAGTGAACTAGAGTTGTTGTATACCAAATATGAATTCTGACTGGTGGATCTGAAGAAGAAGATTTCTAAAGAAATTTCCTTTTTATTGCACTAAGTTAAAATTCGGGCTACCATAGGGAGCCCAAGTATGAGCCCAGGGGCCCGATTTGAACAAACTTGAATTTGATCCCCCAGAGATGTTGTATACCAAATATGAAAGTATTCTGACTGGCAGATCTGAAAAAAAATTTGTATGAGGTTTTTTAAAGATTATCCCCAGGACTGCACGAAGTTAAAATTCGGGCTCCCATGCGGAACCCAAACCTTAACCCGCGCACTCGAGTTGAAGAAATTTGAATCTGATCTCCCCTAGAGATGATATACCAAATATCGAAGGATTCTGACTGGTGAATCTGAAGAATATGATTTTTTAAAGAAATTCCCTCATATTGCACCAAGTTAAAATTTGGACTCCCATAGGAAGCCCATATATCAACCGTGGCTCTCATTTTGAACAAACTTGAATCTGATCACCCCTATAGATGTTGTATACCAAATATGAACCATTCGGAATGGTGGATCTGGAGAAGAAGATTTTTTAAAGAAATTTCCTCATATTGGACTAAGTTAAAATTCAGGCTACCACTGGGAGCCCAAACACACTTGAATTTGACACCCCCCCCCCTCCCCTAGAGATGTTGTATACTACCAAATATGAAAGGATTCTGACTGGTGGATCTGAAGAAGAAAATTTTTAAAGAAATGTCCTTATAATTGCACCAAGTTAAAATTTGGGATACCATAGGGATCCCAAGTATGAGCCCAGGCGTCCGATTTGAACAAACTTGAATTTTATCCACCTAGAGATGTTGTGTGTCCGTAGGGAGCACAAATATCAACCCAGGCCCTCGAATTGAACAAACTGTAATCTCAACCCCCTAGAGATGTATTCCGAATATGAAAGGTTTCGAATCCGTGGATCTGAAGAAAAAGCTTTTTTAAAGAAATTTCCTCAGATTGCACTAAATGAAAATTCGGGCTCCCAAAGGGAGCCCAAATATCAATCCAGGGCCCCGATTTGAACAAACTTAAAACTGACCTCCCTAGAGATGTTGTATACCAAATATGAAAGGATTCTGAATGGTGGATATGAAGAAGAAGATTTTTAAAGAAATTTCTTCATACTGCACTAGGTTTAAATTTTGGGCTGCAATAGAGATCTCAAATATGAACCCTGAGACCCGATTTGAACAAAATTGAATCTGACCCCCTAGAGATGTTATAGACCAAATATGAAACCATTCTGACTTGTGGGTCTGAAGAACATTATTCCTCATATTGCGTTACGTTAACAATTCGGACTGCAGTATTGAGCCCAAATATGAAGGGATATCATTTTAACAAACTTACATCTGCCCCCCTATGGATGTTGTACACCAAATATCAAAAGATTCCGATCATTGGTTCTGGAGAAAAATGTTTTCTTAATTTTTGCAAATATGCTGACTCAGCATTTTGCCATTGCCCCTACAGAACACCCTGACACAATCGATGGCAATTATTTTTTCCCATTCAGTTCTATGGGTCCTAAGGATGCTTCATACCAAATAACAGTTCTCTGTTCCATGGGGTTTTGGATATATTATAGTTTGAATATATTTCTATTTTTAACTAAAGGGGCTCCCACGGAATTTGTTTTATTGCATGAATCCAGTACTTATGACCCAATAGTATCACAAACCAGATTTGGTTCAAATCGGACTATCGGCTCAGAAAATAAAAAATTGGGATGGGACCAAAAATCTCCCATTACAAGGCAAATATTGCTTCACGAACTTCGTTTGAACAAAATTGAATCTACACCTCAAAAGGAAGCTCCATACCAAATATCAATTCATTGTACCCACTGGTTCATGAGAAGATTTTAAAAAAAGTATTTGGAGCTTTTTCCCTCACCCCCTCCCAATGGAGCTGTGCATGTTGAGTTGAACAGAAACGAAATGCCCCCTCAGCACCATCACTCACACAAACTTTCACTTCAATTGGCCCAGTGGTTTTAGAGGAGTAACTCAAAACATGGTGTTGACAGACGACGGACGGACGGACGATGGACAGAGAGCAATTAGATAAGCTCAGCCTAGCTATGTCAATGTGAGCTAAACATTGGTAATGGACGGGCAGACGATACAAAGAGCAAAAAATCTGAAGCTCTTTATGTACTATTCAAAGAAAGTAGGGGATATCCAAACTGATGTTGATATTTTCGGAAAATGGTATTGGATATGCGTGATTGGACACATCAATATGTTACTAAGTTTAGTGTGGATCATGAAAGTCACCGTGTAGGTTTTTCGCAAGAACGCCGAGTTAATGTCTGTGGGGTACGTTTTGAAATTTTCATTTGTATTGGACGGGCTTTTTCGGAGGTCTCATCTTTCTTTTCTTGGTATAAACTCGTTCATCAATAGTTTCTGGTCAAAACGTAACTTTTGAGGGATGCGAAGACTGACACGTGACGAACGTTTACGTGCCGTTGGCATGTTAGAAGCTGGCAACAGACGAACTGCAGTGGCTCAAATTCTCAACGTTACTCAATCGGTGATTAACAGGTTATGGCCACGCTACCTTCAGACAGGCAATGCTGATGACATACGTCGGTCATGTCATCCAAGGGCGACAACTGATACCCAGGATCATTTCATCCGAACCACAGCATTACGTAAGCGCCATCAAAGTGCCTCAGACATTGGACAGCAGCTGCACTGAGCGCACGATGTACGCGTCAGTGGTCAGACTATCCGACGTCACGTCGCCTACACAGCTGGAATTTGTATGCTCGACGACCTCGAATAATTCCTTTAACTGAACGGCACATCGCAGCAAGGCGTAACTGGCGTGGAGCACGACAGCGCTGGGACAATCGTCGGTGGAGCAATGTCATGTTTTCCGATGAACCCAGGTTCACTCTCGACTTCCACCGCAGGCGAAACATGGAGTATGGCGGCGGCGGAACGGACGATACCGTGACGTAACCGTTAGACAGCACGATCGTTTTGGTGGTGGATCGGTTGTGGTGTGGGAAGACGTAACAATGACAAGCAGAACAGCATTACATGTCTTCCAAGGGCGTGTCACAGGGCAGTACTACCGTGACATGTTAGCAGCTCATGTGGTGCCATTTGCGCGAAATCGCAGCCGTCGATTCATTTTCCATGATGACAATGCAAGAGCATACAAGGCCCGTGTGGCTACAGCTTTCCTCCAGATGCAGAACATCACTACACTGCCTTGGCCAGCACTAAGTCCAGACCTTTCACCAATCGAGCACGTCTAGGATATGCTTGGCAGGCGCCTACGACAATGCCAACAGCCCCCACCAATGTCCAGGGACTCACCGCTGTACTGCATGAAGAATGGAATAACACCAGTCAAGCCGACATTGGACATTTGGTGAGGAGTATGCCACGTCGGATCTGCCCTTGTCTCGCGAACCGAGGACGATTTATAAGGTATTGAGGTCTTTAACTGACCGTCCATGTCTTCTGCTGCACAGTGCGTGGAAGGTGTGCTTGTCAGATACCCAACAATCGCTGAAATCATTCACCATATGTCAGAGTGCAATGCCTCAGCTGTCTTTTTGATGAAAATATAAATATATTTCTTCATATATCTCACTTTTATCAAATATCCCCTACTTTTTTTTAACAGTTTATATAAATTGAATTCGAATAATTATGATTCATCGGTGTTGAATTTCGAGAGTTAAGAAGTAAATCAGTTTTGCCTGCGAACAGTTGAAACAGGGCCCTGAAGAAAAGCAATAAACTCACCACATTCTTCCGTGCCTCCCAGTGGCATCAGTCCACCACCATTAATTACAACATCTGGATCTAAACATTCCTGCATAAGATTTAATAGTAAGACAGCAATGAAAATAAAAGAGTGGTAGGCACATAAATTATGTGTCCAAAAAGGACACTATTTTTCCTTCCTATTGATATAGCTCTGGAGAAATATGAATAAACTGCCTATAATTAAATAGCCTGTTAATTTGTCGAATAAGTTTTAGTATGTCTGTGAACGAACTGTGGAATGACAAACGATAACAATTTATAATCAAACTTTGGAGGTTTTTTTTTAAAACAAAATAGGCTCTATCAGCGTATTCCAATGAGGGATCATAAGTTATGTTTTTGAGACAAAAATCATCCGAAAGGGACAAAACCTGAACTCGATTTGTAGGTAACCATAGCAAAGCCACATACCAGGATTCAGCCAATTATCTGAATATATGGTGAAAAAAGTCCGGAAATTGTTATTCCGCGATGACGGACAAGGCTAACACGATATGCCCCTGCCATTTTATGACGGAGGTATTAACATAAGTCGACCATTTGACAAAATCGCAATATCTGTTATGCAGAAGTGCCCTCATATTTCATATATCATTTGCATGAACACGATCGTATTCAGGGTTCATACAAAAAATTTGCTCACAAAGTTCAAGGGTTTTTCAAGGGCTTCTGTTATTTTTTTAAGGGCCTCATATACTATTCAGCTTGTTGTATGAGCTCTAAAAATCTAAGATTCATGTGACACGGATCTGACTTTAGAAGTCAGGAAGTACTGGTACCTAAAGTGTGATCTGTGTTACAGTAATCTTCGTAAAACGTTCCATACATTTTTAATTTTTTTTTTAACTGAGCGACACGAGTGCAACAAACAAGTAAAAGGCGAGTACACATATATTTACAATGCCCAGGAAATAGCTTGGTATTCAAGGGTTTTTCAAGAGATTTCTGAAAGTTCAAGGGTTTCTCAAGGGCTAATTTCAAATTCCAGGGTTTTTAAAAAAAAACTCATTTTCAAGGGTTTTTCAAGAGCTGTATGAACCCTGGTATTGATTAATCCCCTTTGAAACCGAGCGGTCTCTTCTCCAGCACAGAGACATGCTACGTCATACTTCCATTAAGTATGATGACTGCTAAGTTAAAGTGTGGGGTAGACTAATCAATATTTTCAACGTGCAGCCCCAAGGCTGCACGTTGAAAATATTAATTGGTCTACCCTAAAATAATAACTATGGACTATTCCAATTGCTTTCATTGAACTGACATGGAAGATACTACCGGGGTTCAAAGTGTTAAATAAATTAACTTGAAAGCTAGAGTTTATTGGCTTTATTGAACTAGAGGCTCTACCGAGCCTGTAATCGCTCACCTGGAACTATATATAAAAATGTGATTTCACATAGGCTTTCCATGGTAACTATGAACGGCAATTGTGGCCACGTTTGCAACATTACATCAACATTACATGAGGATCATTGGTAGAAGGTGTCCCAGTTTTCAATGACGTGAAGTTTCAAAACATTTTTTGAATCCATCAAACAGAATCATAGAATGTCTCTGGCGGCCATATTTTCCATCCAACGAGAACAAAAAGAGGATCGTTTGTAGAGGGCCTCTTATAGACCATTCTTACCAAGTTTTGGTTCACGTTGGCTCAGTAGTTCCAGAGAGAAGCGGAAAATGTGATTTCCCATCGGGTTTTTCTATAGTAAATATAAACCGCAATTGTGGCCATGTTTGCAACGCGATCAACATGAAATGAGGAACGTTAGTAGAGGGTGTCCCAGTCATTAACCATGCAAAGTTTGAAAATATTTCACCCTGTGGTGTCAGAGGAGAAGAGTTTTCAAAATTGACCAATCAGAATCAAAGAATGCTTCTGGCGGCCATGTTTTTCACCCAACAGGAATAAAATGAGTAACAGTTGTAGATAACCTCTCATAGACCATGCCTGCCAAGTCTGGTTCACATTGGCCCAGCACTTTCAGTGAAGATGATGAAAATGTGATTTCCTGATAAGATCAGAAGCTGACATCATTTTGTGGAAAGCTCTCACTGATAGATTTCCAGAAAATGTCAGATTCTGATCTTGTCAATGCAGGAGCAGCAGTTTACTTAGATTATTGTAGTTATGCTACAGCTTATTTTGACTTGTACTGTATACACAATATTTTTGTGTTTTTCCCCAGTTCTCAGTGGAGAAAACTGGAACCAACTCTTACCAGATTTTCAAAAAAACAACAAGTATTTTGCTGACAGGACCGACCTTCATGCAGACAGGAGAGGCATTGGGTTAAGCATTAGAATATAGCCTCTGGCGGCCACATATTTCCATCCTCTCATAGACCATTCCTGAGAAGTTTGGTTCACGTCGACTCAGTAGTTCCAGGGAAGAAGATGAAAATGTGATTTCCCATAGGGTTTCTATAATAACTATAAGCTGCAATTACGGCCATGTTTACAACCCGATCAACATTAAATGAGGATCGTAGGCAGAGGGGTCCCAGACATCATTTATGTGAAGTATTAAAAATTTGGCCTGGCAGCCAGAATCAAAGAATGGCTCTGACGGCCACATTTTTCAATCCACGGGAACGAAATGAGGATCGTTTGTAGAGAACCTTCCATAGACCATTCCTGCCAGGTTTGGTTCATGTCAGCTCAGTAGTTCCAGAGCAGAAGATGAAAATGTGATTTCCTATAGGATTTCTATAGTAAATATAAGCCGCAATTGAAGCCATGTTTGCAACCCGATGAACATTAAATTACGACCGTTGGTAGAGGGGGTCACAGTCATCAACCATGCAAAGTTTCAAAACATTTGGTCCTGTGGTTTCAGAGGAGAAGATTTTTCAAAATCCACCAATCAGAATCAAAGAATGCCTCTGGCGGCCATGTTTTCAAACCCATGGGATCAAAATGAAGATCGTTTGTAGAGGACCTCCCATAGACTATCCCTGCCAGGTGTGGTTCATGTCAGCTCAGTAATTCCAGAGAAGAAGATGAAAATGTGATTTCTCATAAGGTTTCTACAGTAAATATAAGCCGCAGTTGCGGCTAAGTTTGTGACCCAATCAACATTAAATGAGGATCGTTGGTAGAGAGGGTCATAGTCATCATTTATGTGAAGTTTCAAAACATTTGGCTTAGCAGTTTCAGAGAAGAAGATTTTTGAAAATCCACCAACCAGAATCAAAGAATGCCCCTGGAAGCCACGTTCCGACGGGAACAAAATGAGGAGCGTTTGTAGAGGACCTCCCATAGACCATTTCTGCAAAGTTTGGTTCACACCGATTCAGCGGTTACAGAGAAGAAGATGAAAATGTGAAAAGTTTACGGACGCCGGACGACAGACGACGGATGACGACGGACGCCAAGTGATGAGAAAAGCTCACATGGCCTTTTAGGCGAGGTGAGCTAAAAGGCTGGCAACTTTTCTCGTCTCGATCCTGTTCCTCGATCACTCACAGAAATTATCGCGACAGCGCAAAGTGAAATGCTGTCTTCATCATTCATCGAAATTTGCTCTCTCTCAGAAACACAAAGGTGAAGTTTGTGCACACTTGTTGCTTTTTATAGTGTAAGCCTCCATGAAAACTATCGTGGATTACCGTTGTCGACACACGCTCTATGGGGTTTAGTAGACGCATAACTGTGTGTGATTTAAAATAATACGAAATTTTGTATCTGATAATGCCCAATTATTGCTAAAATAATGCCCAGTTGATGTTCATGGAGATGGAATATTCAAAATCTAACGAAGGTATTAAATTATTTCCGCGCGCATTAGGAATTATAACACGCGATGTTGTTTACTTCCAATTACTTTGGGCAAATTCGTTTATCTCTTTGAGTGTCGTATTTTCTGCAAATTCATCTGCATAAATGTTTTCTTAATCGCAGATTTAAATAATTGTGTGCTGCTTCTGACCTCGAACACGTTCCACGCAACTATTTTTAACATACTCTTACACACACAAGCAAAATCTTCGAGTCGTAATTATTTCAAATTCGCGGTTCCTTGTTCCTTTAACTCCTTGCCTGGTGCTTGTGGATATTCCTGCCCAGAACAGGAAATCGCTTGCCACTAAAATAATTAAATTGTGAGCACATTTAACCAAAGTTTCTCCTTCAAATTGTTTTGACTTTTGGACCCGCGATTTCTTGAGTCAAATTCCAAATAATGTTCCATCAAATTTATCCATGGATGCTTTACAGCATCCATGACTAGATTTGATGAGAAATATTTTAAAAATATCTAGCAGATTAACAGTTAAACAATCAAGACACTATTGGACAGGACTCCAGCCCCCCCCCCCCCACACACACACACACATACACACAGTGGCAACGAGCCTGTGTGTAATAGCCTTGAAAAGATACATCAACTGCAGGTAAAATAGTATGAGCAGAAATCTTTGTCTTTGTTTAGCACATTAATATTATTTTTCACATCACTCGCATCGCGCCCAACGTGTAATAGTCGTGAAAGCAGGTGTCACAATGCACCTAAACGTATCGGAAGTGAAATCAGCTAATATCATTTTTTTACACCCATCACATCGTGTCCAGCCAGTAAAAGCACTTGAAAAGGCACCACGAACGTCACTAAAAGTCAAATGTCTTACCAGCAAAGCAAAGTTACCTCATAGCATTCGGTAAGTATTGGGTAGTATTGAGCAGTGTGGGGTAGTATTCGTAGTACTGGGTAAGTTGTGGATAGTATTTGGGTGTATGGGGTGGTCAGGGACGGTATGGTTCACTATTGGGTAGTATGGGGTAATATTGGGTAGATGGACGTGCCGCCACTAGCAATCTTAGAGGGGGCAACTGTTGCTATAAATAAACAATGCTTAAGAGACTTTTTTCACAATGCCTCGCAATCGCCAATCACCTTTTAAAGAATGCCTGTGATAAATAAATGTTGGCGATACATGCATTTATTCGCTACTATACAAATTGAATAGTTTACAACAAACATTAGTAATTATTGACAAAAAAAGTGTCGAGATTGAAACGTTCATCCCGCGTTACTAGTTTTCGTGCAGGGCTTTCATTTGATAATCGATGATGTGAAAGCTCTAACGCGGTGGCTACAGTCACACCGAGATGCACGTGAAATACACGAAGAACTCCAACAAGGGTCGTTAATTCCTGTACCCGGTACTCTACTCAAGTTGAGTTCTATATTTATACCACGATTAAACTTGAATTGAGTAAATGAAGCTGATATTTTTAACATTTTACCCAACGCAGACGATTTTAAAATTTATTATTTTAAATATCATTTTTTTAATTTTTTCAAAAAGTTTCAACAAAACAATATCATGTGACCCCTCTTTGGAACGAGCTCGACGTGCTCGCTCCAAAGAGGGGTCACATGATATGGTTTTGATAAAATTGTTTGAAAAATAATATTTTTTCAGCTGCTGAATTTGCATATTACGCGGGTGGGTGCGGGTGATTCGTTCGGTAAAGAGTAAAAGACAAATACCACCTTTGGTGGTCTGTTTACATTCTTGCTTGACATTGGTTTGTGTCAAAGCATTTCATTCCCGTGAATCACATGGAACGCTGTGGCTCAGTGGTAAGACACGACTTCAAACCGAAAGACCCACGACTTAATCGCCGCCAGGAATAACCGCGTCGTGTCTTTGGGAAAAGCACTTAATCCCGATTGCCTACGTGGGTACTAAGGGGTACTGCACGTCGTTGGTGCATTTTTCTTCAACCAATGCTAACCCTGCTTGCGCGGAATTAGTACGTTTGAGAGTCTGACCGTTGCTCCCCGCAGCTCGGTGCTTATCTCCGGATACTCCAGCCTTCTCCACTCGCAAAATTTGCAGACATGAGGTGACCCTGGCTGCAGAAAGTGTTATTAAACCCAAATAAATAAATAAAAAATAAATCGAGTGAATCACGTCATAAATTCTTTCAGATGCGTAACGACCAATTAGATGCGATCTTACATGACATTCTGACACTTGGGACGGATTCCACTTGTGGTGTACACAACACATTCCCCAATGCATGTAAGTAGTAGGAGATGAGGTAAACGGGGTCGGTTGGCAGGACCCCGGGCAGGATCCCGGAAGTGACGTCATGTCACGTTACTCAGTGGCGCCAAGTTCTGTTGTCATGGTAACCCGCGGTAGGGGCCATCTTGTGACGTCATCTCCATAGTGCTACGTGGTGTGAGTGCGCATGTGCAACAGCGCATGTTGTTAGGGTGATGTGTGTTTCCGTCGTCCATTTGGATACTGGGAGCCGCCATCTTGGTTTCTATGGTAGCACGTGGTTGCTATGTGACCCAAAGGCTTATAATAGGACAGGGGTATATTCGGAGGATGTGTTCGATTTAATCGGGGTATCACGAATTACCACAAACAACCCGACAACCCATCCAAATCACAAAAATGACTTTATTTACTACGGATTCCCCAATTTATCGGTGCAGCACGTAGTACTATAGCATAAGGGATACTTGAGATAGGTATGTCTTGTGGTACAGGTAATAGTATCCTCAGATGAGTATCCTCGATAGATATCCTCGATAGGTATCCTCAAATAATACAATACCGGGCCATAGGTATCCTCAAATACTGAAATGAGGGTAAGAGTCGTAGTAAATTATACCTCATTGAGGGATTTTTGATTGTCCTCATAACCATAAAATTCAATGAGGCTATGAGGCATAATAAATGAGGACTCATTGAGGGCTTTTACATAGCCCTCATGGCCTCATACGACAAAAATGGGATTCTCCAAAATGTATCCTCGATAGGTATCCTCGAATAATACAATACCAGGCCATAGGTATCCTCAAATACTGAAATGAGGCTAAGAGTCGTAGTAAATAATACCTCATTGAGGGATTTTTAATGGTCCTCATAACCTCAAAATTCAATGAGGCTATGAGGCATAATATATGAGGACTCATTGAGGGCTTTTACATAGCCCTCGTTGCCTCATACGGCAAAAAAGGGACTCCATAGCCACGGGTGTTTCACAATAAGGGATTCCATGGGATATGGCCATTGGATATAGAGGTGATGAGAATCGGATAGGACTTCATTGTAATAAGGGGAGATAACTCTGCATACAGATTATGGGAAATCAAGCAATCTGACTGGTTATAAATGATCCAGATATATGAAACAACAAGAGTACTTGGAATAGGGTCAGAACTAACAAGAATAGACCAGAAATTTCTAAATATAGTAATAATAAGGTAAACTGTTCCAACTAATAGGCTCTTCTACGCTACTGGAGTATACTCTTCTACAAAGAAAGACACCCCTTGGGGTTGTCGGGTTGTTTGTGGTAATTCGTGATACCCCGATTCAATCGAACACATCCTCCGAATATACCCCTGTCTTGTTAGAAGGTTTTGGGTCACATAGCAACCACGTGCTACCATATAAACCAAGATGGCGGCCTCCAGTATACAAAATGGATGACGGAAACACATATCACCCTAACAACATGCGCTGTTGCACATGCGCACTCACACCACGTATCAGTATGGAGATGACGTCACAAGATGGCCGATCACGCGGGTTACCATGACAACAAAACATGGCGCCACTGAGTCACGTGACATGACGTCACTTCCGGGATCCTGCCAGGGTCCTGCCAACCGGCCCCGTTTACCTCATCTCCTACTACTCATGTATTGCATCTGGTAATGTCCATTACATACGGCAGCCGTGCTACAATAAGTATGTTACAGTTTACTGGTATGCCCTACAAGCAGGCCCCAGGACTCAGAAACCATAATATGTTTTCGACAAAACCTTACCCACCCCACTAACCACTGATAACTGAATGCTGATTATAATATCCATAAAAACTGGAAAGCTTAAAGTTATAATTCGAAATAATCTGACGCCGTATCTTCAATTATGATGAATGCGAATATCAGATAGTTTGCTTGTGAAGAAAACACTTGGAAAATTGATTAAAAACACTTGGTTAAAAAGGGTGTATTGAGAATGTTTACCGCAAATAAGCAGCAACTGCATCAGACTACAGTTTCGATAAATCAAGTGACTACACGTGTTTATTTCAATCCTTAATCCTTTAGATGTGGCTACATAAATGGTGTGCTAGATTAATTTTACTTGTTGGTTGTTGTTTTTGCACAATTTATCGGAGAGTGACCACTGTAAATTGTAACAAAACAAATCAAAATAAACAAAAAAAGTTCTGATTCTAACAGATTCCGAAGCGCACCGACAGTCTGAATTATTTTATTTGTGGTACGAACACTTTCTAAATATTCAAATCCCCAACGAGTTTAACTTTGGACGGAGCCAAGGTTGCACGTTGAAACTATTATTTGGTCTACCCTCCAAATAATGAATGTGGACTCTTCCAATTGCTGCCACTGAACTGACATGAAAGATAGATACCACAGGGTTTAAGGGGTTAAGGTGCTATATAAGTAAGAGAAGTTTGTTTATTTCGAAATTCCCACCTCTGATATTCCTTAAATTCAAATTAAATATACACAAATTATACATCAAAATGGGGTGTGTAGAACGCGAAACACATATGTAATCAACTCATAGAGTTGACAGCAGGCACTACTGGTTCCTAGAAGTCTGCTACCCTATTCGTACCAGAACTGACAATACACTAAGATTTCCGGAGAACAACTTGCGGCCAAATGTGCTTCACATATCCAAGAACAAAGCTCGGCATTCAAAACACTTTAGAGTGCAGCGATAGGAATGCATTTGGGAAAAGGACAACACTGTATGCACTTTTTTTCATTGAAGATGAAAGCCATGTTCGACGGACATGCGCAAATCACTCGATACCACGATTTTCTTCAAAGAACAAAATCGTAATTCTAAGAAATTTTTCAGCAGGTGTCATTATACCTTGCATTGAATATAGCAACTGTGCAGTCTCTATATAATAATAGTATGCTGTATTAAGGCGATCTTTCTATGATTTGATTTTAGACAGCGTTGTATATCGATGCTTTTTCTGTCTGATGACGTTGACTGGAAATCGAAAGTAATTTACAATGTAAACAAAACCGACAGTTTGGGAATTTACTCCCATGCAGCTCTGTCGCTGTGTTTGGAATAATTTTGATGCCCTAGCTTTGTTGTTGGATATCTGAAGCACATTTGGCCACAAGTTGTTCTCGATAAATATTATTGTACTATCAGTTCTGGCACAAATACGGTAGCAGACTTCCAAGAACCAGTGGTGCCTGCTGTCGACTCTATGAGTCGATTACATGTGTGTTTCGTATTCTATACATCTCAGCCTTCGTTTTTCTGTAAAACTGGCGTATACTGAATTTGAATTTAAGGAATATCAGAGGTGGGAATTTCAAAATAAACAAAATTCTCTTACTAAAATAACATCTTAAGGATGTACATTCATTACCAGCAAGGGGGAATTGATTATCTTAGACTCTAATAGTGTCGGAAACATCCCGACTGGAAAGTTTATTGGGAAGAGGTGTCACCCACGCCCCACCCCTTACCCTCGCCCCTGTTCACAACGGACAATGGACGAAGTGTGATCAGTTTGTTTCAGCCAGAGTTTCAGTCAGATGAACTGAAAATGTAAAACAAAATTATTTTACCTTTCCTTCTTTGTCTGTGCCCCATCCAGTCGGTATTGGTCTTTCTTCAAGACGGGCTATCTCTAACTAAAATAATAAGTTAAGTCATTTACTTCATAGCCTCATAAATAATCATCCATACATACCATTTTAGTACCAGAAACTACTTTTATTGCTCTACTAAAATGATCAAGGCCACGCTATAAAATAACTTTGACTTATTGCTACAAATATTGTGTTTAAATCTATTTTTAAAAAAATCATGCGATTTCTACACATTTTAGGTTCCAACAACAAAACTCTAATGTGATCTCCACTTCGGTGATCAAACCCGCAAATTTGTATTTTTTGTTTCCACACATGTGAACTGTCAACAAAACGCTCTTGACTCAGTGTGCGCTTACATTAACATCACATTTTAAGTTCCTTCAATTATTCAGCAAATTACCCCTAATGAATGCACAATTATGAAATAGCCGTACAATTATTTCATATGCAAGTAAACACAAATTTGCCGGACAAGTAAGCACAAATTTGACGACAATGGCATTGATCGCGTTTAACCAGCGGTGGGGTAGCCGAAGCTTTACCGACAGACCCCTGACATACCAGAAAAAAAAACAGATTTCACATTGAGCAACCTATGGGTTAGGCACCCGAAATGGGTTATTTATCGAAAAAGTAAACCGCTTCAGCCCCTCCACATGTTGTTTTTTTTTTTTTGTATGCATATATTTTAACACAACCAATGACTGGTGAAACAAGGGGCGGATCCAAAGCATCCCCCATATTCTCGCCAGCTGTGTTTCTCTCTTACTGGTTCAGTTTCGATGGATTTCGGATCATTTTTGCAGTAAGTGGCAGCAAACGCTAAAATGTATACAGTCTGTTAAAAACTAGGTTAGCTGATCGTAATTTTACAGGCATACAAGTGCCAAATCCACTCCCAGACAAAATAATCCACAGACAGTATAATTGCTGTTAACGTCTGATAAAGCATACAGGTGAGATCTATTTATCAGCTTTGGTCGTTACGACCAAAGCTGATAAATAGACCTCACCTGTATGCTTTACCCACGTTTTTTAACGGCTCTCAAAATGAAATGTGAAATCTTTCAAATACAGCTCAAAATATCCACTCAGATGCACGGAAATCGGGGTTTTGGGACCCTGGAATTTAAATTTTTCATACCGACGACTCTCCATCGCCCGATCCAGCCCCCCCCCCCCCCCCCCCCCATCCCACACACACGCACAATTTGAAAATCGTTCCGCCGCCCCTGGTATTATATAGTAAGAAAATAAAATATGCACTTTAAAACCGATTGGGCTAAAATTCTACCAAGATGTTGGTTGATTTTTAATCCAACCGGTTTTATAAATTGTAGTCGTGAGACTGCTTGTTTAATTAACTCCTATCGTACCAAATAGGACATGCGCCCCCACCCCCCACCCACACAGCCCGAATCATATACTACACACCTCTATTGCATGACGGAGTGTCTGTGTGACAAGAAGACAAAGTATCAACAGTAGTCTTTTAGGCAAATACAGATTTACTAGCAAAAAAATATTTGATATCTTGGGCTCAATCCTGACGAAAATGTCTCAACTAGAAAAATTATTGGGATGGTGTCACCCCCTCCCCCACCCTCACCGTCCTTAGCGAAGCCATTAGATTAGGAAGAAAACTAAACACAATGATCATGATTTGCTTGATTTAAAAATGAGCTTTAATAGCCAATATAACCTTCAATGTGAAAAATTAGGAATGAAACAAGACACAAATGTAAAATCATGTCTGTTTGAACGACTGTAGCTACCTGTGAGTTTTAATTTTCAGATCTATTTGTCTGTATGGTAGGAGGAATGCTGAAGAAACAACCTAATTACCTTTCCAAATGAAACGGTAGATGTGGCCATGTCCAGTACAAAACTATCACCATCTTTGGCTGGGGCAGCAACACTCATTGGATTTGTACCATATAGTTGCTACAAAGAGAATACAATAAAAGCTGTCTCGTTTATATTGCCTGTAACTCTAAAAGGACTGTGAAAAAAGATGCAGAAACTAAATTACCAATTTATCATCAAAAACCCGGAAATGGACAAAATTCTGGATACCAGAAAGTGCCTCTGTTGGTCCTTTACCTAGCCTAACAGGCATATCCGGTCCTGGGCTTAAAATTTATGCGAGAATTAGAATCGATTCTCGCATGGAAAACAATGGGAATCAACTTTACTTCTCGTAGACTGTTCATTTGATTCTTATCTTAGATTCTGAAAGTGTCCTTAACTGGTAGAGAGCTAAATTATTTTTGACCATCAAATCTTGTACACATGTCCTTCGACTTGTCACAATTTATGGGAGAGTGCCCATGGGCACTCTCCCATAAATTGTAACAAAGCAAACCCTTACAGACTAATAATATCAGTTGAAAGATAATACAAAGCACATCCACTGAATTTGAGTCTTGAAGCTGAAGTACCCACACTTGAGAATAAAGCCCAAATATGGGCTTCCAGCACTCTACCAGTTAAAGGCCTGGAGAATTGTACATAATGTTTGCTCTCTCACAATAAGGGAACACTTTGACTTAGTGTTTTCTAGTGAAGTCTTGGCTGCCTAGATCTAGGCAGCCAAGACTTCACTGGAAACCATTGTTAGAGTCCTGTAACTACCATCAGTTAGACCACCGAAAGCCTGCATGCTGTGTTTGGACATGTGGTCTTCCCTTCCTTCCACTAAACTTATTAACAACACATCTTCATCGAGCAAAGTACCGTGAAACACGTGCAGAGACTTGCAGTTTATTCAACAAAACGCAAACAGCTTGCAACGTAAGTATAAGCTTTGTATAATCATATTATATATATTTAGTTAGAAAACCTTTCATTGGTGACTCAAGCGGCCAGAACAACCAGATATACAACAACAAAAAAATTTAAAGAACAAAACTCTGGAAATCTGCAACGGACGCCAATGCAATCTCGTCACCTCTAGGTGATATATCAGATCTTATCAAGATGTAAATTGCAAGGTGTTATATAAGAAATGAAAATTAGTTTACTTTGAAATTCCGACCTCTAATATTCCATACATTCAAATTATATATACACAAATTATACATCAAACTGAAAGTTTGATGTACAGAAAATGAAAACTATATGCAATCAACTCACAGAGGTGGTTTCTGGGAGTCTGCCACCGTATTCGTACCTGAACTGATAATCAAATAATATTTCAGGAGAACGAATCATAGCCAAATGTGCTTCAGATAACCCAAGAAAAAAGTTTGGCATTCAAAGCACTTTATGATGCAGTAACCGGACTGTATTTCGGGAAAAACCACCAATGTCTGCATTTTTTATTGAAGATGGAAACCCTGGCTGACGCACATGCGTATGTCACGTGAAACCTCGCATTTTCATCTAAAAATGAACGCGTAATTCTAGGAAATGCAGACAGGTGCCATGATACCTTGTAATCTCAAATAACAACAGTCTATTATAAGTTCTGGGGCTTTCAGGGGGCGGATATGGTGAGATCTAAGGCGAAGTGAGATCCATATTAGGCGAGGCCGAACCATAAGTGTAATTTATGTTCGATATCAATCAACCTTCAAGTTCCATCATTCAAATCAAAACAAAACAGACGATAAAATTTACAGTCCAGGGGGGTGTAACTCGAAAATATTTGCATGAACTGAGAAGGGCAGATTATTCGGGTAATGGTTCACGCTTGAGTTCGTCTCAGACAGTGCCAGTTGGCTTCTATACATGTCGTTTTAGTGGTTTATTTATTGTATTTATTTACATTTGTTTATTGAAATTTCTCAAGAACTGAAAGAAACGTATTATAATTGTACGTTGCTCAACAGACACTCACGCGAAATTATTTGTTGTTCGTTGAACACGCGAAATTGGGAAAAACATCGAAGCGAGCGTTGGGTGTCAAAACAAAATGTCGGAACTGACCGTATATAAGCTCTATATACGGTCAGCTCGATGATACACAGTCTCATATTCGGTCACTAGATATTGAAGCTGATTGGCCAATAACTGGCATAATAAAGTGTGAAGAAGATCAGTCTCATTATTTGATTTTAGACGGCATTGTATATCGATGCTTTTTCCGCGGTGACTGTACTCTATATCTTCTTAACCCTTTACCCAACGCAGACGATATCAAAATTTATTATTTTAAATATATTTTTTTGAAATTTTTCAAAAAATTTCAACAAAACCATATCATGTGACCCCTCGTTGGAACGAGCTCGACGAGCTCGTTCCAACGAGGTGTCACATGATATGGTTTTGTTGAAATTTTTTGAAAAATAATATTTTTTCAACTACTGAATTTGCATATTACGCGGGCGGATGCGGGCGATTCGTTGGGTAAAGGGTTATGGTGCTATATAAGTAATGGAAGTGCAGCCAGAAAATTGGTAAAAGATTTTTTCCAATGTAAAAAATGATTAATCTAAACAAAATAATTTTGCAATATTTTTTGTTTCCATCCGTATTTATGAATAATACTTTGCAGTTTTGAACACCAAAAATGAAAAATTATAACATTTCTTAGATATTTAAAATAACATGTTTCATATTTTCAAGCTAGATTTTCCATTACTTATATAGCACCTTAACCCTTCCGATACCTTCACAGTATTATGTGCCAGGAGCACGAATATTTCCTGCTATTGTTTGAAAGCGCAAAAAATTAATTCTACATTTACATGTAAGACAAGAAACGCATCAAAACTGGAATTCGTCCTTTAAATCTCAAACTGCAGAAAATATATAAGTTTCTGGGATTTATTTGTTAACTAATAGCGAATGAAATCGGAAACCTGCAGGGTTGATGTATCACATTAACATCGAAAACTTTTTAAATAAAACAAAACAGATTCACTGTCAAAACTCTGGAAATCCGCATACAATACAGGAGAATATTCAACAAACAATACATTGAGAAGGGCTGGATGATAGGACTCTGCGAATCACACATTTTCAATTCGATTCGAATCTCGAATCGAATCACGTCTATTATTCGAAATCATTGAACCTCGAATCGAATCTGTGACGTTTTGAAGATGATCATTGGGGGTTGGGGTACTATAAGCCTGATTGTTCCGACTGTGATGGCTCAAGTCCCACCTGATAAAATAATCCAACTACATCATCAGGGCATGCCTTCGTGGAAGGCATGCCTTGATGATGTAGTTGGAATATTACCCTGTAAGGATTACAGTTAATCGTCGACATTGCTTGAAAACCTTAACTTGGACAGCGGTAGGGACTAGTGATATTGGAATTAGCATTGCTGGTGGCATGGGGGGGGGGGGGGGCGGTGGCGTTGCGGTAACCAGTTCTCGTCAGATGACCGAAGTTAAGCAACGTAGAGCCCGGTTAGTCCTCGGATGGGTGACCGTCTGAGCGATTGATTCGGACTCCCGCACTGTGTCCTTGGGCAAGCCACGTAACCCCCATTGTCCACATGGGGGCACGATGACGCTGTGTACTAAGGCGTAGTGCACGTCGATGGTGCACAACATCATGTCTTCAACAAATCTAACCCTGCCTGTGCTGCAGTGCGGAGTTACGATGTTGGGGAGTTGGCAGCTGCTCGTCGTTGCTCGGTGGTTCTCTCCGGGTATTCCGGCTTACTCCACCCGTAAAACTGGCACGGTGAAGATTAGCCACTGCGCATAAGTATGTGACCCTAAGCACCAATAAATAAATAAATAAATAAATAATTGCTGGTGGCATGTGTGAAGATGTTATTTATATTAATGTATCGGAAGTTACACTCTGTCTTTTATTTAAACATTATTTACGCACGATTTCCATCTGAACTACGCGTTCTGTGAGGCGCTGAAGATGGCTTATACCAAGCAGTATTCCTATGAAAAAAATTAGAGAGAAAACGAATCTGGAGGTTGAGTTCGAATCGAACAGAATATCAACTTAAGATTCGAAATCGAATTGAATCGTGAAGCTTCGTTGGGCCCTATTGTATGGCCAATATAACACACGTGGAATGCAGTGGAGTGGGATTTGAATGTTTCATAATTAAGTAACCCCATTAATTATAAATCGCACTCCAAACCATTTACCACGCATTCCGTACATATTCGACCTGTTACCTGCATTTCGATTATACAGAGTTGACTCCCGTTGGACTACTATTCCTAGAAATGTTAGACCTAGGACTATAATTCCGCGGAATAATAGTCCAGAGGGACTAATTTTCCTACGGACTTCTATTCCTGTTACACCGGGACAGATTCAACAGTGTTCTATCGGAGAATTACTGGTTCTCTGATAACCACTGATTCCTCATGTTTACAGACACGTTCGGCTTCCGAACATCCAATATAAATAAGAATTTCCTCTATCGTATCTTATTTTAAAGAGCTCTATGAGCGCTCACAGACAAGATATCATAGAATAAAAGCTTAATCTATCACGAGGATACAGGAAAATCGCCAATTACTATTACATAGACACTTCCGTTAATTGAATATTTTGTGCTTACAAAATAGCTATTCATTAATACACTTCCACTCTATAAACAAATGTTTCATCCAATGGACACTTGGGTAAAACCTATAGGTCCATTAGCTGAAAATTTACTTGTGTTTCCTTTGCTTCGTTCAAATTTTCAAAATTGAAATTCCACCTGAGGGTGTTTTATATAATCCACTCTTCATGTATTATATGAGAAACACTAGACGTCTTGTTAAACATTTATCTTTATTTGATAAATATATGTTATCGCTACTATGTGTTGTCCGAGAAACTTGTATCAGGAAGAGGTGGAGTTCATATTAGGTTTCTCAGCGAGCCATTGGGGCGAGTCGAAATACGTAATAAGACTACCATCGAGGCTAAAAATAAGTTTATCGATCAACACATAATGGTGATGACAAATTTATCTTACAATGCAACACTGATTGATAAACAGTAAACAGCACGAATATGGAACTATATTATTACGCACATAATCACAATGCTGTTTCTGTTACTGCGTAAATTGATCTGCTCATGTCATTTTTCTAAATGCAATATTGTTTTGGTTTGCAAACTTTGTCCGTCAGATATAGACAGAAACTCAGATGGTGGTAATATTAACTGGTAGAGTGCTAAATTATTTTCAGCCATCAAATCGTGTACACGTGTCTTTGCCTTGTAACAATTTATGGGAGAGTGTCTATGGGC
This sequence comes from Pictodentalium vernedei, assembly GCA_031216915.1. Taxonomy (NCBI): domain Eukaryota; kingdom Metazoa; phylum Mollusca; class Scaphopoda; order Dentaliida; family Dentaliidae; genus Pictodentalium; species Pictodentalium vernedei. Next base: position 82,340,116 of record CM062288.1, on the reverse strand, counting down.
ACTCTCCCATAAACTGTAACAAGGCAAACCCTTACAGACTAAATAATATCACTTCAAAGATAATACAAAGCACATCCGCTAAATATGAGCCTTCAAGCTGTGGTACCTACACTTCAGAATAAAGCCCAAATATGGGCTTCCAGCACTCTACCAGTTAATAACCAATTAATCTTACAATTTTCCTCCCTCCCTTGATTTGTTCGCATGAAGAAGGGTTTGGGTGAAGGTTTTAACGGCGTTTGTTTTGACAGTCATTAAATGTCTATGATTTGATTATTAATGAATGAAGATCTTGTCGTCATGATATAACGTCCTTGCACTATACATGATGTAATCCCCATTCATTGTTATACTTGTATTGTAACCTGTAAATTGTGTGTTTCTTTGTTTTAATTTCCATGTTTAACGTATGGTAGGCCTATACAAACTATCATAGTGGCAAAAAAATGATCTAGTCAAATTCATTTCGTTAAGCTGGTGATTTATTTATCATTTAATTACAGTTATCAAAAACGGTGACATCGACATGTGTGTGAACTCGATACTATTGGGTGCAGGTAAAAAACTTATTCTTTCTGAATCGACAGAATACAATTTTGTATCAGTCTAGACGTTTTAGCTTGTACGAGGAGAAAAAGTTGATTGGTTACAAGATAAAAATCTGTGCTTCATAATGGACAATAAATAAGAAAAAATAGATCAATTATCAAAAGACACCTACCTGCTTTGATCGAGTGGGAACTACCACTGGTGAGGTATTGGTGAAAGACATGCCCTAGAAAAAAAACAAGAGAAAAAAACTACACAGTTCATCCTGCCAATACAAACTTGTTGGTCAGTTTGGTTAGAGATGCATTTGATGCCTTTCTCTGATAATTAGCCCTTTAATTACACAATTTGGAGAGATCCAGAGTCCATCCTTGTTTCCTCGGCAAAAAAAAATGCTGTGGAAACCTGATACTTCTCAGAAAATTGCTGTGAACCCTGCTGGAATGTGTAAAAATCATCAGGGGGCAGGGCATAGTCTCAATTGCCATATATATGTAGTATGCGGTGAAGTTAAAACTTTCAAGTAACTTTCACATGTGAAAGTAGTTTGAGATACATGTGTATATAATCACAATCAGCGTGTAGAATCTTTCACTCAATTAGATCATGCTAATATCATGAACCATGTGAATGCTGAGAAAACATCTTGGAAGTGAGCAGGTGTCTTGCTCAATATGTACAGTATGAGTGAAAATATGATGCCGCATAATCACAAACTAAGTATTTCACTGCTTCTATGTTGATACTACCAGAATCTGACATCTGTTTCCGGAAAGCTCTGTAAGATTCGTAAACGAGCTCACCCCAATGAGGGACCACAGATCATGCTTTCTAGACAAAAAATGAAAACATACAAATACAGTTTGAGAGCTTTTTGTTTGAAAATACCGCTGATCGGTTCCGGCTGTTATATTGGGTAAATGATTGCTGGAGGGGAAATCAGCACACTAGACACGGGCGGGTTTCAGAATTGTCTGAAGTTCTTTGATAAACTTGGCTAGATTTCTTGTTACTTTACTGTTTGTGGTGGTAACTAATTGTGGGAGCTTAAGCATATTTGGATTTCGTGTATAGTAAGGTCTTATGTATTTTACTCGGAGGTTCCCGTGTTTTTCGCAAAATAGAATATAATGAAATTCGTCACCAATATCTGAACTGCAAAGATTGCATTTTCTTTGTGACATTTCAGTAGATGACCAGCTTCCTACCTCTATTGGCAGGTGATGATTTCGCACGCGAAACTTAAGTAGTGCAGTAGCTAATGAGGGTGGTAGATTTATAAGGTAATCTTCAGATATAGGGTATGGCTTAATTAATCCATAGAATTGGAATTTTGTGGATTTATCCAGGGTAGCACGCCATTCTTGAAAATTCATATCAGGTAATCTTTGCTTTACAGCGCAGTCGAACCATTTGCAATTTGGGATAGTTTGATTTGACCATAAATATCCAAAACCTATACTATTTAACAGTGAAAAGATGTATTGTATCCACGGGCTTGTATACACCCCACCACTTTGTTTACTATATATTAACTGGTTGAGGGCTACATTATTTTTGGTGATCTAAATTCGTAAGTCAGGATTTGTTTTATTACAAATTATTGGAGAATGCCCACTGGCACCCTCCAATAATTTGTAATAGAATAACTTATATAAACAATATATTATTTGCCTTGTGACTGAATAGGAAACATGGGCAAAGAAAATGTTGGCTTTTGCTCTGGTACCCTCATTTTTTCTGAAAGCCCTGATAGTGGCTTCTAGTACTCAAACAGTTAATAAATAGAGAAGTTTGGATATTTTGGGTTCAGTGCAAGATACAGGTTTGGCTCAAAAGTTTAAGCTTCTTATTTTTATTGTAGTGCCTATAGGGGTTAAACCAAGTTCTCCATATAGCAGGCTACTTCCCGTGGATTTTTTTTAGTTTCAGGATGAATTTTAAGAACCAGAGTTCTAGCTTTTGTAACACAGAGACGTTTGTGTGCCCCCATATTTCACACCCGTAGAGCATAATTGAAACAATAGATTTATTGTATAGCTCTATGACGACGTCGATTGGGAGCTGATGTTTTCTCATCTTGTTTATCAGCGCATACATTGCCTTTTTTGCCCCACTACATCTATTATGTTTTTCTGCATTATAAGATCCCAACTTTGTAAAAGTTGTTCCGAAATATTTATAGCTATTGGCAACTTCTATGGGCATACTACCTACGGAGAAACTATCACTTGGGCAAGCTCTGCTACCGGGTTTTATTATCTTAGTCTTAGAAATGTTGATTTGTAATTTCCATTTCACACAATATTCGTCAAAAACATTTAGCAGATTTTGCATTTTTTTCCTTGAGCTCGAAAGAAGAACTGTGTCGTCAGTATATAGTAAAATAAGGAGTCGTAGGTACATGTATACCTCAGGGTCATTTGTATTGCGAAATGAATTGTCAAATTCAATATCAGAGCAATCGTTTCGGAGTAAGAAAGATTCCAAATCATTACGGTATAGGGAAAAGAGAATCGGGGATACAGTTTCCCCTTGCCTTAGGCCAACATTACTAGTAAAGAAGTCAGATTTATTTTTTCCTTTCATCACCGTTGATTTTATATCACTATAAATACTTTTAATTATACAGAGAACTTGCCCATCTGTATGATGTTGAGTCAGCTTTGACCATAAAGCTGAACGCCAAATAGTATCAAACGCCTTTGAAAAATCTACAAATGCGCAGTATAGGGGCTTCCTATTCAATCTTACTAATTCTCTTACAATATTCAGCGAGAAAATATCGTCAAGTGTGGAATACCCTTTCCTGAACCTTTCTTGGGCTTCGGACTGTAATGAATTTTCACACAGGAAGATTGAGATGCGTTCACTCAACAGACTTGTGAACATTTTTGAAATATTGCTGACCAACATAATTTTTCTATAGTTATCTACATCTAGAAAGGAACCTTTATTTTTACATATTGGTTTGATAATGCCGACGGTCCAGGCCGAAGGGAGATTTCCAGTCTTCAGTATAATATTAAAGAGTTTGGAATATATAACTTTAAACAGGTCGAAAGTTGTCTCAATATATTCGTTAACTATGCTGTCGATTCCCGATGCCTTCCCATTTTTTTTAATTTTTGTACGATTTTTTCTATTTCTTCCACATCAATATTGTCGTTTAACATAGAGGTGTCCATTGAAGGGTGCGGTGGCACTGGGGGAGTCATTGCTGTGCATTTCATCTTGAGGAGGATCTATATTAACATTATCTTTATGTTTATAATATTCGTAGAATTTTTGCAGAGGATGTGTGGGAGTGTGTTTCGAGGGCCTGTCCAAGGATTGCATGATTTTCCAGAATTCCTCACTATCTGTTTTTTTACACATGCGAATTGTTCGTTTAAAAGTGGTCATATATTTAAGTCTACTACTTTTTAAAGCTATTTTGTAAATATTTCTATGCCTGCACAGGAGAAGTTTGTTTTCAATGTTGGGCGACCTTCGAAATATTTTTCTTGCTTTCCTAAGATTTCTCCTTGCTGAGAGGCAGTCGTATGTGAACCAAGGTCGGCTATTTATTTTATTTTGTTTCTTCGGGGGTTGTTTATCATTATTCTTCACAACACTAAATGGTTCTTTTGCAGCACTCAAGCATATGGAACATAAAATGGTATTCACCTCGTCTATATTCTGTTTTGTAGAATGACTCTAAAATTTTAGGAATATGTTGGCTCAAAAAGGTTGTGCTCATATTCAAAGAAGTCGCCGGAGGGCCACACTGCCCTCCATTATTCAAACTCGGATCCTGGCGACGAGAGTGGGATACTCTGTTTTGTAGTCATATCCAACTCGACGCGTTGGATAATGCTTCGTATCATAACTTATGACTGAAATGTGGCAGCCCATCCCAGAATTTTGGATCTGCCACTGAATAGGATGCTTGTGTATTACAGGGCACGTATTAAAGTACTGACTTTAGTTAGCGTTAGGTCATGAAGGGAAGTAAAGTATAACTGAAAGGCCAAAGATTCAGAAAGCTATGTTCTAACTAATTCAAGAATTGAGAAGTATCACATTCAGATTTCAAAAATATGGAAACCTCCCTGTCTTTTCTCCCGTACCAGAATGCAGTACAGGGTGCTCGCAATCACACTAATGGGTCCACTAATCTGATCGCATGCTTCCATATTCAAATGCGCCTTGTGTACCAAATATCATTTGGATAAAATTCCTTATTCTGATTCAATGCATAAGTTTGTATGTAATATGAACTTTTATGGCGCGATGGCATTAATGACAAATTCAAAATTATTCACTCGCAAGCTGAATTAAAAAGCATTTACCAAACTCGAAGAGTAGACAACGCTTGCAAAACATTTCTGGAATAACTTATTTTTTTCTCAAACACATAGAGAAGGACCCCCTCATTGAAACGTGATATGTTTTTAAGACTAAATTTGAAGAAAATAATGAAATTGGAATAGTGAGTTTTCTAGAGCCATGCGAAGTTTCGAAATTCGATTCGAAATCGTCCCTAAGATTCAACTCTAATGACGCTGATTCGGACATGTCTGAATCGTCAAGAAGCTCTCCAAGTCCCACTAAGTGTTTCCTCTGGAGTATTGTAATCAGGTCTTCCGTTCTGGAGATCTTATCACAGAAGATTTTAACCCTTTACCTAACATAAAAAGCAGACGACACAAACAAAATTCTTGAAAAACTATTTTGTTTTCCTTTTTTGTCTCAAAAACATTGGTTATGAACCCTGATTGGAGCTCGTTCCAAAGAGGGATCATAACCTATGTTTCTGAGACAAAAAAAAATGAACAAGTGCACCGCCAGTCAGTGGATCAATATACGACCGCCTATGAAGAAATTGCGCTAGTCATGACTAATCAACCATAAAACAAGTTGTCACATGGACAATCAGAAGTTCTTGAAAATCCAAGATGGCTGACGTGGTGTCCATATTGGTTATGCCAGAATGCTCGTTATCGAAAGGAACCATCCTCTAGTCATGACTAATCTACCATAAAAAATAGTATCTGTTTAATGTATTGTTTTCAAGTTTTCGCGTGGACAAACAAAAGTTAGCAGACTGTCGGATGGATAGACGGATGGATGGATGGACGTGCAGGAAAAGGGAGTTTGTGGGCTCAATTTTTAGCAGAAAAATTGATCATTTTAAAACGTTCGGACAACCACTAAAAAGTCGTTTCTTTTGGGGGAGGGAATAGACATGGTTGGATCCCCCAAGATAAACCTGAAGAGGGGGCACCGCTAACTCCAGCCGTTAATTGGCCATAAACCTTAACATAAACCCCGAAAAATCGATACAAATCGATTCTCGCCTCATAAGTCTCATATTTTAGACATTAACCTCATATTTGTACGTAAGCTCATAATCTGGAAATAAGCTCATAATGCCTGTCCGGGCAAAACAAAGACAACTCAATAGTCCCGTATTATTGCTCGGGCGACGGACGGACGGACGGACGGACGGACGGATGATGGACATTGATGCTGGTAATCGAAAGGAACCATCCTCTAGTCATGACTAATTAACCATAAAAACAGTATCTGTTGCATTATCACATCGACAAACAAAAGTCCCCGAAAATCCAAGATGGCGGCCATACTGGATATGCCAGAATGCTGGTTATCGAAAGGAGTCATCCTCTAGTCATGCTTAATCAATCATAAAAAACAGTATCTGTTGGATCTATAGTTTTCAAGTTATCACGTGGACAATCAAAAGTCCCCCAGAATCCAAGATGGCTGCCGTGGCGGCCATATTGGATATGCAAGAATGCTGGTTATCGAAAGGAACCATCCTCTAGTCATGACTAATCAACCATAAAACAAACAATATCTGTTGGATGTATTGTTTTCAAGTTATCGCGTGGACAAACAAAAGCTAACGAACGGACGGACGGACATACATACAGACAGGCAGACAGACAGGCAGGCAGACAGACAGACAGACAGACAGACAGACAGACAGACAGACAGACAGACAGACAGACAGACAGACAGACAGACAGACAGACAGACAGACAGACAGACAGACAGACAGACAGACAGACAGACAGACAGACAGACAGACAGACAGACAGACAGACAGACAGACAGACAGACAGACAGACAGACAGACAGACAGACAGACAGACAGACAGACAGACAGACAGACAGACAGACAGACAGACAGACAGACAGACAGACAGACAGACAGACAGACAGACAGACAGACAGACAGACAGACAGACAGACAGACAGACAGACAGACAGACAGACAGACATTGCCATATCATAATACGGCCCGCTCATATGAGCGGCCGAAAACAAAATAATGAGAATTAAATGACGATTTTTGTGAATATCGCTGGCCAGTTTTGGCTGTTACGTTGGGTAAAGGGTTAAGGCGGTTCCTCCCCCTAAACTACTTTTCATTATCGGAATATTCATCTTTTCTGATTGACTTGCCTAAGGAGACGAGTTGCTGTGGAATGCAAGATCTAAGTGGAGACGTGTAATATTTATGGTGACATGAATTTCAATATCTACAATTTGAAAAAAAAAATGGTGACATTCGATTCAAAACTCGATTCAGTTCGAAATCCCGAGTCTGATTTGATTCAGGATTCGATTCGACCCCAAAATTAAGATTCGCATGACTCTGGACTATTATTATTTATATAAAAAACATGCGTTCTGACAAGGATCCTGTTGTGATAAAATATTCTCCTGCAACTGCGTGGGTTGATGGAAACAATATAACAGGTGAGACGAAACACAAACATCCGTTCTTCGCAACTTATTCAAACTAACACAAGTGCCTGTCCTTCTATCCTATTCCTCCTACAAACGAGCACTTTCTAATATTCTGGAGGAAAAAATCCCTTGGAGAACTTAAAAAGTAAAAACTTACAAATACTAAACGAACCGGACCAACCAGGGATCGAATTTGCATGTGCAAATAACCTGGTGTCCAAGGTATTGATTTTGACGGCACCTAATGTCCATTTTCCTCCAGACATGCGCACCCTTTGTCCATTTTCCGCCAGACATGCGCAAATCAGTTTCCGATTTCAAGCTATCTCGCATGTCTATTTTAAGAAAAAACAAACTCCAAACTCCTCTACTTTCTTATTTATTTATGTGTGTTTAAGGTTATATACTTATGCACAATGGCCGTGACAGTTTTACGGGTGGAGGAAGCCGGAGTACCCAGAGAGAACCACCGAGCATCGACTAGCAACTGTCAGCTCTTCAACATTCTAACTCTGTTCAAACTCCGCTCAAGCTGCGTTGCAGCGCTTGAAGACATGAGCACCATCGACATTGACGTGCAGTACGCCTTAGCACACGGCGTCACTGTGCCCCCCCCCCCCTCCGTATTGACACCCGGGATAAAGTGCCTTGCCCAAGGACACAACGCGGGTCGTCCCGGGTGGGGATCGAACTCGGGACTTGGGACCTCTAGCACAGAAGTCCAACAGTCTACTACTGAGCCACCACGCTCCCGGGACTCCGGATTACTTAACTATGTGCAGTTATGATCGTTTCGCTATCAAAGGATTAGGCCTAATCGGAATGAATGATTTCATCTCGATGACATCTTGAAGATTTGATTACATTTGACTGTGCAATTTGTTAGTTTTGTCAAGAGAAACAAGGAATAAGTTGGAAGTTTTCTGTATATCTGCCAATGAAGGGTTTGAACTCACAATTAAACCATGCTCCAAAGCTCTCATACTGTACCATCCAGCTATACCAAAATGATTGGAACCTGAAAGAAAAACAGTTGGCTGAATGACTGACTTCCTGCCGAATTAACCTACAAACATACCAAGGGCCATAAATGTGGTATGAATGGGTGGACAAAACCCCTGATTTGTGAATATCGTTTTCCCTAAACTGGTGTATCACTATACCAAAGGACGTCAAAATTTGACAAATGATGCCAGGGTTACAAGACAAAATGTTTGTACCGACGGAAGACGGACGGACGGACGGACGGACGGGCGGAACGGACGGACAGACGGACGGACGTTCTTAAAAACGGGAGTTGTGAGCTTAATTTTTTGCGGAAAAGCTGATCATTTTGAAACGTTCGGACAACCGTTAAAAAGTCGTTTCTTCGGAAATTTTTTGGGGGGAATAGACATGGTTAGATCCCCCAAGATAAACCTGAAGAGGGAGGCAACGCTAACCTCAGCCGTTAATTGACCATAAACCTTAACATAAACCCCGAAAAATCGATTCTTGCCTCATAAGTCTCATATTTTAGACATTAGCCTCATAATATTTGTATGTGAGCTCATAATCTGAAAGTAAGCTCATAATGCCTGTCCGGCAAAAACAAACAAACTCATAAGTCCCGTATTATTGCCCGACAGACGGATGGACAAACGGACGGGCGTCCATCCGGACGGGGCGGACGAACCGCAGCCCATCCCAACAGCTCATACTTGCCCATTTTTTTTAGGTTCGGTAGTGATATTCATAAAAAAGAAACTACACACTAAAATTTCATGAAAATCGGCCGATATTTAATTTTGGGTGATGTCGACGTCAATAATGTCACCTGAAAATGCACCCAGAGGACCTCAATTTATCCCAAGTCGGTACCACTTGTTTAGATAGGATTTTTATTGGAATTGATATTTTCAAAATTTGAAAGAGGGAAGTTCAATACAGGAATTGATATTAAAATTTCAAAGAATGCGCGTAAATTGGGGATTGTTTTGGATAAAGGTGGAAAATCAAAATTATTTATTTATTGGGGTTTAAGGTCACATACTTATGCACAATGGCTAATCGTGACCATGACAGTTTCACGGGTGGAGGAAGTCGGAGTACCCGGAGAGAACCACCGAGCAGCGACGAGCAACTATCAGCACCTCAACATTCTAACTCTGTTCAAGCGCCGCTCAAGCAGGGTTACAGTGGTTGAAGACACGTGCACCATCGACGTGCAGTACGCCTTAGTACACGGCGTCATCGTGGCCCCCACTTAGGCAACCGGGATAAAGTGCCTCGCCCAAGGACACAACGCGGGTCGTCTCGGACGGGGATCGTACTAGGGACTTCTAGCACAGAAGTCCAACAGTCTACCACTGAGCCACCGCGCTTCCTAGAAAATCAAAAATCAAGCTCCATAATTTCAAGCCCAGGTAACGGTTAATAATGGTAAAAACGTTTTTGAGAATCAGTTGAAAACTGTACCTGTAATTCCGTAAACGAGAAACAAAAAACGTGGAGCCATTACTATAAAACATTTACAATTATATTTTCTAGAACTGTATTTTCTACTATTAATATAACTGACTAAAATGAATCATTAGCATTTTAAAAGATATGACAATTTGCCAATTGGCAAATTGCCAGATCTTTCAAAATGCTAATGGTTCATTTTAACCCATTTAAAGTCATAACTGGTAAATACAATTCCAGAAAATATAATTGTAAAAGTTTTATCGGATTGGCCCCAGGCTAATTATCCCAATAAGTCGTCTCGACTTCCTTGATTGACTTATTAACCCTTTTCCCAACACAAGGGATATCAAAATTTATTATTTAATTGCTGTTTTTCAAAACATTTAAAAAAAAATAGTTCAGAAAACCATATCATGCGAACAGTCATTGGAACGTACTCTACGAGCTCGTTCCAATGAGGGGGTCACATGATACGGATATGCTGAACTTTTTTTAAAAAATGTTTCTTTCCACTACTCGCATTGTAAGTGACACGGGCGGATGCGGCCGATTCATTAAGTGAAAGGGTTGAAGTAAAAGATTCAAGGTCAGAAAAGCATATGATCCAAAAAGTATTTACAATAGGCTCAGGGCGCGCAGTGGCTCAGTAGGTAGAGGTGCAGCCATAAGCCAAGAGGTCCTCGGTTCCAATCCCGTCAGATCACCGAAGTTAAGCAACGTCGAGCCCGGTTAGTCGTTGCATGGGTGACCGTCTGAGCGATCGATTCGGACTCCCGCGTTGTGTCCTTGAGCAAGGCACTTCACCCCGATTGTCCACATGGGGGCACGATCACGCCGTGTACTGGGGAGTACTGCACGTCGATGGTGCGCATGTCTTCAACCAATCTAACCCTGCCTGTGCTGCAGTACGGAGTTACGATGTTGGGGAACTGGCAGCTGCTCGTCGTTGCTCGGTGGTTCTCTCCGGTACTCCGGGTTCCTCCATCCGTAAAACCATCACCGACACGATATGACCTTGGCTGTTAATGTGTCGTTAAACGCTAATAAATAAATAAATAAAATAAATAAATAAATATATAAATTAATAAATAAATAAATAAATAAATAAATGCAACTAAACTTTATAAATGAGCGAATCCTAAAGAGGTGATGCATTTTATTTGAGGGCATGTCCAAATAAAGGACCGTGCTATTACTGTAATGAGAAAGGAAAAAAAGGCTTCCTGAACGTTGATTGAAAAGGGAATATTCTCAACCAGAGGGGAGGGGGGGGGGGGGCAGCTGTTGTAACACCAACAACAAGTTTTAACATACAACCAAACCAGACAGAATGAAAAAATGTTTCACCGGAGCTTTCCACAGGCTTCATTATGCCAGCTAAACCACTGGAACAAAATGTTGAGACAGTCTATACAGACTGTTTACAATATTTAACCGGAGTTCGATGGGTCTACATATACCTTATAGTATAATAATGACATACCATCCAAAACAAAAATTGGAAGACACCACCATTAAAAGTTTCAAGAAAACGTAAACCTAAGAAGGAGACGTATGGAGCCCGAGAGGTGATATGGTCAACACTTTTTTTAATCCGTGCACTCGGATTACTAATCCATGCGAACGGTTTACTAATCCGTGCCAACGGTTTACTAATCCGTGCGAACGGATTACCAATCCGTGCGAACGGATTACCGATCCTAGCGAACGGATTAAAAAAATAAATTGACCAAGTTAACTCTATTCAAACACTGGAGATCGGGAGGTGACATGGTCAAATTATTTCTTAATCCGGCCGACGTGAGGATGAACTTACCAACTGCAAACCTATTATCATTTACATTTTGCTCATCCTTGCATTCCTGGTTACAGGAGGTTTCTTACACAGGGCCCGTAATGTGCTTCGCTGGATATTCCCTGCTCCATCCTTCCATATGCTGCCCCTATGTTCTATAACACACAGAAAGGGGTAGAATTTGTTCCAAAATGCATAACTACACTACTGCCACTTTCCTCGATGACTCCAATCGATTTGCGAGTGAATTTACTCATCAGTTACGAGTTTTATGCTATCCATGTCTGTATGTGAAAACATGTAGGGACGCCGTTTGCGAGGAGGGAGCGGGGAATATCCTGGGGAGCGCGTTACAGGCCCCTACGCAAAAACATGGAGTATGGTGAATTGTCGTTATGTGACCAACCACATAGTTTACAATTTCAAAGCTTCAGTACACGACGTTGTTTGGAAAAACACATGTCTCTTTTTTTCCTTTTCCAGGTATGACATCTCTGTACCTTCAGCAATAGAAAGATGTATCCCCGGAGAATCAGATTCCAAAAACCATACGACATTTTTTGGCTGCGGTTGTGGATCAATTGGCCACCATCTTACCCGGAAGGTATATGGACCGACACGAGTTATCTTCCTGTCCTTGAAGTAGCATACCGCAGGCGTTTGACCCCATTTTGGGAGACAAATAGTCTTTGTAAGACTGTGACCCGGGGCCCTCCTGGCCAGGAGGGCCCCGGGTCACAGTCTTACAAAGACTAGGAGACAAACAACGGATGTTTGCCAAAGAGCCTCTAAAGGGAAGAGAGAAGAGAACAGATGCGGGAGAAGATGGAAGGGGAGAGGGAATGGAGGAATAAGAAGAGGGATGAGCGGAGGCATGACGCAGATTCGGATAATCAGGATCAGGATGGGGTCGTTACTGAGCATCCTAGTATTAGGATCATCTAAAGATAAACCTCAGGAGCAGCAACCGCTGCTTTGAGGAGTGACGATGGAAGTGTGGGTTGTGAGGGCTAACCCTAACCAAGTGGTCATTCACCAACCGCCAAAAAGTGATCAGTCGGCTGGCGTATGCTGCTTCCAGGGCAGAGGAGATAACTTGTGTCGGTATAAATACAAGATGGCGGCCCCATGGTCCTTTTACAGAGGACTCCCGTGAGATTCTGATCCAGCTAAAAATATTCCCAAACACAGCCGCCGGCGTGTGCGCGTAACATATCGTATCACCATTACGATGAGGTCACACGATAGCAGGTTACCGGTACTATCACGAGGTACAGTCACGTGATGATTTTCACCAAATGAGTTCAACCACAGGTAGGACTCCTGCCCAGATCCCCCACCCCTCCAATAAGGACTGATCGGCCTGTACATAACTATCAATCTATCCATTACCATTTCTTTTTAAGGAAATGGCGGTTAAATGTTACAAACGGTATACCAACACGTTCCTATCCATTCCATGAGGGAGGTGTCGTATACCAGGTCCTTATTGACCCTTATTCATTGAGTCATTCCTCTACAGTCATGCTCTTTGATTAGTGTTGGAATCATAAAATAAATTAACATGTCCCTTGTCGGGAGCATGAAATGACTGGTGTCCCTGAGGTGCCAAGGGTGAAAAATCATTGTATATTAATCCGTTCGCTCGGATTAGTACTCCGTACGCACGTATTAGTAATTAGCCTCTTCCCCCAACAAGGCTGATCGGCCTGTACATAACAATCAATCAACCCTTTTCCAATTCTTGCCAAGTAGGAAATGGCGGATAAATGATAAATGTTGCAAACGTCATACCAATAAGTTCCTATCCATCCCCGGGAGGGGGTGTCGTATACCAGATTTTTATTGACCTCATTCATAGAGCCATTCCTCTACATTCATGCTCCTTGATAAGTGTTGGAACCATAAAATAAATTAACATGCCGTTTGTCGGGCGCATGTAATGGCTGTGTGTGAGGTGCCAAGTGTGGAATTCATTGTTTATTAATCCGTTCGCATGGATTTGTAAACCGTTCGCACGGATTAGTAAACCGTTCGCGCGGATTTGTAATCCGTGCGCACGGATTAAAAAAAAAACGACCATATTACCTCTCGGGCTCCATATGTATGTAACACAAATAAGTTTGGATTGGACAAATTATTTTCTCTGAAACAAAAACTTATTTGAGCAAGTAAAAATATTTTCATGTCAGAAAAATAAATTTTGCAGTGCAAAACGTATTTATAACACAAATACACACTGCACAAATTATTTTCTCTGAAACAAAAACTTATTTGCATTGCACAATTTTTTTGTTAAATGTTTGTAAAATTTTACGAATACAAAAACATTTTTAAAAAATTGAAACTTGCGGGCTTTTGACTGTCTTGCTGATGGAGGTTACAGAACCTTAAATCAAAGTGTTAACTTATTACGAGGAAGCAAAATACGTAGGATTCTCCAAGCTTTTAATCCTGATTATCACATGAATTTTAAGCCGTAAACTACTGTGAAAAGCTACAACTAAAATGAAGTAAGATAGTTCAGAACATACCTTTAGCACATACCCAACCAATTCCGACTATCTTAGCTTTTTCTATAGCTAAATCCATACAAAACTTCCCGACAACTGGTCCTGAAAAGGAGGATAAAACACCGAAATCAGAAAGGACCACACATTAGAGCTGTAGGTTAACCGAAACCGAACCGAGGTTTTTAGTTTTTTTTTAAAAACCGAAACCGTCGACATCCCGTAATCCAAGGTTTTTCGTTTTTTTTATTAAATACTCTCTTGCTGCAGAAATTCACAGAATGTAGCCATTAGCCATTTCCGACATTTCAGTTTAGTTGTGTTTGCAGCTTTCCTCAAGTTGCGTGTAGGTGTCAGACCTCGAAAAATGACCAAGCACAATAAAAGTTCTGTATATTTAGGTAATTATTATATTGGCCTTCCTGATTCTTCATGTATTACAGCTTATTTCGGGCATTCATTGAGTTTCACTCAATTTCACTGCCATTCAGTTATGACTCCGGACATAAGAATGAGTTTTATTGAATTTTATTTGGCCTCATGAACAAACCGAAAACCGAACCGAACCGAGGTTTTACTCCACCTGATAAACCAAAACCGAAACCGAACAAGAAAGTTAAAAACCTACAGCTCTACCACACATGCCCTTAATTTGACTATGTTTCGTAATCCATCGCTAACACTTGTTGATTTACTTGGAAAAGAATTCTCACCACTCTAGCGGGCGTTCTCTAGTATATTAACAGAGTTTAGCGGTGCGGTAAAACTTAGTAATTCATGACGTCATGCAAACGGCAGCGAGCGACGGGTGTTAATGAAAGCAAAATTCATTAACAGCCTGCCACTCGCTTCCTGTCATTGTAATAAGAGTAATAACATGATTTTGTCGGGCGCCCCGGTTTATTGGCAGCCATTGTGGACTGAATAACAGCCCTCTGGCTTATTAACTTCATTCCGGGCTGGTAATAAACCCCGGGCTATTATTCATTCCTTCCCGGCCGTTATTAAATCGTAACGCCCTCCAAACTCATGTTATTGTTATATTAAGGCCATTGTAGTGGTTGTGTTTGCCAGTATTATACACGCTCCGTCAAAAAAAAAAAAAGGCGTTGGTTATTGGAGTTCTTTTTGAATATAATGTACATGTAAGTATCACAAAAGACCCAAATTGTTCAGGTCGTCTGCAGGGCAGTAACACAAACATTGAAACTGTTCCATTGCAACATCTTTTCTGCATTAATTTGGACGCTTGGTATTCCATTGGCTTTGATTATGACATAAAATTAAATAACCTCTTATTTACTCTATGTTACACCGAGATTAATGTCGATTAATTTCTGTCAGAATCACCTATGAACAAAATTACAAAAAAAAGGAATAAAATATTTCTGAAAAATCAAATATGCCTATAATTTGTATCGATATCTTTTGTATGTAAATATGATTACCCCTCTGTAAGAGAGCACAGTATATGCAGGTTTGCCCAAAATATACAGTGATAGATTTGGCGTATGCTGTGATTATGTTCATTTTGTGCAGTTATACACTCCAAGATCAGTTGGGTTAAAAATTAACCCATATCAACTGTGCTGAATGAATATGAAACCAATTGGGTTCATATTCACACAACCCAGTTAATTTGGGTTGATTTTAATCCAACTGCTTTTAGAGTACCCAAATCTTATGAAACAATGTGAAACCATGACCAAAATGAAACGAATATTTGTGCGAGGTGTCACTGCCCATTTGTAATACTTAAGCTGGGTTAGGGGATGTCTCTACCAGTTCAGGTCGTCGGAGTCATCTAATGTCCGATTCGCCACATGTTTCTTACTCGTTCCCATTTTCATCACAAGACGCATACACCGAAAGAAACGGACTTCTCATGGGAGCAATTTGTTGCACCTTCAGGCGCGTAGCCAGGGGTGGTGCTATTTTGCGAACGCACCTCCCCACAAAAGTGGAGTTCCACTTGAGGGACTATTCCCATTTGTGATTTTAATAACATGGCGCGACCTTACTTATCCTCAAACATCGTACTCTCTACGACTGAGCCACATGTATCGATTTATGGAGGTAAGTTGTTTTAAAACATAAATGTACGCGTTTTCATGTAGTTTCTGTGTGTAACAGAAGGAGAAATAGGTGCGGGAGCCGGGGTTCGAACAGTCGACCTCTAGCACACAAAGCGACCCATTCACCACGAGACTAAGCAATCTGGACTACCCATGCTGGCTGCTAAATGGCCTTTATACCTTGACCTCTTTACTACTTTCCCTTTCTTTTGAGATGCACCATATGTGAATCTGAACTAGGTTCCTCCCTCAGGGCGGTCGAAACTCCCGCAGTCTCACCTACTGCTGGGGATCGGACGAGCCCCCAAATGTAACAGGAGGAAGGATAAGTGCGGAAGCCGGGGTTCGAACCGTCGACCTCTAGCACACAAAGCCACCAATTTACCATGAGACAAAGAGATCCGGACCAACCAGTCCGGTTGGTAAGTGGTCTTTATACCTCGACTGCTACATGTGAAACGCCCAGGCACAACTGTGATACTTCAAGATATTTGATAACGTTCAAACGTGGGTATACTACGCAATTTCCTGATCAAAATCAATAGCGGGTGGGCCCATCCCAGGCTTCAATCGCTGATCTAACTCTCCTTACCATTTACCCTATCAAGTTGTTATGGTCCTTTGTGGGACGCCATTCCTGCTCTAACACTCCTTACCATTTACTCCACCAAGTTGTTTATGGTCCTTTGTGGGACGTCATTCCACTATTGAAGAAGGGCTTGTGTGAGATGAACAACGTTGGTTGGGAAGTTACGCGCTGCCTGACCCTCCTGTCCAGTCATCCCACAAATGTTCGATCAAGGACAAATCTGCACTGTAGGGTGGCCATTCGAGAACTGTGACATTGTTTTGGTTGAGGAAGCCACGACAAACCCTAGAAACGCGCGGCCTCGCATTAGCTTGCTACAACGTAAGGTTACGCGCATGGATACGTGGAAGGACCTAACACATGAGGATCTGATCCCGATATCTTACGGCTGTAAGATTGGCCTGGATGACCACGAGGTGTTTGCACGCCATAGGTTCCCTCACCTCACGCCATAACAGATCCCCCTCCCGAATCTGTCGCTTTCCTTAACGCACGCGTCAGAATATCGCTCACCTCAACGTCGCTAGCAACGTTGTCGTCCATCTGACCTGTAAAGCGTGAACCGAGACTCGTCAGTTAATAACAAACGTCTCCAGTGGGCCAAGTGAAACCGAATTGGTGCATGTGCCCGCATCAATTGCGATCGACGTTGACGTCGCCTGGGTGTAAGTTGCGGACCAACGTAGAGACGTCGTGGCCTTAAATTGAACTTCCGTAACCGATTCCTAACTGTTCTTGGACACACTGGACGACCATGAGTGCCTTCAGCCTGACTCGCCGTCTCTGTCGCCGTCTGAAATCGGTTACGGAGGTGTGAGAGGCATATGCCTTTATCTTGACGTGGCGACGTAGCGCGAATGTCATATCTTAGGACAGTCAGCTAATCTCCTAGTGCTTCTGGGACGCCCAACTAAACGAGCGATCGTTGACTCATGGACCCCAAGTTGCTGAGCGACGAGACGTTGTGATTGGCCCTGCATAATTAGAGCAATAGCCCTACCCCTATCAACTTCGGACATTCGCGGCGTTTTGCTTTTCAATTTAGTTGAAATGAAATCTTATTTCACCGATGTGCACTGTTCACAACTTCGATTTGGTATGGTATTAAAGCCCATAGCACACGGGAGTGACCCGGACGCACGCTTTGTCGACAAATCTGTTGAAAGCATGCAGCGTCGCACGTGGTCATGGTTGACTGGATTTTAACCAAAGACTCTTCAGACAATACACTGAGGTAGTTATGTGTCAAATTTTACTTCATTTGGTCTTCTGATCAAAAAAATAAATCAACAAAACTGAACTGCGTTTCTTTTTTCCGTTAGTATATGATAAAAACAGCTGCTAGACCATGTTGCGAAATGGCAATGGTTTCAAAAAACTGAATGTCATTCTGCCATTTATTGGAGCAAGATCGGCGAATTATTCGTCATATGGCAGTTTTTAAAATTACGGACTGAGAAGTGTCAGGCCTTGTGTTTTTTTCTTATTGGTAGCATAATGTATATTTTATTGAATATATTAAATACATTCCGCCAATACGACGAGGGCCTGTGATTGCAATAAGCGGCCATATCGTGACGTCATTACTATAGTGGTATCGCGATGCCAATCCGCATGCTTAAGGCGTGCTGTTAAATATCCTTTTCCGTCGTCCATTTTGTTAACTGGAGGCCGCCATCTTGGTTTCTACGGTGGCACATGGTTGCTATGGGCCCCAAAACCCTCTAATAGCGCGGTCTGTGTTCGGAGGTTATATTCGATTGAATGGGAGTAAATCTAATTATCACAAACAACCCGACAATCACTCAATATCGCAAAAAACGACTTTAATTAGTTCGAATTCCCGAAGAATCTCCATTACATTATTAAGTACGTAGGGCTATAGGACTCTAAATAGTGTGGTGGTGTGTTCTTTGGTTGCGTTCCATTGTATAAGAATATGAATAATTACCACAAACAACTCGACAATTTTCCCCAAACTACAAAAACAACTTTATGTGATTGAATTCATGGAGAATCCCCATTTTAAGAGTAGCCCGTAGTGCTATAGGGCTAGAGGTGTTGTTCTGTTATAGAATAATATTTCTGCTGGCTCAGATTCGTCCAGAATCTTCTTTATAATAGTAGCGCGTAGTGCTACAGGACCCACAAAGCCTCTAATAAGGGTATGAATAATTACCTAAATGGACCCAGAAATAACCCAAATCACCAAAACAACTCGAAATTACCAAAACAGACCCGGTATAAGAGTATTTTTTCTGGTTGGGACATTACAAGATCCTCGGTTACTTCCTAGAATTACCATAAAAAAGCAATGGCCCCAACAACTATTTTACTAGTTCAGCTTCCTTCGGTTTCCTTTGCTTCTATCTATGTATCTATAAGCTGTGTTATTGTTCCTACCCTATTCCAGGTCTTATTAACTTATGACTGCATTACTTCTAGGATGTTTCTATCTATTCTGACTTCCATAGATGTGATTGTGCGCGAGTTCACAGCGCCCGACAATATAAGCACAACACATACAACACCTGAGCACACGCTTGAAAGACCAGCATGTGACTATATGAAAATGCACAATATGCGCAAAACACATACGACTTTTATCTTCATCTCAGTTCTTGAGAACACCTATGGCGTTATGAGGTGCTATTTGAGGATACCTTTAGAGGATATTTTTTGAAAGGTACTTATAGGGAGGACATCTATCTGGGGGTAGTGATAGCTCCTAACATGCGCTGTCCTACGCTTCTAGACCTTCTAAAGCCTCCATAGGTCTAAGATAGGGATCTGCGAATCACAATTTGTTTTCCAATCGAATCTCGAATCGAATCGTGTCTCGGATATCTATATCGAATCGAATCTCGAATTGAATCTTTGAAGACAAGTTATTTCATATTGCACCAAACGGAAGTTACGGAACACTGATGACCCTAACAAGAATGAACACCAATAAATAAGTATTCTCTGTAGGCCTGTTATCCATAGTTTTAGTTTTTTAAGAACGTGAATAGTAACATGTTAAGCCTTCAAAAACTAAAACTATGGATAATGTTCTAGGCAAAATTCACTACTTGCCTAACAATTAAATATTGTCAATTACTCAATTAAATAAGAATTGAGCCTGCCTGAATGAATTTTCTAATGACTATTTTATCCAATTTTTGCTGGAAATGTAAAAAATTGAAGTTAGTACGAGAGATTCGAAAAAGTTGAATCTTGAGACTGATTCGGGGTCGAGCTTGAAGCAGACGTATGGTATCGTTATCGAATCGAATCTCGAGCATTCGCAGGACCCTAGTCTAAGAACACTACTGGTCTACCTCCAAATAATGAATGTGGACTGTTCCAATGGTTGTCATTGAATTGACATGGAAGATACCACCAGGGTTCAAAGGTCAATAACGGGACGTTTTTTGTACAACTCAGTAGAGAAGTAATTAAACATAGAAAGCGTAATTAAACACAGAAAACATCAAGAACAGAAAGTTCCAGAATTAGACTGTGTTATTAACGTTTCCTTTACAGTGCCGAGATAACCAGGCATTAAAAGCTAATTAGACACAACCAAAGCTGTTGTTGATCTGATAGCTGTTCTCTCTTAATGAGAAAAGAATACAAAAATAATATCAAAATTCTTATGACCTGTCCATTATAATTAATTTTTCGTAAAGTGGCAAGCACTCTTTTCGTAAACAAGTTGATTCTATCTGTAAGTTGAGTAGGGGTGTCATTTCCTCTTTCTTACGGATAGAATTTTATTGGAGTCAGTGGACTACAGTAGTATGGGTTGAACGCAATTCTCCGGCAGGGGAAGGTTAAACAAACCATCGCGTGGATTTACGGCCATGGTGGCTAGAATCCTACTATAAGAGCAGCAGCGGAGCACGTTTCAACAAATTCGGATCCGCTAAAACCTAGCATAGAATTACAATACTGTTTCACTGTCTGCCTGCCTAGTCTTTATATTTGTAATTGAATCACCTAAGTTCGTGATTCGATTTAACAAAGACAATACTTAAAGCGGTCAGATTGGACAATCGGTTACTGACAAAAACGTTAATTTCATTCAAATTTTGCCGTTTTGAATTAATGCTAGTTTCTAGTTATTGAACTATTGATGTTTCGTGATCAAGTTACCTATACTGGACATTCTAGTAAAACTTTGTCGCATGTAAACTAAACATCTATCATTAATTAACAACGTGATACGTATTTGAGAAACTTTTATCAGCTTTATGAAACAGAGAGAGAGAGAGAGAGAGAGGGAGGGGGAGGGGAGAGAGAGAGAGAGAAAGTTGTCTTTTAGTGGTGGAGTATTTTACTTGATAGATTACGGCTATCGATCATCCTCAAGTAGTTAGGGCAGCAGAGCGATATTTCACGCCAAGGATTGACTGAACCCAACTCTACCCTCCAGCCAGCTGTGGTCTCCTGTAATCTGTAGTGTTACAGATGAAAAGTAAACAACTTACGGCGCTGAGATGAAACAAAAATAACTCAACCTGGAAGTGATCAAAAGAGTTCCGACAAAATTGGGAATAAGTAACTAGAGTAACTAGTCATCCTAATAATAATAATATTTATCATATTACGTCTCCATTTCCCGTCTTAATACTGTTTCATATTTTCAATAAATATTAGTGAGTGCTTCATTACACCTTCAGCTGATTTAATTGGCCAGTTTCAAAAGAACACTCTCTGATAGGGTTATCGCCGAAAAGATCTGTGACAAATTAGAGCGCGTGTAAATAGAACTATTTCAAAACAAAAAAAAGCCACGATGACTGATTTTATTTGTTATAAACATTCGCTAAAATCCCAGTGATACGAAATGTATAAATACTTTAAAATTAGTATTTAAAACGCCGAATTGTGGATCTATATTTTGTCACGGTTATGACGTTGACTGCGTGCAGCTGTGACACGTCACAGTCAAATGCATAACGTCCAAGGTGAACTTCCATTCTTTAACCCTCCCTTTCTATCTAAAAGATATGATTTGGAAACTGTGGTGTCATATGATAAACCGAATATGAAATACGAATTTCCGGTTTTGCCAAGCCTCTAGTTTCTTAGACTCGTTTCATAAATAGAGTATGACCAAAACACTCATGTTATATCCTCTATATATATAGTAATATAATGAATGAATATAGTAAATTATGTGAGGAACCCAAGCCCTATCAACAGCCCTTCTGGACACGGAAAGTGAGGAAGACATACAAGATACGATAGTCAAATAATATAGTAATAATATAAAACAATGAATGCTAAGCTGACCCTTCTAGTAACACCGTCAGAGGAAACTGAGCTGCGTTATGGGCAGCGACATGCAGCTGCAGCCCCGTGACCTCTGAAAGCTAAAGTGGATATGAGACACATCACATCAGACGAAGGGAAAACATTGGGCATAAAAATTTGCGGGAGAGCGCAACAAACACTTGTATATGTGCATATGAGTCAGTTATATAATGAACTGAATTTGATCGAAACAAAATAAACACAAAACATGATGCACGAAAATGGGTGGCACTGTTTGGTTATGTTAACCTGATAAAGAGTAATAATTTGAAATAACACTTTCCTGAGAATTTGGAGGCTGAAGATTCATCCTGGAACCAAAGAACACATTCAATGATTTCCTTGCAGTGATCCGTTGTTTTCCCTTGGAAGAAAGTAGAGGGGAGCACAGTGGCTCAGTGGTAGACTGTTGGAATTCTATGCAAGAGGTCCCGAGTTCGATCCCCGTCCGGGAGCACCCGCGTTGTGTCCTTGGGCAAGGCACTTTATCCCGGTTGTCTGCATGGGTGCACGATGCCGCTGTGTACTGAGGCGTATGCACGCCGTTGGTGCACATGTCTTCAACCGCTGTAACCCTGCTTGAGCGGTGCTTGGACAGAGTTAGAATGTTGAGGAGTTGACAGTTGCTCGTCGATGCTCGGTGGTTCTCTCCGGGTACTCCGGCTTCCGCCACCCGTAAAACTGTCACGGTCACGATTAGCCGTTGTGCATAAGTATGTGACCTTAAACACACATAAATAAATAAGAAAGTAGAGGAGTTTGGAGTTTGTTTTTTTTTGTTTTTTTTTAAATAGACATCCGAGATAGCTTGAAATCGGAAACTGATTTGCGCATGTCTGGCGGAAAATAGACAAAGGGTGCGCATGTCTGGCGGAAAATAGACAATAGGTGCCGTCAAAATCAGAACCCTGGACACCAGGTTATTTGAACATGCAAATTTGATCGCTGGTTGATTCGGTTCGTTTAGTATTTGTTAGTTTTGACTTTTTAAGTTCTCCAAGGGATTTTTTCCTCCAGAATATTAGAAACTGCTCGTTTCGGAATAGGATATAAGGATAGGCACTTGTGTTAGTTTGAATAAGTTGCTAAGAACGGATGTTTGTGTTTCGTCTCACCTGTTATATTGTTTCCATCAACCCACGCAGTTGCAGGAGAATCTTTTATCACAACAGGATCCTTGTCAGTACACATGTTTTTTGTCCGAGAAATATCATTCAAATACATTCCTAAAAAGATAAAAATATTCGAATATCCCCATGTGTTCTTAATATTTTTCAAGAACATAATAAAAATATACTCTCATAATACTGGTGCCATGTGAACATAGTGCGAAATAACATGCACCACAGGCACTAGTCGTATTAACAAGAGTTAATATGTCCAATAAGGTATATATTGTACTATTAACCCTAACAAAACAGTGTTTTTATGGTGTTGATAGTATACTATATATCTTATGTAATATTAAATTCTACTAATAGAACGAGTGACTGTGATATGAATCACCAAATTCCTAACGAACGAATCAGGGACCGCGGTGCGATTTCAAAGTGGGGGCATTAAATCTCAGGCGAGAAATATGTGTGTTTGGAAGAGGTTTGGGGTATGCCTTTCTGGCACGCACAGATGGATGAAGAAAAACGTTAAGAAGCTATATAAGTAATGAGAAATTTAGCTTGAAAATAGGGGACATGTTATTTTCGATAGAGTCCGATATCTAAAAAAGGTAAAATGTTTCTTTTGTGGGTATTCAAAACCGCGAAGCATTGTTCATAAATACGGATGGACAGCCCAAAAAAGTGACAAATTATTATTTTGCTTCGATTTGAAGATATCGAAAATATCCTTTCGCCTATTTTCAAGCCAACTTGCCATTATTTATATTGCACCTTAAATTTATATAACCACTTTCAAGACCGCGAGCCCAAGTACAACCTCCGAATCTCTCCGGTTCGCAAAAAGGAAAACTAACAAACGAAATTATGTTCAGAATATGAGAGCTTGAAAAATCGCTCATTTGAATTACTGGGCGAGTGATATGTTTAAAACAACTGTGTACTGCTGTCGCCAGACGGATGTGACAACCGTTACTTATTCCCAGTACATTGTTCGACATTCGTTATCAACCGATAAGATAAGAAAATGGGAATAAGTAACGGTTGTCGCGTCCCCTGTTGCCAGCAATAAAAAGGTGTAATCTATTGCACAGCTGATATAAATATTCCACTCACACGTTGATTCAATGATGCTACCTGTTCATTATATGGTGTCGTCGTATCACTTTTCCATTGTATGAGGTGTTTTTTTTTTTATTACATGGTGCCACGTTTTCATTTTATGATGTACCGTATTTAACACACCATTGTGGAATTTGCTTGTGACATATTTGCGATATTTTTGATGGATATGATTGAGGAATGTATTGAGATGGCCCCAGTGTTTTCATTAGCTCTTTTGTCAGGCAGACTTTTCGTGACAGTCATGGAAAGCATGTGGCCCTTGATTTTCATGATGCTTTCGTGTACTGTTGACACGTACATGACATGTGTAGGATATTCAGTCTTTATTCCAACACAAATCCTTATGATTTAATGACTGAATATGGCAAATGCAAATGTAAGGAGACATTTGTCTGAAGCAGAAATGTGGCGGGGTGTAGAGATGGGGAGCAAGGGGCTATCCATCGTCAGGTTGGTGAAGCCCTTGGTGTGCACCATACGCTGATCGCAAGAGCCTGGGCAAGATTTCAGAAGTATGGCACACCAGTAAGACGGCATGGTGGTGGCAGAGACAGGGCAGCATCTGCAGCTGAAGACCGATCTTTTGATCCAGGAACCGCTTTGCCACAGCAACCCAGCTTCGCAGTGACCTTCAGAATGCATCCGGGGTAAATGTTTCGACGAAGACCATCCGGGCAAGGTTGCACGAATGTGGTCTCCGATCGAGAAAACCATGTATTCGCATTCCGCTGTCCCAGAACCACCGCCAGGCACGATAAGAATGGACCATGGACCACGTTGGATGGACCAGAGAAGATTGGCGACCTCTCTTTTTTACAGATGAGTGAAGGTACTGCCTAGACCACACAGATAGGCGCCCCAGGGTATGGAGAAAACAAGGAGAGAGATTCCATGCCGCCAACATACCTGAGCATGACCGCTATGGTGGAGGGTCAATCATGGTCTGGGGCGGCGTCACCGGGAATGAAGGTACAGGGCTCTGTGTCCTTGAACGTGGTACATTAACTGTACAACGGTATATTGATGATATCCTGGATGTCCACGTCAGATTGTATGCAGGTGCAGTGGGTGAATAATTCATTCTGTTGGACGATAATGCCCGTCCTCATGTTGCCCATGCTGTCGGGGAGTACCGGCAGAGGGTGGGGATTGAGCGTATGGACTGGCTAGCAAAATCCCTTGACCTCAATCCAATCGAACATGTCTGGAATGAGTTGCAGTTTGCAATTTCAGCCCGTCCAGTCCAGCCAAGAAGTGTCCAGGACCTTGGTGCAATACTGGGCCAAGAATGGAACAACATCCCACAAATGACCACCAGGAACCTGATTGGGAGCATGAGAAGGCGTTGCCAAGCTGTAATTAACAGTAATGGGTCTCATACTCGATAGTGAACCCGCACCAGTTCGCTCCGTTAACTTTTTGGCAAATTGGAAAATTTCCAACTTTACCAGTAATATCTATTTTCCATGGTTATCATATTCAAAAGCTAAAAAATAATGTCAAACACAAGTAAAATCTTAATTTCTGTACTTAAATCATTAAAGATATAATTAAATAAAAAATATATACACTCTTCATTACAATATTTCAACTAAAACGCAACGCAGGTAGTTGGATATACTTGGTGCTCAGCAAACTTTGAGTAGTGTATTATGTGACCTCTCCATAATATGATGTGGTTTCAGGCCTGGACATTATTCGCTTATATCGTAACCCGTACTCAGGTTACGCTATTTAGCATGGTGGTAACCCATAGTAAAAGGGTGTGGTGATGCTTCTCCGCCTTCTCTGCCTTTACTATGCAGGTCATGCTTTTTACGTCTAAATGGGGTTTCTGCACAAATAAATAGCAGCAACAAACGCGCGATCTTGTTTTGGCGAGATCGCGCGTTAGTTGTTGCTATTTATTTTTGCGAAAATTATTTTAAGATGGAAACAGCGTGACATTCTATTCATAATGTGGATTCAATGCTTAACCTTTGCGTCGAAATAGTTCTGAAAGATTGTCTAGTCTTTCTGGTAAAACATGCGAGATTAACAATTTATAAAGTTGTGTTGTATTATTTTGTCGTAATCTGCAGTTCGTTCGCGTATTTTACAATTGACGTAACCCCTACGTACCCTAAACAATCGTGCGCGGGTTATCTTCAGGCCGGTGGTTTTAACGTTATTTCAATTAATTTGATATAACCTTTTGCTTAAGGTAACATATTATACAATTACGGACTTTTTGGTGGGGAATATGATGAGATATGAACCTAAAAAACTTGTATTGACGAGGAGTTAGCCGAGATCAATATAAGTGTTTACGTTCATATCACACCACATTTACCACCAGAAAAGTTCATATCTGTTTTATTATAAATACAAGAACAAACTTGTATTTGCCAATTAAAAGTTCAATTATATCAACCAGAAATACTTTTATTTAACAATAAAATAGTTATCATCTGCAGAATAACATAAAAATGAGACGGAGGTCAGGTTGACTGCGCATGCACGATTGAAATAGAGCTAGAGAGGGGATTTCCAAAAGCTATATTTAGAAAGTTGATATTCAATGGAAAACCGGTGTACCTGGATTTTTGAGTACCAGTCTCGT
This sequence comes from Pictodentalium vernedei, assembly GCA_031216915.1. NCBI lineage: Eukaryota > Metazoa > Mollusca > Scaphopoda > Dentaliida > Dentaliidae > Pictodentalium > Pictodentalium vernedei. Next base: position 82,313,242 of record CM062288.1, on the reverse strand, counting down.
GTATAAGACCCAACAAATAGAAATGTGGTTATTTATAAAGTACTAGCGGGTGATACCCGGCGTTGCACGGGAGAAGATGGTTATATCAGCCGTTTTCGAAATAGGTCACCAATTTCAAGGTCAAGGTCACCCCGCGCGGGCAACCCGAAGAAGTCAAAATGATCTGTGGGTCAATATACCCGCACATATGAAATTTTAGCCCGATCGGCCCCGCCGTTGTCGAAATAGAAGATCAAGGTCACAAATTTCAAGGTCAAGGTCACCCCGCACGGGCACCCCGATAAAGTCAAAATGATCGACGGGCCAATATACTCGCATATATGAAATTTTAGCCCGATCGGCCCAGCCGTCTTTAAAATAAAAGGTCAAGGTCATCAATTTCAAGGTCAAGGTCACCCCGCACGAGCACGGCACCCATCCCATGTTACTCGCAGGAACGAATTACCCCCGTGTACAAAATTTGAGATCGATCGGTCGAGAAACGGAGGAGTTCACCCGGAACAAAGATAGAGAGAAGGCGCGAGAGAGAGAGAGAGATAGAGATATAGATACAGACATTCGCATTTATATATTAGATATAATAATTCTGCATTATGGCTAATCATGACCGCAACATGGATGTAAAGTCAAGTCCAACCAATCGTTTATACCCATGTTGCCCATTTCAAAGGACTTCCACCCTTGGCATTTGGGACGGGGTCATATTTTACCAGTAAAACAGAACCTGTTTATCACATTAAACATTCACTGCTTCACTTCCGGGGTTCCCGGGGGGGGGGGGGAGACTTTTTCATTATATGATGTGCTGTCGTCATGATGTAATGTTACGTTTTTATTATATGATGTGTTTATTAGGGCTGAAATGGTTGGCTCATTTACACAACCGACTAACCGAGAGCTATAACCGGGTAATAACCGGTTAACCGAAACAATTATTTCACCGAATCTGGGATCAAAACTATAAGAATTGGAAAGCAGTATTCTCAGAAACTATTCCGTAGTGTCGAAACAAACGAACGTTGTCTAGTACTCGACAACGTTCGTTTGTATACATACTACGGAATAGTTTCTGCGGTTACTCAGTACTCACGGAAATTGCCGATAATTAACGAAGTATTGAACGCCAAAGTCGATTATTTCTCAATACATACAGTGCTGCTTCGAGGTGTAATCTATCTCAAAGAAGAAGCGGCAGATTTACTACGTTTCAACCGTGGAAAGACGATTACTATAGATATTTCGGATAACCGGTTGACGTTTTCTTTAATCGGTTAGGTAGGTAACCGGTTTCAAACCGGTTATCCGGTTAATCATTTCAGTATTACTGTTTATTTCATTATACGGTGTGGTTTGGTCAATACTTCCAGAATATGTTGATGACTCCTTTCAACTCTGTGAGCTGGTTGCGTGTACTGTAATTGTTCTATTAATCACAACCTTCATTTGGATGTTTGGTTTGTGTATATTTAATTTGAGGTTATGGAATATCAGAGATGAAAATTTCAAAGTAAAGTAATTTTCGTTACTTATATAGCACCTTAACCCTTACCCAGCGCGGGCGATATCAAAGTTTATTATTTTAAATATTTTTGTTTCCAATGAGGGGTCACATGATATGGTTTTGTTTAAATTCTTTTGAAAAATGATTTTTTTTCGTCTGTTAATTTGTACATTACACGGGTGCGTGCCACTGCGGCCGATTCGTAAAGGCAAGGGTTAGGGCATTGTTTAAAAGCGTTATTAGATCAGACCTAAAATTGCCGTAGATCAAATAATTCAGTATTCCCTCTGTATTTCCCACTTAATTGTTACTTGATTTGACGACAGGTTAAAATTGTTCTGAACCGGGGTTTGGAGGAAGTGCAGTGATAAATTCATACATGATCTAGCGGAAGCAATTTGGAATATATTGAGACATATATTATTGCTGTTTACACTGATGATCGGGTGCGCAGTGGCTCCGTAGTAGACTGTTGGACTTCTATGCTAGAGGTCCAGAGTTCAATCCCCGCCCGGGACGACCCGCGTTGTGTCCTTGGGCAAGGCACTTTATCCTGGTTGCCTACATGGGGGCACGATGACGCCTTGTACTAAGGCGTACTGCACGTTTAAATCGCTGGAATCGCAATTGTGCCGTAATATGATACGTTGGCTGGTTGACCAAGTCCAGCAGTGTTGCGATGTGGCAGTTCACCTTTCACCTTTCTGCTCTCCTCCCTCTCACCTATCAACATCCATCTTGAAGAGTGTACATACACAATATTGTTTTAATTATTCATAAGTTTGCTTTGCCATTGCATGCACATTTTGGTAACTTTTTGTAAATATTTGTAAACATAATTTGAAATTTTCAAATGTATATTAAGGAAGGGATATTATCTTAATGCTCGGCACTTGTTATCCAATCAATTTTGTTATAACAAATAAAATATGTTTAATAATAATGGCGCCGTGTACTAAGGCGTACTGCACGTCGATGGTGCGCATGTCTTCAACCGCTGTGACCCTGCTTGAGCGGAGCTTGAACAGAGTTAGAATGTTATGGAGCTGACAGTTGCTCGTCGATGCCCGGTGGTTCTCTCCAGGTGCTCCGGCTTCCTCCACCCTAAAACTGTCACTGTCACGATTAGCTATTGTGCATAAGTATGTGACCTTAACCCTTTACCTAACCTGAAAAGCAGACGACACTTGCAAAAATAATTCTTGAATAACTAATTTTTTTCATTTTTTGTCTCAAAAACATAGGTTATGACCCCTCGTTGGAACGAACTCGTTCCAACGAGGGGTCATAACCTATGTTTTTGAGACAAAAAATGAAAAAAAAATAATGAAAATTAATTGGCGATTTTTGAGAATAGCGCTGGCCGGTTTTGGCCGTTACGTTAGGTAAAGGGTTTTAAACTCCATTAAATAAATAAATAAATTACACTAATGATCAACCGAACGACACTGTAAGATGATGCGAAGTTATGTTATTCAGATAGTTTTCTGACAATGTCAGACCTGGAAATAAAGGGCTTTTATCCTAACCCGTTGAGAGGTTACGTTATTTAGCATGGATGTAACCCACCGGTACGGATGTTTCTCTGCTTTTACTGCGCCATTCATGCTTTTTCACGTCTAAACGCGATTTCTGCCTTAAAAATTATCAACAACTAACCTCGCAAGATCGCACGTTAGTTGTTGCTGTTTATTTTGGAGGAAATTCTTTTAAGACGGACACAGCTTGCCATTCTATTCATGTGTGGATGCGATTCTCAACCTTTGTGTCGAGATAGTTCCGAGAGACTGTCATCTTTTTAGGGTTCCGACACGAGGTGACCCTGGTTGTCGAAAGTGTCATTAAACCCCCCAAAAATAAATAAATAAATAACTTTTTAGGGTAAAATATGCGAGATTAGGAATTTAACCCTTTACCCAACGTAACAGTCAAAACCGGTCAGCGCTATTCTCAAAAATCGCCAATAAAAGTTTCAGTATTTTTTTCCATTTTTTGTCTCCAAAACATAGGTTATGACCCCTCATTGGAACGAGCTCGTCGAGCTCGATCCAATGAGGGGTCATAACCTATGTTTTTGAGACAAAAAATGAAAAAAAATTAGTTATTCAAGAATTTTTTTTGCATGTGTCGTCTGCTTCTCTTGTTAGGTAAAGGGTTAATAAAGTTATTTTGTACTACTTTGTCCTAGCCTGTAGTTCGTTTACATATTTTAGAATTGACGTTGCCCACACGTAACCTAAAAGGACGTTCGCGACTTATTTCCAGGCCTGCAAAGCTATGAGTGGGAAGGTGTCTCCAACACCTTCATAAACAATGCAGTGTTGATGGCCCAGACATGTTGGTTTGGAGTTAATCTTGGCATAAGTCAGGGAATAGTCAGACAATACTAAACTAACAAAGATTAACAGCGGCCTGCTGGCTATAGAAAATAGAATCCCGCAATACGCAAGGCGTGGAAGTAAATGTACGGGTTATGTCAGCCGCTTATCTAAGGAAAATAGCGCCCCCCCCCCCCCCCCCCCACACACACAGACACATAGGCCCAAACATATGAATAGAACGGCATGTTGTTTCCATCTCGAAAGAATTTCATCCAAGATAGCTACAGCGAGTATGCGCGTTAGTTTTTGATATTTATAAATTCCGTTGTTACGTAAAAAGCATGACTGGCGTAATGAAAACAGAGAGGGGAGAAAGGCAACACAACCTCACGAGCTCGCGCAGGAGAATGGTCTAACTGTCAGCTAGCATCGGGGTTAAACATTGATACTATGAGGTATGTGGTCATGTTGCTACCAGCACTGTATTAGATTTTTTTTTTATTTAACGGTATAGTTTACAGACAATTACATATTGGACTATAGGATACTAATAGGTAACTAGAAAATGATATTCAGTCTATACCGTTGGGAGATGACATAGCCAGATTGGCTGTCTACCTGTCACGCCTGTAATACATTTAACTCCAACACTGACTACATGCTCTGCGCATTGATCTTTGATAGGAAGATCTACTGTATTTTTACTTAATAATTTATACAAGTGGTTTAATCCTTTGATACTTTTGTCCGTCTTATGACGTACGAAATCAAACAGCGCGTTGATACTTTGTGGTCATTTGTTTTGTTATTAATTTTAGATTTTTTAAAGTTTTAACCTCAATTCCTATTTTCTCCCGAATAGTGCTCAGTGACAACCGTTGAACCAAATGTTATCGCAGCTTAAATACTAATATAATCCTGCTGTCAAGACTTCTTAACTGGTTGAGTGCAAGAAGTCACTATCAGGGCTTTCAAAACATGAGGATACCCGAGCAAAAAGCCAACACTTTCCTTGCTTATCTTTCATATTCAGTCAAACACAGTTAATATTTTGTTTATATAGATTTGTTTTATTACAAATTATTGGAGAGTGCCTGTGGGCACTCTCAAATAATTTGCAATAAAATAAGTTTTGAATAACAAATTCGGACCACCAAAAATAATCTAGCCCTCAACCAGTTAATCACTAATGTGAAAAACATCTTGTTATTTGTACTTTCCGACGTTTCACGTCGCATTTTGAAAAACGCTGAAGAAACTGAATTCCCAGTGACGTTTGAACGTCAGGATAATTAAAGTCTCAAAGGGTTAACAATTCGGCCACCCTGGTGTTTCTCTCCCACGATAACCAAAGACAGATCATACATCTGAAAAAAATTCTACTGCTCAGTGGCAATGTGACACCCCATTTAAGTAACCCCTACCTCAGGGATGCAGGTCGGTGAAAACATGGTGAACTTTCCACAGATATATAAACTGCAGTTCGTCCATTTCCTGGCCAGTTTTTTGCTCATTTCTGAACTGATAGTTTCTGCTGACTGACTTGTGAAATTGCCGCGCATTATTTTCATCTATTAAATCTTAATAGAGTGGGACATCGCTATTTTTCAGCAATGTGGGGCGAAGATACACTTTATAGAGTGCAGTACTCCAGTAAGCAATCATCATTCCGACATTACCGGTGCCTGTCTATGTAATAGTTGCTGAGAGTTTTATGTGTATCGATGTACAGAAATAAAATAGCTAATGAACAGTTGATTGTCGTCAAATAGTTTTATTTGATACCCGTGACCACTCTGTACCACTTACACAGAGCATAACTGTTTGGAAAGAACCTGGGAGAGAACGAAGAAGTAAATTATCACGGCCAGTGAGCCGCTTCGTTATATGTGTCCCGTTGAACCATTGCAATATAGAGTTCTTGAAGGAAAGTGCCGCATACAGAACTGCATACAGAGACACAGCTAGGAGGTTTTCAATAGGGCGGGAAGGGGTGTGTGTAAATCTATGCAAAATCCAACTGGGGATGGATACGTAAGCCTCCCCCCCCCCCGACGTTTTCAAAATGTTCACACCGAGTGACTGTACTGGTAGGTTTTAGTGTATTTGAAAATATTTCCAAGCAGTTTAAATGACTGCAGCTAAATATCTATCTACATAATTTACTTTAGGTTTTAAGACAGCACAAAATGACAATTTCTTGTGGTATTGTAGTATGTATGTAGGCCCAATCTGCTGTCACTTTTTTTAGTAGGGTTTAACGACACATCAACAGCCAGGGTCATATCATGTCGGTGACAGTTTTACGGGTGGAGGAAGCCAGAGAACCCGGAGAGAACCACCGAGCAACGACGAGCAGCTGCCAGCTCCCGAACATCGTAACTCTGAACTCTGCACCGCAGCACAGGCAGGGTTAGATTGGTTGAAGACATGCGCACCTTCGACGTACAGAACGCCTTAGTACACAGCGTCATCGTGCCCCCGTGTAGGCAATCGGGGGTTAAGTGCCTTGCCCAAGGACCTGCCTTCATTAGGCATTGTGTCAATTCCATGAATGTACATGTATGGAGAATGCTAAAAAAAATCAGTATTCGATATATTTTTTATAAATTATTCATCTGAAATATGAGGTCTTGCTGAGCAGTGCAGTGAGCACACTAATCTTGAAATGAATTCAATGACTAACAACCATTCATTATGCTCATAAAGTTTAACCCTTTACCTAACATGAAAAGCAGACGACACTTGCAAAAAAAATTCTTGAATAACTTATTTTTTTCATTTTTTGTCTCAAAAACATAGGTTATGACCTCTCATTGGAACGAGCTCGACGAGCTCGTTCCAATGAGGGGTCATAACCTATGTTTTTGAGACAAAAAATGAAAAAAATAATGAAAATTAATTGGCGATTTTTGAGAATAGCGCTGGCCGGTTTTGGCCGTTACGTTGGGTAAAGGGTTAAGTAACGAGTTAGCTAACTGACTCAGCCTGTGAGCCTATATTTCACAATATGTGCGAGATATTAATTCAACAATACCTAATACAAATCAAAATTTTGAGTCTGGCTATATCTGTCTTTCATGACAGAACAGAGCCAATGAAAACTCTGCACAATTTTGGTCGTAACTTTAAAACTTCCAGGACACAGCCTTCCAGTGGGCACATTTTGAGCCCAATACAAACTGCAGTCTGTGAGTGCATTGCATTTTGATCTCATAATGTGCCCTGTATATTGGCGTATGACTATTGTGAGCACCAAATTGACTAACTTGTTTGTATTTCTGCTATTTCTGATATAATTCAAGAAACAGTTTGTTGAGTAGGTGGAAAATTTGCGTTGTTCGATCAGAATTCTGTCTGTGGGAGTCGGCGGTTGCATTTTTCACGGAAATGTAATACCACATTCGGAAGAAACCTCCGTTACAACAATGCTTCGAATTTCCAACTGTTGTTCGTTTAGCCGGAAAACTTTCCAACTATCTTGATTTTTGGACAAATATTGCGGGGGTGGGGGTGGGGGGGGGTTAATCCCTTCCTGTAGCTACGTCCCTGTCTATATACTCTTTTTTGATCGTCAGATCGAAATAATAGCATTGGGTAGAAAAAATAGTACCGAGTTGAAATTTGGTGAAACGAAATAATAGTTTTGGATACTATAGTACAGGGTGGAATACTATAGCCCAATACTGAGGTTTCAAACTGTCTTTAAAACAGTTCAGTGCTTGGCTGACAATTTTCGTCTTTGAAACAAATTTACGGGAGAGTTGGCTCCCTTTAATTTCCTAAAACTGTCAGTCAGTTTTAGACTAAGAGTATGGGAATTTCACATAAAGACTGAAATTTCGGAATGTCAGCGAATTTGTACGATTGAAACATAAACTCCAGGCATTTTCGTATAGAGTAGTATAACAATACAGAAACTGTTTTTTTACAATTTTTTCTCAATGAATTTGAAAGTTTGATCATTATTCTCGTTTTAAACCTCTTAAAGACAAGAAAACGGCGTTTTCGCTATCATTTAAATATAGAATATGCCCATACTAGCTTGGTGTACCAAATGTTCACCACGAGTGGTGAACATTTAGTACACCAAGCTACTTTGAGTATATTTTATTTGTACCATGATCGTCAGATTAACAAGAGTTTGAATGTTGAATAAATTAATATTCACGCGTGCGAATCTGTTTTTGTTTACATAAGCACCGGTGAGCGGTACTTCCGCTGGCAATTTTATCGCGAAACGAAATGGAAAACTAAACGAGCAAATTACGGGGCCTTTTTCATTTTAACAACATAATAACATACCATTTCGCGTTATGGATGCTTTATTAACGTGAGGCGACGTATGTTTGTTAATTTTTGGTATCTTATGATGTAAACTTATTTAAAAGAGTAATAAATAATTTCCGGTTTCATTTCACTTTTCACGAGGCGACGAGTGATAAATTTGTACAAGTTTGCATTCAAGGCGAGGTCACAAAGGTCGACTTGGATGTAGTTCCACTGTAGGTGGAAATTTTAACTACTGAAATCCCATTGCTGGAGTGTTCACCACGGTTGGTGTGTAGCTAAAGTTTATGCCATGCTCTTGAGTGCCTAATAAGCATACATGTATGATTATTATTTTTTGAACAAAATTCCCGCCTGTATGATCCTAATTAAGCCCTGTATGATTATTAATTTCCAGCAATTGAATGTTCAGAGCAGCCGCTTAACTCCAAAAGTTCACCAAAACAAACTAGTAAGGTGCACGTGCAAGCAAACACAGGATGCAATGGAAGTGTTAACTGGTAGAGATCTGGAAGCATATATTTGGGCTTTATTCTGAAGTGCTGTTACCATAACTTTAAGACCTAGTACTCAGTGGGTGTGCTTCATACCATCGCTGAAACAGAATTAATTAGTCTATAAGGTTTTGACTTGGTGCAATTTATGGGAGAGTGCCTATTGGCACTCTCCCATAAATTGCAACAAGTCAAATCCAGGTGAAAAGTATAACTCAAAGTAATTTAGCCCTTCACCGCTTCAATCGCATCAGACATCTGTGCTATAAAAACGGCTCTGAGCATAGCGGCTGGCTCACATCTTGGAATTTTCCACCCTATACTATTATTCGACCCTGTACTATTATTAATTTTCAGAAATGTTCCACTCTGTACTATTATTTCGCCCTGTACTAATATTAGGCACTCGAGAGTAGGCTTTTTATGTATAGTAGAACAGGTTATCAAAGTATAATGCTCTTTCACTTTTTTGTGTTCATTATATCAACGCTGTGCGCATCGTGACATGTAATACACACACTGTCCTTTGAACTCGTTTCCATTAATATAGAAGTCGATAAGGTGACATTTGCTTTTTTTTTCCTGGGAAGAATAAAATCTTGCAATTTACTGCAAAAAAAAAATTCGCTAAACAAACGAGCCAAAGTGGATGATTGGTGTTGGTAAGTGTGATACTGATAAATATGCTTAACCCTTTATCCAACGAATCGGCCGCATCCGCCCGCGTAAGATGCAAATTCAGCAGTTGAACAAATATTATTTTTCAAAAAATGTCAACAACATCATATCATGTGACCCCTCGTTGGAACGAGCTCGTTCCAACGAGGGGTCACATGATATGGTTTTGTTGAAATTATTTGAAAAATTTGAAAAAACGATATTTAAAATAATTAAGTTTGATATCGTCTGCGTTGGGTTAATGACGGATTGTATGTGAACTAGTTGCTTCTAATTATTTTGCCATAAACAGCCAAGTTTTTTTTTTTTTACTTTTAATAAAGCTACGTAGGCTGTCTGTTGCTTTCGTTTATTAAAAGTAACAAAGGGAAGTTTGGCTTTATTTTCTACTAATGTCTAAGGACAAAAGTGTTTTCTGAACAATTACTTGCTTCTTATTGGACCTTCCCCTCGAGTCCAATAATTTCAGGGCAGATAACTTTATCGAAGGCGACTTTTCATGACGACACAAGTCAAGGTGCCATTTTCCCTGGATAAATTACCTCAAAATTCAAAAGTAAAAAATAACTCCAACTCTGTACAGTTACTCTTGTGATCCAAATAATAGAATTGGGTGGAATAGCAGTACAGGACAGGGCCACTGAGAGCGACGACGGACACGGGGCAATGTGTAGAACGGGCTTAAATGCCCTGTTAGAGCCGTAGGCGCTTAGCGATAATCGGTTGTTATGCGGGTCCTCCCCCAGAAAAATTATTTAAATAGTGCTAGGAGAAGCACTCTCCTGCATTTTCTTGACAATATCTACTCACTGATTTCCTAACAATTCGGGTAATTTATTACCTGTATTTCGACGTGTATGGTGCATTTTGTCTCCACAGATAATCGTGACGACCACGACGGAAAACCAACACACTGGAACGGAACCTGGTCAATAATGCATCTAAGTACTCTTCCCAACTCCACCACCGTAGGAGACCCATACCAAAAGCCTTACCACGACTTTCGGCTCTGACGTATCGATAGGTCAAGCTACATGCACTTTTTAATACACCCAAAATGCCAGGGAAGTTTCCCCGCCCCCCCCCCCCCCCCCAACCCCCAATCCTTAGAAAATTACCTAAAAATTCTCAAAAACTCAAAACCGTTTGTATAGTTACCACAGAATTTTAAGAATTTATTCAAAAATGGGCAGACAATCAAAACTGGCCCAAATAAGAATTGTACTGGGTGAAACAAATTCCCCAAATTAATAATAGTATGGGTATGATTATTTGGGACACAAAACTAAAGCGATTAGGCAAACCCATTTTGTATTTGTGAGATGGCCAATGATAATTTAACACAACAGTCCCGTGGGGCCATGTAGGGCCCTGCGGGGCTGTTGTATTAAATTAGTACTGAAGCATTGACGCTCCGTAACTATTTTCATAACTATTTTTTTTTCCATTTTTGCATCAAAACACAGTTTATGAACTCTCATTGGGACGAGCACAACGTGCTCGTTCCATTGAGAGGTCATAAGCTATGTTTTTGAAGCAAACAATGAGAAAAGTAATGAAAGCTGAGTGGCAGTTTTTGTGAATAGCGCTGGCCGATTTTGATCCTTACTTTGAGTGGAAATGTTAACGGGGCTTTCGACAGCCCGGGTCAACTCGAGTCGGACAGTTTTACGGTTGGACGAAGCCGGAGAGAATCACTGAGAGTCAGCGAGCAACTGTCAATTTTCCACACGTCATGTACAACTATTTCTATCCACCTGGATGCGCATGCGCGAAAATAAAGTAAAAAGAGGTAAAACTTAATTTTTCACCCAAAATTGTTTTTCCATCAAATGTGCGTTCATATGGTCAAATAGTGTAGGATATACTCTTTAAAATAATGTTAAATTCTTATTGGTAGACAAAGTTCTTCATATTTTCATTTTTGTTTAAAGTTTCCTTATAAATTAATGAAAAAGCTGACTGGGGTAGCTTTAAAGTATTAAAAATATATCATCATTCCGTAAAAAACAATCTTCAAATTATTTGATGGTTTTAAAAAATGGCTATGGGTAAGTTTTAGTATTTCCATTTCACTTTGAAAAATAGTGATTTTTAACTGTGCGATTTCGACAGACTTCGGCCCCTATAGCGTGTACTGTCACACGTGAAAGAATAGGTGGGACAACACCAAATTGTTTGCTCAATACTTATAGTTCATATTTATATTATTTATTTATTGGTGTTTGAGGTCACATATTTCTGCACAATCGCTAATCATGACCGTGACAGTTTTACGGGCGGAGGAAGCCGGAGTACCCGGAGAGAGCCACCGAGCAACTGTCAGCTCCCCAACATACTAACTCCACACAAGCAGGGTTAGCATTGGTTGAAGACAGGTGCACCATCGACGTGCAGTACGCCTCAGCACACAACGTCACCATGCCCCCACGTGGGCAATGGAGGTGAAATGTCTTGCCCAAGGACACAACGCGGTTGCCGCAGGTGGGATTCGAACCGAGGACATCTCGGCTTGCAGCCTGCAGCTCTACCAACCGAGCCACCGCGCCCCCATACTTATAGTTCAGTATATATGACTAACTTGAAGGCAAGTGCACCACCGAAGTGCAGCACGCATTAGCGCATAGCGTTCCCATACGTGGACAATCGGGATTAAGTAAGTACCTTGTCCAAGGACACAACACGGTTACCCTGGTCAGGAACGTGAACCTTTCGTTTTGAAGTCCAATGCTCTAACCACTGAGCCACCGCGTACCAGTTTGAAATGGTTAACTATTTATTTTTCCAGCAGAAATGATTGTAGATAGGCAAGCCTGACATTCTTAAAAATGCACGAGGGCTAAAAATCGCTCCTCTCGCGTGGTCAATGGGAGCGATTAGCTGTCCTCAATAAAATTGGCAAAACAAAGATGTATTATCAATGAATTCTGCCGTGGGGGGATTGTACATTTTATTGGTGGTGCTAACAAGATAGTCGCTGTGAGACAGCTACACTGCCCCTCCCACACCTCCTGGCCCCGGCAAGGACCGGAGGTGTGGGAGGGGCGGTGTTGCCGTCTTACAAAGACCACTAACATAGCAGAGATCTGAAAAGATGAGAGTTGTAGGAATAGGCTGTTATGGTAATCATTTTTTTTCTAAGGCCAGGAGGTTTAGTTTTCGCCCTCCTTATTTTTTTTTAAGGCTAGCGGTAGGCGAGCGAATAAATCGCTCTCCGGAAAATGCCAGGCCTGCGTAGGTCTACACTTTTTCTCTCCACCTGCTTGCGCTACAGTAAAGACACGTAATAAATTATATTTGGGCTGAGTACGACAAGTAGAATGTTGATTATGTGATTTTTGTCTTCGATATGAAGCGTGAACTGAGTCGACCCAAATGCGGCCAGTTTCTTTCAGTTTTAGTCAGATGAAATTTGAACGGGTTGCTCAAAGACAGTGAGGGCCAGGAGGGCCCCGGGTCACAGTCTTAAAAAGACTATGAAACCATCTTCAATAAAAAAAATGCAGACAGTGTTGTCCTTTTCTATAATGCAGTCCTATCGCTGCACTCGAAAGTGTTTTGAATGCCTAGCTTTGTTATTGAATATCTGAAGCACATTCGGCCACGAGTTGTTCTTGCGAAATATTATTTTATTATCAGTTCTGGTACGAATACGATAGCAGACTTCCGGGAACCAGTGGTGCCTGCTGTCAACTTTGTGAGCTGATTACATATGTGTTTCGTGTTCTATACATCCCAACCTTCATTTTGATGTATAATTTGTGTATATTTTAATCTGAATTTAAGGAATATGAGAGGTGAGAATTTTCAAAATAAACAGAATTCCATTACTTATATAGCCCCTTAAGGAATATCATCGGAGTTTCAAAATAAACAAAATCCCATTACTTATACAGCACCTTAATATATCATTTCACAATTTTATTGGAGGCTCTCCCACCCCCACCCCCACCCCCACTAATACCGCATAGGCCTTCAGCATCTGCATCAGTAGGCTGTCCCGACATTTTTGAAGAGGGGAGGGGGGGGGGGGGGGGGGCACAGAATTAACCCTGAATGTCCTCTCCACGGCAATGCAATCAGGGGTGTTCACGCATTCCTATTTCAAGTCATCTTCACTACATTTATAAATTTCCAAAACAATTTTTTTAAAACTTGTATTTTAGAAAAGGAAAACTTAGGATGATCGTGTGGGCCAAAACACACCAGTGATTCTGAAGTATCAACTCACCCAACCTGTTCAATCCATGACTGTAGTGACTTCTATAGTCCGCTTCTACTATCAGTTCTGCTAGAACGTCGGCATGCGCATGTCTCATTCCTGCGCTGGTTAAACATCGTTCCAGAAATTGTTTGACCTCGGCTTTATCAACGACGATTTGACCATCCGGACATTCAGCCATCTCTCTGAAGGGGACTCCGCTTGTGAATGGGATCTTGTGTGGTTATGTATAAACATGAACTCACCTAATTTAGTAGCTATTAACAGCCTGACTCACATGTGAAAACACTGCTGCGTTTGAGGTCAGCGATACAGCACAGATGCGACAGCTGTCTAAATCAACGGTTGGATAAACGTGCAACTAATTGTTTGTTCATTTGGAACGATTGTCGGAAAATTATACACGGACGTCACTAGATACGTTGTTAAAGCGAAGGGGTCGGAGGGCTTAGTCATTTTGTTCCGAACCTCAGCATTGTAGAATGAGGGAAAACAACACAGATATCGTACAAATGTATAACAGGAACACCACAAGAAAACGTTTTTGTACAAGCACAAGCGCGCGAGAAATTGCCCATGAAACACACTTATTTTGTGGATAAATCATGCAACCTCTCCGTATAAGAACAAAAACAAGAAACACTCTGAGAACAAAGTTGAATCTCTCTCACTAAAAGGAGGTGAATACCACATCTCAAAGTTTCCTTCGAAAATACTTAACCCCCCCCCCTACCCTCACCCCCACCCACCCCCCAAAAAGATCAGCTTTTTGTACCGATCGTCGCGGTACGATACTCGACTTGGGACAAAACGCAGGAGATTTTGATAGAAACGGCCCCAGCCCATCTCCAAGTATTGTCAGTTGGGATTCTCGAAAATTCTTTTTAAAGAATTTCAAGATTATTGGCGGTGGTGGCTACACGTTGGGGGTTTTAAGAAAAAGTACCCCACCCCATCCACACAAGACAAACAAGGCAGAATACTTAAATGTAGGCTACAGACATTTCGCGACTTGGGGGAAAATATTCACGCGGACATCGTTATCTGATAAAATCGAGGGTGGATGTATCAAAACAAAAAAGATGGTTTTAAAAAAGTACTTAGGGTTAAAATTAAAAATATCGGTACCAAACTTCGGATATATATTTGGCAGGGACCGACCTGGGCATGCGCCAGTGCGTATTTGGTTCGGAAACATCAGGACCTGGCTCTCAAATCTCAGAAATAGGCTTCTCAGTTGGCGCGTAACTTCTCAGATCATATTTTGATATTCTTTCGATGGATAATCGAGAGAGACACTCTTACATGTATTATATATATGATTATCATTTATCATTGTTGTAGAGTGCTTAAGTTAACACTTCAAGTCTTAATTACCAAGCATTAATCTTCAATGTGGTTTCTGATCAAGTCTTGGCTGCCTAAATAGGCAGCCAAGACTTGATCAGAAACCACAGTGAAGATTAATATTTGCTATAGTGTAGTACATGAAAATGATGAGAGCTATTACATACTTGCAGTGTGTGTTACAAACAGCAGTGTGACTCCGTAAATTGAAATCTGGCGCATGAATTGAAAAAATAGGCTCCGAGGCTAGAGCGTATTTTAAATAGTCCTGATCGGTCCCTGATTTGGTATACCCCATTTCACCAGTTAGTGTTCATTTGGGGACTCTCACCCTTGTACTTTGCCTGCGGCCAATTGTGGTCTCATTTTCTCCCAGCACACGCTAAAAAGTAAAGTGTTAAAAACTACACTTGAAGTGCTGTATTTAACACTTACTAAGTGCTGAACTAGCACTTTGTTCAAGTGTAGATATCCCAGAACATGACAGGTGTTACAATAATACCACTTGACAAGTGTAATGTCGCGACACTAATAAGGAAACAACGCAGATGACGCGGATCAGGCTCGAACTCTCGAGCCTGATCCGCGTCATTTGCGTTGTGTCCTTTTAATTACGTACCCACCAAGCGCAAATCAAATTATGGACGATTCTGGAAGAACCACCAATGCTAGACACATGGGAAGAGCCATCCATTCAAGTTTCAGATGTCTGACGATTGTAATGTCTAAGTGTTTAAAGCATTGAACTTTGAGTGTTAAAATCAAACCCTAAGAGTTAGAATGGGTTTAACACCTTGAAAGTGTCAGTTTTAACACTTTAGTTTTTAGTGTGCAGTATTATTTTAGTACGGCCCGTCTCATTGTTTTCTACCTGCGGATTTATTTCAGTGCGACTGGGTTTTCAGTGTCACCTGCAAAGAAAAGTGGGTCGGACTTTCTAGTCGGATTCTTTTCAATCAATCAATCAATCACTCAATCATTATATATGTGTGTGTGTGTAAATTATTTGGAATTTTTAAAAGATAAGAATAATAGTAAATATCAGATTGTGTAAGTAAGTAAGTAAATTTATTCAACAGAATATAAAAATACAAAGTGACAATAGTTAATAACGAAATAGCGATATTCTGTTGGGAAGCAGCATGGCCACATTGGCCGTTTTCCTGCCGCCTCCGTCAGTATAAACACGGAGGTATGTGTGTCAGAAGAAGTGATAAACATGAAGGTATGCGTGTAGGAAAAAGTGATTTTATTTTCCATGAAAAGTTGTCGTAACCTCAAACACGTATGTATTCGTTATCCTTAAATTTGGTTTTGTTCCGAGACAGACCAGTCTTACAACAATCTCTACAAGAGTATCGGAACCGGACAAAAGTAGAGGAGTCGAGCATGCTCTCGGCGCCATGGCAACTGGACAAAGACAGAAGTAAGACAAGATAAGGACATGAAGATAGGAAAGTATGTTGTATCCTCTTTAGAGTTATGATTATCTTCATTACCCTACCACAGACTCATTCAGCCGCAGAGCATATTTACTTATATACCACTCGTGTTCTCAATTGTAAAGTCCGCGAGCACATTGTGGAACCGAGGCTATGAACTTCATTATTATTGTTATTATTCACCTCCGCATCATCACAATTTCTGCAAGAGCATATTCATAATGCGGTGAGAAAAAATAAAGCATGGTTCTGAATGAAGATGTGTTAGGAAAGTAGAGATGAAGCAAGGTATGATGAGCTGAAATAAGATTACATAACATAATATGAGATAAGAGGAGATAAGATGAGATGAGATAACAGACCAAAGGTTGGAGCCTAACCTTCACTGAAGTTGAACAAATTGGCTGGACTCAAAAAAGTTTTCGTACAGTACAGTGGATGCTAATTGTATAGTCCCATCGAAGGAAGGATGGAAACATCAAAGGAAGAAAACATTTCCGTGAAGTATAATGCACTTGAATAATGAATGTGTGGAATTTATACTTTAATACATAACATTTTTTTTGTTGTTGTTGTTGAAAAGGGATGCAAGGAAGTATTATTCCTTTAGAGACGCATCCCCCACAGATTATTTCGACATCGTACTACATTTTAGTTTCATTATTGCTAAAACACTTTAGCAGAGGGCGTGAAAGTATATATATGCATTACAGATTGCGTTGCTTGTACAGTTTAAAAACAATGCACGGAAATGAAAATAAAGCAAATCCAAATAAAGAAGAATTATAAATATTCGTTTCAGACTTTTGCAGAGGTCCATTTTTCATCAACTCAATTCAATCTTCCTCAAAGATGTGATATTCCGTGAACTGTGTCCAAAATCGTCAAAGATATAACGCGCGTACGCGTGCTGAATGAAAGCTATTGACGTGGTTGGTAATTAACTGGTAGAGTGCTAAATTATTTTTATTCGACAGAATTTTCTCACATACTTTTTCCTTGTTACATCATCCCCTGAGTTCCAGGTTGTCCTATGTGCCAGTTGGCACGTAGGACAACCTGGAACACAGGGGACGACATTTTATGGGAAAGTGCCGGCTGGCACTCTGACATAAAATTCAACAAGGCAAATTCTCACAGACTAAATCATATCACTTCAAAGATAATTTGAAGCACAATCAGGGACATGGTGACAGGGGTGTGGTGTCAGGTGAGTGTTACCCCCCCCCCCCTCCCAAATCCTGGCCAAAATTTCCTATAGTTGGAAATTCGGAGGGCAGGTCATGAGTAGTTGAAAAGTCCATCTATCTCGATTTTAGAGCTTCTTTGGTGAAAATTATGTCTCCTTTACTTCCCAAAATCCCAACTCGGTTTCGAATCGGCAAAAATTCCAATTGTTACTATTTACAACTACAGTGTTCGCAATATCGAGCTTCATAAGTATGCATGATGTCAATCGGTACGAGATTTCTATAGTACGTTTACATTGTCGTAATAAAAAAAATCCTCGAAATGCACTTCAAGAAAATCACATCATGATTGAGCTTGAGCATTTGTTTAGCACAGATTCAATCCCCAGAATAATACCAAATAATAATAACCTGATAATTCTATCATAAATGTGTTGGCATTTCAGTTACTAGAATCAATTTTATGCCCTCTTTCTTGGCTTCATTTTCAAAAGTTTTCTCGGTAGTGAATTTACAACTAGGGGAGGGACCGGGAGGGGGTTCCCTAGTTGGAAAGTCACTACCCTACACCCCTCCCCCAATCAAAAACCTCTGACCACATCCCTGCACGTGCGCTGAATATGAACCCTTTAAGTTACAGTACCTTGCTTCAGAATAAAGCCCAAATATGGACTTTCAGCACTCTGCCAGTTAATGTTTTTATCAACTCAGTTAACAATTCGACACATGCAGTTTGATAATTGAAGATGGCCGATTGGGGTTGAGGTGGGTGGGTGGGTGGGTGGGTGGGTGGTCGGGCGAGTGGGCGTGTAAACCCGTTTTTGTCCCGGCTCTGATTGGCGAAGTCCCGGCTGATAATTAATCCAACTCTGTCATCAAGGCATGCCTCGGAGATACCCTTCGTGGAAGCCACAGAAAGTGGAACCATGCAGTCCGTACTGACTACACTGTTCTACACTGTGGGGGGGGGGGGGGGGGGGGGGGGGGTCACCGAGGTATGCTTGTTTACCGCGGTAAATAAGTTATCTTTTCCTGGTAAATATGACCCGGAACAGAAACCCGGGAGGAAAGTCCTCAAAAGTGAGCAGCATGGGTATTATCGATGGGCTAAACCTCACTTCATACCTATGTTGTGGTCATGATATAGCCAAAGATGCTGAAAGTGACCTGAAACAGCAATAAATAAATAAATAATAAAAACCTTGGTGATGTATAAGTTGGAGTTGGACTATTAGTCGGGTTTTGTGGTTAAAAAGACTTATAGAAAATGTGTTAGTTATGCATGTGGCAGTTGTGACGCAATTTCGTATTTAACTATAACATTTTGCCTACCGTACTCAGATGGATCATTATGAAAATGGGTAGCACAGTCGGCAATATTTATAAACAGTGTGCGTGTAGCATTATGTCCAAGCAGCAAATCTTGTCTCGACAGAAAGTACATGGTTACTAGCAAGAGCCAATTGATAGCCACGGCTCCGATCCTGACGAAAATGTTCCGACAGAAAAAATATGGGGGAGGGGGATCACCCCAACCTTCTCCTCACAGACCCCCCCCCCCCCCCCCCCCTGTATAAGCGACCTCAGATTTGGGCCCTGCTGTGAAACAAACACTGATACTGGCTGTCCCGAGATCAATGTGCAAGATCAAAGAAAAGGTAATGATTTATTTATATATTTATTTGAGTTTAACGTCATTTTTGACAGCTAGGGTCACCTCGTGTCGGACAGTTTTACTGGTGGAGGAAGCCGAAGTACCCGGAGAGAACCGCCGAGCAACGACGAGCAACTGTCAGACTTCCCAACGTACTAACTACACATAAGCAGTGTTAACATTCCTTGAAAACAGGTGCACCATCGAGGTGCAGTACGCCTTAGTACACAACGTCACCGTCCCCCTACGCGGGCAATGGAGATTAAGTGCCTTGCCATAGGCCACAATGGCAGTTACCCCTGGCGGGGATCGAATCGTAAACCTTCCGGTTTGAAGTCCAATGCCCTAACCACTGAGCAACAGTGCTTCCAAGTTAATAATTATAATTTGGCGTAACT
The DNA here is from genome assembly GCA_031216915.1 of Pictodentalium vernedei. Lineage (NCBI taxonomy): Eukaryota > Metazoa > Mollusca > Scaphopoda > Dentaliida > Dentaliidae > Pictodentalium > Pictodentalium vernedei. The sequence continues at coordinate 82,293,705 of CM062288.1, read as the reverse complement.
TAATCGGTGTGTCCAAATTATATTTAGCGACTGTGTATTTTATTTTGTTCACTGATTTATGTCCTTGTTTTCTGTTCAGCAGCGAGGTTAAAAAATACATGTAAGAGGCATCACATTGGAAGAAATAGTCACTGAGGACGAAAGGTCGTAATTATCGAGGAGCACGTGCTTCACGTCACGTGGTTAATTAGGGCCCATTTTGTCAGGGATGAGGTTCAAAGGTGGCGAACGTTTTTGAAACGGGGCGGAGTGGGGGGGGGGGGGACATAAAATAGGGCACTGTTCTATACCGAAATTCGCCCGCGCACAATGCGCCTGCGAATTTCGGCATAGTGCTCCATTTTGTCGGCGCTCACTTGTGCATTGTGTTTTGCGAGGGGTTAATAGATCCCCAAAAGTCTGGAATGTTACATGTTTTGAAACACGCGAATTGTGGAGAAGCCGTATGAGCTGTGATTTTATGATGCCCTTGAAAGTGTGGAGTGGATGGAATGATTTGGTATGTAAAAGTTGATATAAATCGGTTGGTTTGAAAAATACTTTATAGTCAAGCCAATCGGTGGATTGAAATTGTTTGCCTCTGTGGACTGTCACATCTAGAAAATCAACAGAATCTAGACTAATGGTAGTTTTAAGTTTGATGTTAGGATCGTGATTGTTAAAAGAATGATCAAAGTCTTCTTTTAAGTGTTCCCAAATAATAAATATGTCATCCAAATATCGGAGGTAAAAAAGAGACTGCTTAACCCTTTACCCAAAGTAACGGCCAAAACCGGCCAGCGCTATTCTCAAAAATCGCGAATTAATTTTCACTATTTTTTTCATTTTTTATCTCAAAAACATAGGTTATGACCCCTCATTGGAACGAGCTCGACGAGCTCGTTCCAATGAGGGGTCATAACCTATGTTTTTGAGACAAAAAATGAAAAAAAATAGTTATTCAAGAATTTTTTTTCCAAGTGTCGTCTGCTTTTCATGTTAGTTAAAGGGTTAACACATTTGCTAAAAACTTTCTCCTCCTATTCCGCAAAGTAGATACTTTCAAAATTTGAACTGAATCTCTTACCCATCAGACACCCATGATCTGTAAAAAGATTTCTCCATTCAATTCGAAATCATTCTCTTTCAGACTCAACTCCAATAGATCTAAAATCTCTTTGTCTGGGAGTTGAGTGTGAGGATATTTTCCGAACTCGGGTTTTACAAATAATAAATCTTCCAGGCGGAGTTAGAGTATCAGTCCACACATCCATCCATAAAATTGTCTTGTTTGAGCATTGATTGGAGGTGATAGATATATCAGCTGCCTTTTTGTTACGCGGCCCTCATCAAGGAGAGATTTAAGGATTTTGTTAAATTTCTCCCTATTGTGAGGCCAGATAATTCCGTCTAATTTTTTATCGTGTTTTGTATTCCTAAGCTGCCTTATAGCTTCCTTAACATAATTTTCACGAGTTAAAATTATAATTGCGCCACCTTTATCCGCCGGCTTTATGATCAGTTTTTTTTAATTTTTGCAACGTTTCACAAGCGCTCGCCGTTCACTTGCTGTTAAATTGTTTTTATCGGAGAACAGGGTTAAATTAAAGACTCGATCAGTAACCTGTTTGCCGGCTTGTAAAATTTCAGGATCGACCGCGCTATCTAGGGGTGTCCAACCAGAAGATGCTGTAAATGGATGTTTTGGACCTCTTGCATTTTTAAAGAGTCCGCAAATTTTAATTCTCTGTGAACACATCGATAATCAGTAGGTGGAAGTTTTGCCATCATTCCAGATTTCGACCTTGGAGTTGTTATAAAGGTTAAACTGCGATCTAATAAAGATTTATCTGCGGGTGTTAGGTCATCGGTGCCAGACCGGTTAACCGCATTTGTTCCTAACCCTCGAGTGAGTGAGTGCGTGAGTATTTTCGCATAGGTTAAATTATGTTAGTATTTCATGCAATTATTGCAGAAATTTTCATCCCGATTTTTTTTCATTGTCCGATTCTAATAATACAGAATATTTCCGTTCTGGTCATGTCTAAGGTATGATGGTTCAACATTCTAGTATATTCATATTCTCCATTCCAAATGTAATGAAGATTGATTGGCACTGGAGCAGTTTCAATCAAACCAGAAACAAATTTTCTTGGTGTTTTCGCAATGAAGAACACAATGCTGAGACCCAGTAACTTGTATGAAGTGTCAAATTAATAATGAATGAAGTCCTTGACAATTTTTATAACATATTTTATTTCATAAAGCAGCATTGGTAAAAGGCAACCCTGCCTGTATTGATACCAGGGCAGTCTTTCACAGTTGGATCCCTTAGAGATCTATTTTATAATACGAACCCACACATAATTGTATCATTTCTGAAAGTAATCAACTTTTTTACAAAATTTTAAATTGTTTTTATTATTTTAATCTCGACTAATCAAATCTGAATTCCTTAGGTTGATTTATAATGTATTCACTTATCTCATTACTCATTGTAAGGCCTGAAAATAAGCAGTCTGGCATTTACAGAATGAGGCACCCAGAGGTTGAATTTGATGATGCTATCCCATACAGTGGGCCAGTTTATTCTTTCGGTGCCTCTTTCTGTTTGGTTGTGAGATCCTGATTCAGACTGAGGTTCACATAGGGTAAATTTAGTGATGCTACCCTGATAAGCAGGGTAGCATCACTAAATTCACCCTCTGGGGACCTCATTTTTCTGATGACAGTCTGCTCATTTTCTGACTTGCGCATTGTTGTTCCAATCATTTTTGTCTTTGACATGTCTATTGTGGTTATTTTTATTCAATCGTTTACTTCATAATTGATAATGACGTTTTGTATACCACTGCTTTCTCGCCACGATATAGCCCTATCCGCTGATGTGGCGTTAAGCACCAATAAATATATAAGATACCAAGACGTACAACTCTATATCACAAAGCACAACAGAGATGCGGATATACAAAAGTTTGTATAGCTTTTTGATTGTTGTATACAAACCCGTTTCCACTTAGCTTTGATTCATATTTTTATATCATCGTTTTGTGAACTGGCACGGTTTAGATTTCCTATGAAGGTGAGAATGCCTTAAACTTCTCACGATTTTGGGTGACGCAAAGTGTTTCAGCACATCACAGCATGAAAGCTGTGACGTTCAAAAATGTTTAGGGCTGGTACGCCACATTATGAGGAAACATTTACCATCCTCAGAAACGCCACTAACCTTTTTGATCTTGGTGGGGGTAGAGAAGTCGTGCTTTAAAGTGTATATATCAGGAGGGTGGCTGTTGGGAGAGCTCCAGTCGATATGCTTCATCTTCTATCTGACGAGGTTCTTTCCATTGTAATCGTAAGATAAGAACGTCCACCAGCCACTCGTTTTGACGCGTTTGAAACAGCCAAGTCATGGTTCGATATATTTCTTCTTTTTCAACCATTTAACAATCCGAAGTGTTCGGGTTGGAAGTTGGATGAAGAAGAAGAAATAGGTCATACCAAGCAAAGGTGCAATTCATTGACTAAATAATTTGTTTATATTTGTGAATGACATGTCACAAAAATGGCTTTATTACACATCCATTTAACTTTAAACAATTTGTATTTAACGGAATTGCCGCTATGACATAAATGATTCTGTATTCAATGGGTGATGTACAAGCCGGAACTTTTTTCCCCAGCACCGTTTCATTCTTGTTCTTTCCTCATCGAGTCATTAGTTACGCTTCGAAAAGTTTCCAGATTTCGTTATACAATTTTCGACAGTCTGTCGCATAGTGTGAAAATGAAAACGCCCAAAGCAAAATAAAGTCGGTTCACAAAATATTAGTTAATCAAACATGAGATAATATTTTGAAAAAAAAAAAAATCATTTCCAACCAGAACACTCAGCCAGTCCCGTGCCCGTCTCGTTTTGTGGATCCGTTATATCTAAATTGGTCAACTTTATTTCGGTAAATCTTCTTACATCTTGACATGCTTTGAACTTCTTTTTAAAATGTTTCTCCCAGCTGTGTTGCAAATCTGCACAAATTTGTTATTATATTTTTACTAATAGTAATAGCCAGCAAATGGTTAGGCGTGAATGGGCGCCAGCCGAAGAGAAACAGCGATACGTATTTCAACAAACACTGGTTCCGAAAAGGTTGTTTTGATTTTTTATCGATCCATTTGATCAGTATAGCTTCAAACAAAACAAACGGACTCTTCACCTTTGGGTTTAAGCATCGGAATTAAAATTTGTTTATTTAAATGAATTGTAATGTATGGGATGTGCAATATGAGTACGCCACTCATGGGAATGGCGTAGTCATATTTCGCTCTCGCCTACAGCTCTCGCGAAATATGACTACGCCATTCCAACTCGCTATGTAAAACACAGGGGCGTCATGCTAGGGAAAAACACCGCGTTCTGTCTATTTATGTTAACACCATTGAAGACCGGCAACTTATAAACTCAATTACTAATCACACAACATAGATTTGGCAAGACATATGAGTGCGTGTGTCGGTGTGTATGGGTGGATAGGCAGTAATCGCCGACGGCCAGGCACACACTCCATACTTTCAACCTTCTATTCGGGCCCACTGTAACAAACGGAGTGAGCCCAGAATGCAAAGTTCTGATTGAATTATCGCAGAAAATCGAATTCGCGAGAAACCCTGGTTGGACGTCAAACTTGGTGTGTTGAACATGGACATTACAAACTGGCTCACCCTATTTGTCCAGGCCAACCCGGTTAGAAAGTTTAAAATCCGCTGGTGCACCCAGGTTTCGGTGCTTACTACTTATCTATACAGACATACTGTAGAAATATTTCGTCTGACACGTCGATTTCCATTTCAGGGGAACTCAGCTGCACCCAACCAGCTGATCAGCAATCTCCTAATAATAATCTCTGAAGTTCTACATTTCGATTCCAGCAGGAACTTATTCCGATTTCGGGTTAAAATATCTTCAAAAATACGCTAAATCGAAATCTAAAAAGTCAAATGATCCAACAAATTTGACATGTTGGTGCCTCTAATTTCCTACTTTCTACGCGTTGAAGAAATACATTTCTAACTAGTGAATTTTGGCCGAGATTTGGAGGATAAGCAGGTGACGGGCACCCTCTCGTCACGTCCCTAGTTATGAACGGATACCCTTACCTCTCTATTTATCGTGAATAATGCGTACATTCTCCAACCAGTTTGTTTTTAATTATATATTTGAGCCAGAGGCTTGAATCTTTGAATGTGTGAGATGTGTACCCGCCCAACCCGAGCCCAAACAATTCTTTGCTCAGTTAGGCAGTATTCGGGCAGAGTACGTTGGTACGATAATATGTAACTTATCAAGCTCATCTTAACTCTCTGTACACTGATGTAGAAATATCAAAATTTCAACTTGAAATTATTCCACGAAGGCGACTAGGAATTTTACGAATATCGAAATTTCAACCTAAAATTGTTCCACAAAGACAACTGGGAATTTAACAAATTCAGTTGTGTTTGACAGAACAAATAAGCTCTGTCAAACAAAATTGAATTGGTTAAATTTATAGTTACATTAAAGTAAAAAAATGCTGCTTGAAATAAAGTTCTGTTCCGTGAACTGAGGATTCGAAGTTTGACACAGACCAGGTGTTAGAACACATGGGCCTAGTTAACCAACCATAGATAATTCCCAACAGATGATGTTATCTAGCATGGCTAAAGGAGGGTGGTAGCTTGGCATTTCAAAAATCTCTGGATTGGCACTGTCAACGGGTGGTTGCTTGTTTGGCGATGCGTGGGTCGTACCAGCCCTCAAAAGTATCCATTGCAGTTAAGTCGTGGTATTTTGCCAAGCCTTCTATCACGGCATTGCCGGTTCCACATGAGTAAGTTGGGAACGTGACAACTGTTACTTATTCATAGTTCCTTATTCGACAACCGCTATCAATAACGAATATCGAATAACGATTTGGGAATAAGTAACGGTTGTCATACCCGAAAAATTGACGAGCCAGTGATTGATAAAATCGGTTGGTAACGAATGTCGAATAATGAACTGGGAATCTATAACAGTTGTCACGTCCGGGGGAACTTTGAATAACTTGAGGAAATGAATAGGTATGTGTACATAAGAATAGGTGGGCAATTATGTGCTATTGCCGGTCAAGCATGGATCACCTGAAGATATTTGAGGACTTGTTAAGAGCACATCAGAACCAGGCAATACTGTTTGACAATATATTTTCTGTTTTTTTCGACGTCTAAACTTGCGTCAGACATTTGTGGATGAAGCTTGTTTCTGTCTGATTAATTTCATACTTCCAACTCGAAACTCTACCACTTTAGCACTGCAATTTCGACACGTTAGACTCGGTAATGGTATACCAGCAGGAACCTTATCTAGTCTTCATTGGTTCCACTCCAAGCCGACTTGCAATTTCAATCTGCAAAAAAGACGGTGAATACAAATGTAAGTTATTCGATTGCAGTTAGTTGGAATGTCCAAAGCCTCGTGTAGATTTAACCAATGTAACAATGTGGATATGTTCAACTAATGTCGCGACGTTGTCAACAGTATTTCGTCTATAATGATTCGCTTGTCTTGTGACTTTCGGTTACTCGCTTTAAGGCACAATTGGGTATTTTGACTTGTGAGATGTCTTTCCACTATCCCAAGAAAGTGTACTTGAGTAAAGCCCCGATAACCAGTACCGCATAAAAAGATAACAGCCAGTGACAACCCGAGAATCAAATGAAAAGCGTTCGTCCTTGAGTCAGAGTGTGATAACAGGGAAAAGAGAGATAAACCCCCACACGAAAGATCTATGGTATATCGCAGTCTCAAGATACCCTGATATACTAATGTGGACCCCAGAACACTGGGGTGTACCGGCCTACTGTACCAGGTCACGAGGGAAGTCAAGTTTCCTCACATGTAGCGAGATACCAAGATAGTTTCAGTGTCAGCAATACATATGTTTGCATGGTTTCATTGCAATGCAGGGCTATGACTTTTATTGTCGTTTTGGACAAATTTGTGCATTTTCGCCATCCATTGTGGAAAGGTTCAGGTAGAAGGGAAGATGATTCCTTATGACATGAAAGAATCGCCCGTTTTTGTTGGCTTGATCAGTTTTGGATCATTTCTAAAACTAAAGGTGGTGTAACTTTGATAACTTGGATATTATGATTCGCTCACTGACTACAGCTCTTTGGGAATCTGAGAAGTCAGTATTTTGAACAGCCAGTATGGGTCGTGACCTGGACGCTGATACGGAGGAATTGTGATCTTTTTCCCATGGATTCGGGAAAAACAAACGCTGAAAACACACAACCAACAGCAATCACACAGATGCATCCAATCTAGTGTCAAAACTTGAAACTGTTACAGAAGTATGGATATGCCACAAATTGGTCAACTAGGTAAAATCAGAGCAATTTCTTGGCATAGTGAAAAGACATCTCACAAGTCTATATACCCAGTTGTGCCTTAACCCTTTACCTAACATGAAAAGCAGACGACACTTGCAATAAAAATTCTTGAATAACTAGTTTTTTTTTCATTTTTTGTCTCAAAAACATAGGTTATGACCCCTCGTTGGAACGAGCTCAACGAGCTCGTTCCAACGAGGGGTCATAACCTATGTTTTTGAGACAAAAAATGAAAAAATAATGAAAATTAATTGGCGAATTTTGAGAATAGCGCTGGCCGGTTTTGGCCGTTACGTTGGGTAAAGGGTTAAAGCGAGTACCTGAAAGTTCATCTAGACGAGTTGAAAAACATCCTGGTATTGCACTACGGATGTGAGCTTTGCATCTGTCCAAAGTTCGGGAACACTTATTTGGCGTTTGTCACATCTGATGCTTTTTTCCCTCCTTTCCTATTTGGTGACTACTGTGACAACGATTGTAACTGTTTCACTATCTAAATCTGGAACAGTTTCACTAGAAATTTTAAAGCTTCCGAGTGCATTCTTTCAATCGTTTCTTCAGGTAAAATTTGGTTATTATCTGATAAAGATACATACCGCATGCTTTATTTGGTTAGGGTGATATGGTATCCCTCCAATGTCGTCACATTTTTTCATGTGTAAACGTTCTGGATCTCCAGCAACCAACACTTCGGTTTCTCCAACAGCCTGTATTGGAGAAAAACGCAATTTAGAATGGTTTCGTCTTCTCGCTCACAAATAGTTGCCTCAAAGAACAAACATTCAGCAAGACTTTCATTATATACGCATAGCTGACCAAAATATAGGGAGGCTATCTTCTGTTTTAGAGTGAGTACTACAGTACAGTCGCCGTTGATTGGTCGTAATCCATGCGTGGGTAGTGAGGTCCACGCATGCGTTTACCAGGTAATAAAATTCAGCATCAGCTAAATTTTAATTAATGGAGCACCGGGTTGTAACCGATTATTCCTATAACTCGTGTTTGGAATCTTATATTATTGCATCCGTGGAAATATAGCCCATCCGTGGAATGTGACCAATCTGTAGAAGTATCTCCTTCTCATTAGTGACTGCAAGGAGATATAAGAAACGTGCATTTTCTTATACTCATGAATGACATAAATCTGCTACCTTCCCAACAGTAGTCTGTATTCTTTTTTGCGATGTTTTAATTAAACTTAAAACACCCGAACGATAAAAGCTCTCACCTATATGGTTCTAAACTTATTGCATGATGAGTGTCACTTCCGGAGAGACATTCTAGTATATCTATCGTGACAAAAGATATCGAGAAATAGTTGTTAGATTTTTGTGCTATCTTGTAAGGTGCTTGCAGTATATATCAAATTTTCTTCATTTTCCATTGTTACGAGCAAGCCAACAGTACGACCGCCGTGGAATGGTCACCTTGCACGGGTGGATAATATTTTCACGGACGCATATAATATTAGATTTCAAACACTAATTATAGGAATAATCGTCAAAAATTTAATGAATGAACTCGGTGCTTCATTAAATAAAATGTTGCTGATGGTGATTTTTATATTGCCTGGTAAACGCATGCGTGGACATCACTGCCCCGAATGGATTACGACCAGTGCACGGCGCCTGTACTCTACCTGTTTATTTAAATGAATTATTTGATTGGGCTGTTCAAGTTGTCCAGTTAGATGCGTCAGTAAAATTAGGTCAGTTGCACAGAAATTGCCAGTATGTATACTGTTAAAAAAAAGTAGGGAATATTTGATAAAAGGAGATATATGAAGAAATATATTTATATTTTCATCAAAAAGACAGTTGAGCCATTGCACTGTGACATCTGGTGAATGATTTTCAGCGATAGTTGGGTGTCTGACAAGCATACATTCCGCTCACTGAGCTGCAGAAGCCATGGACGGTCAGTCAAAGAATATACTACATTCAGTCCAAGACCTCAATACCTTGTGAGTCCTCCTCGGTTCGCGAGACAAGCGCGGATCTGAAGTGAAGTGTTATACTCCTCACCAAACGTCCAGACATACCAATATCAGCTTGACTGGTGTTATTCCATTCTTCTTGCAGTGCAGCGGTGAGTTCCTGGACATTGGTGGCGTTGTGGCGTTGTTGTAGGCGCCTGCCAAGCATATCCCAGACGTGTGCTCGATTGGTGAAAGGTCTGGACCTAGTGCTGGCCAAGGCAGTGTAGTGATGTTCTGTTCCTGGAGAAACTCTGTAGCGACACGGGCCCTGTGTGGTCTGGCATTGTCATCTTGGAAAATGAATCGAAGGCCGTGACGTCTCGCAAATGGCACCACATGAACTGCTAACATGTTGTCACGGCAGCACTGCCCTGTGACACGACCTTGGATGACATGCAATGTTGTTCTGCTTGTCATGGTAATGCCTCCCCACACAATAACGCGTTTTTGAAAATGATAACACTTCAAAATATGGTCAACTTAAAGTATTTCTATTTTCAGTTCCTGGGAATCCCACGAGGATACAGTGGAATTGCATACCAAATATCAAAGCAGTCTTACCAGTTACTTATGGAAACAACATGTTTAAACAATTTTAGTTTTTGGGGGGATTACCTCACCCAAGGAAAGCGGCAACCTTAAAAAGAGAATGAAAAGAATATACTCTCCCAAGATAATGTTTGCCAAGTTTGTTTAGATTTCGCCCAGTGCTTCTGAAGTCAGTGGTTCACAAGAAAGAGACACACTCAGCATTTTCCCATCGCCAATAGTGTGAAAATGGTCGTCCCCATGAGGTACCAATGAGACAACCGATATTTTTCCCAATATTTTTTCCCATTCCATGTCCATTTTATTCAGCTGGTCTTTTGGAAGCGTCTTTCCGTTTTTGGAAGTATGGGCGTTTGCTATTTTTCCTCTTTTTAGCTTCTGGGATCCGAAAGGGATGTCGGGTGTTTTTTTGCGTGCATCATGCACATATGACCTAACAATACTGCATACCACAACTGATTAAAATCAAACCATCAGTTCGGAAAACAGAAAATTGTGGGTCCCAGATTGTGGCCTCACACGGAGAAACCAAATATGTACCAAGAAACATCCTTAGAATCAGTCTAAATATTCAACACCAAAGGAAAGCGCAAAGCAGATATCAAAATATTCTATTTAGTGACTCTTAAGAAGATTTACAAAGAACTTTGGGAATTTGGGCATTACTCTGTCCCTAAGAAAAGCAACAACTATTTTCAAACTTGAAAAAGTATACTCCCTCGTGATGTAAACTTCAAATGAACAAACTTTAATTATACATCAAAAGGGGGCTAAATATCAAATAGCATCCATCGTGTCATGAGAAGCTTTACCTGACACGAAAAGCGGACAACCCTTGCAAACACAATTCTGAAATAACTATTTTTTTTCATTTATGACCCATCATTGGAACGAGCTCAACGAGGGACCATAACGGACCATAAGCTATGTTTTTGTGACAAAAAATAAAAAAAAAATAATGAAAATTGAATAGTGATTTTTGTGAATAGCGCTGGCCAGTTTTGACAATTGCATTGGGTAAAGGGTTAAAATACATGTGGCACAATCCCCCCCCCCCCCCCCCATACGGACAGCACATTGGAATTAGCAACACTTAATAGCCCCTCCTCGGTCAGGACTCACATAGAGTTTGATTGGAATCGGGCCAGCAGTTTGGAGGAGACATTCTTGCAGTACTTATATTTTTTTAAGACTTGATTTGTCACTTGGACACAGTTATATTACACACATAATCGACCAAACAAATGTGCATATCCGTTCCTCCGTGCGGGTCTGTCAGCATACCAAAGCAGATCCAAATCCGAAAGGATGGCTTTGAAATTACAATCAAAAACGTTTGTTCGGACAGACCGGTGGACACAAAGACAGACGAACGGACAGAGGTTTCCACTAAATACCCCGAAGCCTCCTTCGGAGTTCGGGGGCATAATAAATATTTATCCACAAATATATTTCTTAGAATTCTGAGTTTTCTTACTATATAATCCCAACTATTCTTCCAACTACATCATCAGAGGGCACAGTGGCGTTGCGGTAACCGGTTCTCGTTAGATCACCGAAGTTAAGCAACGTTGAGCCCGGTTAGTCCTTGGGTGGGTGGCCATCTGAGCGATCGAATCGGACTCCGGCGTTGTGTCCTTTGGCAAGGCACTTAACCCGATTGTCCAAATGGGGGCACGATAACGTCGTGTGTTAAGGCATAATGCACGTCGATGGTGCGCGTGTCTTCAACCAATTTAACCCCTTCTGTGCTGCAGTGCGGAGTTACGATGTTGGGAAGTTGACAGCTGCTCATCGTTACTCGCTGGTTCTATCCGGCTTCCCCCACCCGTAAAACTATCACCGATACGATATGACCTTATCTGTTATAGTGTCGTTAAAACTTAATAAATAAATACATAACTACACCATCAACACATGCTTTCGACGAAGCCACGCCTTGATGATACAACTGGAATACTTTATCGGTCGGAATTTGAGCTATCACAGTCAGGACAAATCAGATTCACAAAATTTACCATTTTTGCAACGACCACTTACATTTGGGTCCTACGGATTAGAAGAAAACTGATTTATAGCATGTTATATTTTATCTGAAGACACAAAATGGTTTAGGGTGTTCGTAATGTTACATAAACTTTTCATAGCACCATGGTGATGGTTTTAAGGGTGTAACGTGACAAAACGTTTCAGTTAATTTACATGATACTATTGTTCTATGGAACAATTTTGGAGATTTTGAAGATTCATTCCATAACTTACAGAATTTTCATGATTCATTTTATAATTTTCAGAAAGTATTCACAAAGTCTGGAGAAAACAATCTCAAACTGAAACCACAAAAATATTATCTTTTTAACCCTTTGAAACCTAGTGGTATCTTACACACTAGTTCAGTGCCATCAATTGGGAGAGTCTATATTCGTTACTTAGGGGAAGACCAAACAATATTTGTCAACCACACAAATTTACTGAGCAACTATCTACAATACGTGGAGGGTGAATTGTAACTAAATCATCCGTGGAGTGGAGTTATCACCCAAAGTGTCACTTCAAAAGTATGTACTAGTGGACAAAAAACATAAGCAATGTTTCAGCCAGCGGACGTCCGGGTATAACCCGGAGGTCCATTGGCTGGAACTTTTCTTGTGCTCGTTATGCTTTGTAACAAATTTGAAATTATTGCTCGGGTGAAATCTTCACTCTGCGGGTGATATAGTAATAATACACTCTCCACGTACTGTACTTAATGAAGTCAGGTGTGTGCGCGGTGGCTCAGTAGGTAGAGTTGCAGATTGCAAACCGAGAGGTTCTTGGTTCGAATCCCAACTGAGGCAACCGCGTTGTGTCCTTGGGCAAGACACTTAGTCCTAATTGCCCACTTGGGGGCACGGTGGTGTTGTGTACTAAGGCGTACTACAAGTCGATTGTGTACTTGTCTTCAACCAATTCCTAACCCTACTGATGTGGAGTTGGTACGTTCGGGAGCCTGACAGTTACCCGGCGGTTCTCTCCTGGTACTCCGGCTTCCTCCACCCGTAAAACTGTCCGACACGAGGTGACTCTGATCGTCGAAAGTGTCGTTAAACCCCAATAACTAAATGAAGTCAGGTTATATCACGATCATATATTTCAAAACTACAGAATATTCAAAATACAGCAGCACGTATCATCACAGGCTCTAAACGCTATGATCATATAACACCACAACTAAAAAAATTGCAATGGCTCCCTGTTCGACAGCAGATTATTTTCAAAATTTTGGTTTTGGTTTTTAAATGCATTCATGGCTCGGCACCTAAGTACTTACAAGACCTTCTGGCAGTTAAAAAACCTGAAAGGAACTTGCGCTCCTCCTCACAAATCAAGCTTCAGATGCCCTTCTCTAGGTCCACTTTTGTGTATAACAGAGTTTTCTCTTTCGCTGGACCTGCACTTTGGAATAATTTACCAGTTCAGGTTCAGAGATCGAAAGATCTCAACCAATTCAAACAAAAAATTAAAATCACATCTTTTCAGAGAGCCTTTTGACAGTATGTAACCTGCTGGCCTTCACACCTTTCTCAGTCTGTATATTGCCTTGATAGTCACGAGCTCATTGTTTATTTAACTGTACAGCGTTTTAGAGCACTTTGTGATTTTACGCATTATAAAATTTCCTTATTATTATTATTATTATTATTATTATTATTATTATTATTATTATTATTATTATTATTATTATTATCCTGGACCGGAAAACTGGTATTTCTGCTTCAAAGGGTTAAGATAGAAGTTGATTGTTGGGTAAAAGGAGTAAGCTCAAATGGTGATTCACTTTCGCCAGATGAAAGACGCTGTTTTGAACTCGCAAAAAACTAAAAACAAACCCCAGTTTCAGTCTAAATTTGGCTTCATCAACTATCATAGGATATCCCATTTCAAATGTTACAGCTGATATTAACTCTTTTGGCGCGGAATAATCTGCGAAACAGAATTCTTATGCCTAATATTCATCAGGAATTTTACAACAAGTATAGGTTGTTAGACTGAAGCGTTATTATTTTAAAAGATGCTCTGATGATCTCATTGACAGTTTTTCAAATGATTTTCTGTATATATTTAAATGGCATCTTTCTACTTTCAAGGGCCGATATCGTTGTTCATGGATAGGACATAACTGGTGCATGAAACATAGGAATACGTATGTTGTTTGTTCAACCCTTCACCCAACGAATCGGCCGCATCCCCCCCCCCCCCCCCCCCCCCCACCGCGTAATATGCAACTTCAGCAATTGAAAACATATTATTTTTCAAAACAATTCAACAAAACCATATCATGTGACCCCTCGTTGGAACGAGCTCGTTCCAACGAGGGGTCACATGATATGGTTTTGTTGTTTTTTTTTTGAAAAATTTGAAAAAATGATATTTAAAATAATAAATTTTGATATCGTCTACGTTGGGTAAAGGGTTAAAAGCACTTGGAAATGGACACACACAGTTGGCTAAAATGACTACTGCAGTACCTTTCCGCGGTCTGTCGTCTGTCGACTTTAGTCGCCTGTCGCGCCAAAAAAGTTAAACCATTGTATGATCTTTTTACTGGTACGCCATGTTTTAAGTGACCCAATGAGTTGAAACATTCTGGACTGAACCACACATATTGACTTGTCCATCTCCTAAGGGGATATTTATATGAGATACAAATTTAGGCCAATAAGCAAAATATTATTTGTAATGCAAGTTATATATAACCAAATCTCAAAAGATATATAATATATATATTACCCAACCAGAAAAGAGCATCTGGCTGTTGTCAGATTTTGTAGACATTTAGACTTTATCTCATAGCAACTTGAAGGTTGTCTCTAAAACAGATCATAGTTGTTTAGCTAGGCTACGGAGCTTCAAATGGACGTAGTGTCAGTTGGTACGTAGACTAGAAGAAAGGCTGTGGCCGTTTGATATGACAATTGACCATTGAGACGGTAAAGAAACACAGAAATGCTGACTCGCTCTTTCATATATCTCCTTTTGAATCACTGCTTGCCTGCTAAAAAGCAGAATCGTCTTTGGACATCCTTTCAACCTAGTATGCATACATTTTAGTGTGAAACGGACCATGAGGAGACATCACAATAAACATCCAACTGGAGAGCGGGATCAGTGATATTGTAATCCTGCAGCCCTGTAGAATTAAATTATCACTGAATCCCAGTATAAGATAGGTTTGGTCATTTCTTGTGACTTTATGGGCGATTTACTATATATAGTAGTGAATAAAACGCTGCTCTTCTAGAGGTCAGGTTTAAAGATTTAAAGATGTTAAAGAGTTTATTTACGGCGACCAAAATTTGAATCTGTTACAGATGATATTGTGCCCTTATCTGTCCAGTTGTTTACATTTGATGAGCCAGTAACTGTGTCACTTAAATTAGATATTGATATCATTGGCACTGATATCACTGGATTAAACTTTTGGTTGACATCCTCTGACCTTCACAGATAGAGCTATTGCAGTTGAATAACCTAGACTTTATATATCTTTTGATCTGAAAAGACGAAAAGTTATCACTGACCTAAGAAGAAATTCGGATTACAGTACGGCCTCCGTGGACTGGTCACTTTCCACGGATGGGCAACATTTCCAACGCAATAATATTAGATTCCAAACTCCAATTATAGGAATAATTCTCAAAAATCTAATCAATGAAGCTCCGGGTACAACCCGGTGCTTCATTAAATAAAATGTTGCTGATGGTGATTTTTATAGCCTGGTAAAAGCACGCGTGGACATCACCGCCCACACGTGGATTACGACCAGTCCACGGCGGCTGAACTGTATTTTAAACAGCCTTATAGGTGTGTCAAGACACAATCGTTTTAGTTACCTCTCACCCCTCCCCCTTTTTGGTGTGCCTTCTCTCTAACATCAAGATAAGGCTTGGTGATGACTTGGGATGGCCGCATCCGTACGAGAAGGACACAACACTCAACTCTCCTCTGTTTTCTTTTGCTTTATACCATCTTATCCTATACCTGCATGTCGTGTCTTTCACTTCTCTCCAGCTACTGTGAATTGGTTTTCTGTTACCTTATTTGAAGCATGTTTATTGCATTGTAGATATAAATTGTTTTTTTTTGTTTTTTTGTTTGGTTTGTTCTTGTATATTTTTGTTAGCTGCCATTGAATGTTTTCAGAGAGGAACTTATATAAGTTTAATAACTTGTGTTTCAATCCTTTTGTCAGTTTTCAATCTAATGACAATAAAATATGTTTAAACTAAACTAAAACATGTTGTTCGTGCAGAGTGGAATATTGGAATATTATTCGACCATGGAAGACATATCCTAACAGATATCAAGTACTAGTAGGTTTAACCCTTTAAACACTGATGGTATCTTCCATATCAGTTCAATAGCAGCAATTGGAAGAATCCATATTCATTATTTGGTGAAAGACCAATTAATATTTTCAACGTGCAGCTCTCGAGCTGCACGTTGAAAACATTGATTGATCTACACCACACATTCACTTATTTATTATTATTCATTTATTGTTGTTTAAGGTCACATATTTATGTACAATGGCTAATCATGACCGTGACAGTTTTACGGGTGGATGAAGCCGGAGTACCCGGAGAGAACCACCGAGCAACGGCGAGCAACTGTCAGCTCCCCAACATACTAACTCCACACAAGCAGGGTTAGCATTGGTTGAAGAAAAGTGCATCATCGACGTGCAGTACGCCTTAGTACACAACGCCACCGTGCCCCCACGCGGGCAATGGAGATGGAGTGTCTTGCCTAAGGACACAACGCGGTTGCCGCAGATGGGATTCGAACCGAGGACCTCTCGGCTTGCAGCCTGCATCTCCACCAACTGAGCCACCGTGCTGCCGCACACATTCCCTTAACAGCCATCATACTTAATGATATTATGTCGTATCATGTGCTGGGGATGGAGAAGCGGCCGCTCGGTTTCAAAGATTAAAGGCAGCCAGACACTAGATTTGGTACGTGTGTGAGGATATCAAGTCAATCAGGCATCAATGACAAGATAAAAACTCTTTCCAAATTGGAAACTCCTTCTATTGGTACCACATGTCAAATGCCGGCAGAAAATATGTTTATCACCTGTAATATAACAACAACATGATTTTGGAGGGCATTATGGTTCATTAGCGGCCCTGGAGTAAAGATGAACAGCCCGAGGGTTTATTAAAGGCCCGAGACTAAGTCGAGGGCAGTTAATAAGCCCAATGGCTGTTCATCATTGCTGCAGGGCCGCTAATGAATCATGATGCCTGACAACAATCATGTTATTACTATTATTACCACTCCCTGTTACAGCTGACCGCACGAGGGAATTGCTGGAAGAAATAATCACTAAAGTCGGTTCGATATTTCTGTTTCGATCGTGCGTTCGACTTCAGTTCAGAAATACAAAGGGACGTCATCCGAATGGGAGTAATTCATTAGACCATGGAATCTAAAAATAGCCGGGCCGCGGGCCGCTAATGGCTATTTATACCATTATCGCCCGCGGCCCGGCTCAGTCGAATGACGTCACTGAAATTATGGAGTTTTAACGGGCCTCCAAACTTATGTTAATCGACTAGTAACTTATAGATTGAGTGGTAATAATATATCTTATCGCCATAAAAAGTTAGAAACTTCAGCTAAGACTTCTGTCAAGTATTTTCTTTGCAGATTTCTCACTAGAAAGAGTCATCTTCACATTTTATGTCATTTTAACGTTAGTTTGTAGTTTAATGGTCTATCAGTTTAACAAATGGGTACAAATATCTGTTTTGACTTATCAAAGTGTTGCATAGAGATTTGACAAATAAATTACAACTGCATTTATTGTCCATTAGAAATTACATAGCTCAGGGTCGTTTTTAATCTATTTAAAACTGTTGGTGATTTACAACACATTATTGGAAAGAGGACTGCTTCAAGGGCCCTGCGAATTGGAATTTTACCATCCAATCGAATCGGGGGTCCGATGTCAACACAGACATCGAATTCGAATTGAACCGGAACAGCACAAGACAATGTTCGTGAAATCAGGTGTTATTTTACCAAATTTCCTAATTACCGTGTATTTCTTTTAGAACTCCGCGAAGCTATTCGATTAGATTTCGAATCTTAAGTTTATATTCGGTTCGATTCGAAATTCGCTGCCCGATTCGTTTCCTCTCGAATCTATTTCATAGGCTACAACTTGGTATTAGTCTTCTGCATCGTCTCACAAAACGTATAGTTCGGGTGAAAATCATACATAAATAATGGTGAAATAAAAGACTGAGTGTAACTTCCGCTACATTAACATAAATAACTTCTCCACTCATACCACCAGCCATATCAGTTCCATTTTCAATTGTCCATACCACTGTTAAGTGCAAATTTAAGGTTTCCAAGCAATGTCGACGATGAATTATTACTGGGTAATATTTCAACTTCATCACCAAGGCATGCCTTCGACGAAGGCATGCCTTGATGATTTAGTTGCATTGTTTTATCAGTCTTGACCTGCGCTGTCACAGTAGGAATAATAAGTTTAACCCTTTACCTAACCTGAAAAGCAGACGACACTTGCAAAAATAATTCTTGAATAACTAATTTTTTTCATTTTTTTGTGTCAAAAACATAGGTTATGATCCCTCGTTGGAAAGAGCTCGACCAGCTTGTTCCAACGAGGGGTCATAACCTATGTTTTTGAGACAAAAAAATGAAAAAAATAATGAAAATTAATTGGCGATTTTTGAGAATAGCGCTGGCCGGTTTTGGCCGTTACGTTAGGTAAAGGGTTATAGTACCCCGACTCCCAATGGTTATCTTCAAGACGCAACTGATTCGATTCAAGGTTCGATTTCATTTCGAATAATAGACGCGATTCGATTCGAGATTCCATTCCAATCGAAAATGTGTGATTCGCAAGGCTCTAATATCATTGCGGCTTGCGCATGCAGCAGGTAGCATGAATACCCAAGATCACAAGTTACAGTGCTACAACTGTACATATAAACTTGTATAAAGAGGAGAACGGAATTTCCAAGCTTCACTTTTATAAATACTGTTGTAACAATTTAATTGGAAGCGCGGTGGTTACGGCATTGAATCTTCAAACGGTTCGACCCCCGCCAGGGGTAACTGCTTTGTGTTCTTGGGCAAGGCACTTCATCCCGATTGCCCACATGGGGCACGGTGGCGCTTTGTACTAAGGCGTACTGCACGTCGATGGTGCACTTGTCTTCAGTCCTGCTTGTGTTAGTACGTTGAGGAGTCTGACAGATGCTCGACATTGCTCGGTGGTTCTCTCCTCCAGCTAAACTGCCCGGCACGAGGTGACCCTGGCAGTCGAAAGTGTTGTTAACCCCCAATAAATGAATAAATAAATAAATAAATAAATAAATAAATAAATAAATAAATAAATAAATAAATAAATAAATAAATAAATAAATAAACAAGAGGCCCCAAGGGGCCTGAGGGCGCTCACCTGACATGGTAGCCAAAATATCAACCCAGAGAATTGATTTCAACAGGTTGCATCTGCTCCTCCTAAGAAAAGCTTATACCAAATATCCAAAGATTCTGACCAGTGGATCTAAAAAAAAGAACATTTTTAAAGAATCAGATCCACCCCACAATGTTGCATACCAAATATCAAAAGATTCTGCCTGCTGGATCTGGAGAAGAAGATTTTTGAAGAAATTTGCCTAAAATGCACTAAGTTCGAATTCGGGCTTCTATAGTGAGCCCAAATATGAATCCAGGGAGCCGATTTGAACAAACTTCAATCAGATCCACCCCACAATGTTGCATACCAAATATCAAAAGATTCTGCCTGCTGGATCTGGGGAAGAAGATTTTTAAAGAAATTTGCCTGAAATGCACTAAGTTTGAATTCGAGCTTCTATACTGAGCCCAAATATAAACCCAGGGGGCCGATTTGAACAAACTTGAATCAGATCCACCCCACAATGTTGCATACCAAATATCAAAAGATTCTGCCTGCTGGATCTAGAGAAGAAGATTTTTGAAGACACTTGCCTGAAATGCATTAAGTTCGAATTCGGGCTTCTATACTGAGCCCAAATATGAATCCAGGGGCCGATTTGAACAAACTTGATTCAGATCCACCCCCACAATGTTGCATACCAAATATCAAAATATTCTGCCTGCTGGATCTGGAGAAAAAGATTTTTGAAGACACTTGCCTGAAATGCATTAAGTTCGAATTCGAGCTTCTATACTGAGCCCAAATATAAACCCAGGGGCCGATTTGAATAAACTTGAATCAGATCCACCCCACAATGTGCATGCCAAATATCAAAAGATTCTGCCTGCTCGATCTGAAGAAGAAGATTTTTGAAGAAATTTGCCTGAAATGCACTAAGTTCGAATTCGGGCTTCTATAGTGAGCCCAAATATGAATCCAGGGAGCCGATTTGAACAAGCCTCAATCAGATGCACCCCACAATGTTGCATACCAAATATCAAAATATTCTGCCTGTTGGATCTGGAGAAGAAGATTTTTTTAAGAAATTTGCCTGAAATGCACTAAGTTCGAAATCGGGCTCCTATACTGAGCCCAATTATGAACCCAGGGGGCCGATTTTAACAAACTTGAATCAGATCCACCCTACAATGTTGCATACCAAATATCAAAAGATTCTGCCTGCTGGATCTGGAGAAGAAGATTTTTTAAGAAATTTGCCTGAAATGCACTAAGTTTGAAATCGGGCTCCTATACTGAGCCCAAATATGAACCCAGGGGGCCGATTTGAACAAACTTGAATCAGATCCACCCTACAATGTTGCATACCAAATATCAAAAGATTCTGCTTGCTGTATCTGGAGAAGAAGATTTTTTAATCTTTTTCCCATTGCCTACAGTGTTAAAAAGTGCTGACTCAGCACTTTTTCAAAGTCCTGAAAAAAGTTCCTTGTGTTCAAACCGATAGGGATTTTTTTTAACCATTCTATTCTACTGGATAAAAGTAAGCCTTGTACAAAATAAGAATTCTCTGTGCCGTGTAGTTTTGGAGATATGGCAGTTTTAAGGTTTTTCCTATTTTTAGCTCCCGAGGTTCCCACGGGTCAATGAGAATTTTTTTTTTTTTTTGCTTCAATCAACTACTTATGACCCATTATCATCTCATATCAAATTTGGTACAAATCGACCTCACGGTTCTGAAAATAGAAATTTTAGGCTTGGCCAAAATTTTTGCCCCTCCCATAACGAAGGCAAATAATGCCTGACACACTTCTTTTGAACAAACTTGATTCTAAACCTCAAAAGGACTCTGTATACCACATATCAAGTCTCTGCTACTGGTGATTCATTAAAAGAAGATTTTCAAAAGATTTGGCCATTTTTTCCCCACACCTCTGCTCAATATGAGCCGAAACCTATTTTGGATAAAACTCAAAATGCCCCTATATAACCACTACTTACGTGAAATTTAATTAAAATGTGGCCAGTGGTTTAGGAGAAAGAGGCTCAAACACCACCTCCACGCAGGACGACGGACGACGGACGAAGAGTGATAAGAAAAGCTCACCCTGACTTTCAGTCAGGTGAGCTAATAAATAACTTGTAAAGCGGACAAACCTGTCGTTAAACCGACTGAACCGGAAACGCGACAGGAAACCATTCTTTCATTTGATTCCGCCAATAGACGAAATTTATTTTCCACCATCCCGTCGTGAAAAAAAACACCAGCTATCGCTTTGAAAATGCAGAATCAGGCCATCAAATTCAATCTTCGTAGCTTCGTGGGACCCTAACTACACCATACTAGTCTTCAATTGATGGACAAGTAGAGAAATACAAACCACATTGAAAATGCTATTTGTTATATTGAGAATGTTTAAACAAGATTGGGATAGAGGCCATTCTTGGCTGGCACTGACGCTCAGAGCCTTTCGAATTGAATTGTAGTATAGGGTAAACTCTGAGCAGATAATGTCTGGCTGGGAGTTACAATGCAATCTGTTAATATTTTATTTGGAATAAATAATCCAAAAGAATTTGAGAAATCACCAACATCTGCTCATAATTTGTCTATTGAGTTAACTGGAATATCATAAATTCGTAAAAAAGGAGATTAAGTTTTTAGAATTAAGGAAAGTCGGTATGCACACGATGACATTGTATATTTAAGTGACTTTTCAACTTTTAGAGGGAAAATTACTAAATTACTGCCAGATGGAAAGAGCATTAACTCACTCCAATGACCTTTTTAGTTTAAAACGACTAAGGAGTGAGCTCGTCAATTGTCCAGTGGATGAAATCGAATTTTCACCACTTAATGAAATATTTCACTTGTGTCAGATATACAAAACGCAGTGAACGTAAACAACACTGCATCTAAAGAAATCTTGTTTGAAACGACAAGAGCAAAGAGAAATGTATGCACAAAACCAGAGCCGGCTAACCACACTTACGGCAAGCTTTCGAATGAAACTCTCAGTAAGCTTCACGTAGCAGTTTAATGATTTTTCTTTTAAATGGACTTTATCAATTTTCAAGGTATATGCTGGGATTGAACAGAATTATTGAATTTCATCTTGTGATTCAAGAGAATTCTTTTTCCCCTTTGATAATGAAGGGTTATTACTGTAGCCTGAGACCAGTATGAAACTACTCATCTGACGACCTCATTATTTATTAAACCATAACAAACAGGCATAAACCATTTTAAGATCTGTTACAGTTTTCTATTTTTTGTTTTGTTTCACAGTCTCTTCATAAAGTCCGAAGTTCCCTCTTCTCGTAGTTCAGCTATCCGAACGTCTCGGCTTCCACTGGGGAAGCCGCGACGTTCGGATAGCTGAATTAGCTCTTCTCCCACACCGATCAATCTCGCTTACGACTCTTATTTATTTATTTATTTATTTATTTATTTATTTATTTATTTATTTTATTTATCTAATGGTGTTCAAGGTCGTATAGTTATGCACATTGGCTAATCATGACCGCGACAGTTTTACGGGTGGAGGAAGCCGGAGTACCCGGAGAGAACCACCGAACATCGTCGAGCAACTGTCAGCCCCTCAACATTCTAACTCTGTTCAAGCTCCACTCAAGCAGGATTACAGTGGTTGAAGACATTGCACCATCGACGTGCAGTACGCCTTAGTAAACGGCGTCATCGTGCCCCCATGTAGGCAACCGGGATAAAGTGCCTTGCCCAAGGACACAACGTGGGTCGTCCCGGACGGGGATCGAACTCGGGACCTCTATCATAGAAGTCCAACAGTCTACCACTAAGACACCACGCTCCCTACGACTCTTACTTTGCATTGAACTTTCTGAACTACTCGCTTCTTTCTTCTCGTCATCCTCATTTATTTACATCTTTAATTCATTATCATACAAAAATCCGGGTTCAAGTCACCCCATTATGCCTAATCACACCAATTTTCCTGATTCCGTTCGGCGAAAACGGAGAAAGATATAGCGAGAAATCGCTTGACTGGACTGGTTACGTGAGATAATTTATGAGAGGTGAGGGACGTTGTACAAACACGAGTGCGCAAATGCGCACGAGTGTTTTTACAATATCGTTCCTCGCCTCGAATGAATTATTTCATGTAACCAGTCCAGTCAAGCGATTACTCTGTTTATTACTTTTCATTATGAACGATAATTATATTATTTAACCATTTACCTAACGTAACGGCCAAAACCGGCCAGCGCCATTCTCAAAAATCGCCAATTAATTTTCATTATTTTTTCATTTTTTGTCTCTAAAACATAGGTTATGACCCCTCATTGGAACGAGCTCGTCGAGCTCGGTCCAATGAGGGCCATAATCTATGTTTTGGAGACAAAAAATGAAAATAACAGCTATTCAAGATTTTTTTTTTTTGCAAGTGTCGTCTGCTTTCCATGTTAGGTAAAGGCTAAAAAAACAAAAAAACAATGAAGTCCCCAATTACACCCACTGCAAAGCGTCTTCGTTTGCGCGCACGGATACATGACACAATTGTTGATTGCATAATTCACTTGTGAAGTTATCGTTTATAATCAAACCCGGAAATCCCAGTAAATCACACTTTGGAAAGTAATAAATATATTGTACCATCTCACAATCGTTGAATCCAGTAAATATTGCCAGTCTCCACTCGAATATTGTTCCTAACGGCCAGTAACGGGGGCTTGTCGGTTTGGGCAAGTCAATCGAGAAAGCGAAATATTCCACAAACGGGCTCAAAGTAGTTTCGGAAGCCGAACCTCCTTGAATTCGTCTTTTACCACCAGATCTCATGATAGAAGAAGAGATCATCATGTGGAGACATCCGGAAGGATTTCGACAACACTCGACGATTCGAAAATTTCCGATTCGGAACCCTCGAATCGAATTGAATGAATGCCACGATTTCGAATGGAATCAAATTTCGAAATTTCGCAGGACCTTAGTTAATACTATCAAAGCACTTGCCTAAATCGGTTCATGATCTGCGACAGTGTATTCGGCCGTAAGCTTATACCTATTCCAACATTGATATTTGAAAAAGAATAATTATTAAAATTTCAAGAGTGACTTTAGTGAATCGAGCTGGTTGTTAATGATTGTCACGAAAGGTAACAAGTTAACAGGGATCGGAAGCGACCCGGTGTGACAGTAATGATAGTCCGTAGGAACGTTAGTCCCTCTGGACTATTATTCCGCGGATTTATAGTCCTAGGTCTAACATTTCTAGGAATAGTAGGCGGACTACTATTCCTAGAAATGTTAAACCTAGGACTATAATTCCGCAGAATAATAGTCCAGAGGGACTAATTTTCCTACGGACTATCATTCCTGTCACACCGGCTCTCACGACAGCAGGTGCCGAACAAATGCTCTTGTCCCTTTGAACTCTTGTGGTATCGACCATGTCTGGTCAACAGCATCAGTTGGTAGAGTCCATATTTATTAACTGGGGGTACCTAAATTGATATCTTCAACGTGCAGCCTAAGAGCTGCGCGTTAGACATACTGATTTGTCTCCCCTGCAAACTCCCTGAAGAGTCATTCACTTTCTGAAATTATAACGCATAATGATCCTGGACCAGAAAAGAGGTCTTTTATTTCGAGCTCACATGGCTAAAACATATATTTATTATTGACTTTTTATGATTATTAGGAGCGCGATGGCTCAGTGATGAGAGCATTGAACTTCAAACCGAAAGGCCCACAGTTCGATCCTGACCAGCAGTAACTGTGCTGTGTCTTTGAGCAAGACAGCGTTATTCTCAAAAATCGCCGATTAATTTTCATTATATTTTCATTGTTTGTCTCAAAAACATAGGTTATGACCCTCATTGGAACGAGCTCGTCGAGCTCGTTCCAATGAGGGGTCATAACCTAAGTTTTTGAGACAAAAATTTAAAAAATTAGTTATTCAAGAATTTTGTTTGTTTGCAAGTGTCGTCTGCTTTTCATGTTAGGTAAAGGGTTAATTCCGATTGCCCACATGGATGCAGGGTGGCGTTGGGTGCCGAGGGGCACTGCACGTAGATGGTGTACTTGCCTATCACCAATGCATGTGCGGAGTTAGTACGTTGGGATATTTGATAGTTGCTCGCCGCTGTACGGTGGTTCTCTTCGTGTACCTCCACCCACAAAACTGTCCATGGAGTCGAATGCATCTTGAAACTCCTACTAAAATGACTTCTATTAGTTATTATTTTTGTGGCCAAATTTGCCCAGTCCGGGAATTTATTCAGAAATTGTACAGCAAAGGTTGCAGATGACCGTCGGCTGCCCGGTTATCCCCTCACTCCCTTCATCTAGCTGCTTTAAGACTTGAACCATATATTGGGCACCATGAGCTAGAGACTATCAATGGGCCCGAGACCATAACAGAATTAACCCTTTACCTAACATGAAAAGCAGACGACACTTGTAAAAAATATTCTTGAACAACTAATTTTTTTCATTTTTTGTCTCAAAAACATAGGTTATGACCCCTCATTGGAACGAGCTCGACGAGCTCGTTCCAACGAGGGGTCACAACCTATGTTTTTGAGACAAAAAATGAAAAAAATAATGAAAATTAATTGGCGATTTTTGAAAATAGCGCTGGCCGGTTTTGGCCGTTACGTTAGGTAAAGGGTTAACACCGGGGACCGAAATTCCTCTCTGTAAATAGTTCTCTTTGTTAGGTTTAACACCGACAGTTTAGCAGAAAATTTAACTAACCTTTTCTGAGTTTCTCGCAGAACCCACAAAATCTGTCATTCTTTCTGTAAATCCATCCGCAAACATGTTAGGGTTAACTGCAACAAAACACTGGCCCTGAAAAGAGATGTTATCAACGCAGTATGTGTCATCTTTCCCTTAATGACGTTTGGTTTTGGGGAAACTTCAAACGACCTGCAGACTGTCCAAATGTTTTGTACGCGTCGCTGCAGGTGCATCTGCAACAGTTTTGCTGGTTTACGTTAAAATGGCGACGGAAACGGTGGTGCCGTACTCCTTCTTTCAGATCATATACCCCCCCCCCCCCCCCAACCCAACCCATTTTTGCTGAAGAAATAACACGTGGATTTGTATTATTATTATTATCAACGTTTTTCCTAACACTTATTACGGACGACAATTACGCCAGTCATCCAGGAATTATTACAACAATTCATTTTTTGAAGTCAAAAATATAGCTTAAGACCCCTGGACAATAGAAAAAGGTCATCAAGCTTCTTCCAGTGCGGGGTCATAAGCTATTATTTTGAGGCCAGAAAATGAATTTTTGTAACAATTCCTGGATGATTGGCTCCCCCAGACACTGTCATTTTAGTTCCCCCGCCACTGCCCCACGTTCTTCTGTATCTGCGATCCTGCCGTATAGTTCCATTATATCAATTAATTACACAGACTTCAGACGAAGGGTGTTTGCAACTGAAATTTGTAGCGAAGCCTTAAGGTTCGTCACGAGATTTCAAGGTGACACATTCGCGCATAATCGCAGTCGTAACAAATTATTCAGATAACCAAGAAAGGCTAAATCCTTTAGGACCCATCTGTGTTTCCACGACTAATATTTTTGAATGTTTTAAGACAGGAAAGGGCAATTACACTCAAGGTCACGCAAATGCTTTATTCTTGGGCTGAGTAAGCGCTCTCATATTGAAATGTTATTGATCATAACCAAAAGAAAATCGTTCCAATCACTCACTAGATTAGCCTCGTCACGAGTAACTGGGTTCATCCATCCCCTTATTTGTCTACCGTAATGAGATCCACTTAGTATACCACAGAATACCTCCACCATCATTCCCAGGCCATATCCCTTGTATCCACCTGAAAAAGAAAGAATGAACATATTACAGCATTATACACATTATTAACCCATTGAACCCCAGTGGCAGTTTTTCCGGCCAGGAACATGAAACGCCATAACGTCATTAAATAGGACGGCTGTTCAGTAAATGTGTGGGGTAGACCAATCAATATTTTTAACGTGCAGCCTGAAGGCTGCACGTTGAAAATATTGATTGGTCTATCCCCACATAATGAATATGAATTCATCTAACTGCTGCCATTGAACTGGTACGGACGATACCACTAAAGTTCAAAGGGTTAACTACTTACATGCTACTGGCAGATATTCCTGCAGAGGACAAGGAATAGTTGCTTGTGAAATAAATATAATTTGAGCCCATTATCCAAATTCGCCCGTGTATATTAGATTATCTGTTTGACCAATGATCTCTAGAGTTAAATTTTTTTGAAGTTTTCATCACATCACATCTAGTCGGGGACGCGGTGGCTCAGTAGGTAGGGGAGCAGGTTGCAAGCCGAGAGGTCCTCGGTTCGAATCCCACCTTTTCGTTAAAATTTACCAACTTCAAGAGCAAATTTCTCTAATTACAAGGTTGTTGTATCAATTATTTTGGTATGGATAGATGCAACAATGATTGCGCAAGAACGTTACTGCTTACTTTTTAATCTCTGATTTAACCCTCAAGCACAATGAGGGCAGGAATAAGTGTATCGTTTGAAAATGCCAAAATTAGCCAACTTAGTTTGCTTTTTCTATCATTTTGGAAAGGGTTAATTTCAAACACTTTTCATGTACGTATTCACAATTGACTACCGAGCATATTTGCTGTTGTAAGTTTGGTTGTAAAGTTTAACCCTATCCCATTCTGGTTGCATAAAAATAGGCACCTTCCAAAAAAAATCCAATTTTTGCAGAATTTGTTAAGCTTAGGTGACGATTTACTCCATTTTTAATTGATTGAGCTCTGAATGTTTTCCATAGCTGCATGCAGCAGTCACAGTATGACAAATTTTGTTCTATATGTTATTATTAAAAGTTTAACCCTTGGCAGGTTTTAGACTTCCTATAAGTACTGTCGGAATAATTGTTATTTTCGCCCAAATTTACATGCAATTTCTCAGCACTGGAGTCATATTTTCTCAAAACGTTTCATGTGAGAAGATATGACATTCATCCAAGAACAATTTGCTGTTATATGTTTTATTCCAAGTTTTAACCCTCACCCAGTTGTCGTGCCTTGACTTGGTGTACCCTCAACATGTACTTGTTCATTGAAATACCAAGATTCAAGATTCCGCCACGTCTCTTATCAGACACTCAATCTGTGGTTGATGTTCACACATTTAGACCATAATATGATACACTAAAATCACCACACAAATATTTAGAAATTAACCCCTATTGGCCACAAATGATTGTAATATAGCATTTTATCTTCGGGATTGACTAACTTCAGGCGCTAATTTCTCTAATTGCAATGTTGTTGTAAAAATTATTTTTGTATGCATAGCTGCAACAATGCTTGCAGAAGAAAGTTAATGTTTAGTTTTTAATCTCATCTTTAACCCTCCGGCACACTGAGGGTAAGATTTCCATTAGTAAATGCTAAAATTAGCTAACTTCGGTTACATTTTCCTGTCATTTTGAAAAGGGTTAATTTTAGATATTTTGTTTTGCTATAGGTAGAGATGCTTAATGAACAAATCCGCTGCTGTAAGTTATGTTTTGGGGCTTAATCCAAAGTATGCTTTGGCCACGTAAAGAATAGTATTTGCTGACAAAAATTGATTTTCAGTGAATTTTGCAAACATCTGTACTCATTTCCTCTAATTGCAAGGTTGTTGTAGCAATTATTTTGGTATGGATAGATGTAACAATGATTGTAGAAGAATGTTACTGTTTAATTTTTAATCTCAAGATTTAACCCCCAAGCAAAATGAGGGCGTGAATAAGAGAACCGTGAGAGAATGCCAAAAATAGCCAACTTTGGATGCTTTTTGTCTATCATTTTGGAAATGGATAATTTCAAGCACCTTACTTTGATATACGTAGTCTGCATTTTCACATTGGAAAGTTGTGAAAGCCCGCAATTTGTCCATCAAATTACAATTCTCTAGTCTTTTTATATGTATCTTCAGCGGAAACCGCGAAATTTAGATTATAATATATATTTCGTTGTGTGTTTAAAATGTGGAACAAAATTAAAATACTTTCAGTAAAATACAGTGGTTGAGTACCTATGTTTTTGGGGTCGTCATAATTTGATCACATGTCTTTGCATTGTTACATTTTATAGGCGAGTGCCTGTTGGTGCCTGTAGGCTTCCCCCACCCGTAAAACTGTCACCGAAGTGTCGTTAAACTTTAATAAATAAATAAATAAATAAATTGTGGACTCTGCATATTACGTAAGACTGCAAAACATAATGCTTAGCATGTGGGTTGTTAAGGTGAAACAGGTAGCGGTCATGTGACGTCACTACTGCGGAAATACCCGGTGCGAGTGCTCAAGCGCAACGCTTATGGTAAAACGGGTTCCTGTCATCCATTTTGTTGGTGGAGGACACACCACTAGATGTCTAAATGGTAAACTGCTTTTATTGGCCGAATGACCTCGAAGAGTGGAAACAGTGCCCCAGTTCTCTGTTCAATTCGATGAGAATGTTCTGTCTGGTCGGATTATTTCATAGGTTTCGTTTAGGTTCGCCCCGACTCCCGTTCTTCTTGTACCTATGTTATGTCTTTAGACAGTCCGTGTTGAATTTTAACAGTTACTATTGGGTTGAATGGCCATTAGTAGGTTAGGAGTGGGATATATGCACAGAACGACACACGCGTGTGGATGGGTGAATCGATATGGCACGAGTGCCAGCGCGGAAGGATAAAACTTGTGCCATATCGATTCACCCATTCACACGCGTATGTCGTTCTGTGTTTATTACACGCCTTCACGTTTACAAAAAAACAATTATTAGAAGGACACTCAGCAATTCATTTGACAACTATCAACAAAAAGAAGACATTTTATCGCCAACCAAATCTGCGAGGGGAACCCGTGTTACTATTTCGTCCCCTGAGTTTCAATGTGTTCTATGTGCCTACTGGCACATAGAACACATTGGAACTCAGGGGACGATTTTCAGCCATCGCTAGCGATTCAAATTGTAATTGCGTTGCACGGTTTGTAGAAAATTCCAGTGAAATGTCGCTTCTATTTTAAAATAGTCCGTCAACGATTTTCGTTCCGCTCATATGTGCGGAACAGATTTTCATTTTCAGTATGGTTTAGTGTTGCTGTAGAAGGGGATTACATAGAACAGGCGTGTAATAGAATAGTATGTTCATTCCAATGGGGGAAGTCGGATAGATGTTTAGTCGAGACCAATCCCTTTTTAATGCTTGCAAATTTTATTCACGAGTGGTATCAGCGGGTTTATAGGAAGGCCTGACTAGGATCTCCATTAGACAAGCTAGATCGGCTTCAAAGAATTTCTTGGATTTACTGTCTGCTTTAAGATTCGTCGGATTGATCTCTGGAATCTTTCATTTGTTTGGGATTTTTATTTGGTTTGAACGGGCATGGTCGGACTGCGTGGCGTCTGCTGTCTTGGAAGTCTGATCAAAGTAACAAAAATCTACATTACTGCATGAATTGTCTTGTGATCAGTTAATTTATTTTGGGTTATTTTCTTGATTTTATTGTTGCAAAGTATGAGTTGAACTATATAATTTTATCTTTGACACGTTGCCTTTTGAAAGATTCAAGGCAAAACTAAATGTGTTGCGAATCAAATCTTCGAAAAATGTCGTTGTCATGCTTTTTGTTTCAAGTCGATCGACTTTGGTGAAAAGTCACAAGATGTCTGTGTTCCTTCACAGTTTCTCCATTTCTTTGATTTGATAGATTCATCATCATCTCTTTCGAGAGGAAGAAATGTTATTCGTGTCTTCTCCGTGCGAAGGTACATGTATTGGAGGACAATTGTCCACAGTTTTTGACACTGAGGGGTCGCCATCTTCGTAATCTTCGAATGTCACAAAACATATGAAACAAATGTTTCGCGAAGAGGACAATATTTCTATACTTTCAGAACAAAGTTCTGCCATGATAGGAATGACTCGTGATGAAAGAAATGAAATGAAATAAAATGGATTTATTTTTTGGAAACATGCTATAAATCTGTACAAAGTTGTTAGAGCGTTTTTTCAGAGTTACAAATTTACAAGCTGTAAGTACATTCCTATTAATATTTAGTTACTATGGAAGCCCATTGGGGGCCAACATGTATAGCGAGGGGGGGGGGGGGGGGATCGAGCATTGCGAATATTCGAAATGCATTGCGAGTATTCGCAATACATTGCAAATATTCGCAACGCATTGCCAATATTTGCATTCAACACTGCGAATATTCGTAATGCATTGAAATATTCGCAATGCATTGCGATTAATCGCAATCCATTGCGAATAGGCGCATTCAACATTGCGAATATTCGCATTTAACATTGCGAATATTCGCATTTAACATTGCGAATATTCGCATTAAACATTGCGAATATTCTTATTCTTCATTACGAATATTCGAAATGCATTGCGAATATTCGCAACTGAATGCGAATATTCGCGAAGTTTAATGCGAATATTCTCAATGCTCCCACTACACATCTTGGCTCTAATGGGCTTCCGTAAGTTACAAACAGAGAGAGAGAGAGAGAGAGAGAGAGAGAGAGAGAGAGAGAGATGAGAGAGAGAGAGCATGCTGCGTGGAGATGGGAAAGTCATTGCGACTGTCTTACTAGCATCCCCATGCAAATGGAACCGTCAGACAAATAACCTGGGGATACATTGACAGAAGTATTTTGATAATAGTATATTCGTAAAATATTAATTTTTTTAAGTGGTGTGATTTGTGGTTCATGGGAGAAATGTATGGTGTCCTTTCTTTGGTATGTGCCAAGCAAGCATAAATAGTGACAAGGTAAGGGTTGCACCAATGACAACAGGATGGGCTAGAGGTATTCTTTAAAAGTACTTTGTAAATGAGACAAATAAAAAAAAAAGGGAATCGATGGTGGTTAATGATGAGATACCAGAATTAATTATTTGTACAGTCAGAAAACCTTGGGTTATCACAGAATACTGTGGGGGAATATGTACTCAGCATTTTTCTTTAATACGTTTCTTGCATAGTGATCTTGGGAGAGGGTGAGTGGCTTGTTCGTGATCATTCCAATGTTTGGGAAAGGTGTGGGCTGGCAGATTGGCAGTAAAAAGGGTTCCCGGTTTTGGAACTTGAATTTTTCCGGATGTCCAGTTTCCATTCCGGACGGATTTGTATATATTAAAAAAATCACAAAAGGTCGTTGGTAGTCTGGAGTAATACCAGTCGTGTAAGAATAGCAGCACGTGTAGTTTATGGGGGTATGTAAATATCAAAATGGGATGTTTCAGAAAAGGTGGGTCAATATGTTCCTTTTAATTGCTATTACTGATAGTACGAATGGCTCTTTTTTCATAGAAATATTCTTTGAGTGGTCGAGACATGCCCCCAAACTTAACAGCATACAGCATAATAACACAACGTTTTCAAGCTAGTTCTACCCTTTTGGGGCATACGGCCAGTATGGTTTTTAAACTTCCCGTTTTCTTGCATTTGTATGCCTATAAATTTGAACGTTTTTACCTACTGCCGTTATAAGTGTATTATTTAGAAGTAAATGCCTATTTTTAAAGTTATAAAAATCAAGTTTGTTGCCCATGACACTAACCGCTCACCTTCCAAAACTAGATATTATTAGTTACCCCGTGTCTGATCACGTGGTACGGGTTTTTACCTACCCGAAGCCAGCCGTATCCCATTCGGCAGAATGGGATACGGCTGGCGTCGGGTAGGTAAAAACCCGTACCACGTGATCAGACACGGGGTAACTAATATTATCTATTGACTTTCCGTTTTAGAAGTACAATCTATTTCATGTGTGAACACACACAGCATGAGATCTTTTATCTTCCATTGTTGAGCCATACAGGTTTCTGCGGAATTTTTGTGCAAAAGAGTTTTTGTGAAAATATGCCGATATGACTAGTATAAAAAAAATAATTGAATTTCTTTTTTTCTTTTTTGTCTCAAAAACATAGCTTATGAACCCCACATTGGAGGGTACTCGACAAGCTCATTCCAATAAGGGGTCATGAGCTATATTTTGGAGATAAAAAATTAAAATATAATACATGTACACTGTAAAACTGGAATGACGCGTCTTCTACGGGGTATGGACAATTTGTTGATTTCGGGACGAGGCTTCCACTGGGTATGGAAAATTTGTCAGTGGCTGGGCGGACGTATCGTGGGATTCAATGAATATGGTCTCATACCATGTATCTATCAACCAATCAAATCAAAAAAAAATCACTTTAGTCAATAGATAATTGTTTTTTCAACTATATTATCAGGATTGTTACTGGAGGTGTCGATTGATGTATCCTCCGCGAATGAGAGCACTTTGTGAGTAATCGATCTGCTGACATCAGAAGACAATGATGTCTTTTTGTGTCGGAGGATATTTCATCGTACGCCAGAAGCTTAGCCTTGCTATCCTGTCTTTGCGGACCCCCTTGTTCCACTTCCGTGTGGTATTCTATCTGGGACGAAATTGTCAGTAAATCAACATAAAGAGGGAATTTAGTTTCCGCATGTTGCTTGGTGACTACTCGGGGTTTCTGTCAATGCCTAAGGAAGAAACTGGTGAATTTGATTAGGTTCGGTTTGCATTAATTTTCATTCAGCGAATGGCCCGTTTGTTAAAGTTCTTCTCCGTGTGTCTTTTAGCATTATCTGACCCCGGAAACACCTTTGCACAGTATGGGAACAAATATGGAATCATCACAAGGGGTCTTCAATCGACGAACTTCAAGAAAAAAATATATGTGCACACTTTAAAATCAGATGGGTTAAAATCAACCCAAATCAACAGAGTTGAGTGGATATGAACCCCAATGGGTTCATATTCACTCAAGCCAGCTGATGTGGGTTGATTTTTAACACAACTGATTTTTAGAGAGCAGCTTTGTATTTGTTGTGCGAACTCTATGGCACTAGATTTACTTTCGCACAAGCTACATCCTCGATATCGTCAAATCCTTTGGCTCAGGGTTATGGGTTCAGAAATCAAGTACATTGTCTGACGGGAAAGGTTGTATGCGCGCTTATGCTATGTGTTTAGAAAATATTGTGCATTAGCACACAAATACATCTGTGCACTCTGGGCGCTTGGCCGAAATGCAGTCTTAGATAGGGGTAACATACAAAAACACTAGCAAATGTCAAAATCAGGGAGATAAATCTGTCGTTAGATGGGACAGAACCAAGGTTGACAATTTAAAATTTAATTGATTAACTGGAGCTGTGGATGTAAGGAAAATTCGGAACAAGAACGACGGCGGATGGAATCAAGGAAAAACAAAAATAAAATTATGTGTAAAGGTATGATTTTGTTCCATCGGAAAGTTTACAATCTACCGAAGTACTCCAGAAGGATGGATATGCTCTCCCATAGTTCCATGAGTAAGAGGGAATAGACAGACCCCCACCCCCTTAGCATTGCAAGAATAGGAAGCCAAGGGGTGAAAAGAATACAGCTCGAGGGAAGTAGAAAGGTATAATGTGTAGTTAAACAGAGTTGAGAATCAAACAAATCAATCGAACACTCCCCTACTCTCTCCGACCCATTTCGGCTCTATTCCAGTCATTTGAAACCCTGGAAATCAAAGCGGATGGCATTTAAACAGCGAAAACAAGAGAACTATGTGGGGTTAGGTACGCCTGCTATCACTTGAAAATAGAAAGCTCCCAAGAACTCGTGCGTGACGCATGGTGCACAGACGCACATTCTGCACACCTCTACCTACAAGAGACACACTTTTGCAGACAACCCCCATGACAATTAGAAAGTGTGAAGTGTGTTTTTAGGTGAGATTACGCTCCACACTTTCGCACTTTTGCACAGTGGTAACATTCTAAAGTGAGAGCATGTGTTCAAACTAATGCCATGTAAATTGAAGATGTATTTTCAATATCAGATTTGCGAGAGCAAAAGGCTGTTTGTTGGACAACAGAATTTAACCCTTTACCTTACCCGAAAAGCAGACGACACTTGAAGTACTAATTTTTTTTTAATCTTTTGCGTCAAAAACATAGCTTATGACACTTCATTGGAACAAGCTCGATAAGCTCGTTCCAATGAGGGGTCATAAGCTATGTTTTTGTGACAAGAAATTAAAAAGTAATGAAAACTGAATGGTGAATTTTGTGAATAGCGCTGGCCGGTTTTGGCCGTTACGTTTCGCAAATGGTTAAATATTAGATCACTGAGAAGGAGCCTGGCGCATAGGGATAAATTACCATGGAATTACGGGAAACGGTGGCTTCGAAAAAATGGTTAATTGTTAGATATCATTTTACACGGAGTTATTCCGATGCATGTTTCTAAAAATGAAACCGAAACATGAAATAGTATTCACGTTTCGGCAACAGGGGGACATTACCAGGAATAGGTAGGTGGTGGCGTGGCAGTGGCTAAATGCTGCTTGTGTGGTGTTTGGATTGCTGAAAATGGGTAATTTCGGCATTTTGTTCATGTACTTTTCCAAGCCCAGACTTTGCTTTTGAAAGTGAATTAATCCTTCGACATACAATTCGTTTATTTATACTTTACGAGAGGGTGCTGTTTGTATCAGTAGACTTAGAAAATGTAATAATAATAATAATAATAATAAGTGATTTTCTAGAGCGCAAAACCACAAATAGTGCTCTAAAACGCTTGACAAAAATACATACACTTGCCTGAAATAAAGAGTCACATCTGTTTCGGTTGCCTCTTTGAGAGGTTCGGGAGAATGCTTCAGAAAATAGGAAAGTTTTAAGATTTCCTTTGAAGATATCGAAGGTTTCTAAATTTCTGACACTAATAGGCAGGGAATTCCACAATCTGGGACCCACGATGGAGAACACACGACCATTAGCCAGATTAGATCTGCTTAAAGGTACAACTAGTTGAATTTGTTTTTTAGATCTGAGACTGCGTGATGGTGTATATACAGTGAGGAGCTCTTGCAAGTAAACTGGAGCCAGTTTCTTGATACATTTGAATACTAAGATCAATATTGTGAAATCAATTCTCTGTTTAACTGGAAGCCAACGTAATTGTCTTAAAACAGGTGTTATGTGTTCAGAGCGTTTGGTACCAGTAATTATCCTAGCAGCCGTATTCTGAACTTTTTGAAGCTTCTGAACCAGGTGTTGGAACAGCCCTACAACACTGAATTACAATAGTCCAGCTGTGAGGTGATGAAGGAGTGCAAGTTTTTCAAGTGCTGACTGGTTAAGATGAGGTCGCAGTCTTCCAACATTACGAAGCTGCCAGTAGCATTTTTGACATATTTTATTGATATGGATGTCTAGTTGTAAATTTGAGTCCATAAGCAGTCCAATATTCCTGGCCGATTCACTTTTCATAGTGATGTTGTTTCCAACCAGAATTGATGTAACAGAGGGTGTTGGTATGCGAACCGCGGATATCACTAAGAATTCAGTTTTAGAGTCATTCATTTTCAGTTTATAATCTATCATCCATTCCCACACCAGATTAATGAAAGTTTCCATGTTACTGACTGTGGTGAATGAGTCACTTGGAAAAGATGGTGGGTTGAATGTAATATACTGCTGGGTGTCGTCTGCGTACAGATGATGTGATATGTCATGCTTTTTAAAAAGACGACTTAGAGAGGAAGTGTACAGAGTAAACAAGAGTGGTCAAAGAACTGAGCCCTGTGGAACACCACAATTTAACATCCTGCTTTCTGAATCAATCTTATTGATATATATTTGTTGACTGCGATCTTCTAGATATGATGCAAACCACGATAAGACAGTTCCACATATACCATAGTGTGTCAATGTCTGCATGAGAATATCATGCTCGACTGCGTCTTACCCTCAGGCACTGATTTAACAATGTCATTGTTGACACGCAGTAAGGCTGTCACTGTAAGGTGGTTGGCTCTGTATGCAGTCTGGAAAGGCTCTAAAAGATCATTTTCATGCAGATGAGTTTTGAGCTGTAAAGCATTAAACCTTTTCAACAATTTAGACAGGAAAGAGAGGTTCGGTACTGGTCGATAATTCTTCAGGCTGCCAGAATCAAGAGATGGTTTCTTGATGAGTGGAGTAACAAGTGTTTTTTTTCATTGGGCTTGGAACAAACCCCTCATGTAGGGATGTAGATATAATAGATGTTATGGCTGGCAGAAGATAATCAATTTTATCTTTCAGAAGGAATGTTGGAATTTCATCTAGATCATTGGATTTATTGGATGATGATAAAATCAATTTTCGAATATCTTCTTCTGAGACAGAGTGAAAATTAGAATGAAAGTGTCAATGACACTGTAGCTTAACTTGTGTGCCGTGTTTGGTGAAAAGGATAATGTTCAATGTTTATGAAAGGATTATGAAATAAGAATTGTGATAATTGGGAATATGTTCATTTTTGTTCCCTGTATTCTATGTTTATGATAAAAATAATATGAGGTGTACACTGTACTAAAGAGCTGTGGGGTGGGTTAATATGACCTCACAGTTAATGTATGTGGCCCTCACAGTTAACGTATATCAACAAAAGTTACCAAGTTACACTGAAATTATCCCAAAAATGAGTCATCCTATCAAGTTACATTAAAATCCCTTCATAAAGGGCCTGTAGACTTTGCTAAAGGTTTTCGGGCTTCGGCCCCCTGTAGCCATCAGTTTCCCAATTGCGTCCAAAGGGGACGTTCTCATCTAGAATTTATATGAAGTCAACCTACCAAGTTACAATAAAATCCCTTAATAAATATGACCTGTAGACTGTGCTAACGGTTTTTGGGCTTTGGGCTCTGGCAGCCATCATGGTTGACTGATCGCAACCAAAAGGGGACATTCTCATCTGGGCATCATATGGAGTGATCCTACAAAGTTACAATGAAATCCCTTCATAAATATGACCTGTAGACTGTGCTCAAGGTTTTGAGGCTTCGGGCCCCTGAAACCGTCACAGTTGACCAATCACGACCAAAAGGGGATGTCATCATCTAGGCATTATATGGAGTCAACCTAACAGGTTACAATGAAATTCTTCTATAAATATAACCTTTTGCCTATGCTAAAGGTTTTTGGGCTCAGGCACCCATCATGGAGTCAAACTTATGGGTTACAATGAAGCCCTTCCATAAATATGACCAATAGACTATGCTAAAGGTTTTGGGGTTTTGGGTTCGGGCAGCCATCAAGTCTGAATGATCGCGACCAAAAGGGGACGTTCTCATCTGGACACTATTTGGAGTCATCCTACCAAGGTACAATGAAATCCCTTCATAATTATGACCTGTAGACTGTTCTAAAGGTTTTCGGGCTTTGAGCCCCTGAAGCCATCACAGTTGCCCAATCGTGTCCAAAAGGGGACGTTCTAATCTAGACATTATATAAAGTCAATCTACCAAGCTACAATGAAATCCCTTCGTAAATATGACGTGTAGACTGTGCTCAAGGTTTTCGGGCTTCGGGCTCGGGCAGCCATCATGGTTGAATGATCGCAACCAAAGGGGACAATCTCATCTGAGCATCATCTGGAGTGATCCTGCGAAGTTAAAATGAACTCCATTCATAAATATGACCTGTAGACTGTACTCAAGGTTTTTGGGCTTCGGGCATCTGTAGCCATCACAGTTGACCAATCACGACCAAAAAGGGATGTCATCATCTAGGCATTATATGGAGTCAACCTAACAGGTTACAATAAAATCCTTCTATAAATATAACCTTTTGCCTATGCTAAAGGTTTTTGGGCTCGGGCACCCATCAAGGCTGAATGATCATGGCCGAAATGGAACGTTCTCATCTAGACATTATTTGAAGTCATCCTACCAAGTTACAATGAAATCCCTTCATAAATATGACCTGTAGACAGTGCTAAGGTTTTTGGGCTTCGGGCACCTTTAGCCGTCAAAGTTGCCCAGTCATGTCCAAAAGGGGACGTTCTCATTTAGACATTATATGAAGTCCATCTACCAAGTTACAATGAAATCCCTTCATAAATATGACCTGTAGACTGTGCTTAAGGTTTTCAGGCTTCGGGCTCGGGCAGCCATCATGATTGAATGATCGCAACCAAAGGGGACAATCTCATCTGAGCATCATCTGGAGTGATACTGCGAAGTTAAAATGAAATCCATTCATAAATATGACCTGTAGACTGTGCTCAAGGTTTTCGGGCTTCGGGCACCTGTAGCCATTACAGTTGACCAATCACGACCAAAAGGGGCTGTCATCATCTAGGCATTGTATGGAGTCAACCTAACAGGTTACAATGAAATCCTTCTATAAATATAACCTTTTGCCTATGCTAAAGGTTTTTGGGCTCGGGCACCCATCAAGGCTGAATGATCATGGCCAAAATGGGACGTTCTCATCTAGACATTATTTTGAGTCATCCTACCAAGTTACAATGAAATCCCTTCATAAATATTACCTGTAGACAGTGCTAAGGTTTTGGGGCTTCGGGTACCTTTAGCCATCAAAGTTGCCCAATCATGTCCAAAAGGGGACGTTCTCATCTAAACATTATATGAAGTCAACCTACCAAGTTACAATGAAATCCCCTCATAAATATGACCTGTAGACTGTGCTTAGGTTTTTCTGGCTTTGGGCTCGGGCAGCCATCATGGTAGAATGATCGCAACCAAAGGGGACAATCTCATCTGGGTATCATCTGGAGTGATCCTACGAAGTTACAATGAAATCCCTTCATAAATATGACCTGTAGACTGTGCTCAAGGTTTTCGGGCTTCGGGCACTTGTAGCCATCAAAACTGACCAATCACGACCAAAAGGGGATGTCATCATCTGAGCATTATATGGAGTCAACCTAACAGGTTACAATGAAATCCTCCCATAAATATGACCTTTTGCCTATGCTAAAGGTTTTGGGGCTCGGGCACCCATCAAGGCTGCATGATCGCGATCAAAATGGGACGTTCTCATCTAGACATTATTTGGAGTCATCCTACCAAGTTATAATGAAATCCCTTCATAAATGTGACCTCTAGACTGTGCTAAAAGTTTTCGGGCTTCGGGCCCCTGTAGCCGTCACAGTTGCCCAATCACGTTCAAAAGGGGACTTTCTCATCTAGACATTGTATGAAGTCAACCCACTAAGTTACAATGAAATTCCTCAATAAATATGACCTGTAGACTGTGTTAAAGGTTTTCGGGTTTTGGGCTCGGGCAGTCGTCACGGTTAGCAGATCATGCCCAAATGTTGAAATTCTCATCTAGACATCATAAGGAGTCATCCTACCAAGTTACAATGAAATCCCTCCACATTAAACATGACCTGCAGACTGTGCTAAAAGTTTTTGGGTTTCGGGCTTGGGCAGCCGTCACGGTTGATAGATCATGCCCAAAAGGGGACGTTCTCATCTAGGCATTATACAGAGGCATCCTACCAAGTTACAATGAAATCCCTTCATAAATACGACCTGTAGACTGTGCAAATGGTTTTCGGGTTTGGGGCTCGGGAAGCTATACCGGTTGCCCGATCGTGACCAAAAGGGGACGTTCTCATCTAGACATGACCCCAAACCTGCATATGAAATTTCGTGACGATCAGATAAGAACTGCGGGGTGTAGCCCGTGCTAAAGGAAAATGTGAACAGACGTCACAGACTCACAGACTTACAGACTTCCGCACGAGTGATGGCAATAGCTTATCTTGACTGTGTCAAGTTAAGCTAAAAATCACTTTTTATGTCAAGATGATCAAACTCTTTGTTCTTTACTAAGGAGACTATTGGTTACTGAGAACAGCACCCTTGTATTAGATAACCCCTCTATCAGAGAACTGTAGAACTCCCTCTTCTAATACATGTCATTTGTTAGAAAACAAAGCTTGGCAATATTCGAATTTGAAGAGGATGTATGGTATGTCTTCATTGGAAATGTCTGGGACACTGTGGAGCGGAACCTGAGGTGTGGTGTAATCTGCTACCAAAAGGGAAATAATCTAAAATTTTCGGGAACCATAATATGAATACAGCTATAGACATTCTAATAATTTTGAACTCTGGAATTAAAAGATCAAGGTATGTGCAAAATTGCGTGGGAATCGGGTACTAGAAGCAACTC
Organism: Pictodentalium vernedei; assembly: GCA_031216915.1. Classification (NCBI taxonomy): domain Eukaryota; kingdom Metazoa; phylum Mollusca; class Scaphopoda; order Dentaliida; family Dentaliidae; genus Pictodentalium; species Pictodentalium vernedei. The sequence goes on along the minus strand of CM062288.1, from coordinate 82,252,303 downwards.
GTTAGCGAATGTGAAGTATGGGACACTTTTGCGCTCAGGAGATTAGACCAAAACTTCCAATGCCTATAGCCTAGAAGCAGTTGGAGATATGGCGATTTAAAACATACCTACGACCAAAATGTTAATGTTCATGACAATCCGACAACAGAAAGTACTTTTTGTGGAGGGTGTAATGTAGACATAAAGGGATAAAACGCTGAAAAGTCAGACTAAAATAATTAATAAATTGTTTAATATACAACTATGATTAAAAATTACGTCCTCGTAGAAGTAAAGGATCTATCCGTGTGTCAACATTCATAATTCCAGGTTTCTCTGACAAGTAACCTAGACATTTGAAAATAAAAGAAATCAAAAATACGAGTTTGAGAAAACAGGACTGGTGCGGGAAAGGTTAATGATCTTGGCAATTCGAATACTGGAGCAGCGAGTGCTTGCTAATTTGTTACATATGAGACAAAGTGATTAAGTTGGAAAATTCGGTAATTAGAGGAAAACTCTGAAAAAAACAGTCAATGTGTATGGACAAGACCACAGAACACATCTCTCTACAGTGAAACAACCTCCAAGTTGACCTTTGGTGACCTCGACCTGAAAGCGGCAATTATTTATTACGTTTTTAAATGAGTTTAACTCATAAGATACCCAAAATTAACAGACATGCGTTGTCTCATGATAATAACACATCCATAACTCGAAATAGTATGTTATTGTGTTATTAAAATGAAAAAAAGGCCCCGTGATTTGCGCGTTTCTTTTTCCATTAGGTTTCGTCAATAAAATTGACAATGGAAGTACAGCCCATCGGTGCTTATATACTATTCCGAAAAAGTAGGGGATATTTGATAAAAATGAGATATATGAAGAAATATATTTATATTTTCATCAAAAAGACAATTGCCACTGTGACATCTGGTGAATGATTTCAGCGATATTTGGGTGTCTGACAAGCACACATTCTACGCACTGAGCTGTAGAAGACATCTACATTCAGTCAGAGAATTTACCACATTCCGTCAAGACCTCAATACCTTGTAAATCCTGCTCTGTTCGCAAGACAAGCGCGGATCAGACGTGGCATACCCCTGCCAAACGTACAATATCAGCTTGACTGGTGTTATTCCGTTCTTCCTGCAGTGCAGAGGCGAGTTCCTGGACATTGGTAGGGGGCTGTTGGAGTTGTAGTAGGCGCCTGTCATTGGCGAAACGTCTTGACTTGGTGCTAGCCAGGGCAGTGTAGTGATGTTCTGCACCTGGATGAACTCTATAGCGACACGGGCCCTGTGTGCTCTTGCATTGTCATCTTGGAAGATGAATCGACGGCCGAGACGTCGCGAAAATGGCACCACATGAGCTGCTAACATGTTGTCACGGTAGTACTGCCCTGTGACGCGCCCTTGGATGACATGCAATGCTGTTCTGCTTGTCATGGTTATGCCTCCCCACACCATAATAGATCCATCACCAAAACGATCGTGCCGCCTGACGGTTACGTCATGGCATCGTTCATTCCGCCACCGCCCACTCTGTTTCGCCTGTCGTGGACGTCGAGAGTGAACCTGGATTCATCGGGAAACATGATGTTGCTCCGGACGATTGCCCCAGTGCTGTCGTACACCAATTACGCTTTGATGCGATGTGACGTTCAGTCAAACGTGGAATTATTCGAGGTCGTCGAGCGTACAAATTCCCGCTGTGTAGGAAATTTCGGACAGTCTGACCACTGACTCGCAGTATCGTACATCTGTCGCTCGGTGCAGCTGCTGTCCAATTTCTGAGGCACTTTGATAGCGGTTACATAATGCTGTGGTTCGGATGAAATGATCCTGGTTAGCAGTTGTCGCCATTGGACGACCTGACCGACGTCTGTCATCAACATTGCCTGTCTGACGGTAGCGTGCCCACAACCTCATCACCGACTGAGAGTTTGAGCCACAACGGTCTGTCTGTTGCTAGCTTCCAACATGCCAACGACACGTAAACGTTCGTCGCGGTTAGGTCTTCGCATATCTCAAAAGTTACGTTTCGACTAGAAAGTATCGGTGAACGAGTTTATACCAAGACAAGAACGATGAGACCTCCGAGAAAGCCCGTCCAGTGAAAATTTCAAAACATACCCCACAGACATTAACGCGGCGCTCGGGCGAAAAACCACACTAAACTTGGTAACATACTGATGTGTCCAACCACGCGTATCCAATACCATTTTCCGAAAATATCAACATCAGTTTGGATATCCTCTACTTTTTTTGAATAGTTTATAAACAAAACAGATTCGCACGTGTGTACGTCTGCTGTGCAGTAAAATCGAGGAAAAAATAATTGCGACTCTTAATAATCTGACGATCATGGTATAAATAAAATATACCCAAAGTAGCTTGGTGTACCAAATGTTCACCACTCGTGGTGAAGTGGTGTTACCCAAGCTACTATGGGTATATTCTATATATCTCTTGCAATGAGAATATGATCAAAAACGAAGATTCATAAATACTGATGAATCGAGTCGAGAAGAATATACTGTTCAACCCCTTAGCAACCATTTGCAATTTTAGAAACCCAGCTTAATGGCCTTCATCCACAACTTGGACGATAGAAATACGTATTACCCAAACAATACATGCCGCGCATGCACGCTTACACCACGTGTCGCTAAGACAATAGCGTCATAACATGGCCACCCACGCGCCAACACGGCAACCCACTTGGCACCTATAATGCATTCGGCTTTCACGTCATATCAGTTTGGCATACAGTCTGCTACAACTGCCAATAAGTAGGCTCTAAATGTAGGCGTGTAGATCACCGCTCTCCCCAGAGAGAGAGAGTCTGTGTGTGTGTGTGAGAGACAGAGAGACAGAGAGAGAGAGAGAGAGAGAGAGAGAGAGAGAGAGAGAGAGAGAGAAAGAGACAGAGAGAGAGAGAGAGAGAGAGAGGGGGGAGGGAGGGAGGGGGTGGTACGGTAAAGCTGAGTATATGCTACATATAGCGGTGTATTTCTCACTATTTAAGTTGTAATTCTTCATTGAGGAGAGTATAGAAACACTTCTTACCAGTTTCCTCACTTCCTCCTAAAGGCATTAAACCGCCACCATCTAATACAGCTGATGGGTCAAGGGTTTCCTATAAACAAAGTAAACATATAAGAGTGTTTATAGTTCACCCCAACAAAAGGAGTCGTTTTTCTATTCTTCGGCATGCATTTAATTTTTTTGAGAGATAACAGTTAGTCAGATGTGAGATTTGGTGGCAAAATCACAGGAAAATGAACCAGCCTATAAGACCAACTAATAGGTCTTAGAAAAAAGCCCCCCCCCCCCCCCCCCCCACACACACACACACACACATACAACCACACCACTTTTTCTATTTTCTAACAACCTAGCACAAACTATTTTCTTTTCTTTTTTTATCTTTTTCCTAGCTTTTTATTACTACGTTGACGCTCTCGTTTTTGTTTGTATTCCATTTACTGTCAAGCTGCAATCCACATAAGACTATGAACAACGTCCCCACCCTTCCCCCGAGAACGTCGATAGAATTCAAGTCTACTTGAGGTGTACTTTTAAGTTCATTCAGAGATGTTCCAGGATCTGTAATACAGATCCTGGAACATATCTGTGTAAACAGGGGGGGGGGGGGGGGTCATCGCATTGAATGTTACGGTACCAAAGAATGTCCAAATGATATAAAGTAGCATTAAGACGTTAAATCCAGGCTACGAGATCCGTATAACGTGGTCAGTAACTTGTGGTTCTAAAGTTAGTATTGGATATTTGAGATATCATTTATATTCATAATATTTAACAAAGGATTTTAATTCTACCATACAAGTTTTACTAATACTGCAAATTAGCGAAGAATATTAATAGTGGTAAACAAGGACATTTATTTACTGACGCCAGATTAAACATGCTGATGGAAGTCTTAGTGCTGGAAGTTGAGATAAACTTTCTACAGATAATTAGCAGTCCACTGTGGTCGCTTCGTGAGGTGTGAGTCACATAGGTGGCTTGCAGTTCAAATAAAAAAATGGTTCCTTATTGAGCGTCTGAATGCTGGCGCCTCGCTTTGAACAACGTTCGATTTAAGACCAACTAATTATACTTTACATTTAAACATAACATTATAATTACATTGTTAATGTAGTTATACCTTTTGGGTCCAAATACTCAATTCCCATTGGTCAGCTGGATGAAAACGTCCATGACCAAATGTAATTCATTTTCCAATGAATACATTTGGTCGAACTTTGACCCGCATTTACGTTCAAGTTATTAATGTGTGATATCTCAAACAACTTACAAGAAATGTCAATCGACAGTATGAAAGTATTTCAGTGATTTTATTCTTGAACTTTTTGTCGTGTCATAGGTGATTATAGTTTACTGATATATTAAATAAATCGTTTTGAACATTCCAAGTTTCGTTGCGAAAGACGGCAATTTGACAAATTTGGGTCAATGCCGAAAACCGGCGCTCAACTCAGAGTTGTGCGCTTTGTCTTTTGTGTGAGGGTGGTTTTTCGCCTCGTTCGTTCGTACATGTTTTATTTCGTCTTTCTGCTCTGTTGATTGGTAAAAAGTAGTTTAAACAGTTACGGAATGTAATTATAAGAATTGAATGCAATTTTGATAATCTTTATTGGAGTATGGACGTGTGGGAATGGGTACAAATTGTATGAATCCCTTCCGGATTCATACATAATTTGTACCCATTCCCACACGTTCATACGCCAATAAAGATTATAAAAATTGCATTCAATTCTTAATTGAATACCTTCAAATCGAGTGTGGTAATATTATCAAAAGTCAACAGATCATGAGGACTTCATCTAAAATGCTAGATTCCAGCCATCGTTTTTGACGGTGTGCAATGGTCTAGTGGTTTAGACGCTGAACTCCTGATTGCCAGGCGGTGTTGCCGAGGGTTCGAATCCCGGCGGGGGGATCAGAAACCAACATTCAAAATTCCTCTAAAACATGATTGTGTCATTTGAAAAAACACACACAAGCCCGTGCCAGTCTTCGTCTGAGGCCATCCACAGCACTTTCGTCGTACTGTAGCCAGCGCGTTCCACACTTTCATGCTGCTGCCGAAAGGAAGATGAACCAAGTAATCATGAGGACTTCATCTAAAATGCTAGATTCCAGCCATCGTTTTTGACGGTGTGCAATGGTCTAGTGGTTTAGACGCTGAACTCCTGATTGCCAGGCGGTGTTGCCGAGGGTTCGAATCCCGGCGGGGGGATCAGAAACCAACATTCAAAATTCCTCTAAAACATGATTGTGTCATTTGAAAAAACACACACAAGCCCGTGCCAGTCTTCGTCTGAGGCCCATCCACAGCACTTTCGTCGTACTGTAGCCAGCGCGTTTCCACACTTTCATGCTGCTGCCGAAAGGAAGATGAACCAAGTAATCATGAGGACTTCATCTAAAATGCTAGATTCCAGCCATCGTTTTTGACGGTGTGCAATGGTCTAGTGGTTTAGACGCTGAACTCCTGATTGCCAGGCGGTGTTGCCGAGGGTTCGAATCCCGGCGGGGGATCAGAAACCAACATTCAAAATTCCTCTAAAACATGATTGTGTCATTTGAAAAAACACACACAAGCCCGTGCCAGTCTTCGTCTGAGGCCATCCACAGCAACTTTCGTCGTACTGTAGCCAGCGCGTTCCACACTTTCATGCTGCTGCCGAAAGGAAGATGAACCAAGTAATCATGAGGACTTCATCTAAAATGCTAGATTCCCAGCCATCGTTTTTGACGGTGTGCAATGGTCTAGTGGTTTAGACGCTGAACTCCTGATTGCCAGGCGGTGTTGCCGAGGATTCGAATCCCGGCGGGGGATCAGAAACCAACATTCAAAATTCCTCTAAAACATGATTGTGTCATTTGAAAAAACACACACAAGCCCGTGCCAGTCTTCGTCTGAGGCCATCCACAGCACTTTCGTCGTACTGTAGCCAGCGCGTTCCACACTTTCATGCTGCTGCCGAAAGGAAGATGAACCAAGTAATCACGAGGACTTCATCTAAAATGCTAGATTCCAGCCATCGTTTTTGACGGTGTGCAATGGTCTAGTGGTTTAGACGCTGAACTCCTGATTGCCAGGCGGTGTTGCCGAGGGTTCGAATCCCGGCGGGGGATCAGAAACCAACATTCAAAATTCCTCTAAAACATGATTGTGTCATTTGAAAAAACACACACAAGCCCGTGCCAGTCTTCGTCTGAGGCCATCCACAGCACTTTCGTCGTACTGTAGCCAGCGCGTTCCACACTTTCATGCTGCTGCCGAAAGGAAGATGAACCAAGTAATCATGAGGACTTCATCTAAAATGCTAGATTCCAGCCATCGTTTTTGACGGTGTGCAATGGTCTAGTGGTTTAGACGCTGAACTCCTGATTGCCAGGCGGTGTTGCCGAGGGTTCGAATCCCGGCGGGGGGATCAGAAACCAACATTCAAAATTCCTCTAAAACATGATTGTGTCATTTGAAAAAACACACACAAGCCCGTGCCAGTCTTCGTCTGAGGCCATCCACAGCACTTTCGTCGTACTGTAGCCAGCGCGTTCCACACTTTCATGCTGCTGCCGAAAGGAAGATGAACCAAGTAATCATGAGGACTTCATCTAAAATGCTAGATTCCAGCCATCGTTTTTGACGGTGTGCAATGGTCTAGTGGTTTAGACGCTGAACTCCTGATTGCCAGGCGGTGTTGCCGAGGGTTCGAATCCCGGCGGGGGATCAGAAACCAACATTCAAAATTCCTCTAAAACATGATTGTGTCATTTGAAAAAACACACACAAGCCCGTGCCAGTCGAGGCCATCCACAGCACTTTCGTCGTACTGTAGCCAGCGCGTTCCACACTTTCATGCTGCTGCCGAAAGGAAGATGAACCAAGTAATCATGAGGACTTCATCTAAAATGCTAGATTCCAGCCATCGTTTTTGACGGTGTGCAATGGTCTAGTGGTTTAGACGCTGAACTCCTGATTGCCAGGCGGTGTTGCCGAGGGTTCGAATCCCGGCGGGGGATCAGAAACCAACATTAAAAATTCCTCTAAAACATGATTGTGACATTTGAAAAAACACACACAAGCCCGTGCCAGTCTTCGTCTGAGGCCATCCACAGCACTTTCGTCGTACTGTAGCCAGCGCGTTCCACACTTTCATGCTGCTGCCGAAAGGAAGATGAACCAAGTAATCATGAGGACTTCATCTAAAATGCTAGATTCCAGCCATCGTTTTTGACGGTGTGCAATGGTCTAGTGGTTTAGACGCTGAACTCCTGATTGCCAGGCGGTGTTGCCGAGGGTTCGAATCCCGGCGGGGGATCAGAAACCAACATTCAAAATTCCTCTAAAACATGATTGTGTCATTTGAAAAAACACACACAAGCCCGTGCCAGTCTTCGTCTGAGGCCATCCACAGCACTTTCGTCGTACTGTAGCCAGCGCGTTCCACACTTTCATGCTGCTGCCGAAAGGAAGATGAACCAAGTAATCATGAGGACTTCATCTAAAATGCTAGATTCCAGCCATCGTTTTTGACGGTGTGCAATGGTCTAGTGGTTTAGACGCTGAACTCCTGATTGCCAGGCGGTGTTGCCGAGGGTTCGAATCCCGGCGGGGGATCAGAAACCAACATTCAAAATTCCTCTAAAACATGATTGTGTCATTTGAAAAAACACACACAAGCCCGTGCCAGTCTTCGTCTGAGGCCATCCACAGCACTTTCGTCGTACTGTAGCCAGCGCGTTCCACACTTTCATGCTGCTGCCGAAAGGAAGATGAACCAAGTAATCATGAGGACTTCATCTAAAATGCTAGATTCCAGCCATCGTTTTTGACGGTGTGCAATGGTCTAGTGGTTTAGACGCTGAACTCCTGATTGCCAGGCGGTGTTGCCGAGGGTTCGAATCCCGGCGGGGGATCAGAAACCAACATTCAAAATTCCTCTAAAACATGATTGTGTCATTTGAAAAAACACACACAAGCCCGTGCCAGTCTTCGTCTGAGGCCATCCACAGCACTTTCGTCGTACTGTAGCCAGCGCGTTCCACACTTTCATGCTGCTGCCGAAAGGAAGATGAACCAAGTAATCATGAGGACTTCATCTAAAATGCTAGATTCCAGCCATCGTTTTTGACGGTGTGCAATGGTCTAGTGGTTTAGACGCTGAACTCCTGATTGCCAGGCGGTGTTGCCGAGGGTTCGAATCCCGGCGGGGGATCAGAAACCAACATTCAAAATTCCTCTAAAACATGATTGTGTCATTTGAAAAAACACACACAAGCCCGTGCCAGTCTTCGTCTGAGGCCATCCACAGCACTTTCGTCGTACTGTAGCCAGCGCGTTCCACACTTTCATGCTGCTGCCGAAAGGAAGATGAACCAAGTAATCATGAGGACTTCATCTAAAATGCTAGATTCCAGCCATCGTTTTTGACGGTGTGCAATGGTCTAGTGGTTTAGACGCTGAACTCCTGATTGCCAGGCGGTGTTGCCGAGGGTTCGAATCCCGGCGGGGGATCAGAAACCAACATTAAAAATTCCTCTAAAACATGATTGTGACATTTGAAAAAACACACACAAGCCCGTGCCAGTCTTCGTCTGAGGCCATCCACAGCACTTTCGTCGTACTGTAGCCAGCGCGTTCCACACTTTCATGCTGCTGCCGAAAGGAAGATGAACCAAGTAATCATGAGGACTTCATCTAAAATGCTAGATTCCAGCCATCGTTTTTGACGGTGTGCAATGGTCTAGTGGTTTAGACGCTGAACTCCTGATTGCCAGGCGGTGTTGCCGAGGGTTCGAATCCCGGCGGGGGATCAGAAACCAACATTCAAAATTCCTCTAAAACATGATTGTGTCATTTGAAAAAACACACACAAGCCCGTGCCAGTCTTCGTCTGAGGCCATCCACAGCACTTTCGTCGTACTGTAGCCAGCGCGTTCCACACTTTCATGCTGCTGCCGAAAGGAAGATGAACCAAGTAATCATGAGGACTTCATCTAAAATGCTAGATTCCAGCCATCGTTTTTGACGGTGTGCAATGGTCTAGTGGTTTAGACGCTGAACTCCTGATTGCCAGGCGGTGTTGCCGAGGGTTCGAATCCCGGCGGGGGATCAGAAACCAACATTCAAAATTCCTCTAAAACATGATTGTGTCATTTGAAAAAACACACACAAGCCCGTGCCAGTCTTCGTCTGAGGCCATCCACAGCACTTTCGTCGTACTGTAGCCAGCGCGTTCCACACTTTCATGCTGCTGCCGAAAGGAAGATGAACCAAGTAATCATGAGGACTTCATCTAAAATGCTAGATTCCAGCCATCGTTTTTGACGGTGTGCAATGGTCTAGTGGTTTAGACGCTGAACTCCTGATTGCCAGGCGGTGTTGCCGAGGGTTCGAATCCCGGCGGGGGATCAGAAACCAACATTCAAAATTCCTCTAAAACATGATTGTGTCATTTGAAAAAACACACACAAGCCCGTGCCAGTCTTCGTCTGAGGCCATCCACAGCACTTTCGTCGTACTGTAGCCAGCGCGTTCCACACTTTCATGCTGCTGCCGAAAGGAAGATGAACCAAGTAATCATGAGGACTTCATCTAAAATGCTAGATTCCAGCCATCGTTTTTGACGGTGTGCAATGGTCTAGTGGTTTAGACGCTGAACTCCTGATTGCCAGGCGGTGTTGCCGAGGATTCGAATCCCGGCGGGGGATCAGAAACCAACATTCAAAATTCCTCTAAAACATGATTGTGTCATTTGAAAAAACACACACAAGCCCGTGCCAGTCTTCGTCTGAGGCCATCCACAGCACTTTCGTCGTACTGTAGCCAGCGCGTTCCACACTTTCATGCTGCTGCCGAAAGGAAGATGAACCAAGTAATCACGAGGACTTCATCTAAAATGCTAGATTCCAGCCATCGTTTTTGACGGTGTGCAATGGTCTAGTGGTTTAGACGCTGAACTCCTGATTGCCAGGCGGTGTTGCCGAGGGTTCGAATCCCGGCGGGGGATCAGAAACCAACATTCAAAATTCCTCTAAAACATGATTGTGTCATTTGAAAAAACACACACAAGCCCGTGCCAGTCTTCGTCTGAGGCCATCCACAGCACTTTCGTCGTACTGTAGCCAGCGCGTTCCACACTTTCATGCTGCTGCCGAAAGGAAGATGAACCAAGTAATCATGAGGACTTCATCTAAAATGCTAGATTCCAGCCATCGTTTTTGACGGTGTGCAATGGTCTAGTGGTTTAGACGCTGAACTCCTGATTGCCAGGCGGTGTTGCCGAGGGTTCGAATCCCGGCGGGGGATCAGAAACCAACATTCAAAATTCCTCTAAAACATGATTGTGTCATTTGAAAAAACACACACAAGCCCGTGCCAGTCTTCGTCTGAGGCCATCCACAGCACTTTCGTCGTACTGTAGCCAGCGCGTTCCACACTTTCATGCTGCTGCCGAAAGGAAGATGAACCAAGTAATCATGAGGACTTCATCTAAAATGCTAGATTCCAGCCATCGTTTTTGACGGTGTGCAATGGTCTAGTGGTTTAGACGCTGAACTCCTGATTGCCAGGCGGTGTTGCCGAGGGTTCGAATCCCGGCGGGGGATCAGAAACCAACATTCAAAATTCCTCTAAAACATGATTGTGTCATTTGAAAAAACACACACAAGCCCGTGCCAGTCTTCGTCTGAGGCCATCCACAGCACTTTCGTCGTACTGTAGCCAGCGCGTTCCACACTTTCATGCTGCTGCCGAAAGGAAGATGAACCAAGTAATCATGAGGACTTCATCTAAAATGCTAGATTCCAGCCATCGTTTTTGACGGTGTGCAATGGTCTAGTGGTTTAGACGCTGAACTCCTGATTGCCAGGCGGTGTTGCCGAGGGTTCGAATCCCGGCGGGGGATCAGAAACCAACATTAAAAATTCCTCTAAAACATGATTGTGACATTTGAAAAAACACACACAAGCCCGTGCCAGTCTTCGTCTGAGGCCATCCACAGCACTTTCGTCGTACTGTAGCCAGCGCGTTCCACACTTTCATGCTGCTGCCGAAAGGAAGATGAACCAAGTAATCATGAGGACTTCATCTAAAATGCTAGATTCCAGCCATCGTTTTTGACGGTGTGCAATGGTCTAGTGGTTTAGACGCTGAACTCCTGATTGCCAGGCGGTGTTGCCGAGGGTTCGAATCCCGGCGGGGGATCAGAAACCAACATTCAAAATTCCTCTAAAACATGATTGTGTCATTTGAAAAAACACACACAAGCCCGTGCCAGTCTTCGTCTGAGGCCATCCACAGCACTTTCGTCGTACTGTAGCCAGCGCGTTCCACACTTTCATGCTGCTGCCGAAAGGAAGATGAACCAAGTAATCATGAGGACTTCATCTAAAATGCTAGATTCCAGCCATCGTTTTTGACGGTGTGCAATGGTCTAGTGGTTTAGACGCTGAACTCCTGATTGCCAGGCGGTGTTGCCGAGGGTTCGAATCCCGGCGGGGGATCAGAAACCAACATTCAAAATTCCTCTAAAACATGATTGTGTCATTTGAAAAAACACACACAAGCCCGTGCCAGTCTTCGTCTGAGGCCATCCACAGCACTTTCGTCGTACTGTAGCCAGCGCGTTCCACACTTTCATGCTGCTGCCGAAAGGAAGATGAACCAAGTAATCATGAGGACTTCATCTAAAATGCTAGATTCCAGCCATCGTTTTTGACGGTGTGCAATGGTCTAGTGGTTTAGACGCTGAACTCCTGATTGCCAGGCGGTGTTGCCGAGGGTTCGAATCCCGGCGGGGGATCAGAAACCAACATTCAAAATTCCTCTAAAACATGATTGTGTCATTTGAAAAAACACACACAAGCCCGTGCCAGTCTTCGTCTGAGGCCATCCACAGCACTTTCGTCGTACTGTAGCCAGCGCGTTCCACACTTTCATGCTGCTGCCGAAAGGAAGATGAACCAAGTAATCATGAGGACTTCATCTAAAATGCTAGATTCCAGCCATCGTTTTTGACTGTGTGCAATGGTCTAGTGGTTTAGACGCTGAACTCCTGATTGCCAGGCGGTGTTGCCGAGGGTTCGAATCCCGGCGGGGGATCAGAAACCAACATTCAAAATTCCTCTAAAACATGATTGTGTCATTTGAAAAAACACACACAAGCCCGTGCCAGTCTTCGTCTGAGGCCATCCACAGCACTTTCGTCGTACTGTAGCCAGCGCGTTCCACACTTTCATGCTGCTGCCGAAAGGAAGATGAACCAAGTAATCATGAGGACTTCATCTAAAATGCTAGATTCCAGCCATCGTTTTTGACGGTGTGCAATGGTCTAGTGGTTTAGACGCTGAACTCCTGATTGCCAGGCGGTGTTGCCGAGGGTTCGAATCCCGGCGGGGGATCAGAAACCAACATTCAAAATTCCTCTAAAACATGATTGTGTCATTTGAAAAAACACACACAAGCCCGTGCCAGTCTTCGTCTGAGGCCATCCACAGCACTTTCGTCGTACTGTAGCCAGCGCGTTCCACACTTTCATGCTGCTGCCGAAAGGAAGATGAACCAAGTAATCATGAGGACTTCATCTAAAATGCTAGATTCCAGCCATCGTTTTTGACGGTGTGCAATGGTCTAGTGGTTTAGACGCTGAACTCCTGATTGCCAGGCGGTGTTGCCGAGGGTTCGAATCCCGGCGGGGGATCAGAAACCAACATTCAAAATTCCTCTAAAACATGATTGTGTCATTTGAAAAAACACACACAAGCCCGTGCCAGTCTTCGTCTGAGGCCATCCACAGCACTTTCGTCGTACTGTAGCCAGCGCGTTCCACACTTTCATGCTGCTGCCGAAAGGAAGATGAACCAAGTAATCATGAGGACTTCATCTAAAATGCTAGATTCCAGCCATCGTTTTTGACGGTGTGCAATGGTCTAGTGGTTTAGACGCTGAACTCCTGATTGCCAGGCGGTGTTGCCGAGGGTTCGAATCCCGGCGGGGGATCAGAAACCAACATTCAAAATTCCTCTAAAACATGATTGTGTCATTTGAAAAAACACACACAAGCCCGTGCCAGTCTTCGTCTGAGGCCATCCACAGCACTTTCGTCGTACTGTAGCCAGCGCGTTCCACACTTTCATGCTGCTGCCGAAAGGAAGATGAACCAAGTAATCATGAGGACTTCATCTAAAATGCTAGATTCCAGCCATCGTTTTTGACGGTGTGCAATGGTCTAGCGGTTTAGACGCTGAACTCCTGATTGCCAGGCGGTGTTGCCGAGGGTTCGAATCCCGGCGGGGGATCAGAAACCAACATTCAAAATTCCTCTAAAACATGATTGTGTCATTTGAAAAAACACACACATACAACCACACCACTTTTTCTATTTTCTAACAACCTAGCACAAACTATTTTCTTTTCTTTTTTTATCTTTTTCCTAGCTTTTTATTACTACGTTGACGCTCTCGTTTTTGTTTGTATTCCATTTACTGTCAAGCTGCAATCCACTTCTCTCATAAGACTATGAACAACGTCCCCACCCTTCCCCCGAGAACGTCGATAGAATTCAAGTCTACTTGAGGTGTACTTTTAAGTTCATTCAGAGATGTTCCAGGATCTGTAATACAGATCCTGGAACATATCTGTGTAAACAGGGGGGGGGGGGGGGGGGGGGGGGTCATCGCATTGAATGTTACGGTACCAAAGAATGTCCAAATGATATAAAGTAGCATTAAGACGTTAAATCCAGGCTACGAGATCCGTATAACGTGGTCAGTAACTTGTGGTTCTAAAGTTAGTATTGGATATTTGAGATATCATTTATATTCATAATATTTAACAAAGGATTTTAATTCTACCATACAAGTTTTACTAATACTGCAAATTAGCGAAGAATATTAATAGTGGTAAACAAGGACATTTATTTACTGACGCCAGATTAAACATGCTGATGGAAGTCTTAGTGCTGGAAGTTGAGATAAACTTTCTACAGATAATTAGCAGTCCACTGTGGTCGCTTCGTGAGGTGTGAGTCACATAGGTGGCTTGCAGTTCAAATAAAAAAATGGTTCCTTATTGAGCGTCTGAATGCTGGCGCCTCGCTTTGAACAACGTTCGATTTAAGACCAACTAATTATACTTTACATTTAAACATAACATTATAATTACATTGTTAATGTAGTTATACCTTTTGGGTCCAAATACTCAATTCCCATTGGTCAGCTGGATGAAAACGTCATGACCAAATGTAATTCATTTTCCAATGAATACATTTGGTCGAACTTTGACCCGCATTTACGTTCAAGTTATTAATGTGTGATATCTCAAACAACTTACAAGAAATGTCAATCGACAGTATGAAAGTATTTCAGTGATTTTATTCTTGAACTTTTTGTCGTGTCATAGGTGATTATAGTTTACTGATATATTAAATAAATCGTTTTGAACATTCCAAGTTTCGTTGCGAAAGACGGCAATTTGACAAATTTGGGTCAATGCCGAAAACCGGCGCTCAACTCAGAGTTGTGCGCTTTGTCTTTTGTGTGAGGGTGGTTTTTCGCCTCGTTCGTTCGTACATGTTTTATTTCGTCTTTCTGCTCTGTTGATTGGTAAAAAGTAGTTTAAACAGTTACGGAATGTAATTATAAGAATTGAATGCAATTTTGATAATCTTTATTGGAGTATGGACGTGTGGGAATGGGTACAAATTGTATGAATCCCTTCCGGATTCATACATAATTTGTACCCATTCCCACACGTTCATACGCCAATAAAGATTATAAAAATTGCATTCAATTCTTAATTGAATACCTTCAAATCGAGTGTGGTAATATTATCAAAAGTCAACAGATGGCTCGGTCATATCTGCACGAATTGCAAAATCACACATTTAGCTGCGTCTTTTATACTTTTCTCCTTACCTCTATATAAATTCGTCTCTTGGGGGAAACAAGGCGCCATTTGCAATGCGTTAGGGACCTTATAACGTTATTATCAGTCTGACCAGTATGGAACCCTTCCCAAACACTTAAACAAAATATTTCATCGCTTTTTATGTTCTACATCATTTAAGAACATGTTCCTGCGAAGCTACGATTTTTCTCTTTCATACCTAATACAATCCTTGGTCAGTAA
The DNA here is from genome assembly GCA_031216915.1 of Pictodentalium vernedei. Taxonomy (NCBI): domain Eukaryota; kingdom Metazoa; phylum Mollusca; class Scaphopoda; order Dentaliida; family Dentaliidae; genus Pictodentalium; species Pictodentalium vernedei. Next base: position 82,237,150 of record CM062288.1, on the reverse strand, counting down.
TGGAGAAGCATATGACGAACAGGTTTATTGGTTATCTATTTTCAAGAGTGTTACCTTTCCATCTTTGTCAGTGCCCCATCCACTAGATAAATTCACACCCTTTCTCTTGGCAATTTCTATCTGAAAATAAAGGGATTTCGATATATGTTACTGTAAGACCATTCCATAAATAAAGAATGACCAGTCTACACAACTAAAAATGTCATTGTCACTTGTCGCTATATCCCGATAAATTCTGCCTTTTGATTGGTCAGAATGCCTTGGGCAAATAACCATGGCAAAGGGTGCACCCAACACCAAGGTATATGAGAGCTTGCAATATCCAGGATATAAGCGCACGCGAAACATCGGAAGTATATGGTTTCAATGAGTTCCGCTCGCCTGGTTATAAAAATCGAAACCAAAAACCTGAAAATAGTCACAAATATTATCAGATTTCCGACAATTCGGTGATAATTTGTCGTTATAAATTAAATGAAACAACTTGAGAAAAATAAAATAAGACTAAATATCGTCCTCTGAGTTCCAATGTGTTCTGTGTGCCAGGAGGCACAACGAACACACTGGAACTCCGGTGACGATCTGTCAACAAAATACCATTGTCTCGTGTTCTTAACGACCCTAGGGAGGTAACTCTATCTGTTGTCTTCTGCGTTTAAAAAAATCCAATTATTCACGGATTTGGTCCAGCAGATTGCGGAGCATGTGAAACGCGTCCACAAATTTGTTTTCACTATGTTTCTATTGTGTTTCAAACTGCTTGCGGCTCGGTGTTTAAAAACAGACATCCAGGTATTAAATCTCCATAAACCATTCATTTTAGCGAAGATAACTTATATAGACAATGGGAAAAATAATTCCTCCCTGCAAAATACAAGAGGCTCAATTATTAAAGAAAAACATTTCCGATGGCGCTTACCATTCTCTCAATAGTTGTTTTTCAGACCACTTGATTTCTCTTGACAATACTACTAAAAATACGATGGTTAACATCGGGAACGCGTTACTTTATTTGGTCTCCAAATCACGAAACGCTGCTCACCTTTTATCACGAAATCTAGCAAAAAGGCTCAGTTTGTTGTTATTCAATTCCGATCATCCAGTATTCGTGCTGTCAAGTGTGCAATCATAAAAACGTTAGGCGCATGCGTACCGTAGCAACGAGACAAGAGCTAGGGTTGGGCAAAAATGTCCATTCGATTGTTCCTGGGTAAGGATTTGGAGGAGCAAGGTTGTGGAAAAATTCACATTTCAACTGTTTTTTGAAACTCTGTCGACGAAACACCATCCCTAATGTGAAACAAGGTGGAGCTGGAAGGTTTTGATTTTTCAGATTAGGTTTTGGTACAGTTTCAGGAGAAAAATCGGTTTCGGTTCAGTTTTTCTATGTGCTAAGAACATACGGTAAATAACAATTCAGACACCTTAGGCTTTTACCCAAAGCAGACGATATCAAAATTTATTATTTTAAATATCATTCTTTTAAATTTTTCAAAAATTTTCGACTAAACCATATCATGTGTCCCCTCGTTGGAACGCGCTCGTTCCAATGAGGGGTCACATGATATGGTTTTGTTGAAATTTTTTGAAAAATAATATTTTTTCAACTGCTGAATTTGCATATTACGCGGGCGGATGCTGCCGATTCGTTGGGTAAATGGTTAACTTGGAGAAAATCAGCAATAGATTGTACGACACCACTAATCACAAAAAAACGCTGCTTGTAAGTATCGCCATTGGGTTCAGCCTAACTTCTCTTTGATCATTCATTGGCTGGGACGTAAATAGAGGTTTCCGATTGGGGGGGGGGGGGGGTGTAGGGTAGTGAATTCCCAACTAGGGGGAGGAACCGGGTAGGGGAAATTCGATGGAAATTCTCTACCGAGAAAGACTTTGAAAGGGAAGCCACGAAAGGAGGCATAAAATTGATTTTAGTAACTGAAATGCCAACACATTTATGATAGAATTATCAGGTTATTATTATTTGATATTATTCTGGGAATTGAACTAGGGAGAGGAACCGGGAGGGGGAAATTCGTTGGAAATTCACTACCGAGAAAAGTTTTGAAAAGGAAGCCATGAAAGGGGGCAGACAATTGATTCTAGTAACTGAAATTCCGTATGAGAAAATTATCAGGTTATTATTATTTGGTATTATTCTGGGAACCGAATATGTACTAAACAAATATTCAAGCTTAGAACTTTGAACAATTCACACTCTCCTAACATTAAATCAAATCTGACGCAGGAATGATAAATTTCGATGTTTCATCATTTTGTGACTGTGAATAGATGGAATTAACTCAGGATAACGATTTTACTTGAAGTGATTTTCTTGAAGTGCATTTCGATGATTTTTTTATTACGATAAGTAAACGTAATATAGAAATCTCGTACTGATTGTCATCATGCATACTTATGAAGCTCGATATTGCGTCCACTGTAGTTGTAAATAGCAACAGTAGGAAATTTTGCCGATTTGAAACCGAGTTAGAATTTTGGGAAGTAAAGGAGACATCAGTATCGTCAAAGCAGCTCTAAAATCATCCAGATAGAATTTCCAACTACTCATGACTTGCCCTCCGAATTTCCAACTATAGGAAATTTTTATGGGGATTGTGGGGGAGGGGGTGACTCCCCTAAACCCCCCTGCCGCCACGTCCCTGTTCATTGGGGTTCTAGGGAATCAGTTGCTAAGCCTATTGAGTTAGACAAAAACCCATAAATTATGATTACATATAAATAATAAGGTTCATCTAATCTATATTGTGTTCTCATTGTCACAGCTTCTCACTTATTGACTCATCTGGTGGACAATGAGAACACCACGTATTCGCACCTTTGTCAGATAGACAGAGTGACGAAGGTCCACAGAGGCCAATAGACGAGTTCCCTCCCAGTAAGATAGTTTGATTAGCTTATGCACAAAGTAAAATCGTTCGGCCGGTTTTTTGGCGGGCCTTGCGGTTCGGTTTTCCAGTTTGTCGCAAATACACAGAACGACACACGCGTGTGAATGGGTTATTCGATGCGGCACGAGTGTCAGCGCGGAAGGATAAAACGAGAGGTCACAGGCCTCGAGTTTTATCCTTCTGCGATGGCACTAGTGCCATATCGATTAATCCATTCACACACGTGTGTCGTTCTGTGTTTATTACACGCCTTCACGTCTATAAAAGCAATTATTAGAAAGACACTCAGCAATTCATTTGAGAACTCGTCCCCCGTAGGCACATAGAATACACTGGAACTCAAGGGACGAACTATCAACAAAAAACACATTTTATCGTCGACCAAATTTGCGAGGGGAACCCGTGTTACTCATTTTAGCTATCGCTGGTGATTCAAATTTTAATTGAGATGCATGATTTGTAGAAAATTCTATCGAAACTTCGCTTCTTTATAAAATTAGTCTGCCAAAGATTTCCGTTCCGCACATATGCGTGGAACAGATTTTCATTTTCCGCATGGTTTAGTGTTGCTGGAGATGGGGAATTCATAGAACAGGCATGTAACCAAACCGAAACCGAACTGGAAAACAAGAAAGAAAGAGAAAAAGAGAGAAATTCCCAGCCCTACGACAAGGCGTCATCTGAAATGCCAAATGCCAAAATTAATACAATTGGTGCCTTGCTGCACTCAGTGTTCGACGTTTAACTGAATCACTGACCGAATCATTTTTATATTCTTTATCTCCACTATCAGATTGTGTTCCTGAACTGGCCTGTTTCACAAACTGAAAATAACGACATCTACTGCTATGCCTTTACAATCTTTAAATTAGTACATTGCTTTTATGTTTTGCCACATTCCTTTAACACGCCCCTGTGCCAAATAGTAACAAACATATCAACCCTATCGTGTATTTAAAATATATTATTGATTTTACCTTGCCTACAGCTACGGTACTTGTTGCCATATCTAATACAAACCCATCGTCGTCAGTAGGAGCGGCAACACTAATAGGGTTTGTCCCACAGAGTACCTGAAAGAGAACGTAGCAAGTTAGCCTTGGTAGAGAACGTAGCAACTAAGCCTTGGTCAATTCACCGCGACAAATCAGTGGCCAGCCAAAGTGTTATTATATATGGGGTAATTCAAGAAACAACATTATCAAAGTTCAGCCAACATATGATGTAAAGAGTTCAACGCAAGGGCGGCAGTATTTGTGTATCAAATTAATTTTTTGCCAAAAATCATATTATGCTAAACCTAACTGAAATAATTAAAGCTGATGACGTTAAAGGGAAGAAAATAAGATAATGTTCATTAATGGCGGGCTACCTGAATATTTGTTTGACACGAAGTGACCCTCAATGTCGAAAGTGCAGTTAAAACCCAATAAATAAATAACTGCATACGCTGCAAAAAATATAGGTTCTCTTTAGAACCAAAACTGGTTCTAATCTTGTCCCTGAGATGGAACCTGTTCTGTTTAAACAGTATTTATTTCAAATCAACTAAATTTACCAAGATTAGCATTCAATTTTAACAGAATAATACATGAACTGAAGTAGATTCAGCAGTAAACTGGGAGCTTATTCAACACAGTCGCCAAACATTTTGAAACAAAGGAGATATGAACAGTTGGCATATCGAACCAGTTTTGGTTCTGTGTAGAACCAAAACTGGTTCGATATGCCAACTGTTCATATCTCCTTTGCTTAATAATCATTTGAGACAACCTCGTATAAGCTCTAAACTTACGGCTGAAACCCCCTCAATTTACGTTTAATTCTCTTAATATTTAATGTTAATCTTTATAAATTTATTTGATTTGAAATATATACTGTTTAAAGAGAACTGGTTCCATCTCAGGGACAAGATTAGAACCAGTTTTGGTTCTAAAGAGAACCCATATTTTTTGCAGTGTATTTGTGATGTTGCCTGTGACAAATCCAGAGTAATGCTGTCAGATATCAGTTTTGTGACCTTAGGGGTGTCCTCTGTTCAACGAATCAGAATCAAAGTTTGTTTTTTTTAACCCTTTGAGTGAGAGCGGTCGCTTTTCCGACCCAGAAGCATAATACGTCATAATTTCATTAAGTAGGATGGCTGTTATGTGAATGTGTGGGGTAGACCAATTAATATTTTCAACGTGCAGCCCCACGGCATCAAGTTGAAAAGTTTAATTGGTCTACCCCCAAATAACGAATATGTCTCTTCCAATTGCTGCCATTGAATTGACCTGGAAGATACCACCAGGGTTCAAGGGGTTAATGACTTCTTACGACTAATTTCTGGCCTTCCAATGTCTGAGCGGCATCTGGTAAATTCAGAAATAGTTGTTAGTCTTTCGTAATCTGCAAAAAGAAGCCACGTGGTGCACTAGTTCTTGATTTCACGTCTCAGGAATACTAAAAAAAATATACCGCTTTTCAGAAAAAAAATTGGGTGAAAAGCATTTTGATGTGACATTTTCTCCGAAGAGCCGTTGTGTTCTGAACATGCAAAAAGATTTCGTTTTCAAGGCCGTCGTCAGAGGCGGACTGGTCGTATGGTCCACCGGGAAAGGCGAAACGAATCTGATTGCACAGTCTGCCGGTATTTAGAAATGTCCTCCATGTGGACTGCCATTGACAGTCCACATAGAGGACATTTCGATATACCAGCAGGCTTGTCTGCCATTGATCGTTCGATGAATCCAAACATCGTTCCAAAAATTTCAAAAATCACAATTTTCTCCAATTGGGCCGAACTATGGGCTTCACGATGCTACCCCCGCCCCCACCTCCCCCCACCTCCCCCCCCCCCCCCCGGTAGAACACTTTTTGCCGGTTGATCGATGAAGATGATACAAAAATGCCACCGAAATGTCCTCTATGTGGACTGCCATTGATCGCTCCGATTCAACGAAGTCGTGTTCTTTCAGTTCGCAAGATCAACATTTTCTCTCCCCCCCCCCCCCCCCCCCGGCGCATTCCCCGGTAAATTTTCTTGGCCCAGTTAGCCCCTGGCTGCCGTCAACATTTTACTTGCAGGGTGAAAAAAACAAAATATCCCAATATACTACTACGAGTTTACAGTATAAAGGAACAGGGTTAGGAGGTCGACACTTGTCAACACTCATCTTTTGTATGAAGTTTCCCATTATACTACTGGAATTATCCTTGATTCTAGCCAAGGACGGTTTTCCGAGTGTCTGGTTTTAGTATCAGAAATATACTACTCAAAGTTTCCTAAGCACCACATATTTGACACATCATTGTGAAATTTTCTTGTGACACATTTGCGATATTTTTGGTGGATATGATTGGGGAATGTATTGAGGTGGTCCCCAGTGTTTACATTAGCTCTCTTAACAGGCAGACTTTTCGTGACAGTCATGGAACGCATGTACCCTTTGATTTCCATGATGTTTCCGTGTACTGTCTACATGTACATGAGATGTGTAGGGTATTCAGTCTTCATTTCAACACAAACCCTTGTGATTTAATGATTGAATATGACGAATGCAAATGTAAGAAGACATTTGTCTGAAGCAGAAATGTGGCAGGCTGTAGGGATGGTGAAACAAGGGACTACCCATCGTCAGGTTGATGAAGCCCTTGGTAAGCATCATACGGTGATCACCAGAGCCTGGGCAAGATTTCTGCAGTATGGCACACCAGTCAGCCGACATGGTAGTGGCAGAGACAGGGCAACATCTGCAGCTGAGGACCGGTTTTTGATCATTCAGGCCCTTAGGAACCGCTTTGACACAGCAACTCAGCTTCGCAGTGACCTTCAGAATGCATCCGTGGTAAATGTTTCGACGCAGACTATCCGAGCAAGGTTGCACGAAGGTGGTCTCCGATCGAGAAGACCATGTACTCGCATTCAGCTGTCCCAGAACCGCCATCAGGCACGATATGAATGGGCTATGGATCACGTTGGATGGACCAGAGAATGTTGACGACCTGTCCTTTTTACAGATGAGTCAAGGTACTGCCTAGACAACACAGATAGGCGTTCTAGGGTATGGAGAAGACCAGGACAGCGATTCCATGCAGCCAACATTGCTGAGTATGACCGCTATGGTGGAGAGTCGATAATGGTCTGCGGCTGGGATGGACGTACAGAGCTCTGTGTCATTGACAGTGCTACATTGACTGCACAGCGGTATATTAATGAGATCCTGATGCCACGTCAGATTGTATGCAGGTGCAGTGGGTGATAGATTCATTCTGATGGACGATAATGCCTGTTCTTCTGTTACCCATGCTGTCCGCGAGTACCGACAGAGGGAGGGGATTGAGCGTATGGACTGGCCACCAAGATCCCTGACCTCAGTCCAATCGAACATGTCTGGAATGAGTTGCAGCTTGCAATTTTAGTCCGTCCAGTCCAACCAAGAAGTGTTCAGGAGCTTGGTGTCATGCTTGTCCTAGAGTGGAACAACATCCCACAAAGGCCCATCTGGAACCTGATTGGGAGCACGAGAAGGCGTTGTCAAGCTGTAATTAACAATAATGGGTCTCATACTCGATATTCAACCCATATCAGTTCGCTCCGTCAACTTTTTGGCAAATTTGAAAAATTTCCTCTTTTACCAGTACTATCCATTTCCATGGTTGTCGTATTCAAAAGCTAAAAAATAATGTCAAACACAAACAAAATCTCAATTTCTGTGCTTAAAACATTAAAGAAATAATTAAATATAAAATATATACACTTCTCATAACAGTATTTCAACTAAAACGTAAAACAGGTAGTTGGATATACTTGGTGCTTAGCAAACTTTGAGTAGTATATGTTTGCCCAATATTGAGATGAACGTGGAATTTAATTTCATTAGGGACATCGGATCCCCAAACTACGAGAGGGGAGGGCGCGCGCCCCAGCCCGGCATTGGTCTGCAGGGCCAAGCCGGAACAGAGAATATCCCTTTTGATATAAAACATAGCCTGTGCCCCCCGCATCCCGACCCACTCACATTTGCATTAAAGAAAGAAGAAAAAAATGTCGTACAAAGGCTTATAATCATGCAATAACCATTTCAATCCCGTATTCATGGGTGAGGTCGCCAGATGTAATACTTACTTCAGCGATTGAGCGAGTACTCTTTACATTTGTACTGCAGTTCAGTTGTAATGTGATTTTTCAGCTCAATAGAGTTAAGTATTTTTGCTCATTGTGTTGTTTGCTCGTCGACAATCAAATTTTCTGTTTCGAAAAATATGTATGCATACCCGGTTGATGAGATTAATCGTCGAGGAAACAGACATCAGTAAATACAAAAAAGTAATCATATAGGCTGGAAATAGCTTTATTTTAAGGCCCGACCAGTCTTTTTTAACTTTCTTTCCCTTTTGGAAAAGGATTGGAATGTTTTGGGACCAATAAGGTCAACTCCTTGCCATTTATATCACTTGTCCTTGCCGCTCAGATTTGCTTCTGGCATCTCGCACACTGCAAAAATATAGGTTCTCTTTAGAACCAAAACTGGTTCTAATCTTGTCCCTGAGGTGGAACCAGTTCTCTTTAAACAGTATTTATTTCAAAACAAATAACTTTATAAAGATTAACATTAAATATTAACAGAATTAAACATAAATTGAGGAGGGTTCAGTCGTAAGTTTAGAGCTTATACGAGGCTGTGTCAAATCATTATTAAGCAAAGGAGATATGAACAGTTGTCATATCGAACCAGTTTTGGTTCTATACAGAAACAAAACTGGTTCGATATGCCAACTGTTCATATCTCCTTTGTTTCAAAATGTTTGGCGACTGCGTTGAATAAGCTCCAAGTTTACTGATGAATCTACTTAAGTTCATGTAATATTCTGTTAGAATTGAATGCCAATCTTGATAAATTTATTTGATTTGAAATAAATACTGTTTAAACAGAACTGGTTCCATCTCAGGGACAAGATTAGAACCAGTTTTGGTTCTAAAGAGAACCTATATGTTTTGCAGTGCACTTCATTCCTCGCTTTTTTTTCAAACTTTAAATCCATCTCTTAGATATCGGTCGAGAAACTGTTTTTTCTCCTCTCAAAACTCCCACCTAGAAAGGATGTTCTATTCCAACTACACGGCAAAGGATAGCAAAGTACATTATTGAGTATCAAACTCCTGTTTGAAAATTATTTTCCTGCTTTTGATTTGTGTTGGTTTGCATTAGGGTGTACCCATACTTTTTAAGGAGGGGATCGACTTCTCTGCTGAAGGTGCAACATGGGGAAGACCACACTGTGACCTGTGACTGTTGGGGAAGTTCATGGCTTGCACAAGCAGAGGCCGCCATCAGTTGATTCGCATCTTGTACGTGCCACTAACTCAGCTGTGATTACAAAAAAACGGATAGGGAATTTCGATCGGATCCTGACCCAGTTGCGATCCGGTCGCAATTATCTCTCCACTGTTCTTCCCACACCACTCTTGAAATCTCCCCCATTGGAAGTAAATGTGAGATCACTGAAACCAGGATGTTATTCTCCTTTGTTTTTCGTGGTTTGGTCGACACCACTGATCTCAACACAAACAGATTGCTGGAACGCTCATTGATCACATACAGAAAAGTGCCTCATCCCCCGCCATCTTGATGGGGAGGGTGTTGTTACTATAAATAGACAATGTTCAACAAGACTATTAATCTCGAAGGTTTTTAATTTTCCCACACGCTATTGTCGCCGATCACATCATAATGAATATAACTTGATGTCGATGAAAATGGATATATGAATGGTGTGCAGATTTTTAGGAAATGCTGATGTAATATTTACAACACAGTTAGTTATTGCTGACAAAAAAGTACCGACATCTGTGTTACTAGATTTCGTAACAAGTAAACACCATACCGAACGACTGGTGAAGTGAAAGCTATTGTACTGTGACTACAGGCACAGCCAATAACGGCATTCACGTCGCCAAACATCCCCGATGGGAGGAGTATGTTGATTGACTTGACCCCATCTTGGGATGGGCAGACTGAGTTGCGGTGTTTTGTTGTGTTTATTTTTTTTTGATGACGTTCCAGCAATATTTCATTTTTAACCCAATTCATTTTAGAGTGTAGAAATCAGTGAAGTGCAGTCACAGCTTAACAACTTTCACGTCATCAAACGTCACAAATGGGAGGAGTTGCTGAGTTGATTGACTTTACGCTATGTTGAGACGGCAGACTGAGTTGTGACGTTTTTCGCTGACCTTCCAGGAATTCAGTTGTATAGAGATTAGTTCTTAAGACTTATTAAATTACTTAATTTCCATTTAGTTCGGAAAAGTCCATATTCATAATCTGAACGAAATTAACACCATTATGTTTTCGTGAACTGTTATTTGGAAGATGGAACAAACTCTGAACGAATCCCCCACAAATAATGAAAAAAACGGTTTTTTCGATGTGAATCTGCTGCTGGTTTGAGAGTCCCTTGATCTTGTAGCTCCCCCCGATGATGCAGACACGGTAGCATACTACACTTTCAAAATAAAGATATCTTCCAATGCCCTACCTCTTTTGATCTTGTTGGTATCACAAGGGGTGACGTGTTTGTAAAAGCCATGCCCTAAAATGAAAACAAATACGTAGTTGCTAATATTTCTCTTGTTTCAATTTATATATAAATATACAGGTAAAAACCAACACGAAAACTGTCGATCATCGGTCTTTTGTTGTTCTCAGTACACATTTTCACCATTCTAGCAAGCAGAAAATGGTGGATTTTACTTGGAAGAGAAGACAGTTCTACACATTATCACACTGTGTTCGTCACAGTACTCTTGAACAATACAACGCTACCAGAGAACCAAAGAAATATTGACCTAACATCATACCTACTTCTTGGGATGATTGCGCGTCTACTGCAGATATTTATAGCGTAAAGGGCTCTTGCACACTTCAAGCGACGTCTGCAATTCGAACAATGCAATTTTTACCAATTTAACTGGGATACAGCTCCAGGAATAACAAAAAAGTGAAATGATCTTCCTACGAAAATATCCTGGAAAGCCTTACTAATCGGTTACAGGGTACCAATGGACCAATAACTAGCCTGCAATCATAAACATTAATTGCATTATTTTGAGGCTCTGGTTATGTCTGAACAATACAATGCATTTTGATGTTCAGTGATAAAGCGTCTTTGAGCCACGATTGGTAACAAAAAGCTAGCACTAAAATTTAACTAAAATGGTCGCCACTTGCCCGTCTTGAATTTTAGGTCACCAGATATAAATGATTTTGTTTAGTTTTGTAAATGCATCGTTTGTAATATAAGTAGTAACTAAAATATATCCCGAGCAGTGGTGTCACTAAGTGGGGTTCGGGGGATTGTAACACCCCCACCCAATAGTTTTTTTTTCCAGTTGGGACATTTGCATCAAGATTGAAGTCTAAGATATGCAGGGGCGGCGTAAGCTCGATAAAAGTGGAGGGGCACAAATTTTCAAGTCTACCATGGTTCGGCCCAGTGAGAGAAAAGTTACAATCGTATATCAGTAAATGTACTGTGACACTTTAACCCTTTACCTAACATGAAAAGCAGACGATACTTGCAAAAAAAAATTCTCGAATGACAATTTTTTTCATTTTTTGTCTTAAAAACGTAGGTTATGACCCCTCGTTAGAACGAGCTCAACGAGCTCGTTCCAACGAGGGGTCATAACCTACGTTTTTGAGACAAAAAATGAAAAAAATAATGAAAAGTAATTGGTGATTTTCGTGAATAGCGCTGGCTGGTTTTGGCCGTTACGTTGGGTAAAGGGTTGAAGCCTCTCGTTTAGGTGAGCATGCCGCGGCGTTGTCACTATCCTGTCCATTTCTTTAGTTTCAATCATCTTCCAACCCGAAAGGTAGCCTTCGGTTTGGAAGATGGTTGAAGTAGAAGAAAATGACCGAAGATTCTTTGGTCAAATGTTGTTTGGATTTGCAAATAATACATCACAGGAATGCCTGTATATTGGCAAGTTTGCATGCGCCCATTTTAACTCATTGTGTAACCACGCAACATGCCTGTGGAAAAAGGTGGAGGGGCACGTGTCCCCTGCCCCCCCCCCCCCCCCCTGGTTCCGCTGTCTCTAAAGATACGTATTCTCTCTTGCTACTAACCATTTACTCTCTTACGTGAGTAGATTTGATACTTGGACCTGTGTAACACACACAGTTGATCATACTAGGGCCCAGCGAAGCTTTGAGATTCCATTCGATTTCGAATCTTAAGTTTGTATTCGGTTCGATTCGAAATCGGCTGCCCGATTCCTTTTCCTTCGAATATTTCCACTGGAATATCGCTTCAGTGGCATGAGTCATCTTAGACGTCTCATAAAACGTATAGCTGAGACAGATATTGTTCATAAATAAGGTTGAAAATACAGACTGAGTGTATTTTCTGCAATGTTAATTTTAAATAGATCTGTACCCATGTCACCATCCATGCTAATTCCAGTTTCACTATTCACTACCACTGTACAGTTGAGAGCAAGCTTAAAGTTCTCAAGCAAAATCGACGAGCCTAGAAGAGAATATCCCTATTAAGGAAATACAAATTCGCCCTCGACCGTAAAACCCTGGAAAAGATTTACTTTGCTTTTATTCGCCCGCTGCTCGAATCTGCAGATACAATATGGGATAATTGCACGAAGTAGAGTCCTCTGTAGTAGAGAAAATACAAATTGAAGCAGCTCGAATAATTAATGGTGGAACTCGGAGTGCACGTAAAACTTCACTGTATGCTGAAACTGGCTGGGAAACGCTTCAAACACGAAGAGAAAAACATAAACTTTTACAATATTTCAAAATGGTTCACCGTCTTGTTCCTGATTATCTGTCTGCACTGGTACCACCGCCAGCCACAGCATCCCACACTTTCGGACTCCGAAATCGAACAAATTTACTGATTCCCTACTGCCGAACTAGCTCTCACCAGAATTCATTCTTACCAAGCACAACTAAGCTGTGGAATAACTTACCCGTGGCAGTCACAGAAAATAACTCGCTGGTAGATTTTACTTGCTTTTTGAATAAAGATAAGCTTCGCACCCCCAAGTGGTTTTACTTTCAAAAAACAAGAAAATCCCAAATATACCATTGTAGATTACGCCTCAGGTGTAGTAATCTCAACGATCATTTATTCAACAACTTCCTCACAAGCTCGCCCCTCTGCGGTTGTGGAGAACGTGAAACTACCTATCATTACCTTTTCGACTGCCCCATGTATTCCGATATAAGAATTGATACTCTTGATCGACTCCCTTATAACATTGATGAGAATACCTTACTTTATGGATCTCATTTGTATAGTTCTGAAATTAACTCGAAGATCTTTTATTGTCTACAAAACTACATTGAGGCAACACGGAGATTCAAGTAACCCTCGTAATCCTTAGCGGTGCCCGTCGGTTCTCGCGACTGTCGCCCTTGAGATTCGAACCTTTTTGTCTGTGAATATCAGTATGCTGCCTGGTCTTTTCTTACAACCAATTCATAACTTCAGGGCAAAATTGCCCATCCACTGGATGCAGCCGTTTTCTCGTTGGAGATCAATCTCTACTATTTACTTTATACACGGCTCTATCCTTGTAATCCAGTAGTACTTTACATCTAACCTGTATCTAAAATGTTATTTTCTGCCACGTGAACTACAGTTTGTGCTCATTTACTGGTGGAGACAGCTTACATAAGCTTTTATCTTGCTGCTGAATCCAATTTCCACACTTCTTAAATTATGTTCACTATTTCTTTTGTATCATGTTTGCTTGAAGTGTCTTTTTGAAAAAAAATATTGTTATACTAAAACAAAAATCGACGATGAGCTCACGGTTGCTCGCGGCTAGCCCCGTGCAGTGCCCAGTTCGAAATTCTCGCACCCGTTTCTGTTTCTTAACAAACAAACTTACTTGGTAATATTCCAACTACATCATCGAGGCATGCCTTCGACGAAGGCATGCCTCGATGATGTGGTTGGAATATTTTATCAATCGGGACTTCAAGACGAGGTTCGATTCCATTTCGAATCATAGTCCCGATTCGATTGGATCGAAATATGTGATTCGCAAGACTCTAGGTCATACAAATAGAGGTGTGTAGTACTCTAGCCTGGCCAGAGTCATGATACGATAAGTACGAATTAAGTAAGGCGCTGCGTCACGACTAGTACATTTTATTTTATTTATTCAATGATAAATGTCCAAGAAGTCTTGAGTTTTTTTTAAAGATAAACCCGACTGATCGTCTAAGGCATGTCTTGATGATGTAGTTGGAATATTAGTCATTCGGGAATTGAGTCATCACAGTCGGGACAAATCAGGTTTACCCCCCTCCAATCAGTCATCTTCGAGACGCCCCTGATATTCCTGAGTGTCAATGGTTCGCGGACAGAAATTTATGAGTGCAAGACGCAACTATTCGGTCATCTTTATGAGTTTTTTTTTTTTATCAAAACAAATCATAATTCACTTGTTATGTCTGAACAATGTGGCATCTTTGAACATTCAGTCCTAAAGAGAGGAGTTTTGTCAAAAAGTACAAAAACATTCAACAGAAATGGCAACCATTCAGCCATCTTCCTGTTCACTGCCACCTCAATTGATATGCATCATTCATCACGTGATTTGACCATGAGGCAATATCGCCTTGTCATCACATAATATTTCTATATAGCCCCCCTTTGTGGATACAGATTACTTACAATGAGACCTTGTTCCATGGCTCTCATGCTATACCACCCTGCAATTCCAAAGTGATTTGAACCTGAAAAACAGTACCGATGACTAATGAAATGGGGGCCTACAGTTTAATAGTTGTATATTCATATTTTTTTGAAAAAATATTTTTGTCGTGGTAGAACATGGATCTGGTGTAATTTAAGATTCTACTGGTGAAGTTGGAATTCCAGGTTCTGCCATAACTTGGAATTCCAACGTCCACCAGTAGAATCTCGGAATCTTCCAGCGAAAATTTGAATTCAAATTTCTGGTAAAAAATGAGAACAGCTACCACTAACAAAAGCTGAAATTCCAATTTGTATCGGTATAAACCCCATTTCGAACAACGTCCCTTGTTTCACAGGGACCGACCTGGGCATGCGCCAGTGCGTATTTGGTTCTGAAACATCAGGACCTGGCTCTTAAATCTCAGAAATAGGCTTCTCAGTTGGCGCGTAACTTCTCAGATCATATTTTGATATTCTTTCGATGGATAATCGAGAGAGACACTCTTACGTGTATTATATATATGATTATCATATATCATTGTTGTAGAGTGCTTAAGTTAATACTTCAAGTCTTAATTACCAAGCATTAATCTTCACTGTGGTTTCTGATCAAGTCTTGGCTGCCTAAATAGGCAGCCAAGACTTGATCAGAAACCACAGTGAAGATTAATGTTTGCTATAGTTTACTAAATGAAAATGATGAGAGCTATTACATACTTGCAGTGTGTGTTACAAACAGCAGTGTGACTCCGTAAATTGAATCTGGCGCATGAATTGAAAAAAATAGGCTCCGAGGCTGGAGCGTATTTCAAATAGTCCTGGTCGGTCCCTGGTTTCACCTTGTTTATACGAATTAACACCCTACCTCTGTTGTGTTTTCGGGGTGAGTAACTAACTTGAAATACCTTATAGAATAATAGACCGAGAGTTTTTTATGACGTCTCTTGAAAACTTCTCATCTCCTTAGTATACCTGAGTCCGTTCGTTTTATTGATTGAACAAAATACGGAGAGTAAGTCAGGTACTAACCAACCTGTCGATATTCATGGATTTGAACAAACTGTCAGAGCGCTGAAACGCGACTCGTCAGGCACTGCCAAGTTGTTAAAATCCATGAACACGGCCGCCATTCTTAAAATAATTACCGGGAAGTCTTTTAAATAATACAGGCTTTTGGTCTAACACAAACCTTCAATCTCAAATGACCGAGCTTTTACCGCGAGTTTTTCTTGAAACATCCGTGTTCAGGGTGCTGTGTAGAAGTTAAAAACTTTTACTGACGTCATCCATTGTTATTCATTGGTATATAGTTTGATTATCCCGCGCTTAACCCTTTACCCAAGGAATCGGCCGCATCCGCCCGCGTAATATGCAAATTCGGCAGTTGAAGAAATATTATTTTTCAAAACATTTCAACAAAACCATATCATGTGACCCCTCGTTGGAACGAGCTCGTCGAGCTCGTTCCAACGAGGGGGTCACATGATATGGTTTTGTTGACATTTTTTGAAACATTTAAAATAGTGATATTTAAAATAATAAAATTTGATATCGTCTGCGTTGGGTAAAGGGTTAATAGTTGTATATCCAACAGTTTACTGTTAGATATTTAACATCTATTGAACTATCCAACAACAAAAAGGGTTTAAGTAGGATAAATAACTCGTAGATATGGGATAGGCGAGAAAGCACCCCGTCTCGGGCCTAAGTCGCCGCCTTACAGCCCTCGACTGGGGAGCTTTCTCTCGCCTATCCAACATTACTTTGTTATTTATCCTCTACATATGAACTTGGAAAAAATGAGACATTTTCCGGCCAGTGAGAATTGATGACTAAACTACAACGACATCGGGGAGTTATTTGTGGTAATCATTCAATAAACAGACATTCTATTTGCCAGCCTATATTTGTACATAGAGTAATTAATTGTGTGTTAAATTAGTACGCCTCCGCATTGCCAAATTTTATCCATTGTGTCGTCTTCTGATCACCAACCAACATTTCCCTTCTGGATCAAAAAGTTTTCGAAAACACAACTTGCTCAGAGTGGTCATACATTTTGTCATTAAAAGAGAATCGATTTTGAATTGCAGTTTGTTACCTTTGGCTGCCACCCATCCGATTCCAACTTCCTTGGCCTTCTTGATAGCTAAGTCTGTACAGAACATTCCAACTATGGGACCTGAAAAAAGGAATACAAAAGGGATACTACCCAGACAGCTTTACCTTCAAATTTCATATTCTATCTTCTTTCTTGGACATCTACCCCAACTTACTGAGCAAATCATTTGAATAATCAAATAAAATTAAAGCTGCAATGACCGCCTTTGTATGTAAAAAGGGCTAGATCTCATTAATAACTGATATTGTCATTTTTTTCATTTGCCCAATAGCTACAAAACTTGCATATTTCTAAAAGGATCCCGAACCATTATGAACAATATTTCTACATGTGATGTTTTTCAGTCACGCGATTCTGTCAGTTTTCCTGCCCACGGCTCTGTATAACTCTTTACCCAACGAATCGCCCTCATCCGCCCGCGTAATATGCAACTTCAGCAGCTGAAAAAATATTATTTTTCGAAAAATTTCAACAAAACCATATCATGTGACCCCTCTTTGGAACGAGCTCGTCGAGCTCGTTCCAATGAGGGGTCACATGATATGGTTTTGTTGAAATTTTTTGAAAAAATTTAAAAAATGATATTTAAAATAATAAATTTTGAAATCATCTGCGTTGGGTAAAGGGTTAATGTCACCTATCGAAAACGCAATACTAAAATCATGCATTCAGATGCTATTGTTGTTTATTCTTCCTCGATCGGTCTTGACTTTTATGTACCCCCCCCCCCCCCCCCCCCATAAACTTAGGCCGGGAAATACAATGATTAGGATGTGCATGTGGGATGGTATAGGTGTTTGTGTGTGTATGTGTCAGAGCCAGGAACTCAAAAACTATTAGGTTTGACCCGCAAACTTCACGCAATTATAAAAGGCAATGGGGGTAGGGGGTGGGGGATCACCCTCTATCACTAGGTCTGTGAAAGGTAGTTAGAAGAAGTATCGAGTACAGTAGTTGCTGTGTATCTTTAAAGTCACACTTGAGTGTCATACGTTGAAGACCATACGTCATGTCTCGGGCATAACTTAGAAACGTTTCGGTTTGCAATCATCAAACATCACGCAATTGTAACGAACAATGGAAGGATGTGTAACACACCATAGCTGTATCTGTACCGTCAATGTAAAGGTCAAATTTTAATGTCACACTTAAACTCTATCAACAATTGTGTCTCAGCCATAACTTAGAAACGAAGCAAACTATCAAACTTCATACAAATACTAAACCTTTACCCAACGCACAGAATATCAAAATTTAATATATTTTTTATATTTTAAAAATTAATTTTACATTGTCACAATGTCAAACATACCCTATCATGTGACCGCTCATTGGAACGATCTCGTTCCAATGAACGGTCACATGATATATTTTATTGAAACTGTTTGAAAATAGTGTTTTTCAATCTCTCAGTTTCTAAATTATGTGAGTATATGCGGTCGATTCATTGGGTAAAGGGTTAAAAAAGTCAGAAGGCGTGTCGCGAATAATAGCTACTTTTGCACCTTGAAGGCTTAGTGTCATATATTGAAGGTTACAAGTCATGTCTCATCCACAACTCAAAAACGTTTCGGTTTACAATCTTCAAAGTACAACGAAAGGACATGTCAACCATCACAGCTTGGTCTATAACTTCAAGGTCAACGTCACATTTTAAGGTCACATTCATAAAGCTGATATTCTTGTCTCAGACATAACCTAGAAACGAGTCAACAATACGATGATTAAACTTCATACAAATGTTAAGGGCAATCAGAGGTGTGTCTCAGATTATAGTCCCCCCCCCAAAAAAAAAAATCTAGCTGTGCCCTCCAAATGTTTTCCGCCAGTAGTTGTTTCAATGAGGAGAACAAGAGGGAGAGAGAGACACACACACGGAGAGAGAGACAGAAACAGAGGAGAGACAGACAAAGATAGAGAGAGAGAGCAAGTGTACATAACAACGCCACATTAAGAACAAGCTGGCAGTTTATAATTCAAAATACAATACAATATTACTAATATTTACAATGAAACATATAAATAAAAATTGAAATATAAGTTTTGCTACCGTGAAAAAGAAGACAATTTTCACCCCAAAACCCATCAGAATGTACCATTTGAGACTTAGATTTTGAAATGTTCCGGGGGGGGACCTCCCAGACCCCTTTCAAGATGCTCGCGCTTTCAGCCATGCCCCCCCCCCCCCCCGCCCCAGTTATCGCCCCCCCCCCCCCCCCCGGAAATTGTTTCCTGGTTACGCGCCTGTGTGGAGTCGGCTGTCTTCGAATGTTACCACAAATTAGAGTAGTGGATTTAATTTTTTCGTTTTTGATTAAGAGTAGCAGTCGTCTTTATTTTTCTCACCTTTTGGTACACACAGTCCTGTTGCGAACTTGTGATGTGTAAATTACAATAGCAGTACTGTTTCAATAGTATACCTATTATCTTATTGATTTTGGTAAAACAATCTCTCAAAATCAAAATCGGAACACCATCAACATAATTCGGAATAACTATCCGTAAATCAAAAAGTGTTACACCTACAAGCAGCTTACAGTTACTCCCCCTGCATCACAAAGCAACGTGTATTGGTTTGTAATGCTGCTACTTGTATCGTGCTTGATTAGGCTTTCCCAAACCCAGTTTGGAAAAGACTCTTGTTATTCTTCTTTTTCCAAATTTTTCTTCTCTAATTTTTTTTTTTTTTCTTTTTTTTTTCCTCCTCGAATTTTGTCTGTTGAACTGCTCAGAAACAAGCTGTACGATTTTGACCAAATTTGGCACACTTATGTAATGTCATAAAATCTAGTGAAATGCGGTGTCGTCATGTCTGTGAAAACGCGTGTTTTCAAAATATTTTGCCAAAACCGTCAAAATTTCACCATTTTTCGAATGACTCAAAATTGTTTACAGTTATATAGCTCAAACTGTCCACACATTTAGGGCATAATATGATACACCACAATCACCACTAAAATCTTTCAACATTAACCACCATTGGCCAAAAATGACATGAATATAGATTTGTTCCTCAAAATTTACCAACTTCAAGGGCAAATTTCTCTAATTGCAAGGTTGTTGTAACAATTATTTTGGTTTGGATAGATGCAACAATGATTGCCGAAGAAAGTTACTGTTTACTTTTTAATTTCAGATTTAACTCTCAAGCACAATGAGGGCGAGAATAAGAGTACCGTTTGAAAATGCCAAAATTAGCCAACATTGGTTGCTTTTTCTATCATTTTGGAAAGGGTTAACTTCAAACACTTTTCATGTACGTATTCACAATTGACTACCGAGCATATTTGCTGTTGTAAGTTTGGTTGTAAAGTTTAACCCTATCCCATTCTGGTTGCATAAAAGTAGGTACCGTCCCAAAAAACTCATTTTTTCAGAATTTTATAAGTTTAGGTGACGATTTACCCCATTTCTAATTGATTGAGTTCTGAATGTTTTCTATAGCAGCATGCAGCAGTCCACGTATGACAAATTTTGTTCTATATGTTATTATTAAAAGTTTATCCCTTGGCAAATTTGAGACTTCCCATAAGGGTACTCTCGGAATAACTGTTATTTTCGCCAACTTTTACATGCAGTTTCTCAGCACTGGAGCCATATTTTCTCAAAACCTTTTCCATGAGAAGATAGGGCATTCATCCAAGATCAATTTTGCTGCTATATGTTTTATTCCAAGTTTTAACGCTCACCCAGTTGTCAGGCCTTGAATTGGAGAACCCTCACCTTGTACATGTTAATTCAAATACCAAGATTCAAGATTAGCCTATGTCTCTTTTCAGACACTCAGTCTGTGATTGATGTCCACACATTTAGAGCATAATATGATACACTAAAATCACCACACAAATATTTCAAAAATAACCCTTATGGCCACAAATGATATGAATATAGCATTTTATCTTCGAGATTGACTAACTTCACGCGCTAATTTCTCTAATTGCAATGCTGTTGTAACAATTATTTTTGTATGCATAGATGAAACAATGCTTGCAGACGAAAGTTACTGTTTAGTTTTTAATCTCATCTTTAACCCTCAAGCACAATGCGGGTAAGAGTTCCATTCGAAGTAAAAGTAGCTGACTTCGGTTACATTTTCCTGTCATTTTGGAAATGGATAATTTCAAACACTTTGCTTTGCTATATGTAGTCTGCATTTTCACACTGAAAAGTTGGGAAAGCCCTTAATTTGCCCAACAAATTACAATTTTCTAGTTTAATTCAGTAAAATCTTGAATCTTGAAAATCAATGTGGCCATATATGTACAGGTTATGTGTGGTGCCCATAGGGGTTGTGTACGTTATGTCAGAAAATGCCGTCCGGGTACCTGTATTTGGTGAATAAAGTGTGTGTGTGAGAGAGAGGCGGGGGGGCTATACCTACCCCGGCTCCGTCGCCCCTGGTCTTAAATTAAGTTATGTATTTTGAAGCCCTAACACCCCCCACCCCCCACCACCCCCACACACACACAGTTATGTGCTTTGAAGCTCTAACACCCTGACACATACCTACTTTTGTGACTCTGTGCTTTGCAAGAGACACAATCTTGTCCGAGATAACACAAGGTTATAGTGGTGGTGGGTATCCATATATTATAATATCGAACCCCCCCCCCCCCCAAAAAAAAAAAAAATACAGCTCCAACTTCTGTGCGGGTCTCAACTGTCTTCCGACGACCCCCCCCCCCCCCCCGCCCCCCATAAATCTAAAATCCTGGACGCCACTGATTATATAATTTTTTTGCTACACCGTTTTTGACACTTTTTCATTCGATGAAACATTATCGGCTATTGTTAAGCATTAGAGATTCCAAACTGAAACATATCTCACCTGTTAAGTTTTTGCCGTCGACAAGCGCTGTTGCTGAGGTTTCTTTTATTATTTCAGGATGGCCACACCCATTCACCGAAGAACTTTTGATCTCGTTGATGTACATTTCTAGAATTGAAGAAAAAACGAAACGAAATTTAATGTATCCCGTAAGAAAAAATATTTTTGCCATATATTCGCGATTTATATTGTTCTAGAATAATGTAAACAAATGGGCTGCTATCTTTTGTATGGATGGAAAGATCAAGTACTTATTCAACCCTGCGGTGTTAGGTATATATTTCATGTAGTCTTGCCTTGGACACTGAGTCTCTCCGAAATTGAACGTTAAGGGCCTATATAAGTAATGGAATTCTGTTTGAAATTCTCACCTCTCGTATTCCGTAAATTCAGATTAAATGTACACAAATTATACATCAAAATAAAGGTTAGGATGTATAGAACACGAAACACGTATGCAATCAACTCATAGAGTTGACAGCAGGCACCACTGGTTCCTGGAAGTCTGCCATCGTATTCGCACCAGAACTGATAATAAAATAATATTTCGCAAGAACAATTCGTGGCCGAATGTGCTTCAGATATTCAGTAACAAGGCTAGGTGTTCAAAACACTTTCGAGTACAGCGACAGGACTGCATTTTGGAAAAGGACAACACTGTCTGCATTTTTTTTATTGAAGATGGTTTCCAAACTCGACAAACATGCGTATATCACTCGATACCACGAATTTCCATCGAAAAACAAAATCGTAATTCCAAGAAATTTCAACAGGTGTCATGATACCTTGCATTGAATATGGTAACTGTGTAATCTCTATCCAATAACAGTATACTGTATGAAGGCGATCTTTTTCTTTATTTGATTTCAGACGACATTGTTTTTACATGCTTTTTCCGTCCGATGACGTCGACCGGAAATCGAAAGTATACTCATACGTAAACAAAAGCAATGACTTTGGAATTTTCCCCCATGCAGCTCTGTAGCCGTGTTTTGATGAATTTTGATCCCCTAGCTTTGTTCTTGGGTATGTAAAGCACATTTGGCCACAAGTTGTTTTCGTGAAATATTATTAAATTATCAGTTCTGGTGCGAATAAGGCAGCAGACTTCCAGGAACCAGTGGTGGCCACAGTCGACTCTATGAGCTGTTTGCACGTGTGTTTCGTTTTCTATACATCCCAACCTCCATTTTTATGTACATTTTGTGTATATTTAATTTGAATTGAAGGAATATCAGAGGTGAGAATTTTCAAAATAAACAAAATTTCATTACTTATATAGGCCCTTAACAATTTTCCCAAAACGACTAGGCTGTCACTGGAGAACATTTACAGAATAATTTGTTTAATAACTACAAATTTTCAGGGTTTTTTTGTTTCTAAATCGTAGCTTATGACACTTCAGTGAAACAAACCCAACGGATTCGTTCCAATGACATCTCTGACTCTCACGTCATAAAAATCATTTTTCGATAAAGTTATCTACCCTGAAATTATAGAATGGACGAGGAAGGCCCAATTTAGAAGCATGTTATGGTTGAGAAAATAACAAGGACATATGTAGAAAATTAAATCGAAGTTTTGTCACTTTTAATAAACGAGCTGTCTGGAGCTGTCTGCTGTTTTCTTTCATTAAAAGTTACAATAGGAGACTTCGGTTTTATGGCAAGCTGATTGGAAGCAATTTAGTAAATGTCCACTTTGGTTCTTTTTTTATCGAATGTGTTTTTAAAGTAATTTGCAAGTTTTTATTCTTCTTCCCAGGAAAACAACTGGCAAATCTTATCTCTTAGACTTTTATATTAATGGCTAGCATACCCTCTGTATTATATGTCACGATGCGCACACTACTAATATAATGAACAGAGAAAAAGATCACAGAACACCAAAAGATGCTGAAAGCACCGTTTTTTTTTTAAATTTAACCCTTTACTCAACGTAATGGCCAAAACCAGCCAAGGCTATTCTCAAAAATCGCCAATTAATTTTCACTATTTCTTCATTTTTTTTTGTCTCAAAAACATAGGTTATGACATCTCGTTGGAACAAGCTCGTCGAGCTTGTTCCAACGAGGGGTCATAACCTATGTTTTTTAGACAAAAAATGAAAAAATTAGTTATTCGAGAATTTTTTTTTGCATGTATCGCCTGCTTTTCATGTTAGGTAAAGGGTTAAATGGGTTTAAACAGGGATAGTAATAATAATAATAGTCGAACGTTCAAACTGATGGGGGGACAAAGCTTCTGTATTTTTATATTACTATTCAGGAAAATGTCTGAAGTTTGTGAAATGATGTGCACATCTTGACACAACTTCGCTGACATTTCGAAATTTCAATTTTCATATGAAATTACCATACCCTCAGTCTTGAATTTACAATTAAGGAGAGCTAGCTTTAACCCTTTACCTAACATGAAAAGCAGACGATACTTGAAAAAAAAATTCTTGAATAACTAATTTTTTTCATTTTTTGTCTCAAAAACATAGGTTATGACCCCTCGTTGGAACGAGCTCGGCGAGCTCGTTCCAACGAGGGGTCATAACCTATGTTTTTGAGACAA
Source organism: Pictodentalium vernedei (assembly GCA_031216915.1). NCBI lineage: Eukaryota > Metazoa > Mollusca > Scaphopoda > Dentaliida > Dentaliidae > Pictodentalium > Pictodentalium vernedei. The sequence continues at coordinate 82,213,006 of CM062288.1, read as the reverse complement.
AAAATGAAAAAAATAATGAAAATTAATTGGTGATTTTTGAGAATAGCGCTGGTCGGTTTTGCCTGTTACGTTAGGTAAAGGGTTAATGTAAATCTTTTCCAGTGACGAAAAGTGTTATCTATGAGTGGTCAGGTTCTATGTCTTTGAGGGTAAAAACGGAAAATTAATAGAAATTGAAAAGCGTTTATTTTTGTGAATATTGCGGAGCGGTTATTTCCGTTATGTTAGTTAACAGGTTGAGGAAAGGGTGTTAGGAGGGGGGGGGGTGATTGCGAACATGTTTTCTATCATCTTATGGAATTTCACGTATTGTCGCATCGCAGTGCTAAATGGGTGTGGCTTGGGTTGTGAGGGCATCGCACGCTACCGGCCCTGTAACCGGGGGGGGGCTATTAATTCTGTGAGCGTACGCAAAAACTGTCAGAGAGACACCTTTAGGAGGGCCATTTTAGTATACAAAAGATTTTTGTAGGGCACCGCGTGTCGGCTAATAGGTCAAATACTCTAAAATTAAGCATATTGAACTATTTCTCCTCCTTTTGGAAGGGCGATAATTTCGAGTTATCTCCTGCCTTTGTACACGGACCAAAGCCGGTCATATTTGACATGTAATGTCTCCAAGGGGGAGAGGTATTATCTGTCACAAGGTCATAAATGTAGAAAAAAGACCACTTTTCAAAGTTAAATGGAACCATTAAAACAATAACATACCCCAATTATGTTTATAGAACAAAGAAAATTAATTTTTTCTTCAATCAAATCTATGTCCGTCCAATTTTTCTCATAAGGATTTAGTACATGTTTAGGACTTTGAAGTTACCCGCCTCAGTCTTTTCTAACAAATTGAAAAGGTGATGTACTGAGATAAAAAGTGGAAATTTTAAACAAAAATGGAATCATTAAAAGCTAATTTTAACAAAACGTATTTGATACTATTTTAAAATGTATGTAATAAAATATTTGATCATATATCCGTCCATTATGTAAAAGAAATGAAATTTATGGTAAATGAAAGTTTTTCATTTTTCTCCCACAGATCGCAATAGTAATTTAGATTGTCATCTTTGCTACTGTTTACACGCATGCACATTCAGGGGAGTAAAATAATTCAATATGGAAGGTTTGTGTTCTTGTGGAATTACTCATTCAACGCAATTCTGCTTTGAAGATCAGATTTTGATCTTTCGCCGCATTCTACCTAGTTTGCCTTTAACCGTATATTCTAAAACTAGTTGGTTAAACTTATTTATTTATTTATTTATTTATTTATTTATTTATTTATTTATTTATTTATTTATTTATTTATTGTAGTTTAACGGCACTTTCAATAACCAGTGTCACCTCACGTCGGGCAGTTTTACAGGTGGAGGAAGCCGGTGTATCAGGTGAGGACCACCGGGCAACGACGAGCAACTGCCAGACTCCCCAATGTACTAACTCCACACAAGCAGGGTTATTTATTTATTTATTTATTTATTGGCGTTGACGGTCACATATTTCTGCACAATGGCTAACCATGACCGTGACAGTTTTACGGGTGGAGAAAGCCGGAGTACCCGGAGAGAACCATCGAGCAACGGCGAGTAACCGCCAGCTCCCCAACATACCAACTCCACACAAGCAGAGTTAGCATTGGTTGAATACAAGTGCACCATCGACGTGCAGTACGCCTTAGTACACATCGTCACCGTGCCCCCACGTGGGCAATGGGGGTGAAGTGACAAGCAGGGTTAGCATTGTTTGAAGACAAGTGCGTCATCCACGTCCACTGCACCTTGGTACACAGTGCTACCGTGCCCCTCGCTTGAGGAAAACCGAACCACAAGACCCAGCAAAAAAACGGCCGAACAGTTTTACGATGTTCGTGCATAAAGTAATGAAACTACCTTACTTGAAGGGAAATGGTCAAGCGACTACCATGTACTGAAGTCACTTAGTCTGTCTGTCAAAGAGGCGAATAACCGTTTACTGATTGTCACATTTCTCCTTTATTGACTCGCCCTCCGGACGAGTCAATAAAGGAGAAATGTGACAATGAGATCACAACATAGATAAGATGAACTTGATTCATTTTTAATCCCGATTTATGGCGTTTTTATCTGACTAAATAAACTAGGCAACTGATCTCCCAGAACCCCTAATAATGATCATGGCGAGCGGTGTCGTATCAACTATTGCAGATTTGTTTCCAAGTTAAGGAGCTTGATGTGTTATATTATTATTTATTATACGCTAAACGATAGATTATCGAAATAAATTGCGGAAATATAGAAATCGTACAGTGAAAAGATATAAATTTTTACTTTCACGGTATCAATCAAAATGGCGGCTTTCAAAGAAACACTTCAATGTGGAAACGATCCATTTGTTCTAAAAATGTATATAATAAAAAGAAAATCTAGTGTTTTTGAGTGGATACCGATCATTGTCAGCAATAACTCAACACGTATTCACCTTGAATTGATGCATGAAACCCGGCAGCTGAATCAGATCGCAAAACGCTATCTGTTCCGGGTATTGATCAAATCACTTCCGCGCATCAATGTGCTGTTTACTTTCATGCATCAATTCAAGGTTTACACGAGTGGAATTGTCGATAGGAATGATCAGATTCTTATAAAAAGCATAAAATAAAAATAAAATCTAATTTGCATAATTTCTGCACGAGAAAAAAACCCGTATTATATGAGATGTATCCCATGGTACTAAACATTCATACAAAAAATTATTCAAATCAGAGCTTTCATGTGGAAGTTCTGCGCAAAAATCTGATTGCACCTAATTTTGAACAAAATGGCTGCCAGTGGCCATCTTGAATTTCAGACCGGACCCAAATACACTCGTTCTCGTCCCACGGTGATAACAAAGGTACCCAATAAGTTTCGTAAAGATCAGTTCATAAAAGCGGCCTCTAGCCCAAGCCGTATTGGCATTTGCACTGACAGTGCTGAAAGTAACACTAAATAAATCAAAGTTAGTCTAATTTGCGTAATTTAAGCACGAGAAAAAAAAACCCGTATGATATGTAATGTATCTCATGGTACTAAACATTCATACAAAAAATTATTCAAATCAGAGCTTTCATATGGAAGTTCTGTACAAAAAACAGATTTCTGCATCGTCGGTACAAAATGGTGGCTGGCAGCCATCTTGAATTTCGGACTGCACCCAAAAACACTCGTTCTCATCCCACAGTCATAACAAAGGTACCCAAGAAGTTTCGTAGAAATCGATTCATAAATACAGCCTCTAGCCCGAGCCGTATCCAATTGTTGACGAACGGACAGATGGACAGACGGACGACGGGCCATGGCAAAAGCTCAAATTTGGCTTCGTCAAAGTTGAACTAAAAATGGCTGTATGTTGGAACATGTGTTCTGCGTTCAGTTATAATCAATCCATAAATCTGGATATTGTTTGGGATTTTATGAGAAGTTTCATATATGCATCAAACTAAAGTAAGAGAAAACAAGAGGCCCCAAGGGGACTGAGGGCGCTCACCTGATAAGGTAGCCTAAATATCAAACCAGAAAATTAATTTCAACAAGTTGCATCTGCTCCTCCTAAGAAAAGCTTATATCAAATATCCAAAGATTCTGTCCAGTGGATCTAAAAAAAAAGATTTTAAAGAATATTCCTCATATTGAACTAAGTTATAATTCAGGCTCCCACAGGGAGCCCATACATGAACCCAGGGACGTGGCTTTAACAAACTTGAATCTCACTCCCTAAGGATGCTGCACACCAAATATCAAAACATTCCGACTGCTGGATCTGAAGAAGATTTTTAAAGAAAATTCCTCATTTTGAACTGAGTTACAATTCGAGCTTCCACAGTGGGTCCAAATATGGACCTAGGGACATGGCTTGAACAAACTTGAATCTCACCCCCTAAGGATGCTGCATACCAAATATCAACGACGTGCAGTACGCCTTAGTACACAACGTCACCGAGCCCCCACGTGGGCAATGGGAGTGAAGTGACAAGCAGGGTTAGCATTGTTTGAAGACAAGTGCGTCATCCACGTCCACTGCACCTTGGTACACAGTGCTACCGTGCCCCCCGCTTGAGGAAAACCGAACCACAAGACCCAGCAAAAAAACAACCGAACGGTTTTAGGATGTTCGTGCATAAACTAACGAAACTACCTTACTTGAAGGGAAATGGTCTAGCGACTACCATGTACTGAAGTCACTTAGTCTGTCTGTCAAAGAGGCGAATAACCGTTTACTGATTGTCACATTTCTCCTTTATTGACTCGTCCTCCCGACGAGTCAATAAGGGAGAAATGTGACAATGAGATCACAACATAGATAAGATGAACTTGATTCATTTTTAATCCTGATTTATGGCGTTTTTATCTGACTAAATAAACTAGGCAACTGATCTCCTAGAACCCCTAATAATGATCATGGCGAGCGGTGTCGTATCAACTATTGCAGATTTGTTTCCAAGTTAAGGAGCTTGATGTGTTATATTATTATTTATTATACGCTAAACGATAGATTATCGAAATAAATTGGGGAAATATAGAAATCGTACAGTGAAAAGATATAAATTTTCACTTTCACGGTATCAATCAAAATGGCGGCTTTCAAAGAAACACTTCAATGTGGAAACGATCCATTTGTTCTAAAAATGTATATAATAAAAAGAAAATCTAGTGTTTTTGAGTGGATACCGATCATTGTCAGCAATAATTCAACACGTATTCACCTTGAATTGATGCATGAAACCCGGCAGCTGAATCAGATCGCAAAACGCTTTCTGTTCCGGGTATTGATCAAATCACTTCCGCGCATCAATGTGTTGTTTACTTTCATGCATCAATCCAAGGTTTAAACGAGTGGAATTGTCGAATTGTGGATTCTTATAAAAAGCATAAAATAAAAATAAAATCTAGTGTTTTTGAATGGATACCGAACATTATCTCACCCGTGACCGAGACAAATGGCTATTCTCGCTCGCGCAAGGGCTCGCGAAAAATAACCTTTTGTCTCGGTCACGAGTGAGATAATTGTCGGTATCCACTCAGAAACACTCGATATCCTATATTTATTATTTATTGGGATCTAACGACACTCTCGACTGCCGAAGTCACCCCATGCCGGAGAGAGTTTGAAGTGTTATTTATCATATGTTCTTAACACAAAGAAAATAAACCGAAAGCGAGATTTCAACCTGAAACTGAAACGAAATCTGAATAAAAAAACCTCCCATCTCCACAATCTTCGAATTGTTTGTAACAGTTACAAAAGTAAACATATTATATGCAATACCCAGTCTGTTTAATCCGTGACTGTAGTGACCTCTGTAATCAGCTGCAACTAACAAATCAGCAAGAGCATTACAATGATCTACCGCATTCCCAACAGAGGACATACATCTTACGATAAACTTGTGTACTTCTTCTCTTTGCACGACGTTTTCTCCATGCGTCTCGTCAGCCATTCCTCCAATTCGCCTTTGAGTGGTGTGCCTTATTATGCCGATAACGTTTTCATAACTGCTGGACTGCGCAAATGTTGACACGTGTGCTTAAATATAGATGATATTTATTCAAAGCTGTTGCCTTTCTATAAGTTTGTCTTTCTATGCTCCAAATCACTCTAACGTCGTAATGTGTACTGTATAGTGTAATTTTACCGTTCATTTACTCCCCACGTTTTGACACAGATTTCCTTTTTCTTACATTCACTAACCCTGTGAAACCGCAGATGAGTATTCAGTGTAAATTTGTATCTAACACAGTGGTGTAGAAAGCATTTCGAACTGAGGGGATGGGTGCATGTCTTGGAATGTACCGGGGGTGGGGGTGGGGGCCTTAACCCTTTATCCAACGCAGAAATTATCAACATTTATTATTAGGATTTCCCAAACCCAGTTTGGGAAAGACTTTGTTATTCTTCTTTTTCAAAATTTTTCTTCTCTATTTTTTTTCTTTTTCTTTTTTTCTTTTTTAGGTTTTTCCAAACCCAGTTTGGGAAAGACTCTTGTTATTCTTCTTTTTCAAAATTTTTCTTCTCTTTTTTTTTTTTATTTTTTATTTTTATTTTTTTTATTAGGCTTTCCCAAACCCAGTTTGGGAAAGACACTTGTTATTCTTCTTTTTCAAAATTTTTCTTCTCTATTTTTTTTTTTTATTTTTTTATTTTTTTATTTCTTTATTTTTTTTTTTCTCCCTGAATTTTGTCTGTTGAACTGCCCGAAAACAAGCTGCACGATTTTGACCAAATTTGGCACACTTATGTAATGTCATAAAATCTAGTGAAATACAGTATCGTCATATCTAAAAAGGGACTAAAAACCTACTTATACCAGAGGAACTTCCCAGGCTATCCCTTCGCTGACACACAGACCAGGTGACTTTATTGATTTTATCTATCTTATTTGTGATTTCTTTTGTAAAGCGCTTAGTGCTTTTATTAGGATAGGTGCTGTATAAGTGATATATTATTATTATCTGTGAAAACGCGTATTTTCAAAATATTCTCCCAAAACCTTCAAAATTTCACCATTTTTCGAATGTCTCAAAATTGTTTACAGTTATTTAGCTCAAATTTATTTCCCACACATTTAGAGCATACTATGATGCACCACAATCACCACTCAAATTTTTCAACATTAACCCACCTGTCCAAAAATGACATGAATATAGATTTTTTCTTCAAAATTGACCAATTTCAAGGGCAAATTTCTCAAATAACAATGTTGTTGTAACAATTATTTTGGTTTGGATAGATTCAACAATGATTGTTAAAGAAAGTTACTGTTTGCTTCTTAATCTCAGATTTAACCCTCAAGCACAATGAGGGCGAGAATAAGAGTACCGTTTGAAAATGCCAAAATTAGCCATCTTTGGTTGCTTTTTCTATCACTTTGGAAAGGGTTAATTTCAAAAACTTTTCATGTACGTATTCACAACTGACTACCGAGCATATTTGCTGTTGTAAGTTTGGTTGTAAAGTTTAACCCTATCCCTTTCTGGTTGCATAAGAGTAGGTACCGTCCAAAATAACTCCAATTTTTCAGAATTTGCTAAGTTTAGGTGGCGATTTACTCCATTTTTAATTGCTTGAGCTCTGAATGTTTTCTATAGCTGCTTGCAGCAGTCAAAGTATGACAAAGTTTGTTCTATATGTTATTATTAAAAGTTTAACCCTTGGCAGATTTGAGACTTCCCATAAGGGTACTGTCGGAATAATTGTTATTTTCGCCAACGTTTACATGCACTTTCTCAGCACTGGAGCCATGTTGTCTCAAAACCTTTTCCATGAGAGGATTGGGCCTTCATCCGAGAACAATTTTGCTGTTATATATTTCATTCAAAGTTTTAACCTTCACCCAGTTTTCGGGCCATGAATTTGAGTTCCCTAAACTTCTTCATAAAATTGGCTAATTTGGAGCTCACTTTTCTTCCATTTTCGAAAGGAATATCGAAAAATGATTTACGTGTTCGTATTTACAATTGCCTACCGAGCATATTTGCTGTTGTAAGTTTCGTTGTAAAGTTTAACCCTATGCTTGTTCTGTTTGCATAAAGATAGGTGCAGTCCAAAAAAAAACTATCGTTTTTCAGAATTTGGTAAGTTTAAGTGACGATTTTCTTCATTCCTAATTGATTGAGCACTGAACGTTTTCTATGGCTGTATGCAGCAGTCATAGTATGACAACTTTTCTTTTATATGTCATTATTAAAAGTTTAACGGTTGGTAGAGTCGAGACTGCCCATATGGGTACGGTCGGAATAATTGATATTTTCATAAAATCACTGAATATTGATAAGCGTGCAGTGGTAGTTTGGAATAGAATATCCGAAAATGCTTTCGAACTTCGGATTCACAGTTCAATTCCAAGAATATTTTTTATGATAAGGTTGCTGTAAAGTTTAACGCCATCCCTGTCTCAGATGCATAAAGATTGGTGCCGTCGAATAAAACTCTCATTTTTTTCAGAATTCCGTAGGTTTAAGTGACAATTTACTCCATTCCTAATTCTTTGAGCACTGAATGTTTTCTATGCCTGCATGCAGCAAGCATAGCATGACAACTTCTGTTTTATACGTTATAATCAAAAGTTTAACCCATGGCATATTTAGGAGTTCCCATGTGGGTATAGTCGGAATAATCGTTATTTTCGTAAAATCAATCCCTGAATATATTGGTAACCGTGCAGTGGCCTTTCGGTGGTGCTACATGAAGCCGCAAGTAGTTAAGGTTAAAAGGTTCATCAAATAGACAGATATAATGCCTAACTCAGCTGGTGACAGATAAATAATGAATGGAAAAGTCGTTGAATTGAGAATAAAGTAGGGATGAATCGTGCCCTCGGTTTCCACCTGATCCATGTATTTCCACGCGGTCTCGGCACTTGACAAAGATACTAAACTGTCGGGCAGGGACAGTAGAAAACAGTCGGAGAATTTCCAGTTGCTGCCTTGCATGGTCGGGACATAATTGGCGTATATCCGACATTGTATCTGTTCAATTCAACCGCGTTGTGTCCTTGGGCAAGACACTTCACCCCCATTGCCCATGTGGGGGCACGATGACGCCGTGTACTAAGGCGTACTGCACGTCGATGGTACGCATGTCTTCAACCAATCTAACCCTGTCTGTGCTGCAGTGCGGAGTTACGATGTTGGGGAGCTGGCAGCTGCTCGTCGTTGCTCGGTGGTTCTCTCCGGGTACTCCGGCTTCCTCCACCCGTAAAACTGCCACGGTCATGATTAGCCATTGTGCATAAGTCTGTGACCTTAAACATCAATAAATAAATAAATCTGTTCAATTTGAATGTCAAATTAGCCAGATGAAGGCTTTTTCTCCACCGGATCGAGTTGTCAATTTCTGCCGGGACGGTCTAAAATAACCAGTTTAACTCAAAACTTTCTGTCCCATATGAATGTGCGAATATTTAAAGCTGAACAGTTCATCAAATAGACAGAAATAATGCCAATCTCGACCGGTGATAGGTAAATAGTGAATGGAAACGGCATTGCATTGGGAATAGAGTAGGGATCCACGTTGTTCCCACGCGGTCGCGCCACTCGACAAAGATACTGTCCTGTCGAGCAGGGATAGTAGAATAACTTCTGAAGATTTTTTGTATCTGCCTTCACTGGTCTGGACGCAGTGGGCGTATGAGCGACACTGCTGTCTGTTCAATTTTAAAGTCAAATTAGCCAAATTACTGCCTTTTCGCCATTAACCCATGCGCGATTTCTGTCCACTTTTTTCATTTTTGGCAATTATCTAATTGTTATCCAAGAACAATTTTGCTGTTATATGTTTTATTCCAAGTTTTAACCCTCACCCAGTTGTCAGGCCTTGAATTGGAGTACCCTCAACTTGAACATGTTCATTCAAATAGCAAGATTCAAGATTATGTCTCTTTTCAGACACTCAGTCTGTGATTGATGTTCACACATTAAGACCATAATATTATACACTAAAATCACCACACAAATATTTCAAAATTAACCCCTATTGGCCACAAATGATATGGATATATCATTTTATCTTCAATATTTTCTAACTTCAAGGGCAAATTTCTCATAATTGCGAGGTTGTTGTAACAATTATTTTTGTATGCATAGATGCAACAATGCTTGCAGAAGAATGTTGCTGTTTAGTTTTTAATCTCATCTTTAACCCTCAAGCAAATGAGGGTAAGAGTACCATCCGAAAATGCCCAAATTAGCTAACTGTGGTTGCATCTTCCTGTCATTTTGGAAAGGGTTAATTCTAAACACTTTGTTTTGCTTTAGGTAGAGATGCATAATGAACAAATCCTCTGCTGTAAGTTATGCTTTGGGGCTAAACACAACATAAGCTTTGGCCATGTAACGAATAGTACTGTCAGGAAAAAAAATTTATTTTCAGTGAATTTTGCAAACATCTCTGTACTCATTTCCTCTAATTGCAAGGTTGTTGTTGCAATTATTTTGGTATGGATAGATGCAACAATGATTGTAGAAGAAAGTTACTGTTTACCTTTTATTCTCAAGATTTAACCCCCAAGCAAAATGAGAGGGTGAATAAGAGAACCGTGAGAGAATGCCAAAATTAGCCAACTTTGGATGCTTTTTGTCTATCATTTTGGAAATGGTTAATTTCAAACACTTTGCTTTGCTATATGTAGTCTGCATTTTCACATTGGAAAGTTGGGAAAGCCCGTAATTTGTCCAACAAATTAGAATTCTCTAGTTTTTTTTTTTTTTGTTTTTTTTTCCTCCCTGAATTTTGTCTGTTAAACTGCTGAGAAACAAACTGTACGATTTTGATCAAATTTGGCGTACTTATGTAATGTCATAAAATCTAGTGAAATGCGGTATCGTTATGTCTGTGAAAACGAGTATTTTCAAAATATTCTGCCAAAACCATCAAAATTTCACCATTTTTCAAATGTCTCAAAATTGTTTACAGTTATTTAGCTCAAATGTTCAACACATTTAGAACATAATATAATACACCACGAACACAACTCAAATCGTTCAACTTGAACCCCCATTTGCCAAAAATTACATGAATATAGATTTTTTCTTCAAAACTGACCAACTTCAAGAGCAAATGTCTTTATTTACAAGGTTGTTGTAACAATTATTTTGGTATGGATAGATGCAACAATGATTGTGCAAGAAAGTTAATGTTTACCTTTTAATCTCAGATTTATCTCTCAAGCACAATGAGGGTGAGAATAAGAGTACCGTTTGAAAATGCCAAAATTTGCCAACTTTGGTTGCTTTTTCTATCATTTTGAAAAGGGTTAATTTCAAACACATCTTAATTTCGTATTCACAATTGACTACCAAGCATATTTGCTGTTGGAAGTTGGGTTGTAAAGTTTAACCCTATCCCATTCTGGTTGCAAATAAGTAGGCACCGTCCAAAAAAATCCAATTCTTTTCAGAATTTGGTAAGTTTAGGTGACAATTTACTTCATTTTAAATTGATTGAGCTCTGAATGTTTTCTATAGTTGCATGCAGCACTCAAAGTATGACAAATTTTGTTCTATATGTTATTATTAAAAGTTTAACCCTTTGCAGATTTGAGACTTCCTATAAGGGTACTGTCGGAATAATTGTTATTTTCGCCAAAATTTTCATGCAATTTCTCAGCACTGGAGCCATGTTTTCTCAAAACGTTTTCCATGAGAAGTTAGAACATTCATCCAAGAACACTTTTGCTGTGATATGTTTTATTCCAAGTTTTAACTCTCACCCATTTGTCGTGACTTGACTTGGACTACCCTCAACTTGTACATGTTTTATTACATGTTTATTCAAATACCAAGATTCAAGAATCCGCCATGTCTCTTAAGAGACACTCAGTCTGTGATTGATGCTCACACATTTAGAGCGTAATATGATACACTAAAATCACCACACAAATATTTTAAAATTACCCCCTATTTGCCACAAATGAAAGGAATATATTATGTTATCTTCGAGGCTGACTAACTTCAAACGCTAATTTCTCTAATTGCAATGTTGTTGTAACAATTATTTGTGTATGCATAGATGCAATAATAGTAGTATAGCAGGAGGTTTTCGACCCTCATTACCCGGAGCTTTGGGGGAGCAGCTAGTGTTAAATTCCCATAGGAACCGGAGCCTTTTGGGGGAGCAACTTTTGGGGGAGCAAAAGTACGGCTCCTTGAAACTGGATCCGACAATTGGTGTACCTACTGCATACAGAGTACACTATGGTATGTATAGTGATATATGTACGCATGGGGCTATGGGTATATATTATGGGTAAGATTGGAAAGATGATGGGAAAGTTGGGTTTTCTTGAAGATTGTTTCCGCGAAGCGGTTGACGTTGATATCGACGTCGTGACGACATGATGCGCACGCGACGTCATAGAGATGTTGATCACTATACAATCTGACATAATGTTGTTCTGGTCAGGGTATGGCGGGCTTCTCATATGGGGTGGCGGTAATATGGTAGTAGCGGTATATATCCATGTAGGTCCCCTGTTAGCCTTTGGTAGTCCTACTACTAATCGAACTTTGTATTATTCCAAAACTGGTATAGGTGGTATGGAATTCCAGAACAGGTGGTATAAAACTAGGTTGTTTAGAACAATAGTACAATAGTAAAGGATTAACGGCATGTTGGTCTATTAGCCCCTAAGTTCTACTATCCTATTAACTGCATTTGAAGGTGTTATTGGCAGTGCGATATACCGACTACTATGGAAATGAGGTTAGCCTGGTGGTTTGCCAATTAATGCCTGTTGGGTGGACTGGTTCGGGGGCTAGAGGGGTCTTTCGGAGACTGAACATGTAGTTTGTTTGGGGACCAGTGGGGGGGGGGGGTGTACTGATATTGAACTGGTGTGGTATGGCTCCTGAATTCATTCCCCAAAAGCCTTCAGTTCCAAGCTCCCACACCGCGGCTTTATGGTTCCTATTCGGCTGCTATATCTGCAGAACTCCTATTTATCCAGACAGGGAAACAAACTGGACGGGTGTATAATAGATAACAGAAGGCCTTTCAGCATCCAACACATTTTATTCTATACAACATAATAATATTACAATATACATTTATCTGACAAAACATGATTTGCTTGCGGCTTTCAAATAGACACGACTGATTAATGCCGTGTAATACACATCTATGAATTTTTACAGTTGTCACATCAAGAGTGCAACGACAAAACAGCTAAAAGAACTACAAAACGAAGAGAAATGTGATGAGATAAAAGCTCTCTACAAAGTGAACTGGAACATTATACGGGCCCACCATATCACGAACAGAAAACTTCAAGACACTTACAATTTTCGCATCAAGACTGGCGACATAACAGCTATGGCCAGTGAATTTACAGAAACAATTTTTCAACAACAAGAATGGAAGTTCAAATTCAACCTGAGCTACGGATTCATCTTACGTAACAATGAAATTGATTTTCCCCCGATACTACCACGCCTCCCAGAACAATACCAGATTCTTGGATACACCACATCTTGTTTCGAACATAGAAACTTTTGAAAAGTTTTTGAGAGATGTTTCCCAAGAGTATGTATTGGAGTGGGCGAGCCAAACGCTACCAGATTCTAAGCGGACTGTATATAAAGTGACCAACATAACATTTTACATCAATAAAATCAGAGATCATCCTATTGGAGGCGCCACAAATTTATTTGCGTACATCACGGAAAATCCAGCCATAGTTGCTTTAGTGAAAAACGAACAACACTCCTTTACCTACGAAGATAACCTCTGTTTATTCAGATGCTTAGCTCTTTCAAGGGGAGCCACCCATCACAACTTGAACACTGAAACTAAACGCCTGTTTCGACAGTATACAAATGAAGATACAGAAACTTTGAAAGGTGTGAATCTCAACCAGTTACCCGAAATACATAACTTATTCAAAGTGAACATCAACGTTTACCAGTTGCAACACATTGGAGATGGAGAAACAAATGCTAGTCTAGTCCGACGATCACTCTGTCGATTTAGTTAGACGATGTATGTCGACATTCACAAAGAACATTTCAGTTACATCAGAGACATCAATCCTTACTGCAAGTCATTTACCTGTCCGAAGTGTGGCAAATTGTGGAAGTCTGCATGGTTCATGCAACGCCATGAAAGAACATGTAGAAATGACGTATCTTATGAATAATCTGGCGGTGTTTATCATGTTCCAAAAACAGTTTTTGAACTCTTAGAAGATGAAGGCATCTCAGTCCCAAGTGAAAATGGATATTACCCGTACCGAGCAACCTTTGACTTCGAATGCTATTTCGATACAACTCATCTACCTACAAAAAGTGAAAAAAATGACCTGGGAAGCCCGACACGTTCCAATGAGCGTAAATGTAAGCAGCAATGTACCAGGATTTAAAGACCCAGTCTGCTTTATTGCAGAAGGAAATGTACAAGAACTGGTGAGCCGCATGATGAATTATTTGAAAGAGATTTCAAATCGGGCCTATGAGCTGTTAGTCAGAATATCAATCTTACATTGATATACTCAATATGAAGATCACAGAAGCAATGGAGAGCGACCCATTGTTAAATGAAGAAGGACGTGCCAGATCACACACTGCAAAAAATATTGGTTCCCTTTGAACCAAAACTGGTTCTAATCTTGTCCCTGAGATGGAACCAGTTCTGTTTAAACAGTATTTATTTCAAATCAAATAAATTTATAAAGATTAACATTAAATATTAACAGAATTAAACATAAATTGAGGGGGTTTCAGCCGTATGTTTAGAGCTTATACGAGGTTGTCTCAAATCATTATTAAGCAAAAGAGATATGAACAGTTGACATATCGAACAAGTTTTGGTTCTCTTCAGAACCAAAACTGGTTCGATATGCCAACTGTTCATATTTCCTTTGTTTCAAAATGTTTGGCGACTGCGTTGAATAAGCTCCAAGTTTACAGCTGAATCTACTTCAGTTCATGTAATATTCGGTTAAAATTGAATGCTAATCTTGGTAAATTTATTTGAATTGAAATCAAAACTGCTTAAACAGAATTGGTTCCATCTAAGGGACAAGATTAGAACCAGTTTTGGTTCTAAAAAGAACCTATATTTTTTGCAGTGTATCTCCTTGAGGAGCTACATGACCAGTTTGTTGCTTATCTGAAAGAAATGCCGGTTGTGGGATTCAACTCTGGAAAGTATGATTTCAATGTTGTGCAGTGCGAGCTACTTACTTTCTTGAAAACGAAACAGGATATTGGATTCACTGTGAAGAGAAGCAGCAATTTTTTTGTGCCTCAAAACAAGACAGTTCAAATTCATTGTGAATTATCTGTCACCTGGTTTTTCATATGATAAATTTCTCAGAGCATTTGGATGTTCAGTGGCGAAAGGTTACCTGCCATACGAGTGGATTGATGATTTGAAGAAACTGGAACAAGACCACTTGCCGGACTACGATACATTCTACAGTTCGCTCAAAGGGGAAATATATATCTAAAGAAGAATACATCTACTGTCAGAAAGTATGGAAAGACCACAAGATGAACACCTTTCGCGATTTCCTCATCTGGTACAACACTCGTGGTGTCCAACCATTCCTAGAAGCACTAGAGAAACAATTTGCCTTCTACAAAGAGCGCGGGATTGATATGATGAAAGATGGAATGAGTGTACTCGGACTGGCATTGAAGTATTTGTTCAACACAATCGACAATGACACCCACTTTACCATTTTCAACGAGAAGAACAAAGATTTACATCACCTGGTAAAATACACATCGTAGGAGGTCCTTGGATAATTTTTGACCGTCATCAAGAAAAAGGACTAACAAAAATTGGATCTTATCAGTATGGAGAGGAAGCGAAAACGTGTGGGGGTGTAGTTGGTTATGACGCCAACGCACTTTACTTGTGGTGTTTAATGCAAGAGATGCCAGCTGGAATGCATATTAGAAGACGTAAAGAATGTGGCTTTAGATCGGAGATTTCTCACACGTATGGAAGAATGGCGCAGCAGTGGTTAAACTATATCTCCACAAGAGACAGTCTTGAAATCCGGCATCAGTTCAATGGAGAAGAGAAAAAGATTGGAAGGAGACATCTGCCCGTAGACGGTCGGTGCAAAGAAACGCAGACGGTGTACCAATTTCACGGCTGCTTCTGGCACGGCCACAATTGTCGACTAAACACAAAAAGAAATGGAGAAGCAATTCTTTTCAACAATGTTCGAGAAAAACAAATGGAAGATCTTCACAACGAGACTATCAAGAACGCCAGATACATTGCTGATCAAGGATACAAACTTGTTGAAATTTGGGAATGTCAGTGGTTGAAAATGAGAAAGGATCCTGTCGTAAAACGGTACCAAAAGAAAGTTGAACACAACAACACTTTAACAGGGACAATGGACGAGAGTGAAGTAACGCAGCGTGTGATTTCGGTCAATCTGTTCGGATTAGTTGGGTGTGACATTCATGTTCCAGACCACCTCAGACACCACTTTGAAGAAATGACACCCATCTTCAAAAATATCACCATTAGTACAGAAGACATCGGAGATCACATGAGAAAATTTGCTGTGAAAAACAACGTCATGAGTCAGCCGAGGAGTTTGATCGGGAGTTATCATGCGAAAAAGATATTGCTTGCAACACCACTCCTGAAATGGTACCTCGATCACGGCCTCGAAGTAACACAAATTTACCAAGTCATGCAGTACGAACCAAAGGCGTGCTTCAAGAAATTTGGAGAAGAGTTATCACAGCCCAGAAGAGACGGTGATCGCAATCCAGATAAGGCAATGGTTGCTGACACAATGAAACTCCTTGGGAATAGCGGGTATGGAAAGACAGTAACCAACAAAAAAAAAAACACAGAAATATAATTGACTGTAATGACGACGAAGCTTCTCGCTTAATAAACAACGTGCACTTCCGACATTTGAACCATTTAAGCGAAACACTATACGAGCTGGAGATGAATAAGAACCGCATCAAGCTGAACTTACCACTTCATATCGGATTCTTCGTGTACCAATACGCAAAGATGAGGATGTTGCAGTTTTACTATGATTTCATTGATACATTTGTGGATAGACGTGATTTTCGGTACTGCCTCATGGACACAGATTCTGGATACATCTCATTCTCCAAATCACCCGTGGAAGAAGTGATACAATGGGAAAAGAAAGAACAGTTTTATAGAGATTATCATCGATGGCTGCTGTCAGAATCATGCGATGAACACAGAGAAGACTTTGTTCAAACCAAGCTTAGAGGAGATATATGGCCAGCTAAGGGGCCGTGCTGCAGGGACCGGAAATGTTTCGATAAAAAAACACCTGGCCTTTTCAAAGTTGAATGGAGCGGAGATGGAATCGTGGGTCTCTGTAGTAAAACCTACTACTGTTTCGGTCCGAGTAACAAGTTCAGTTCCAAAGGAATAAATAAACGTCAAAACGATCTGACGAAGAACAAATATTTGCAAGGTTTGAAAACGCAACAGAATGGAACAGGAGTTAACCGTGGATTTGTGGTGAACAATAATCACATGTACACTTATAGCCAGATCTAGGATGGACTGCCGAATTTTTACCCGAATTAAATAAAAGTTCAAGAAGATATAATTAAACTTTTTTTTGGTTCATGCGTTTTCAGATAAAACGATTGGCTCACACGATTCTGTTTTTTTTTCATAACTCAATGAACCGAAAAAACACAATTAGGTCTGCCCCCAGCCACGCCCCTAAAATACCAGTCTTCGGAGTTGCAACATGGTGTCAAATCAATAGAAGTTAGAACACTGGCACGTTCTAAATCTGAAAAAGAAAAATAAATTTATATTACTAATTTATCACCATGAAATTATTTATAAAATATTTAAATGACCGTGGTGGGTCAATTTTTCTTTTTCTTCTCAACTGTATTTATTTGACATTTCAATTTTACGCACACTGGGTGATCGTCTGCGTTCATCGTTTTACCCAAATCGATTGTAAACAATGGCTGGTCACGACGAATATGGCAATTTTGACATTGAATTCAACTAATTTCATGTCATCTGGCTTTATATCTAACTCCACTTTTACAAACTGTGTTTTTCAGTTCTCGTTAAACGGTCAAAACCAAAATACAATGTAATACTGATTGCCTACTTCCACCTACCACGGAACGTAACTTTTACGTGAAGTGAACAGTTGAATGAAATCTGAGGGACGCGTGGCTTATGACGTTTTCTTTGCATTACGTAATTCATTGGTCAATAAAAAATTTAATGACATAAGTGCATTTGACTTGGAAAGTGTGTCAATTGCTACCTGCATTTCAATAATATGCGCCCTCTTTTATGCCAGAAAAATAATATGTCTACCAGTTTTAGTTTTTAAGTCTTTGTTCGCTGAAGTAGAGAACGAGTAACACTATTTATTTATTTGGGTCGCGAACGTTTAATTATAAGGAATGATCGTTCCTTTTTGTCCATTTCTTGAGTTATGAACCCCAAAAAAACAAAGTCCAAACTGTGTAAATGGGCGTAGTTGGGACTTTGTTTTTTGGGGGTTCATAACTCAAGAAATAGACAAAAAGGAACGATCATTCCTTAAGGAACCTCGACCAAACCATTGAATATATAGACATTAATGTTCTCTGACTTTTAGCTGTTTTGTTGTTGCACTCTTGATGTGACAACTGTAAAAAATCATGGATGCGTATTACACGTCATTAATCAGTCGTGTCTATTTGAAAGCCACAAGCAAATGATGTTTTGTCAGATAAATGTATATTGTAATATTAGTATGTTGTATAGAATAAAATGTATTGGATGCTGAAAAGCCTTCTGTTATCTATTATACACCCATCCAGTTTGTTTCCCTGTCTGGTTAAATAGGAGCCCTGTAGATATAGCAGCCGAATAGGAGCCATAAAGCCGCGATGTGGGAGCTTGGAACTGAAGGCTTTTGGGGAATGAATTCAGGAGCCAAACCACACCAGTTCAATATCAGCACAGTCACCCCCCCCCCCCCACACTAATCCCCAAACAAACTATATGTTCAGTCTCCGCACGTCCCCTCTAGCCCCCGAACCAGTCCCCCAACAGGCATTAATTGCCAAACCACCAGGCTAACCTCATTTCCACAGTAGTCCGTATATCGCACTACCAATACCACCTTCAAATGCAGTTAATAGGATAGTAGAACTTAGGGGCTAATAGACCAACATGCCGTTAATCCTTTACTATTGTTCCAAACAACCTAGTATGATACCGCCTGGTCTGGAATTCCATACTACCTATACCAGTTTTGGAATTATACAAAGTTCGGTTAGTAGTAGGCCCACCAAAGGCTAACAGGGGACCTACATGGATATATACCGCTACTACCATATCACCGCCACCCCATACGAGACGCCCGCCATACCCTGACCAGAACAACATTATGTCAGATTGTATAGTGATCAACATCTCTATGGCGTCGCGTGCGCATCATGACGTCAGTACGTCAATAGCAACGTCAGCCGTTTCGCGGAAAAAACTTTCGAGAAAACCCAACTTTCCCATCATCTTTCCACCACTTACCCAAAATATATACCCATAGGCCCATGCGTACATATATCACTATACATACCATAGTATATGCAGTAGGTACACCAATTGTCGGATCCAGCTTCAAGGACTTTTGCTCCCCCAAAAGTTGCTCCCCCAAAAGGCTCCGGTACGTATGGGAATTTGACACTAGCTGCTCCCCCAATGCTCCGGGTACTGAGGGTCGAAAACCTCCTGCTATACTACTAACAATGCTGGCAGAAGAAAGTTACTGTTTAGTTTTTAATCTCACCTTTAACCCTCAAGCACAATGAGGGTAAGATTTCCATTCGTAAATGCTAAAATTAGCTAACTTCGGTTATATTTTCCTGTCATTTTGGAAAGGGTTAATTTTAGATACTTTGTTTTGCTATAGGTAGAGATGCTTAATGAACAAATCCACTGCTGTATGTTATGCTTTTGGGTCTTAACCCAATATATGCTTTGGCCACGTAAAGAATAGTATTGGCTGCCAAAAATTGATTTTCAGTGAATTTTGCAAACATCTGCACTCATTTCCTCTAATTGCAAGGTTGTAGTAGCAATTATTTTGGTATGGATAGATGTAACAATGATTGCAGAAGAAAGTTCCTGTTTACTTTTTAATCTCAAGATTTAACCCCAAGCACAATGAGGATGAGAATAAGAGTACCGTTATAGAATACCCAAAATAGCCAACTTTGGGTGCTTTTTTTGGAAATGGATAATTTCAAGCACTTTGCTTTGCTATATGTAGTCTGCATTTTCACATTGGAAAGTTGGGAAAGCCCGTAATTTGTCCAACAAATTACAATTCTCTATTTTTTTTTATTTTTAGTTTTTTTTCCTCCGTGAATTTTGTCTGTTGAACTGCTCAAAAACAAGTGGTACGATTTTAACTAAATTTGGCATACTCATGTAATGTCACAAAATCTAGTGAAATGCGGTATCGTCATGCCTGTGTAAACGCGTATTTTCAAAATATTCTGCCAAAACCTTCAAAATTTTAACATTTTTCGAAAGTCTCAAAACTGTTAACATTTATTTAGCTCAAATTTTCCACACACTTAGAGCATAATATGATACACCACAATCACCACTGTAATCTTTCAACATTAACCCCCATTGGCCAAAAATGACATGAATATAGCTTTTTTCTTCATAACTGACCAACTTCAAAGGCAAATTTCTCTAATTGAAAGGTTGTTGTAACAATTATTTTGGTATGTACAGATGCAACAATGACTGCGAAAGAAAGTTACTGTTTACTTTTTAATCTCAGATTAAACCCTCAAGCACAATGAGAGATTGATTACCGAGCATATTTGCTGTTGTAAGTTTGGTTGTATAGTTTATCCCTATCAAATTCTGGTTGCATAAGAGGAGGTACCTTCCAAAAAAACTCCCATTAGTAGGTAATAAAGGCGGATCTACGATCACTTGTACATGTACGTGTACAAACATATGCACACGATGCGTTCACCAACGTGGAATTCAGTGTTAAATCACACGCTTGTTCACAAAAACTGTACATGGTCTTGAATCCCCCCATGTACAGTCGTGACTCCTAGATCACACTTTTAACGTTCAAATACTCGTGGTGAACGCGCGTTTTTAAAAAAAGGGTGAAATTGTACATCTTCACTTGTATCTTGTACGTAATTTTTCGTCGACATTCGCATCGCAGATCAGACCCATCGATCCATCGTCGGCGAACGCGATCGAAAGCAAAAGATTCTGGGTCATCATCAAAAAACAGTTTTGGGGGCTCTAAACCAGCGGTTCAGAACCCACAATTGCGTTGGTACAGATGGTCTAGAACTCTCCCTTGTTTTTGAGGCGGTGTTTTTTTTTTCCCATTTATGACATTATTATTAGGGGAATTCCTCCACTATGAGAAATTCTCAAAAACTCAGCTGATCGAGCAATCGGATCACTCGATTCTCGCAAAAAAACTCAATCTGAATGAAGAGTGTTGTTGTCGTCGGTGTGGTTGGAAATTCGCGAGCCCGCTGTCACGTTTTTGATTGATATATATAGGGGAGAAAAAAAATATATATAAATAATAGTTATTTAGAAAATTAAATATATCAAATCGAATAGATAATAAAAAAAAAAATACGTAAATCATGAGTGATTCTCAGACTATTAGAGCGAGGTTTCTTTTAAACATGCTGATGAGAGCATACGCAATCTGCGTGAACGAACAACTACGTCCCATCTTGTTAGAACGATGCGTCGGATGTCGGGATCATCTAGACTTCGATCACGAGGGTCATTAGTGTCTGATGGTGGAAAGGGAAGATATGGTCGTCATGTATTTCGAACCGGCGTTCGAACGCGTTAAATTCGATGATGTGATCACGTTTTGGAAGAGATTAGTCTTCAGTAAGAATCGAGACAGGCCCACAGATTCGGAAGAACTGAAATTGGCGCGTAGAAGTTTGACTTTAGAAGACAAGGGATGAATCAAGAAATTATTGCTGAACGAAGCATACGTCTAAGTTTTTTTTTCGTTGATATAAAAATAAGGGAGAGTAGAAAATAAAAAAAAAAAAATAAATACACACATAAATTTTTTTTTACCTAATATTAGAAAAGAAAGAAAAAAACACAAAATGAGAACTAGAAATAAATTGTATCCGGCGTTAGTGGACGACGAGGACGAGAAGCCGAACGGCGCTTTGCCGACGGCACCGTCGCTAGAAGAAAAAGAAAGAGGAGAGAGGTATCGCAATGATCAAATCAGTAGAATCCAAGAGTATCTAACTCGAGAGAGAGATTCTCGTCATTCTCTCAAGAAGAAGTATTCGCGTTTCGTGAAATTCGTGAATGCGATCGACACGACACTCATCACGATTTCCATGGGTTTACACGCGGCTGGCATTGAATTGTTGTCGACCGCGGTCGGCATTCCGATCGTGTTGACCGTAGAAGGAGTGGCCCTCGCCGCCGGATTGTTTAGCATGCACGGAAACTTTTTGAGTAGGAAATTATATCTGAAGGCGAGGAAACACGACAAGATTCGCGTCTTGGCCGACTCCAAGATCGACACAATATCCAAAATGATCTCTATGGCGTTGAAAGACGGTAGGATATCGGACGGAGAATACTTCGCGATATTGAGTGAGAAAACGAAATACGATGCCATGAAAGAAGCCGTGAGAATCAAGACTCGTCAGATCATCAAGGATTCTCTCGTGGAAAAGGGGAGGAAAGAGGCCAGGGAGGAATTCAGTAAGATGATAGAACTCAAGAGCAGCGATTGAAAAAAAAAAAATATATATATATATAATAAGAACAGAATTTAAAAAAAAAAAAATATTAAATTTATATATAAAATAAAAAAAAAACGAAATTAATTTAAATAACTCTTAAAAAAATGTATTGCGTAAAGTGTAAGAGAGTTACCGAGACGAGTAATTCTAGAGAAGTGCGAACTAAAAATGACAGACGGATGCTTCGCAGAATTTGCAACGTGTGTGGTTCTGTCAAGACTCGATTCGTCAAACAAAAGAACGTGAGCAAAGGTAAAGGCATCGTGAATAAAATGATCAACAATCTACCTTTCGAAATGCATCTGCCCGGTCACAGTTTCACGGGACCCGGAACGAAAATTGAACAAGAGACTCAATGCCAATCTGACTCCCAAATCTTGGAGCAAACCCGTGAATAGGGTGGACGTGGCCGCGTACGATCATGATCTGTGCTACGCCGGACATCCCGACACCAAGACTCGCAACGACGTCTGCAACAAAAACATGTTGGGGAGATTGAGAGGCATATCGAATCCGACCAGGAGAGAGAAGATGGAACGTTCGCTGGTCGGCAATCTGATCGGTGCGAAACGTCGATTCGGATGGGGCATTCAAAAAAAAAAAGCGCATCTGAAAAGAAGAAGAAGAAACGATTATTGACGAGCGAATTGGCCGAGGAGTTACACAAACCCATAGTGCGTAAATTTTGAAAGAGAGGGGTGTTCGTGAAGGGTCTGGATGACATTTGGTCTGCCGACTTGGTCGACATGAGATCGTTTTCGAGGTGGAACGAGGATGTCAAATATCTATTGACGGTCATCGTCGTGTTTTCCAAATACGGTTGGATCAGAGCTTTGAAGAATAAATTGGGACCTTGCGTTGCCGAGGCTCTGAAGAGCATGTTCGACTCGTCTTCTCGAAAACCGAGTAAATTGTGGGTGGACAAGGGAAAGGAATTCTACAACAAGGACGTTCGTCGATTGGTAGACCTCTACTTGATCGAAAACGAAGAGAAAGCCAGTGTGGTGGAACATTGGAATCGAATGATGAAGGAGAAGATGCACAGATACTTCACGGCGAATTCGACCAAGAAATACATATACACTCTGAACGGTCTGGTGAAAGATTACAACAACACGCGACACAGATCGATCAAGATGACTCCCACGGAAGCTAGCGATCCTCGAAACGAAAAACGGGTCTACGCGAATCTATATCCCGAGAGATCTAAGATCAGGAAGAAGTCTAGAACGCCGAAATTTGCGGTCGGCGATCGAGTGAGAATCTACGCTTATAAGAAGCACTTCGAAAAGGGTTATACTCCTCGATGGACCTCGGAAATTTTCGTGATCATCAAAATATTTCACACCGATCCGGTGACTTACGAAATCGAAGCTTTGGATGGAGAAGAGATCATCCGAAAGTTTTACGAACAACAATTACAGAAGACGAAGTTTTGATGAAGAACACAAAATTTCTTTTTATTTACTCTCTTTAACATTTTCTTGTTTACACACACATATATATATAAGAGAGAAAAAAATAATAATAAAAAATAATTAAAAACTATTTTTTAGATAAAGAAAGCAAGTTAATTAATAAACAAAAAAAAACTAAAAATCCTTTAAAATGACAAATATACTAGATATAACACAAAGCATAGTGAAAGATGAAAGTATTGAAGAATATGAGGTTCACGAATACGAACCGGTAACCGGAACGAGTTTGAACAATGCGGGAGAGATAAGAATCAACGTCGAAACTCAAGATCTATTCGTACATCCTAGAGAGAGTTACATAGTGGTGCAGGGACGTCTCACCAAGGAAGATGGGAGCGACTACGCCGACGACGACACAGTTACTCTTGCCAATAATGGCATCATGCATCTATTCAGTAACATAAAATACATGCTATCCGGACAAGAGATAGAAGCTGTTTTTCATCCCGGTCAGGCCACCACGATGTTCGGACTCTTGATGTATCCTGATGATTTTTCGAAATCTAGAGGACTTAATCAGTTGTGGGTGAAAGACACCATAGGCCCTGCTAGCGCAGGCGCCGCCGCGATATTCGACTACATCATCAAGACGTCCAGACCTAAAGGAACGTTTTCGTTCAGGACACCTTTGAAACACATCTTCGGATTCGCAGACGATTACAACAAGATCATGTACGGATTCAAACACAATCTGACGTTGATTCGAAAAGGAAACGACGACGCAATAGTGAAACTCACCGCGACCGATGCGGGTAAGATAACTCTACACAAGATATTGTGGTTCGTTCCGCATGTGGAGCCTTTGATGGATGAGAAAACGCATCTCTACGAGATCATACAATCCAAGAGTAAATTACCCGTGGGATTTAGAATGAGACAGTGCGACACGGCTAGCATTCCTCCCTCCACGAATCACTTCAATTGGAGATTGACGGTGAAATCCGCTTCCGAGAGACCGCGTTTCATCGTGGTTGCATTTCAGACCGATAGGGACGGGGCTCAGGAAAAGAATGTGTCGCTGTTCGATCACTGCCATTTGAGAAACATGCAAGTGTTTCTGAACGCCACAAGATATCCGGCAATCGATTACAACGCGTCGTTCGACAAGAACGATTTCTCCAGACTGTACGGCGACGCTGCTGATTTTAGAAAGAAGTATCACGGTCTAGACGAATTGATGAGCAATCCCAACATATCTCCCGGCGAATACAAGTCGATGTATCCCATGTTCGTGTTCAACGTCAGTAAACAGAGTGAACGACTCAAGAGTAGCGTGTTAGACATTCAGATCAAGATGCAATTCAATAGGAACGTGCCGAGAAAAAAAGAAGCCTTCCCCCTGGTCCTGTCTGATAGAGAATTACAATTCGAATCAGACGGAAATAAGATGTTGATCATTCGATGAGAGACAAGTGTGTGAAAAAAAAATTAATAAACGTTAAAAATGTGGATGTAAGATTAATTAAAAACTAAAATCTCGAAAACAAAATGAATGTTTTTGACATGAAAACAACAAATCATCTGTTCACTTCAGATTACTACGACGTTAAAATAAAATACTTGGAAAAATGGATTCAAATTGAATATGAAGAACGTAACACAAAAAAAGGATGGAATAGTTGTGATTTTAACGAATATCATTTAAAAGAAAAAGAAGAGTTTGATCTCATAAGATCTAACGAAGAAATTATAAAAAATACAATTTTAAAATGTTGCAAATGTAAGAAACGTCAAATAAAAATCGAATCTCAACAAACTAGATGAAACTGGTGATGAACCAACAACCGTATTCGCAAAGTGTATAAATTGTAATCATAAATGGATAGAAATTAAAAAAAAAAAAAAACTAATGAGATATAGAGAACATCTCTCTATATCTCATTAGTTTTTTTTTTTTTGTTTTTAATAATCACACATTATTTTTTTTTCAATTCATTATTTTCCACGCGTTCACTGTTTGTTCAAAGGATCTAGTTCGATCAGTAGACTCACCATGGAAGTGGCAGCTTCGAGATTATTGGTTTTCATGACGAAATTAATCCTGTCTCCGGCGTTCACTTTGAGAGGCGTGCCGAACGTGCTAACATTTGCGTGTTGATTCTCAGTCTTTTCGACGCTGTATCTCTTATCGCTCTCCACACCATTCACCATGAGATTGACGACCACTCTGTTATTCAAATCCGAGAAAGCCAGACTCATTCGAAGGATTTCACCTCCCAACGGCATGGGATATCCAACCTGACCGTGTTTCGATCCGCTACCTCCATTTCCGAAAGACCACTTGGCTTTTCCCTCATCTAAGGCGCCGGCCTCTTCGGCCCACACGGTGATCAATTGTCTAGCATATTTTACTTTCTCCACCACCGAAATCAGGGTGCAGGCATCCGTCATGTTCACGGGATCCGGTAGATTCGTGAGCGCGTGTCCACCCATGTCTAGTTTACCTTCCATGATGTCGGCTTTTCTCCAGACCGAGTTGTCGCCCACATACTTCCTGCTTACCACGCTGGAATCAAATTCGGGATCGTGATCGAGACCGAATAAATTGTAACCGTTCATGTTGATGCCACCCTCCATGGTTCTGCCATATTCTTTGTTCTGGTAGAGATCGTCCACTTGCGATTCGAGGTATTCTTGTGATTGTATCACGGCAGAATCTACATAGCCCTTGTTGCCCACGATTGAGTCCGCATCCGTGTCGTCGATCTTCAACAGATTCAATATCTTGTGGAATCCCGCATTCAGATCCGATTTCATTTCTCATCTGTCAGACTTTCTCTGTTCCAGATCTACGTAGTGTTTGGTCACCACGTCCTTGGGATTCATGGGAGTGGCCACGTTCGTTATCTTGTTAGAATTGGCGTTCAATTCTGAGTGCATCGTTTTCAGAACGTATCTATTTCTCAGGTGTTCCCTCAATCTCGCGTGAGAGTTGTCTGCGTATTTCTTGGTCGCGGCATCGGTGGGATCTACGGGATTCGCGATGTTCACCAAACGTTTGGATTTCAGATCCAGATCATCGGTCATGGTTTTATCCACGTAATTATCCAGCAGGATTCGTTCGAAATCGGCGTTCCCCCTGTCAACATATTTTTTAGTCACAGCATCTGCGAGATCTATTGGCTCGGGAAGATTGTAGAGCTTCTTATCGTTCATGTTCAAAGGTTCTTCTCGAGGTTCGTATCTCCGAACGTAACGCTCGTCCAAGTTGGCAACGTCGTAACCATCGTCGACTTCGAACGTCTTCCTCTTCTTTCTTGGGTTGACTTTTTCGTCGTCACTTCTACCAAATTTATCGACTGGCATGTTGTTGTGGGATTTTTTTTTTGTTGTTTAGAAAAAATGTGTTCAAAACGCAGTTTATTAAAAATGAACTATGTTATTTTTATTTTTCGTTTTTTATTTGATAAAAATTTTTTTTAAAGAATTTTTTTTATCTTTATATACTATAAAAAAAAATCTCTCTCTAATGTAAGTCATTGAGAATGTCTTGAAATTGATCTCCTTCAGACCATCTCTTGAGAACATAGAGACACAGGTGACCGCAAAACACTTGATCTGGTGATTGCACTTGTTCCGTGTTGTAACGAACCATCGATTTGTTGAAATAGTTCTTTATTTCTTTTGGCGGTGAGATTGCGTAGCTGTCGAAATAATAATTTTCCTTCTTCCCGTTCTTCATCCACGCCACCCAGTGAGTGCCTTCACCCGATGAATCGTCTAGATTTAAAATTCCGCATTCCGATTGTCGAGATCTTCTCTTTGGCAAGGCATCTCTGGAAAACACTCCTAGAAAATCTTCGATTTTCAAATCTTTTGCCGCATTCAACAGATCGATGTTGGATAGGGGTTCGTTGGGTAAGACGACACCTTCTACGGATATCTTTATTTTCTTATTCATAAATAAGTATATATTTTTTTTTATTTATTTTATTATAATTTACTAAAAGTGACGTTATTTTTTTTCTATTTTTTTCTTTTTCTTTTTAAACTAACTTTCTCGATGTCACTATCGATTTCTATAATTTTGAATCCATCTAATTCCTCTTAATTTTCTGGAATCCTATCATCTACAATCATATCTGGAATCTTATCATCCACAATCATATCTGGAATCCAATCATCCACATTCATATTAGATCCACAGTCCAATGTCCGAGTGCCAAAGTGCTTATTTTATCGTCTAACACGAATCTCTTATCATTGTCAGCCATCAGCAAAATCTTGTTGACTATTTCAGTATACAAGTCATGATTTTCGCTTCGAATCGATTTCATAGTCTTATACACCGGACCATTTCCTAACAGACAATCTTTATACTCTTGGAAAGAGATGTTTTTCTTCACCACGCACGCTTTAACTCCTTTGCACTTCTTGATCTCTTCATCATCTTCTAGACGATAAGCATAGAGTTTGGGTCTCAAACCCACGAATTCGATGATCTGCTTACCGCCGCTCTCGTCCTTAAATTTACCCAACACCTTCTTGTTGTCGTTCGATTGAATGTTGGACGGTTGATCGACGGGATAATTGCTCGTGTCGAACCAATCGGCCACGTCCGGAGATATGTCTCGGTAGACGTCTTTCGTCTCTATCTCGTAAACTAAACTGTCCGTGTCGGTGAACAGTAGTTTGGCTTTGTCGTCAAATTTTCGTTTGACGTAATCGTAGTGAAACTCGTACATCAATCGCTTGCTGACATCTAAGATGATCGGTCCGAGATAATATGGTTTGTCGAACTTCAGGTGCATCTTTTGCATGTGAACGGCCACTAGATTTTCGCCGAATATGGTTCGGTGTTTGTAATTGGGTTTCGCCACTAATTTTTTAGCTTTTTTCTCAGACGTCACGAGTCGAACGTCGGTTCTCTTCCTGATGTTTTCCATCGATTTGCCGTACACGCAGTTGTTCATGAGTTTGAAGAAATCTTTTTCGAAATCGTTCTCGGCTCGAGTTCTGAGATTCGTGTTGAGATCGATGTATTTTTTCATCCAAGGCTCTTCGTCGAATCGAATGATGCGATGTTTGTCGACTAATTTCATCCTGTAATCAACGTACTATTTCAAATTCTCGCTGTAGACGACGTAGTTACGTTTGTTAAATAAATTGGGAATGAGTTTTTCCTCATCTCCTTCGTTCGGTTCCATTCGTTCAGGAGCCAGCGGATAATCGTTGTGTGGATCGTGTAATTCTTCCGGATAGTTCAAATCGACTTCTAAAATGCAAGGATAGTCTCTCCATTTTTGCATCTCTTCCGGTTCCTTCACCCATTCGTAATTTCCAATCGGTAAAGGATGACTCATAGCCCAACCGTACAGATTATTGGCGTCCCAATACTGTATGTATTTAGTCGACCGTTTCGAATCGAAACCTTCTTTCATGTAGGGATTGTTAGTCTCAGAATGTCTGTGAGAGATCATCGAGATGCCACCTCTCGCAGCCCTTTCGAACATGAGCAACATGTCCACGTCGGATAATAATTCCAATTGGACTTCGGTGGTCTTCAACAGAGCGTCCCTCGCCAGACCGGGTGCGGTGAAATACCAAGCGGGATCCAGATCATAATTTCGATGACAGACGTCTCGAAAATTTTCGAACACGTCTGCCAAGAGTAGAACGTCGGTCTTCAGATAGAGATCGTGATAATCTCTCATGGTTTTCATATCAAATAATTTCCACACGTTTTTGGCATGTTCGTAATTCTCGTCGGAAATGTTGGATTCATATAATTTCGAATAAAAATCATCTTTCGAAGGTAGTGCGGTGTCTTCGAATCTCTTTAGATCATTCATGTAATCGTAAGGATAGACTCCTTTCCTCAACATGACGTCTACTCGTTCTCTGAAATGTTTGCCCGTGATTTTAAATTTATCCTTGCTCATGTTATCGACTAATTTTTTCAGAGCGGTCGACATGAATTTAAAAGTGTCGATGAAACGTATGCATCTACGAATGGATTTCGTTTTTTCTTTCAACGTATTTCCGTCGATTACTCTTTTCCTCTCCATGAGCTTCCATTTCGTGAAGGAAATGTATCTTTCTTCGCTGTTCGCGATGCAATTTAATTCTTCGTGTTAGGTGCCGAGATTTTTCATGAACAGATGACTGTCGTAACCCGAGAGATTGTGAAACATCACCGGATAGAAAGTGGCGTCTCGATATTTTAAATTACACTTGCTGTGAGCCGGACCGCGATACAGACCCGTGTAATGATCGTGGTCTCTGACCTTCTTATTTTCCTCTGAATTCTCGTCGAACGATTGTCTGCATATGTGACATTCGGTGGCTCTGTTATTTTCGTCCTGCTGCTCTCGCGTGATGATCATTTTTGCCGGAGTTTTGAATGTGTCGTATAACATTTGAATTTTCGATTCTAACTCTTCCACGAACCTTTGAGCCACGTCGTCGTCTTCGCACTGTTTCGTGTAGGTGAAGGGACCCATGTCGTGTTGCAAGTCGAAGGTGCATTTCACGTAAATGCAATAGCCCGAAGGTATGTGTTTTTGATATCTTTTGACGTAACTTTGAAGAGCGTTGGGTTGACAGGAACTCATTTTCGCGGTGAAACATTCGAAATCGGCATACACGACGAATGGTACTTTTAACCTTCTATTGTGATTTTCAAACTTCACGATGGTGTTGGGTTTGGGCATTTCGACGGCGACACCTTGATTTTCGTTGCAATATTCCTGATGTTTAGCTAACGATTTTTCGCTCTGAAACATGTTCATGCAGTTGCAACATAAAGATATCTTTCCTTTATGTTTATTATTTTGTCTCGACAGTAATCGGCTCAGATGTTTAACCCAACAATAATGACGATTGTCACCATTTGAAATCGATAATAAAATAATCGTCTTTTCTCTTCCGTGATATGAAGTCTGTCTGAGAGGATAGATCTTTTGATTTTTGTAGGACGTTCACCGCTACGGTGGGATTTTGAACCTCGAAATGTTCGATGTGTTTTAACTCTGTTGGGAAAGTCACTCCGGTCCAATCGAGATTTTTAGAAGTTTCCTCGTAACGAGAAACTCTATCGGTGTGTATTTCAACAGGGTATAAAGCGGAGGTGACTGCCCATTTAAAACACTGATCATCTTTATTTCTCACGTTGACCACGGCGTGTTTCTTAGTCAAGAAATACGGTAATTCCAAATAGGAAGATCCTTTCAACGGTCTGTTTTTAGTCATGTGAATTTCGAGTTTCAACACCTCACCAAACGTCCAATTACTACCTTCATTTTGATAATTCGCGAGAGACGTCAACATCTTGTCTTTCATCTTTTCGAAAATGTCCGATAGATCTGAACCTCGAAATACGGGTTCGACGTTAGGTCTGAAATATGCATTTTTCACGATGCTCTTGCCGGACTTCACGTCGATTTTATTCTTTATGCAATGGAGTATCATCTTAATTTTTAATCCCAAGTTCATGTATTCGTGAAACAAATCCAATACTTCTTTCTTCACCCGTTCCATGAACAATTTCGGATCGACTTTCTTCAACGAGGGAATCATGTCGAAAGTTTTAAAAATGTCTTTGATCGCCCTCTCCCGTTCTATGGGTTTCGATTGGAATAGTTCCGCAACGAGTCGTGTTACATATTCTTCTCCTTTCTCTTCGTCGATTGCTCATTGAATTTCGCTCGATATATCTCGTTTGTCTTGAATCTGAAGTGCATCACTCGTTTTCGTTTTAGTTTTTCTTTTATTTTCTTTGGAAACTTGATGTTTTTCAACGGCTTTTTGTTTAGTCGTCTTCTTATTTTTCACAACCGGCGCATCTTTTGATGTCGTTGCTATCGACATTTCGTTTGCCTTTCTAGCGTTTCGCAAATATTCTCGTATGACTTCAATTTTTTTTGATTTAGTTCTATGCTTTCTGAAATCTGAAATTTGTAATAGTTTACAAATCTCGTTTAACTGAGGTATGGTTTTCTCATTTAAATTTACCATTGTTTTATCTGTTTGCTTCATTTGTAAGAATATTTTTTTTGGAATTTTGTATTAAATAATTTGTTAAAAAAGTTTTGCTTTTTTACTCTTTATATATGATAGAAAAAAAAAAAAAAGTTAAATTTTAAAATTCAATTTTTTTAATACAAAATTTAAAATAAACATTATTTGTAAGAATTCATAAAAAACAAATAATCGATCATGACAATAACACCTAAAAGATGCAAATTGAAATTGAAACGAGACGAAAGGTATGAGAAATCCAGTTTTAATATATATACATTACAACCACACGATCCCATCGAATTGAATGAGGTCGAGATGGTGGACTTAGAGCGCTACTACCACAAATATCGAATGTGTTTGAAAGTGGATGAAGCCGTGCTCGATTTGTTTTACGAGTACCAAAGAGAACTGTTGATTAATATCATCATCGCCGAAGACAAAGAATTCGACAGGGGTAATTTATTGTTGTCCTATGGAGGTTACATATATCCAATAATCTCACCCGAACTCGTGAAGAAATCGGGTGGTGAGAGTGCATTCGCCTATGAAAAAAAACTCAAAAGAGTAAAGATGAACATTCACACCATTTTCGTATGTGGAAAAATGACGAATGTCAACTTGGAAATATAAACAATAGCGAGATTGAAATTAAAAAATTTAACTTTTTATATATATAAAGAGAAAAAAAACTTTTACTAAAAAAATTTTTACATTAAAGAAAATTAAAAATTAAAAAAACAACTTTTTTTATATATATATATAAAGAGCAAAAAAAAATAACAAACTTTTTTTAACAAATTATTATTTAAATACAAAATTTAAAATATACATTATTTGCAAGAATTCGTAAAAACAAAAAAAAACAAATAATCAATCATGAAGACAACAACACCTAAAAGATGCGAATTGAAATTGAAACGAGTCGAAACGTATAAGAAATTCGGTCATAAAATCTATAGATTACAACGACACGATCCCATCGAATTGAACGATGTCGAGACAAAGGGCTTAGAGCACAAATACGAGAAATATAAGATGCCTCTGAAATTGAACGAAGCTGTGCTCGATTTGATTTACGAGTACCAAAGCGATCTGCAGAACATCGTCATCACTGAAGATAGAGAATTCGACAAGGACGATTTGTCGTTGCCCTATGGAAATTACATATTTCCAAACATCTCATTCAAACTCGTGAAGAAATTGGGTGGTGAGAGCGAGTTGACCGATGTAAAAAAAACTCAAAAGAGTAAAGATAAACATTCAACACGTTTTCGAAAAAGGAGAAGACACGAGCGTCAACATGCTAATAATGGACTTGGAAATATAAACAATAGAGTGATTGATTTTTAGCGAAGAAGAAAATGAAAAAAAAAAAAAGTAATGAGATCATCTTTAGATCTCATTTACTTTTTTTTTTTCTTTTTTGTTTTCCTTCTTCTTCACTATCATCATGATATATTATAATAACGTTTCCTTTTCTCTCAAATTTCAGCGTCGATTCTTCTTCTTTTCCTTTTTTTCTTTTTCTTTGTGATGTGATACGTTTATGGTAACATTTTTGTTTATCCGAATCATAATTATGAATGAATGTTGTGCATCTCTTGGTAACACTCGCATCATTACCATTCACTTCAGAAGGTAGTGGTGACCGTGGAAAGCATCGTCTCATTCTCAACCGTATATCCCGCGCTTTATCTATCTCTTTCCTTACATATCCATCATTAGCATCTAACCATTTTTTTATTTCTTCGCTCTCTGGCTCGTGATGTTCGTCATTATCGTCAAATTCATCCAGGTGATAAATTTGTTTCTCCACCTTTTCACCCATTTTAAATATATTATTTTATACTTTCTATGATTTTATATATTTTATATAATTTTATATTTATAATAACATATTCAAAATCGGTATGTTCTTAAATGGCAAATTCTCACCGAGCAACAAACCCTTGCCGAATCGCTTGATGTTCCGTCCACTCTTCACATAGAGACCGTTTCCTCTCAGAGAGTTGCCACCTCTAACAGGTTCTAGATACAATCCTTTACCACTGTCGTCCACGTGGATGCGACACACAGCTCCTCCCTTCTTCAAAAACAGTCCGTCGCCACCCATTAATTTCTCAACTCCCGAACTAGCGAGTCCCGTGAGAGCTCCCACGCCGAGAGTCTTTCCGAGAAAGGGTAGCGCCTTTGCGGCGAAGGGTAATGTTTTTGCGGCTATTCCTGCCAATAGCAGTAGGAAACCACCTTTCATTCTCAAATTGTATCTCAATTGAGAGGGACTCATTCTCACCGTCAACCCTCTTCCATCGCAAATCGCTTTCTCCATCCTTTTGATTTGACTTCTGGTCCAGGCGATCGAATCCTGACCGCCTCTCGTCAGATCTTCGTGAGTGAATTTGAATCTCACCACCTCGCCTCGAGTTCTTAACGCTCTCTCAAGTTTCTTCCTCTGTCCTGCGGATATGTTCACGTTTTTTTCACGTATTCTGTCATAATTCTGTTTGTTTTTTTTTAAATATATTTACTTCAATTGTTTCTTGTTTAATAATTATATTAAAATAATTTTGTAAAAATTAATATTACCGTTTATTTTATTTTTGTTATCTATATATATAATTTTTTTTTTTTTGCTTTTATATTTCTCTTATGTGAAATCGTATCGTCACCCTCTCTCCGCGAAGATCTAACAGTTCACCATTTTGATCCGTCAACGTGGTTTTGAGACTATACAACGTGTCTAAAATCACTGGTAGATAAACTAAATTTCGAGGTCGCTCCACGATCTTATAACCCAGCGACACATTTGGAAAGAAGGAATAGATCGTCGGCTGAGCGCTACCATTCACGTAGCTTCCAGCAATCACGTGCACGTTCACCAGAATGCTATTGACAGCGAGAATGTCAACCGTATTTTCAGATGCCGCATGGCCTCGATACATCTTTCGATCGAATCCCAACATCTTGCCTATAGAATCATCCGTGTTGAAATCCACACGAAAATTATCTTCCAAATCCAACATCGTCTGTAAGGTATTAGGATTGGGAGCGAGTCTGATCTTGTTGCTTCCCTTTCCATCCGTCTTCATTTGCGTCTGAATGTAATGGTTCAAATCATCTATGTCGTAACCCCCTTTGGAAATTCGAATCTCCAACCAATCCACTCCGTCGGAATACTTGAATGAGTTATTCTTTTCGGTGACGTTGGGAAAGGAATAATAAGTCTCCAGATTCACCAACGCCATCTTGTAACTTTTCTCTCTATTCAATTCGATGGAAGGTTCGAATTTCGTAGCGAATTGAGTCGAATCGCCACTCACCATGATTTGAATGGATTGTTTCGCAGCCGTATTCTCGGCTATCCGTTCTAACAATTCTCCATGTTCGAACATTATATTTTAATTTTATTTTTTTTTTATTCAAAACTAATTATTTGAAGATTTATTATTTTTCTAATTTTTATTTTCACGCTCTATCTTATTATTATTACCATCGGGAACATAAAACTTGTTGAATCTGCACCGATATTTTCCGCGATTAAATTCCCTCGTCAAATCGATCACGACGAAATTGTAAAGTCCACCATCCCAAACCCTCTTGCAGAATCTCCTGAATTCGGCAGCGCTCATGTCGTTTGCGACGTGATCGCCGTAGATGTGATTGAGATTCTTGAGATCTTGGCGAAAGAGACATAGAAAATTAGCATTCTCCCTTATCATCTGTCTGGGCAATTGAAAATAATTCTGCGACAGGTAGAAACAGTCCACGATGCTATGTCGACCCCTAACGTAATACGATTCGCATCGGTTCTGTCTCTCCAAAAGCAGATCGTCGAAAATCATGAGATTCTTATCTTCCGATTTCAGTTCCCTAGGATCCAGAACGTCGCTAGCGTTCTCATAAAATCGACACTCGACGTTCGAAGATGCATTTCTCTTCATCAGCTCCGTCGCCGCGTCGTCCAAAATGGTCGAGAGCGGAGCTCCACACTTGTCGAATTCCTCCCTACTGTCAAAGATTCTGGCTATGACGTCCTTGGGCAATCTGCGATCCATGCACTCTCGAAGCAATCTGTATTCGGGTTGAAACAAGCTCTTGCCAAACACGAACAATCTGACGTAATCCAACCAGTCGGGTCGGGACAACAGATTCATCAACAGATTGGTCTTTCCACAATTCGATTTTCCCACTATCAAACCTCTTATGCTCTTGGGAAAGTACTTGTTATTCAACCTCTTGGTCGCGGCGTCGTTCCAAGACATATCTTTAACGATCATCTTTGTTTTATTTTTTTTTTTTGTCTGTTATTTTAGATTCTTTTCAAACACAATTTTTTTATGTTTTTCAAACTCTGTTTTTTTAATGTTATTATTATTATTATTTATTTATATCGCATCGTCGCGAGTTCTCTTCAATCCAGATCCACTCGTCATTTTGACTAAATCTTGTATGAGCACCACGCCATCCTTTAATTCTTTCCAATCTTTCAGCATTCGCTCTAAGGCAGCTCGCTTCGCCGGCGGACTGATCAACTTGCCGATCAACGTGTCGGCTGCCCTCTTGCCAGCCACAGAAGCTATCCTACCACTGGCTTCGGAAGCGGCTTTCTTACCAGCATGCAAAGCCGTCTTCTTACCGACCTCAAACGCGGTCGATGCGAGTTTTCTACCCGCATTGCTCGTGAACGCTTGCATTATAGAATCGACGATGCCAGAACCGCCTTGAACGTAAGTCCTAACGTATCCCCTGTTCTTTATCACCAACATATTTTATTTTTATGATATATTTTTGTTTTTTTTTTCACTGGTAAATCGTTTTGTCGTTTTTAAACACTTTTATTATTCTAGTGTAAGAATTTACTGTTTTATTTTTTTTGTTTGTTTGTTTGTTTGTTTGTTTGTTTGTTTGTTTGTTTGTTCGTTTCTCTCTCTACTTATTATTATATACACATCAATCCTTCAATTCGTTCATCAGCCTTTTATACTGGTTTTTATTCAAAACCTTCTGTCTCAACAATTCGTCAGATATAGTAACTATCTGATCATCTAATCCCGTGTTACCAGCCTGTCTGCTCGCCATCAACAAACTCAATCTCTGAGACAGAGCGTCGGGATCGCTCGGAAGAAAAATAGCGGTTTTCACCCCTTTGCCGGTCACCGATTCGAGGAACTTCTTGTTCATCTCCCATTTGGGCTTCACTATTTTCGTCCACTTGTAACGTCTGTTGTCTTTGGGTCTCGTCTCTCTGGCATCGTTATTTCTCTTCATGGCGTGGGTCTGGACTAGAATGTCGCCGTAATTGTCGAAATCCTGTTCCGTGAAATCTCCGGGCTTGTCGTAAAGAAGCAATCTCCGCAGACCATCGGTTACTTTATATTTATTCGAACCCACGATCAATTCGTCATCGTACATTTCCACCAACGTATCACCTACAAAAGTTCTACCCTCAGAATCCTTATAAATTCCATACCACTGATCTCTCTTACCGCCATCATCATCGGACGATGCGACGCTACTAGTGGTGATAGTCGAAGCCGTATCATCAGACTCGCTCATATCTGTTTGAATTCCCGTGGGAACGTAATCCGGTGTAGATTCAACGGAATACCGATTTCCAAGACTAGGAGGCAACGAACCCATTCTCAAAGAATTCTCCTCTATGGGTCTCAATTCTTCGACTATCTCCTTCCTGCTTTGCTCTTGACCGTCTGTCATGGGTTTAAATATTTTTGTGGCTTCGCGTCTGAGTTCCATCTCACCGAGACGTCTGCTCCTATCAGCTGCCTGAATCGCCTTCTTAGCACGTAAATACCTGTCTAAAATTCGATCTCGGCATCTAGGATCCATCTGGAAAAACATCTTTCGTTTTAATTGTTTTTATTTATTTTTCAAAATTAAATGTTTAATTATATTTTTATGTTTTTGTGTTTTAACTCTTTCCGTCTTAATATAATATATAATAATCTGAAAATATTCACATCTCAAACTGACTGTGTTAATTGAAGTTAAAAAAAAATACGTTTAAACAGTACATGACAAACCGGTTTCTGATTTAACGCATTTTTTGACAGTAGTGTTTACATTTTGTCAAAAGATCTTCATTCATTCACACATCAATTCATCGAGTGTCGAATTAAGAGAGAATCCTTTTTTTATGACTGTTAAACAGTTTCAACACACAATGGAAAACTGATTTTAACAAATCTCTCTCCGATTGCTATCATGAATATATTAAAAATTTTACCACTCAAAACCTAATTGAGCGGAAAATGCATTTTAAACATTCCGATAAGTGTTTTTTGACTTTTTTCAACGAACGCTTAACAGTCAATCTCTCAATCAAGGCAAAACACAAATTGTCTATTACAGATCAACTCCCTTTGAAAAAAAAAAAAAAAAAAACAAAAACTCAATTTTTATCCGTCCCATCAACAGAAAACATCAATGTCTATAATACAGACTATATATTCACAATCGACTCTTTTTGAACAAAAAAACCTCATTCACTCATTACGATAACGTGTGTTAGTTGTTTACATCAGGAAGACGTGACTGGGTTTGCAAATTTCCAACACACACCGACGACAACGATACTCTTCGTTCAGATCGAGTTTTATTACGAGAATTGAGCGATCCGATCGCTCGATCAGCTGAGTGGGTTTTTTTTGAGAATTTCTCATAGTGGAGGAATTCTCAAAAAAAACCCAAAACTCAATTTTTATCCGTCCCATCAACAGAAAACATCAATGTCTATAATACAGACTATATATTCACAATCGACTCTTTTTGAACAAAAAAACCTCATTCACTCATTACGATAACGTGTGTTAGTTGTTTACTTCAGGAAGACGTGACTGGGTTTGCAAATTTCCAACACACCGACGACAACGACACTCTTCGTTCAGATCGAGTTTTATTACGAGAATCGAGCGATCTGATCGCTCGATCAGCTGAGTGGGTTTTTTTTGAGAATTTCTCATAGTGGAGGAATTCTCAAAAAAACCCAAAACTCAATTTTTATCCGTCCCATCAACAGAAAACATCAATGTCTATAATACAGACTATATATTCACAATCGACTCTTTTTGAACAAAAAAACCTCACCACCGCCTCAAAACAATTGCAGGTTCTAGACCATCTGTACCAACGCAATTGCGGGTTCTGAACCGCTGGTTTAGAGTCCCCAAAACTGTTTTTTGATGATGACCCAGAATCTTTTGCTTTCGATCGCGTTCGCCGACGATGGATCGATGGGTCTGATCTGCGATGCGAACGTCGACGAAAAATTACGTACAAGATACAAGTGAAGATGTACAATTTCACCCTTTTTTTAAAAACGCGCGTTCACCACGAGTATTTGAACGTTAAAAGTGTGATCTAGGAGTCACGACTGTACATGGGGGGGATTCAAGACCATGTACAGTTTTTGTGAACAAGCGTGTGATTTAACACTGAATTCCACGTTGGTGAACGCATCGTGTGCGTATGTTTGTACACGTACATGTACAAGTGGTCGTAGATCCGCCTTTATTACCTACTCCCATTTTTTTCAGAATTTGGTATGTTTAGGTGACGATTTACTCCATTTCTAATTACTTGAGCTCTGAAATTTCCAAGGCTGCATGTAGCAGTCAAAGTATGACAAATTTTGTTCTATATGTTATTATTAAAAGTTTAACCCTTGGCAAATATGAGACTTCCCATAAGGGTACTGTCGGAATAATTGTCATTTTCGCCAAATTTTACGTGCAATTTCTCAGCACTGGAGCCATATTTTCTCAAAACGGTTCCTGTGAGAAGATAGGGCATTTATCCAAGAACAAGTTTGCAGTTATATGTTTGTTTCCAAGTTCTAACCCTCACCCAGTTGTCGTGCCTTGACTTGGAGTACTCTTAACTTGTACATGTTTATTCAAATACCAAGATTCAAGATTCCTCCATGTCTCTTATTAGACGATCAGTCTGTGATTGGTGTCCACACACTTAGAGCATAACATAATACACTAAAATCACCACACAAATATTTTAAAATTAACCCCGATTGGGCACATATGATAAGAATATAGCATTTTATCTTCGAGATTGACTAACTTCAAACGCAAATGTCTCAAATTGCAAGGTTGTTGTAACAATTATTTTTGTATGCATAGATGCAACAATGCTTGCAGAAGAACGTTACTGTTTAGTTTTTAATCTCATCTTTAAACCTCAAGCACAAAGAGTATAAGAGTTCTATTCGGAAATGCTAAAATTAGATAACTTCGGTTGCATTTTCCTGTCATTTTGGAAGGGTTAATTTTAAACTCTTTGTTTTGCTATAGGCAGAGATGCTTAATGAACAAATCTGCTGCTGTAAGTTATGCTTTGGGGCGTAAGCCAAATATGCTTTGGCGACGTAAAGAATAGCATTGTCCGACAAAAATTGATTTTCAGTGAATTTTGCAAACATCTGTACTCATTTCCTCTAATTGTAAGGTTGTTGTAGCAATTATTGTGGTATGGATAGATGCAACAATGATTGCAAAAGAAAGTTGCTGTTTACTTTTTTAATGTCAAAATTTAACCCCCAAGCACAATTAGGGCGAGAATAAAAGTACCGTTATAGAATGCCAAAATTAGCCAACTTTGTTTGCTTTTTGTCTATCATTTTGGAAATGGATAATTTCAAGCACTTTGCTTTGCTATATGCGGTCTGCATTTTCACGTTGGAAAGTTGGAAAAACCCGTAATTTGTCCAACAAATTACAATTCTCTAGTTTTAATTACTATTTTTTAATATTTTTCAAACAATTTCAACAAAAGCACATCATGTGAACCCTCATTGGAACGAGCTCATCGAGCTCGTTCCAGTGAGGGGTTACATGATATGGGTTTGTTGAAATATTTCTAATTTTTTTTTAACTGCTCAATGTGAAATTACGTGGGTGGATGTTGGCGATTCGTTAGATAAAGGCTTAATGGCATGGAAGGAATACAATACACAAAGCTATGTTTGTGACTAACGAATCTGAGACAAATGCACAGTTTGGGCTCGATATTTAACAAATTTCCTCAACGGGCTGCCACAGTGTTTCAGTCTGGTGCAGAAATTTGTTAAATGTGGAGCCAAAAAGAATGTGCACTCGCCTCTACTACAAATTTAGTAGAAGGGACATATCATACACGGGATTCTTCGGTCACTTCTTAAAAGCAGAGAGCATGTGCACCCTCTGCCAGCTAATTCCCAATAAAATTCCA
The DNA here is from genome assembly GCA_031216915.1 of Pictodentalium vernedei. Lineage (NCBI taxonomy): Eukaryota > Metazoa > Mollusca > Scaphopoda > Dentaliida > Dentaliidae > Pictodentalium > Pictodentalium vernedei. The sequence goes on along the minus strand of CM062288.1, from coordinate 82,172,037 downwards.
ATGAGGGAGCCCAAATGAGAAACAGGTTACTGTATTTGAGTGGTGGGGAACTAGCAAACACCCCTCCCCCACACACCGATACTCAGGTGGTGATATTATTATGTAAAATATATTGCCTTGTCTTGCCTGCCTGCCTGCCTGCCTGCCCGAAAATTTTCGTGCGTCCGTCCGTCCGTCCGTCCGTCTGGCTGGCTGTCATGTACGATATATTTTTCAACTAATCAGAAAATAACGTTTTGTCACTTTTTGGGAACAAATATTTTTCAAAAATACCAAAACTTAAACTGAGTTTTTTTGTGTATTGTAGTAAAGGGTAATTGGTCACAAAGAAACTTTCAACGAGTCCTACTGAAGAAAATTCTGATACTAAATGTTACCACACTCTAACATATTTATTAACTGCCAATAACGGGACTCCAGCATATATGCTATCCACAGCTTTGACGAGAGCCGGAAACCAAATTCTCCTCAGACGTTTCTTCACAACCACCAATCCGAATTGAATATTTACAAACTTTAATTGCCTTTCATATGTGAGATTTCCAATACCATCATCAGAATAAAACGATAAACATTGGTACTGACGGGAAAAACATATAGAATCTGGTATTCTTAAGCGTATGGGCGTGCGAGGTTGTACGCGTTTGGAGCTGTACTATCCCCTCCCCAACCCGGCATGCAAAGACGGTGAGTAAATCCCTCAATGCTTCAATACCACTCAGACAAGTAAATTTTGTAATCAAATAAATTGGCCATGAAAAGAAATTTAACTGTCAATGTGTTGGAAGCCTTATTTGGACTTTATTCTGAAGTGCAGGTGTCACATCTTAAAGGCTTTATATTCTGTTGGTGTACTTCGAATTTTCATTGAACTAAAAATATTTAGCCGGCATGGATTTGTCTTGTTACAACTTAGCAGGCACTCTCCCATAAATTGTAACAAAGATATGAACAAATTTTCATGATTAAAAATAATTCACACTCAAGCAGTTGAAGGCGAAATCTTTGATGACGAGAAATTTAATGGTAAGAACAAACTACGAATATATATAGAATTTAAAGAAAATCACCACGTTGCTCCTAACTTAAATGAAATAAAAAAAATAAGGTTCGCTCCTTGTTCACGAAATTAGAATTTAGTAACCACAGTCTTGAAATTGAGAAAAGGGTGGGGGGGGGGGGGGGGACTACCAACCCTATATCCCGGCAATTGAGAATCTGTAAAAAAAAGGTGCGGCGAGTGCGTTTAAACCTCGGGAACATTTCATAATACGATGTTCGGTATACCGGTACGTGGCGACAGGTGCGTGTGTGTGTGTGTGTGTGGGGGGGGGGGGGTCACCTCCACCCCAATCCTGGTCAAAATTTCCTATAGTTGGAAATTCGGAGGGCAAGTCATGAGTAGTTGGATATTCCATTTATCTGGATTTTAGATCTTTACTTCCCAAAATTCTAAATTCCAACTCGATTTCAAATCGGCAAAAATTTCAACTGTTTCTATTTACAACTACAGTGTACGAAATATCGAGCTTCATAAGTATGCATGATGTCAATCGGTATTAGATTTTTATAGTACGTTTACTTATCGTAATACAATATATCGTAATAAAATTAAATCAACGAAATGCACTTCAAGAAAATCACATCCTGATTGAGCTTGAGCATTTGTTTAGCACATATCTATTTCCTAGAATAATACCAAATAATAATAACCTGATAATTCTATCATAAATGTGGTGGTGTTTCAGTTACTAGAATCAGTTTTATGCCCCCTTTCGTGGCTTCATTTTCAAACATTTTTCTCAGTAGTGAATTTCCAACTAGGGTGAGGGACCGGGAGGGGGTTCCCCTCCCGGTCCCTCCTTCTAGTTGGAAATTCACTGTCCTACACCCCCACCCCCACCCACCCCCAATCGGAAATCTCTACCCACGTCCCTGTCGGTATAACTTCACAAGGGCTCATTTCTTCAATGAAATTGGGAATAAACAAACAAAGTACTTCTTGACCTGATTGTCATGCTCAGTAATGACCGTTATGTATGCAGACAGCATCATCTGTAACGTGATCTGTAAACTTATTGAAGAGGGAGTGTGAGCTCCTCATGAATAGTCACATTATTTGTTTTTCGCATATATATGTATATTGTCAAGATTATTTTTGTATTTCTTTTATCTCTTATGTGCATGATTTGGCATCAGCCTAGTGTGGGTGTTATTGTTAATAAATTATCTTATCTTCTATTGTATTATCTTTACTTCGGGAAAATATGTTGTCGTCACTCGGGAATAATTCAGGTTCTGTGAATTCAAAAATAAGTTGTAGACGGTGACAATGCCCTAGGTTGATAAATAAAAAAAGAATAACCGAGAAAATATTACCACTCGTTTTGAGAACCGCCTTCTAGGCACATCGTACTGTTCGTCTGGTGAACAGGAAACCACTGAATACTTTTTGCTATTTTCCGGGGGCGTGGTGGCTTAGTAGGTAGAGGTGCACCCTGGAAGCCGAGAGGTCCTCGGTTCGAATCCCACCTGCGGCAACCGCGTTGTGTCCTTTGGTAAGACACTTTGGTGAGACACTTCACCCCCATTGCCCACGTGGGTGCACGGTGGTGGTGTGTACTAAGGCGTATTGCACGTCGATGGTGCACCTGTCTTCAACCAAGACAGCAATCCTGTTTGTGCGGAGTTGGTAGGTTGGGGAGCTGACAGTAGTTGCTCGCCGTTGCTCTGTGGTTCTCTTTGGGTACTCCGGCTTCCTACACCAGTAAAACTGTCATGGTCATGATAAACCACTGTTCAGAAATATGTTACCTTAAACACCAATAAATAAATAAATAAATAAATAAATAAATAAATAAATAAATATATTTATAAATAAATAAATAAATAATATTTGCTATATTCCAACAATACAACCCAACCGCATACAAGTGAGGCGTCAGAATCTTTTCTTTATATATTCTGTCACAGTACGTTAATACATTGTTCAGAATACTATAATAATGTGGAAAACTTTGTAATTTTCGAAACCGTTCAGCTCAGTTCAAAGATATAAATAGATATTTTTATTCAGCAGCACTATGCTACAGAATATATTGATACATTTTATTAGCTCAACTTTGGCGAAGCCAAATTTGAGCTTATGCCATGGCCCGTCTGTCCGTCTGTCCGTCTGTCCGTCAACAATTGGATACGGCTCGGGCTAGAGGCCGTATTTATGAACCGATCTTTACGAAACTTCTTGGGTGCCTTTGTTATGACCGTGGGACGAGAACGAGTGTTTTTGGGTGCAGTCCGAAATTTAAGATGGCTGCCAGCCGCAATTTTGTACCGACGATGCAGAAATCTGTTTTTTGTACAGAACTTCCATATGAAAGCTCTGATTTGAATAATTTTTTGTTTGAATGTTTAGTACCATGGGATACATCACATATAATACGGGTTTTTTTCTCGTGCGTCAATTATGCAAATTAGACTAACTTTGATGTTTTTTGGTGTTACTTTCAGCACTGTAAGTGCAAATGCCAATACGGCTCGGGCTAGAGGCCGTATTTATGAACCGATCTTTACGAAACTCCTTGGGTACCTTTGTTATCACCGTGGGACGAGAACGAGTGTTTTTGGGTCCAGTCCGAAATTCAAGATGGCCGATGTCAGCCATTTTGTACAAAATTTGGTGCAATCAGATTTTTGCACAGAACTTCCATATAAAAGCGCTGATTTGAATAATTTTTTGTGTGAATGTTTAGTACCATGGGATACATCATATATAATACGGGTTTTTTTCTCGTGCAGATATTATGCAAATTAGATGAACTTTTATTTTTTCAGTGCTACTTACACACAGTAAGTACACATGTCAATACGGTTCGGGCTAGAGTCTGTATTTATGAACCGATCTTCACGAAACGTCTTGGGTACCTTTGTTATCACCTTGGGACGAGAACGAGTGTTTCTGGGTGCGGTCCAAAATTCAAGATGGCTGCCGTGGCCATTTTGTACCGAAATTATGTCTAATCAGTTTTTTGTACACAACTTCTATACCGCTCAGGCTAGAGGCTGTATTTATGAATCGATCTTCACGAAACTTCTTGGGTACCTTTGTTATCACTGTGGGATGAGAACGAATGTTTTTGGGTGTGGTCCGAAATTCAAGATGGCCACCAGCAGCCATTTTGTACCAAAATTAGTGCAATCAGTCTTTTGTACAGAACTTCTGTATGAAAGTTCTGATTTGAATAAATTTTTGTATGAATGTTTAGTAACATGGAATACATCACATATAGTACGGGTTTTTTTCTCGTGCAGAAATTATGCAAATTAGACTAACTTTGATGTTTTTTGGTGTTACTTTCAGCACTGTAAGTGCAAATGCCAATACGGCTCGGGCAAGAGGCCGTATTTATGAACCGATCTTTACGAAACTCCTTGGGTACCTTTGTTATCACCGTGGGACGAGAACGAGTGTTTTGGGGTCCAGTCCGAAATTCAAGATGGCCGATGGCAGCCATTTTGTACAAAATTTGGTGCAATCAGATTTTTGCACAGAACTTCCAAATGAAAGCGCTGATTTGAATAATTTTTTGTGTGAATGTTTAGTACCATGGGATACATCACATATAATACGGGTTTTTTTCTCGTGCAGAAATTATGCAAATTAGATGAACTTTGATTTTTTCAGTGCTACTTACACACAGTAAGTACACATGTCAATACGGCTCGGGCTAGAGTCTGTATTTATGGACCGATCTTCACAAAAACTTCTTGGGTACCTTTGTTATCACCTTGGGACGAGAACGAATGTTTCTGGGTGCGGCCCAAAATTCAAGATGGCTGCGAGTGGCCATTTTGTACCGAAATTAGGTCCAATCAGTTTTTTTGTCACAACTTTTACACAAACTCATATTTGTGAACTGATCTTCACGAAACTTCTTGGGTACCTTTGTTTTCACCTTGGGACAGGAATGAGTGTGTTTTGGGGTGCCTTTGTTATCACTGTGCTATGAGAACAAATATTTTGGGGTTCAGTCAGACCCACTCTGGGACTCAAAGATTTCTTTTCTAGTTTAGCATCTGACTGTCACCCACCTTTACAATACTTTACCTGTACATTTGTTACAGGCAACAGTCAGTATTTATGTACAGACTGTTACAATACTTTATATGTACCTTTGTTATCAGGTCATTACCTAGATGTTTGTCATTGCTGTGTCACATACCATACATGTACATGTCTTTGTCTTGACAAGTTGAGCTACAGTGTCATTGACACTTTCATAGTATTTGATAACATAAACGTTCTGCAGTGAGATGGCATAGCCACGAGGGCTGTCTTCCTGCCATTCCCATTTGACTGAGACAAAATCATCAAACAATCCTGACGACAGACAGCGCCTACATGAAAAGGTTGCCAATATGGCATGGGGGTATTTAAGACAGTTGCTCCAGACAGTTCACTATTCAGTACTTTATACTCACAACTGAACCATCATAAATCAAGAATACGAACGGGCGCGATTGTTTCCACAGTACGTGTAGGGCGGACCCCTACTAGCCCACAAGAGGGCAGATCCCTAGGCCGCGACAGGTCAGTCTATATAGTGTCCCGGGGAAAGAAAGCAGGGGGGGGGGGCAACCGAAAACCTTCATTCCACGGACCACCTGGCTCAGCCAGATTGCCAATGGGACGACAGCTAGAAGGCATCTCATGTGCCCGTATAATAAACTATAAATATCCCCAAATGGAAATCTACCCCACTGGAATCGGACAGTATTCCACCCTCCACGCACTAGACAGAACTTTGAAGAGACACCAGAATTCACCTGCAGTCGGGACAAGTGGGATTATTGCAATTGTTGTATAGAGCGTATGAATCCAAGAATCTCTGAGTTAATGTCTTTTTAAATTCAGATCTAGGATAGCTCTGAAACATTGTTTCTACACTCTAAAAACTAAAGTGTTGAAAACTACACTTGAAGTGCTGTATTTAACACTTACTAAGTGCTGAACTAGCACTTTGTTCAAGTATAGATATCCCAGAACTTGACGGGTGTTACAATAATACCACTTGACAAGTGTAATGTCGCGACACTTGAAAGGAAACAACGCAGATGACGCGGATCAGGCTCGAACTCTCGAGCCTGATCCGCGTCATCTGCGTTGTGTCCTTTCAGTTATGTACCCACCAAGCGCAAATCAAATTATGCACGATTCTGGAAGAACCACCAATGCTAGACACATGGGAATTGCCAACCATTCAAGTTTCAGATGTCTGACGATAGTAATATCTAAGTGCATAAAGCATTGCACTTTGAGCGTTAAAATCAAACCCTAAGAGTTACAATGTGTTTAACACCTTGAAAGTGTCAGTTTTAACACTTTAGTTTTTAGTGTGTTGTTTCTATACTATTCCAGATCCTGGGGGAAGGTATGGAATAGAAGATTTGCAGAAAAATTGGTTCGTGGCTTACCGATATATAATTTTCCCGACTGTCTAGTTTCCATTCCCAATAGATGGGAAGTTATTTTATATTTATTTAATGCTCAGGCATCAATTCACGCTGAAAAATTAAGTCATATTCCCCTGTCGGTCGGCAAAACGAAATATCAAAATGATATTTAGAAATCGATATTTCATCGTAGGTTCGGATGACGAATCACATGTACTTTAAACGAGTCAGCACATCAGTAATGAATTCCAGAGTCCCAAATACAAACGAATTCGAATAATTGATAGTGACAGTGACTAAATCAATTCATTAAATCAGCGGTTTCAAAGTTTGACTTTCTCATTCACCTTCCAGCGAAAAGCCGAAATCACTTTCAAATTTCTTCAGTTCAACTTCACACGTCTTCAGTGCATTGAGTTCAAAAAAAATAAAATGACGTGTCTTGTTATTGAAAATAAGAAAGTGGTGTTTTTTTGTTACTGTTCTATTTCTTCGAAACACATTGCGATTATTTCAATTCGCCAGCCTTGGTAAATCGTAAAGTTAGGGGAGAAATAAGACGGGACTACTTTTTGTGCGGATATTCACACATTCCAATGGTTGGAGTTTGGTTGTTGTAATTTTTGTATGGACGCCGGTTCGGCACATAAATTTTGCGCCTTAATGGCAAATAAAGGCCACAAATTGGAGAGTTTGTAGTCGTAGAGCATTAAATAAAAAGAAAATTCACGAAAATTTGATGAATACCGAAAATATCTCGTTCGTGGCTACAAGAAATATGAGGATCTTCACTCGCGACTGCGTCGCTCGTGAAGATCCTCATATTTCTTTGTAGCCACTCACGAGATATTTTCGGTATTCATCAAATTTTCGTGAATATCCTCTATATATCTTTTGTTGGATATAACACGAATAGCCTTCTTTTGAAGTTTTCCAATTGTTTTGTTGAGTGGACCCAGACATGGATGCCGTACAACATATGACTATGAATTAGAGAAAAGTATAATGTTTTTAGGCACGTCAAGGTAGTATATGTTTCATTTTGTTGATAGCATATACAGCCTTTCATATGTTGCTACTAACTGCTGAGATGTGTTTTTTAAAAGTTACGTATTCGTCCATTTGTATCCCAAGGAATTTAAAAGACTTATCTTCCTGGCTGTTGCCAACCATCGATATAATTTAATCGTTTATCATATTGGGCCTTGCCGGAGTCGAATACGAATCATTATAAGTTGGAGAAGAACACATTTTGTTTTTTTTTCCACATTGAGGAATAGTTTATTGGACGTACAGCAATCCGTTAACTTTTTAAGATTGGTATCTGCTAACTCTGTTATATTATCCAAATGATTTCCTGTCGTGTGAGCAGTTGCATCATCAGCATCGCATAGAAGTCTTTAAGATGTGGACGTAATTATGTCATTATCATATATTATGAAAAGGATCGGTCCGAGAATAGATCCCTCTGGAACTTCAGTCGTAATTTCAAGAAAGTTAGAATTAGCTTCAGGTCGCGATACTGACTGGCTCCTACAGGAGAGATAATCTCTGAACCAAGTACTTGCATGACCTCTGATTCCATAAGGCTCTAGTTTCTTCAAATATTCAGTTGTTGGGTATGTATATCCAACAAACGATTCCCACTAAACAATTTCAGCAATAAAGCTTATTAGAGTACCACAGAATGACGGACGGCCGCGACTCCTGGGCAGATTATGCTTCAATACGCAACAATAATCCTCATCTGTAACCACAACTCGTCCAATTGTTACCATCCTATACCATTCTAATACGGTACGCCCGCGGTAGACTCGTCATTTTCCACGGGTGGGCAATATTTTCCACGGACGCATAATATTAGATTCCAAACATTAATTATAGGAATAATCATCGAAAAGTTAATTAATGAAGCACCGAGTACAACCCGGTGCTTCATTAACTGGTAGAGTGCTAGAAGCCACTATCAGGGCTTTAATACGAAGAGCAGGTATCTCAGCCTAATCATGCCGTATTCTGTGGATGTGCTTTATATTACATTAGAAGTGCAATAACTTAGCCAATATGGGTTTGCCTTGTTACAATTTGTGGGAGAGTGCCTTTTGGCACTCTCCCATAAATTGCAACAATGCAAAGACGCCGTTGGCTATGCGTGTCTCAGCATTGTATATCTTGTCGGTGACAAACGATAAAACTGCAGGATACTGCATATTGGCGTTTTTTTAGCCTCTTCATGTATTGTCTAAGCTACATTTGAGACTTTCCAGCCATGTTTCAGAAGAATAAATTGTGTCAAGTGATTAAAACACGGCAGCGTCTTGTCCATAGTTCGAAATGCCTTGTTCAAGAGCTTCCCGTTCACGTTTCATGAGTTAGATGCCCCGCAGTTCTAACTCCTGGTCAAGTTGAACCCAGGTTTCACCAATCACGTTGCATCAGAAGACCTTTGACGTCGAGGATGAGGGGCTAGTTAACAGAAAGATCCGTAGAGTAGAGAAGGGGGGGGGGGGGGGGCAGAGGCCCGAGAGAGGATAGAGGAAGGAAGACTAAAACAGTGTTTACAGTGGGGTCTGAGGATGATGACGAGAGGGTGTCGTCAAGGGGAAAGGCGAGGGGGTAAATAGCAGGAAAGTGGAGGTCTATGTGGTGAGTGGGGGAGGGGGGTTGAAAAATAGGTTCAATGTGTTGGGGTGGCTGGCATTTGTGAGGAGCCTGAGGAGGTAATCGGCGAAGGGGTGGAGATGCTATCAGGTGGCGGTGGTGATACAAGTCAGTGCAGGAAAGGTGGAGTGGTGGATAGTAGAAGGGAGCCCAAGCGAAAATTTGTGGTAGAGGGAAGTAGTATAGTACGGGGGATAGATGGGTGGTTTGTGGTCCGACCAGTCTGAACCGAACTAACCTATGTTTCCCGGGGCCAAGGTGGATGATATTAAGGATAGAGTGGACGATATTGTTAATGGCTCAAAGGATGATCCAGTGGTAGTAGTACATGAAGGCACAAACAATATCAGGGAAAGGAGGTCAGTTCTGCTTATGAATACATACAGGGACTTGATCGTGAAGTTACATAGTAAAACGACTGTAGTAGTGTCGGGGTTTCTTCCAGTGATGGGTTGAGGGGATGGACGGAATTATAGAATTATGGGGTAAATTAGGGAAATACTGCATGGACCTTGGGATACACCTTTATCGATAATTGGGGACTTTCTGTGAATAAGTGGAAGCTGTGTGGCAGGGATGCCAGGGGGTACAGAGGCGTTGGGTAGGAACATGTTGCTGGTAGTGGAGCCTTTTTAGCAAATGGCACGGTGAGTGGGAAAAGTCTCGATGCAAAAGCCATTTGGAGAGGACAACTGTAAAAACGGTAGAAAAGGGGGATCCCACAAAGGGACGAGAATCACACCTCAGAGAACTCGCGCGTTTTCAGAAAAGGATACAACAATATTCAGGGTCTCCGTAGACAAGCGAGCGAAATTACGGGAGAGAAGAACCTTGATTTGGTAGATGTTAGTGAGACATGGATTAGACAGATTGAAAGGACTTACCAGATCAAGGGGCATGTGTGGATTGGAGTAGAGACACAAAGGGCCAAAAGGGGAAAGGGTGTGGGTATGTATATCAAAGAAGAGTCAGGTCCGCTTAATATCTCAGACTTATCAAAAGTAAATACAACAAACCAAGTAGAAAGCGAAATACTATGGGCAAAAATCAAGATGAAAAACAAAAGTGTCGCAGTTGGGGGATACACATTTAGCAGTTCAAGTGAAGGGAGCAAACCGGAGTGGAATTATGGAATATATACGACGCACAGGTCCAATGTTACAGCACCGGAAAATAAAGGGTTCCATGTTGTATTAATGGGGGATTTTAATGAACACAATGGGGACGGGGGGGGGGGGGGGGGGGGGTATAGTAGTTGGGTATAAGAAAATCATTATTAATGGGAGGGAACTCTTAGAGTTTACAAACGAACTGGGCCTGAAGATTTTGAATAGGGGTGCAAATGGACGTGGGAAAGGAACGATAGACAGACAATAATCGACTATGTGCTCACTGACCCAGAGCTATGGAGGGAGGTCATAGACATGGAAATAGACAACTAAGGACATTCTGAGTTAAATAGTGATCACAATCTGATAACAGTTCGGGTTAACCCTTTACCTAACATGAAAAGCAGACGACACTTGCAAAAAAAATTCTTGAATAACTAATTTTTTTCATTTTTTGTCTCAAAAACATAGGTTATGACCCCTCGTTGGAACGAGTGCGACGAGCTCGTTCCAACGAGGGGTCATAACCTATGTTTTTGAGACAAAAAATGAAAATATTTTGAAAATTAATTGGCGATTTTTGAGAATAGCGCTGGCCGGTTTTGGCCGTTACGTTGGGTAAAGGGTTAAGAGCAATATAATAGCAAAACAAAGGGCGGTCTTTAAGGACATTTGGAAGCTGGGAAAAGAAGCAGACTGGGGTCACTTTGAGTAGAATTTAAAATCAAAGTCAGAAAATGTGTCAACTGGAGATAATGGGCGGACTCAATAGTGAGAAGTCTAAAAGATGCTTGGAGGGAAAGCAGATGGAGAATCAGAGTGATGACAAACGAATTAGGATATAGACTATAGAGTAAATAATGAACTCAAACACGCAATAAAAGAGAGAAATAAAAAAATGCTGCGTTTAGAAGGTGCAGCAAACTCAAGGGGTTAAATGTTACAGCCACTAAAAGTGCCAAAGAAGTGTATGAGGAGGCAAGAACAAAGGTTAATATAATCAAGGCTTGTGGAAATTGTCGAAGAAAGAGGATTCCCAGGGGAAATACAGAATGGGTTCCGGAAAAGGAGACGAGTCACTGACCACTTGTTTGCACTATCACAACTGGTAGAATCAACGAAAGTCAGTAAGAAAAACAAGTTTATTGCCTTTTTGCATGTGAAAAAAAACTTATATAGAGGATATGGAATGAGCGTTTTTCTCATATAATATTTATGAACCGAGTCTAAGAATTTTCCGTTTTACATAAATATTATATGAGAACAACACTCATTTCATATTCTATTTATCATATGACACACCCACGCACAAATTAGCCACTTAGTATGACTTTTTAACCCATCACCTAACTTGAGTTGCAGACGACACTTGGAAAAAACATCCTCGTATAACTAAAAATTTTCATTTGTTGCTTCCAAAACATAGGTTATGACCCCTCATTGGAACGAGCTCGTCGAGCTCGTTCCAGTGAGGGGTCATAACCTATGTTTTGGAAGCAAAATGTGAAAATATTAAAAAAATGAATGGCGTTTTTCTTGTAAGTAAAATATTAATACAATATAACCCACCCTAAATAGGACATATAACGTAAATTTTCCCCACTGGAATTATGCAAATGTGACCCAGTTGTATTTTGTTTACCCAATCAAATTGTCCAGTTTTGAAATTGACCAATGAAAGCTCCCAACTCTAGTTATGCAAATTATGAAAATATGGCTCAGTTGTATTTTGTTCAGCCAATGAGATAGTCTAGTTTTGAAATTGACCAATGAAATTGATGGAAGGCTTTATTTATCACTGATTAATATGAAAAGAAAATATCAAATGTTTTAAAGTGAACAGAACGGACGAGTCATATGACAAAACCGAGTATGTAGGGAAGGCATGTGGCAGAAACTACTTGAGAACATTGGCTTGGGAGGAAGTTTTGTTGGAAGCACTGTACAAAGATGTGCAGAGTGTACTTAACCCGGGGAAACATCACAACGAACAGGGTTCCAGTGGAAATAGGCCTTACGCAGGGGTGCATCTTGTCACCGATTCTGTTTGCATTGTGCATTGTACATAAAATATCTAGAAGATGAGTTGATTGCAAGCGCAGGGGGTGGGGGGCGTAAAAGTCGGAGAGACAGAAATCCCAGGACTTTTCTTTGCCAATGACATGGTTTTATTTGAAGAGGGACTATAAAACTGTTAACCACAATGGGGAAGTATGGGGATGAATGGCGTCTTGAATTTAATGAAAACAAAAGTAATACCTGTGGACCGTAAGGTAGATTAGTCGCGAATGTAGAGGGTGAGTAAATTCGCTATTAGTGAACAGGAAAGCACGGATATAAAAGTGGTCGAAACGGACAAATATGAATACTTAGGGATGAATCAATGTGTTACAGGTAGAGACATACACAGAGAGCACACAGACACACTTAAGACGTAGGGGAAAAGAATACTCAGTCAGTTAAAAATAGCTTTAACCCTTTACCCAACGCAGACGATATCAAAATTTATTATTTTAAATATAATTTTTTAAAATTTAAAAAAAAAATTCAACAAAACCATATCATGTGACCCCTCATCGGAACGTTCCAATGAGGGGTCACATGATATGGTTTTGTTGAAATATTTTTTAAAAAATATTTTTTTCAACTGCTCAATTTGCATATTACGCGGGCGGATGCGGGTGATTCGTTAGGTAAAGGGTTAACAAGGTGTTCGTTGGGAAAAAAAACTATTTGAGAGAAAGTGGGATTACCAAGTATTACATATGGAACAGATGTGATCCATCTAAACCAAATGGTAGTGAAGAATTTGTAGATTCTACAAAATGATGCGGGTCGGTGGATAACCGGATCAAGAAATGCACTGGAAACGATCAGAAGGGAACTCGGGTGGATGTCGTTGATTGCGAGCGCAACGGGGTAAAAGAGTGGATGCCGATTAAAGATAGAATAAATATGGGAAAATTATGCTACCTAAATTACCCGGTAAACCCTCCAAACAGCAGATGGTATAAAACGACATTCAACCATGTATGGAACTATAACATTTAGACAGAATGGATAAAGCAGGCGAGGGAGCTCATAGGAAACTACTCTATAGAGACTGAAGATCTAGAAGGGGGAAACCAGCAGGGGAGGAGTTTTATAAGAGAAAGGGTGCTTGAGGATTGTAATAGAAACTGGCGAGCTGGAATTAGGACCAATAGTTCATTAGTCGGGCTATATAAAAGGAATGCGCCAGCTTTTGAGGATCCTTTAGCATTGCAGATGGCGCCTTGTTGCTCTCTAGGGGCGAAATAGTGTCCAATGTTTGCGCAAATAATGCGAAGGTGTTTTAGTGGCGGCCATTCATCCTGATAACGACGAAAAAAAATATTTCCACGTGTCTTCAGAAATCATGTCACTCTGCTGTATCTACTTGCTGGGAATTATTCGGTCACTTTCGGACAACTACGTTTACCTCTTCTCAATGTCGTAATCTTCTGAAAAATCAACTGCAACTGAGTTATTTCGCGTTCTTATGGTGTCTACAACTTGGCATATATACGGTAGTAGTATGGCACGTATGAATCGTGCCTCATTACCCGGACTTTTGCCGGTGCAACTAGTGTTAAATTCCCATAGGAACCGGACTTTTGCCGATGCAATTTTTGCCGGTGCAAAAGTACGGCCCCTTTCAGCTAGATCCGCCCAGTAGTGTAGTACTGCATATATAGTATTCTATGGCATGTATAGTGATATAAGTACGCCTGGGGCTATAGGAATATATTATGGGTAAGTGATGGAAAGATGATGTGAAAATTGGGTTTTCTTGAAAGTTTTTCCCGCGAAACGGTTGACGTTGCTATTGATATCGTGACGTCATGATACGCGCGCGACGTCATATAGATGCTGTCCACTGTTATTGTCCACTATACTATCTGACATAACGTTATTCGGGTCAGGGTATGTCGGGCTTCTCGTATGGGGTGGGGTGATATGGCAGTAGTGGTATATATCCATGTTGGTATACTATTAGCCCTTGGGTCTTCATATTATGCTATGTCTGCTATAGCTAGGTCAAGCAGTATTGTGGGCATGGGGGTCATGTATGGTCGGCCAGTGCGGTATTGCAAGGTAGTCCTTGGTGGTTTAAGTTGGACAGTATAGGATGAATGGTCGGTTGGCCTATTACCCCCTTAGTTCTATTAACCTAACGAATCTTTGGTATTATCTTATAGCTGGTATTGGTAGTTCGTAATGCTAGGTCAGGCAGTACTATAATCGTTTGTTTAAAAGTGGGGTATAGGATGCATTGTATATACCGCTGTAGGCCCCTGCAGGTCCCATGTTAGCCCTTAGTACTATTAATCCACCTGATGGTTCATGTTATCCTATGACTGGTATAGGTAGTATGCAATGCTAGGCATAGGGGTATTGTGGGTAGGGGTACTTCATTTATCTAGATCATTTATATAAATTATAACTAACCATTGATTTCCCATAATCTGTATGCAGAGTTATCTCCCTTGTATATAATAAAAACCTGTATCCAATGGCCATATCCCCGGGCACCCCAATTTTGGCACACCTTTTTGGAAAACATATGACCTTCGGCACCCCTTTTTTGTCATATGTGCTTATGTGAAAAAGCACAATGTGACACAATGTGCCCTAGCACAAAGGCACACGATTTATGTGCAGATATGTGCTTATGTGAAAAGGCACAATGTGACACAATGTGCCATATCACATAGGCACATACGGGTATTTGAGGATACCTTTGGCCTGGTATTGTTTTATTCGAGGATACCTACTGGAGAATCCCTTTTTAGAACAAATCAGCCAACGTGTTATTATTATAACACAAAATGATTACATCCCAACCTTCATCTGGTCCAAATCGTCTGCTACATATTGACAAAACCGGCGCTAATAGACTCAAGCCACACTCTTGTGGAAATAAAAAAGTAGAAAAACTTTTTCTGTAAATTTATAAGATAATATTCATTCTAATGTGTTGAATCAATATTTTGTAAACAGCGTCTGTCCCTTTAGAAGTTGGTCTTTAATGCTCTCTATATCACAGGTACTCGGCACAAGCTGGGAAATCGAAAGAAAAATTATATTTGATACCAATTTTGAATCGATGCTCACGTGCCACTATAATGGTATTTAAATATTAACAAGGTACACAACTCACTTTTCGAAAACGATAGCACACATCTTCGTTATACCCTTCTCAAGTTTGCGGGGCACGTCAGCATCGATTCAAAAATGGTATCAAATATTTTTTTTCTTTCGATTTCCCAGCTTGTGCCGGGCGGTAGTTCTAAAATGAGTCCGCAGGTAGAAAAAGAGACCGTAAGAGTCCGTAAGAGACCGCAAGTAAACTATGGGGGGTTAATGTTCTGAAATGAATGGTTTCTGATTGAAAAAGAGTATAAATAATACACATCCGAAGTTTGGTATCGATATTTCAACTTTAACCACTAAAATTTTACTATTAATGTATAGCGCGTTTTCAAACTTACGGACTCATTTTTCGCAAGACGGGCCAAAGAGTCCGCTGATTAAAAAACAGCATAAATAATACATATCCGAAGTTTGGTGTTGATATTTCAACGTTAACCCCTAAATTTTCACTATTAATGTTTTGCGCATTCACAAACTTTCGGACTCATTTTTCGCAAAACGGGCCAAAGAGTCTGCAAATGAACTACTAGTCATAAAAATATCAAATGAACGGTTTCTGATTGAAAACTCATTTTAGTACTACCCGTGCCGGGTACTTGTGTTTTATATCAGTAAACTAGTAGCACTGACAGTGCTTATACACAAATATAATTTTGTTACTAAGTATTGCAAATAAACATCTACCCGTACCTTAATAATAATTATAACAAAATGGTGCTTGTCACAAGCATAACTTTGTCATCAAGTATTGAACATTGCCGTTGCATTTTTAAAGTCGATCAAAAAGAGTCTTCTGTCCTACAGTACTATAAATGATTGTTATACCAAGAGGAGTTCATTAACACCTCGGGGGTTCAACGATTTGCCCAATAGATTCCGCCATAGAACCTACAAATATCCCATAGCACATCAGGGGAACACCACAAATACCACATAGGATATTTTACAGTAACCCCCCCCCCCACGCGAGGGGGAGTGGGAGGGGCTGAATGTGACTTCATAAATTATTTCACAAGGCATCACTCGTTGCTAGAAATGGTGTTGCTGAAAATAAAGGGGAAAATGAAGCGTCTATAAATATAACGAAAACTGGCTTGTGTCAAGAAACGGTTTATTGAAATCATATGGGAGCGCGGTGGCTCAGTAGGGAGAGATGCAGGCTGCAAGCCGTGAGGTCCTTGGTTCGAACCCCTCCTGTGGTAACCACGTGGTGTCCCTGGGGAAGACACTTAATCCCAATTACCCGCATGAGGGCTCGGTGGCGTTGTGTACTAAGGCGTACTGCACGTTGATGGTGCACTCAAGTTGTCTTCAACCAATGCCATCCCTGACTGCATGGAGTTAGTACGTTGGGGAGTCTATGTTAGGGAGTCTAGCAGTTGCTCGCCGTTGGCCGGTGGTTCTCTCAGGGTACTCCGGCGTCTTCCATCCGTAAAACTGTCCGACACGAGGTGACCCTGGCTGTCGAACGTGTCGCTAAAACCCCAATAAATAAATAAATTGAAATGATGTGATGGAAAAAAGACACAAAATCAAGACAGATAAAACAATGACAACTTCCATCATCAACGGTTGTACATACTTTCAGAATAAAATAATCACCAAACATTCAATCGTCAACATGGGCGTCGCGAAGATGAGCGATGGGGGGGGGGGGGGGGACCTGGTGTGCTACACACTGATTGGTTGCGGTTCGAGCGCTGAGTTCATACATAACAATACTTTGGTACACTGACGATGTATTCTGAATTAATGTCTTGTTCAGTACATTTCGCCCCCTCGAACTAAAATTATGTATGTCAAACTGAAATGGAAAAATGTGATGAAAAGCATTTTTCAATTTTCGGTTCACTTCGAGACAAAAGTTACGACATTCAACTGAGGCTAATGTTATACATTGGTTGACAATTCTACGTGTGATCATCACTCTGAGCAACTTGACAACTTCAGAACGAGACTGTAAACAATATGGCGAACACTGTATCAAAAATAATCAATTTTTTTCAAAGTTTACATGTATTGAAAAATGCATCGATGATTTACTTTGAAGTAAACTGGAAACTCTGATATGTGAACAGAAACCTGACCTAGAAATCTATATTTCTGGTGAAATGACACGGCAATGAAACTTGAAGGCCACTTTATTTTCCTCACGCGTGGACGGAGTGCAAAATTTTATTCATCAACTCCACGACACTATTTATTTCAACACAGATCACGATTGTAGTTCGAAAAGAAGAAATTTATAAAAAAAACACCTGCCTTTGTGATTCAGTAGAACGACATGTATAAAACATGCTGAGTTTGTTGATTCATTGCATTCAACCCATTCAACCACAGTACACGTCGCGTGTATGAAAATTATAGTAAATTACATTATTCAAATATTGAATTAATCCTAGTGTCTGTCCGAATCTTTTTCTGAAATCTGTGGTGAAGATGTCGCGAAGTGTAGCATGGAGAAGAACACCAACAGACGCCGTCTTTTGGAGGCAGGTTCAGGCAACCAATGCTACAATGTATATATTGAGAGAAACAGGGCCTACAGGTTTTTTACTGAAAGAAGAGGGAGAAGCCAAGCCTTTTAAAGTGAGAGCCTTAAACTTTAAAGTACACTTTATACATTTACATGTATGCATTGAACAAGATGAAAAACATTTTTTAGTTATTTGACACCAAGGCAATACAAGTATGGGTGTACATGTACCTGCCATTCAAAGTCTGGTGTAGTTCAGCGATCTGAACGTAGTGGCTACCCCTCTACATTCAGATTCTTCCCATTCAATCCTATAGAAAAAGTTCCCATCAAGTTTTTATGGGAACTCAAAACTCGAAATTAGGAATATATATCAAGCTTTCGCCCTTATTACCGGCTGCAATCGATAGTACACGTATTTCCTTACATTTGGGAAGAGTTTATTAATCCAAACTAGGTTTTATCCTTTAAATGTCGTCATTTGTGTACTCGTGAGGCGGCGACGGAGGTTTCAAAATCAGCCATGTTGTTGTTTAAATATAAAACAGTAAAAACGATAACCAGGTAATGGCGCCAAAACGAATAGACCTTTTCATCGATGCGGAATAGGAAATTCGATCTCATTCACGCAGAGGAGGTCATCAAACTCGGTTGCATTCGCACAGAGCAGATTATCAAACCCATTCTGCACAATTGCGATCGAATTTCCTATTCCGCATCGATGAAAAGGTCTATTCGTTGTGGCGCCATTACCTGGTTATCGTTTTTACTGTTTTATATTTAAACAACAACATGGCCGATTTTGAAATCTCCGTCGCCGCCTCACGAGTACACAAATGACGACATTTAAAGGATAAAACCTAGTTTGGATTAATAAACTCTTCCCAAATGTAAGGAAATACATGTACTATCGATTGCAGCCGGTAATAAGGGCGAAAACTTGATATATATTCCTAATTTCGAGTTTTGAGTTCCCATAAAAACTTGATGGGAACTTTTTCTATAGGATTGATTGGGAAGAATCTGAACGTAGAGGGGTAGCCACTTCGTTCAGATCGCTGAACTAAGTCTGGTGCACAGGTACTCGGCACAAGCTGTGAAATCGAAAGAAAAATGATATTTGGTAGCATTTTTGAATCGTTGCAGACGTGCCCCCATAATTTATGGTATATAAAGATTAACAAGGTACACAACTCGCTTTTCGAAAACGATAGCACTCTTCTTCGTTATATCCCTCTCAAATTTGATTCACACAACATATCCAACAGTATCCGGTATCAGTGGAAAGGGGAATGAATAAGCTTTACAGTGGTGTATTACACGACTGTTGGGTGTTCTTGGATTGTTCATGATAACTGGGAGAAGTCGCAGAAAAGGCTGAAAAAACATTTAGTTGGACAAGATACTGCACAGTGGAAAGTGGGTTACAAGTGACAATTATCCGATTTATTATAAATAATTCGAGGTCCCATTGTCTATGGAGGGCAGATTCCAATATTACACCTATAAACAAGATATTAATTAGGAAATTGGAATCATTAGTTCGTTAATAAATAATGGTGTGTTATTGTATTGAAAATTCAGAAAAATGAAATTCCAAGTAAATAAAATTCGGGAACTGTGTGAGGTTGCGAAGTGATCTAGGATTGATTTTGTGATAGCATTATGTAAAATGAAAATAAAAAATAAGAGTATTATTTATTTAAAAAACTCTTATTATTTTGGATCTCCATTTTAGTTTTTCTGTATTGATTTTGTGTTGTATAATTACTGTTACAATAGAAACTATGAATGAAATCAACATGGAAGCTCTAGTATTTAATTTTAGGCTCTCACAACTGGATTTTATATATTGGCGACCATTCCATCAGGAATAAAAAATAAAAATAAAAACCGCCCTCCCTCAATCGTTTATAAAAAAAATTGCGTGAGAATCAATTATTTATTTTGTTTGGTTCTAAATATGGATTCATTTGAATAATTTTTTCAATAAAAGTATCCCCAGCTGTCTCCAAAAGTCGAAATATCAAAATCTAGTTGAAGAAAATATCATCTGGGGCCTTAGACACAAGGAAATGGCTAGTTGTGGGTTTACATTCCAAAATATTTCTCCTACCGGGCAAAACTATGGTTGCCTGCCCAGGCCTGAAATAAGTCACAAATGATTGTTCAGGTTATGGGAAGGTTACAACAATTTAACATTACTGGTGGACCATTCATGATCGCATTTGACAATTGGCAGAACTGAAAAGTGATCATCACTTTACTGTTCCATTCCAATGTTGAGCGAATCTGAATTCACATATTTTCTTTGCTGGATGGTGTTGGGATAAAGAAAATTATCATTGGTAGGCCTATTGTCATGAAAATCATCATGATAATATACACAGTATTTATTCTGTTATCATCCGCTTACTTGACATCAGCCCTGAGAGTGACATTTGAAGTAAGCTACAAAAACCAGGCAGGCTACTCATTAACTTCAAGCAGCATTCAAACAGCTGGCCAACATTTTTTTAAAAACTTTATGGCCCTGTCCATCCCCTGAAAGAGTTTAAATCTATGGCAAGTACTGCTCATAAGTGTGAAAAAATCTGTTCAATTAATCACTGTAACTGGTTGAGTGCTCGAATCCACTATCATGGCTCCATTGAAAAATTCTGGAGGCCACTTTAGTGGCTTTACACTATGTATAAACTTGATGTTCACTAAGCTGTAGAAGAAAATTTTCTTTTTTAAAATTGTTTGGTTGCAATTTATTGGAGAGTGCTACTGGCACTCTCTTTGATTTGCAGAAATGTCAAACGTCACATTCTGTTATCTCCCTTAATATGCCAGGTAACCTTCTTTCATCAGTGTTAAAAACGAGGTATGGTAGCAATGTCATCAAGAAAATCACTGAAAGCTGGTTATTTTGAATGGGCTCTCTTCCAAAAATATATAACTTCATGCTGTTAAAATTGCAAACGTTGAGGCAATTTTAAGTTGAGTTTATGATTTACAAATTGACAAACAACAGTAAAATCTGGAGAATGATCTGTCAAACTTTCTTGGGTTTAAATTTGAATGCCGTAGAGAATGTGGGAACAAGTTGACAGTTTACGGATGCATTGGGTGATACAGACCTTGGAAGCTTTGGACCTTTGTGGAGACAATTTGGACCCTGGATGATTCAGACATTGATGTTTATATCCCATTCTTCCAGGGTCCTATTTGCCCAAGGACCAAATCAACCCATAAATCTTTCAATCCCAGAAACTTCCCACAGTGCAATCATAGCACAAGAGTTGTCATTCAATGCCATGATGGTACAAAATTACATGAATACTATAGTTTCCAAGTTAAATCAACATTTTTTCAATAACTGATCACAAAAAGTGATAAAATTATAAATCGTTAGGACAATCTTCTAATGGCCTTACAAAGTTATAGGGATAATTATAGAACAGAAAAATCCCAACACTGAAGCATTAAAAATTCTCGATGATCTCTTGTCAGGCACTGAGAATGATATGAAAGTGAAACATAGTCATGGTTCATGTGTATAAGCACACAAAACTCAAAAGAGATAAAAATGAATTCCTAAGCCTATTCTGTTTGACCAAACCCACATAAATATAGTATTTTCCAGTACTTTCTACTTGTAAATGGAGTGTGCTGGTAAAACTGTGTACAGGCACTCAACAGTGCAGATTAGCCTGTGTTGGGATAATGTCAAATACAGTAGAATCCTCTTAATTGAATATTCATTTTGCCAGTGAAAATTATTCACTTAACAGGAGTATACAATTAACAGGGATTTGGTCAGTTTCCTGTTTCTGGTGGTATACTGAGCATTTATTCTATTATATCTTGTTTGACAGAGCTCATAGAGCTCTGTCAAACAAGATATAATAGAATAAATGCCTGTATTGGATGTAGTGAGGCAAAAAAGGTTGATAAATAAGGGGAATTTGGTGCGTGTCACAGTAATTTTTTCAACATATTAGAAAAATTTATATACAATTAACAGGAGTTTACTCTACAACCCATATGCAATTAACAGATCAAATTTGTAATGAAGGTATGGTAAATGGTTTTGTGTTTGAAAATTATATCCAATTAACAGGGATATACAATTAAGAGATATCCAATTAAGTGGGCTCCACTGTATTTCCATTCTTCATCAGTTTCAATAAATATTAGAGCCAACAGACTTTAGGCTTGTATTCATACAACAGTTTATTTTTATTTTCACTGTTTCAGTTTTACTCTTTTGATAAAAATGACTTTCAACCCTTTACCTAACGAATCAAGTGCATTCACCTGCATAATTTACAAATGGAGTTGTTACAAAAATATTTTTTCAGAAAATTTTAACAAAAGCATATCATGTGACCCCTCATTGGAACAAGCTCATTGAAAATATTTCAGGAGAGCAATTTGCTTAAGTAGCTCCCAGGAGAACATTTTTTTTTTTTTGCCATCCTGGATTTTTAAAAAAAAACAAGCCTGCTGTAACATAAACAAAAATTGATTGGTCTTTGTCAGATAAATTCCCAAAGTTAATTAAATGGATGAAATACCTTCACTATCTATGTTGTATAGAGTATGATAGCAAACTGAGTACCTATGTCAATCAAACATGTGGGGGACACTCTCGTATTATCTCTCGAGATTATTCACGGTACCAAGAACATCTGTGTTGTCAATAACTTATTTTGAACAATTATAAGATTAATGTATGATTGTATGTTCCACAAAGAATTAATCTTTTTTCACTAATTAATACTGGGAGTGAGATTGTGATTACCGGTAGGCCTATTAAAGATTGATTTTACTTCAAAATACCGGTAAGTTTGACACTTCAACAATTAATTATTTTAGACTGATGCAATTCATTGAGTAAATACTAGAGCTGCAGGTTAACCGAAACCGAACCGAGGTTTTTAGTTTTTTTAAAAACCGAAACCGAAACCGTCGACATCCCGTAATCTAAGGTTTTTCGTTTTTTATTAAATACTCTCTTGCTGCAGAAATTCACAGAATGTAGCCATCCCAGAGTAATGAGAGTTCCCAGACACTGCCAATGGCAGTGTCTGGGTACTCTCACTACTCTGGGAAGGCTACATTCTGTGAATTTCTGACATTTCAGTTTAGTTGTATTTGCAGCTTTCCTCAAGTTGCGTGTTGGTGTCAGACCTCGAAAAATGGACAAGCACAATAAAAGTTCTGTATATTTAGGTAATTATTATATTGGCCTTCCTGATTCTTCATGTATTATAGCTTATTTCGGGCATTCATTGAGTTTCACTCAATTTCACTGCCATTCAGTTATGACTCCGGACATAAGAATGAGTTTTATTGAATTTTATTTGGCCTCATGAACAAACTGAAAACCGAACCGAACCGAGGTTTTATTCCACCTGAAAAACCAAAACCGAAAACCGAACAAGAAATTTAAAAACTTACAGATCTAGTAAATACGGTATGTGAATATCTGAAGGAAAAGAAATAATAATAGAAAAAAAACCCCAAAAAACAATGAATAAAAAATAAAAAAAGTACCCAAGCACATGCATTTTTAAAAGAAATGGCCTGAGAAACATAAGATCTATTTTATATGACCTTACAGGATATCAGTATCTAAATAATAGATTATGGTCACTTTACATTTTCATGGCACTGTCTGTAATTGTATATGAAAGGACTGATTGCTCGAAACATTTTGCAACATTCCCAAATTTTTTCTGACCTCGTTGGGAAAGGGCCCAGGGTCCATGCCATGGGCACAATTTGTGTCATGGGGGCTCTAATTGGGAATTTGTTTTGGAAGGGAGGAAACATACACAGACAAAAAAATGTTATATTCAAATTGAATAGAGAACATTAAAACCGATACCTTAGCAAGCACCTGCATGTATACTACAAGTTTTACAAGAAATAGTCACCTGTAATCTTATTCATTCCAGTCTCTATTAAACTCTTCTTATACTGTTAACCCTTTACTCAACATAGACGATATCAAAATTTATTATTTTAAATATCATTTTTTCAAATTTTTCAAAAAATCTCAACAAAACCATATCATGTGACCCCTCGTTGGAATGAGCTGGTCGAGCTCATTCCAACGAGGGGTGACATGATATGGTTTTGTTGAAATATTTTGAAAAATAATATTTTTTCAACTGCTGAATTTACATATTACGCAGGCGGATATGGGCGATTCGTTGGGTAAAGAGTTAAAGAATAACTTGTCATTTGCCTGTGAATTCATACACTTTCTAAACTTCATTAGGTAAACAAATTAAATTTATTGCACAACTGGTGTCCTAAACTGGGTGGCTGTAAGACCTCAGAAACCAATGGTTCTCTGAGGCCTTGTGACTATCCAGTTAAGAACACCAGTTGTGTAATAATTTTTTGGTCAAATAGGGGATTGAGATTGGAAAATTCAGTGTTGAGGCATGGGAAAAATTATGCCCAAGGGAAAGGGTTCCATTTTCTACCCCTGTAGACACCCAAAAGAATCCCTGCATTCTCTTAACCCTTTACCCAACGCAAACGATATCAAAATTTATTATGTCTCAAAGTTAGTTTGTCCAATCAAAATGCTGGAATACCTTCTAAAGATTCCACCGTATCGGGTTACTCACCTGATATTAATTAATATCAGGTGAGTAGCCGCCATTACTATTTTGATGCAATTCCCCTCACTTCGAATTTTCAAAATCTGAATTAAAACAAAATAAGAGAATTTAGGTTCCGAAAATATTTTCAAGATACCGTATTTTGTGATTTAAAACATTAAATATGTAAAAAGATGTGCAGAAGATAATATTTGTAGTCTGAAAAGTTCTTTGTTTTACGACTCCTTCAGTCACTGTTTGGATCGGGTTTTTGAGGTGAATAGAAAATTTGTGTTGCCCCTCTGGAGTTATTTCCCTTAATGTGCATCGTCTGCGTTTTCCGCTTTCGCCGTTTTGAATTAAAAATGTCAACAATGCTGTCAATTGGGAGAAAGAGATTCGCTAATTCGTCGCTTGCAGAGATAGATGCAAAAAAGAGATTAATTTATTCAGCAAACACCATACGTGCAAATGAAAAAGCCGCCAGGATTTTTAAGGATTATTTGAAGGAAAAAAACCAGAATGAAAATTTTGAAAACTTTGACAACTTAACTTTGATTGAAATGTTGTCACACTTTTACCTGGACACACGTCAACCCAATGGGGATTATTATAAATGTACTTCATTAGAAAACCTGAGACACGGATTGAATCGGTACTTGAATGCTCCACCCTACAATAAAAATGTAGACATTGTAAAAGATCCAAATTTCAATGACGCCAATACAAGTTTCAAAGCGGCTTTATCTGAATTGAAAAGAATGGGAAAGGGCACAACAGAGCACCACCCCATGATTTCGGCCAGTGACCGAAAGGCATTATATGAGTCTATTTTTATGTCTCCTAACACGCCAACTGGTTTGTTTAACAAGGTACAATTTGACATTCGACTGTATTTTTTCAGACGAGGTCGTGAAAATATGCATACTATGACAAAAAACACATTTTCAGTTCAAGTAAATACAAACAATGGTGAAAAATATATTATAAAATCACAAGATGAACTTACTAAAAATCACAGGGAAAGAGACAGGGAGATGGTCAGTGGAATTATGCCTGAAATTCCAGGCAATATCAACTGTCCAGTGGCAAGCTTTGAGAAATAAATGAACAAACTTGTTTTTGAAACATTCCGATCAAACAGAATTAACAGAAAGTCGGTGTGCGTTTCAGATTCAACTTCAAAGTTCAAGTTGCGTTATTGTTATTGTTATTGTTTGCTCTACAGTAAAAAAGTGATTTTTAATGTTCAAAACTGCTTTATTAGTCCTTTTTAGGTAGTAACAACAGTAAATATACGCAAGGGGCCTCCAGATTATGCCGAGTTGGCAAGCAGCACTGATCTCAGTGGCAAGCAGCGATTCGTTTCATTTGTAAACAAGTACGGCAATCGCCCTTCGCAAAGTGATGATTTGTTTACAATTACCATGGTTACACGTACCGGTGCCTGTTACTGTTCATGATTCTGCGCGGTGCTATCAATAGTGGTTCCTGAAAAATAAATTCCGGGCCGTTGTTTGTTTATGGAGAAAATTATTAATCGCTTGATTCACATGGACTTTCGACATAATAAATATGTTACATGGCGTGTAGCTGGCTGATACATTTCCATACAAGGCTCTGAGTGTTCATATCAGGTTCGGCTTCGCCTCACCTGATATGAACACTCATCGCCTTGTATGGAAATGTATCAGCCAGCTACACGCCATGTAACTTATATTATTATTTTAAATATCATTTTTCCAATTTTCTCAAAGAATTTCAACAAAACCATATCATGTGACCCCTCGTTGGAACGAGCTCGGCGAGCTCGTTTCAATGAGGGGTCACATGATATGGTTTTGTTGAAACTGTTTGAAAAATAATATTTTTTCAGCTGCTGAATTTGCATATTACGCAGACGGATGCGGATGATTCGTTAGTTAAAGGGTTAACTTGTCAAACTGAAATTATTTTTTGTTATTCTCAAAAAATGGAAAATAATTTTCTCTTTTGATCTGTGCTTCTATTGAGAAGTCAGAACTCTTGTAATTAAAGTTCACATACCACATATATTGTTTCATATACATGTACATGTAAGCATTGTTATTATCAATATTTTGCAGGTATTCTTGGGTGATCCCCACAACTGTAACTGTGCAGTATTCAGAAAGGAAAGGGATCTGTGTAAACACATTTGCTGGCTCATTCTGAAGAAGTTCCGAGTACCCCAGGATAATGCAGGTATATTTGATATCATGCCAGTATTGTTATGCTCTCTTTGGGGAATGGTCTGGGGTCCACAACTTTAGGAAAATTATTGTTGTGAGGGCTGCAATTGGGAATTTGTTTTGGAGAAGAAAGAGAAGCGTACAGAAAAATGAAAAAATAAATAGTACCTTCAGATTTGAACTAAGGACATTAATACAGAAGCTACTACATGTAGATACACATGTAGTAAGTTTTATAATGGCATTCACTGAATTTCTGAGGTCTAATGAATGTCCAGCTCTGGACACAAATTGTAAATTAAATTTTTGTTTTTGAATGGAGACTTGAGATTCGGAAATTTTGGTTTGCGAATTGAGAAAAAATCATGCTTGAATGCCATTTGAGAAAGAGTCTCATATTCACCCTCTAACAGGCAAACTTGTAAATGAATCTCTGAATGCAGCTATATTTGGATTCTGTTTAAAAATTATGGAATTAAAGACATTTAGCAGTTTGACCCTCAGCAGGGTTCCTGTAGGGCCTTGGTTTTAAGGAGTGGCCTTGAGCTTGACTAAGGACCATTCAAGGCCTTAACTGGTAGAGTGCTAAATTTTATTTGGCCACCAAAATTTTTTCACATGTCTTTGCCTTGTTACAATTTATAGGAGAGTGCCCACAGGCACTCTCCTATAAATTGTAACAAGGCAAATCTTAACAGACTAAATAATATCACTTCAAAGATAATATGAAGCACAGCCACTGAATTTGAAGCCTTTAAGTTGCAGTATGTGCACTTCAGAATAAAGCCCAAATATGGGCTTCCAGCACTCTACCAGTTAAACTCCTGGAAAATGCGGTAAGAGACCTTATTACACACCCGTAACTGTATTTGTCATGATCACATGGATTTTAGGGGCATGCGGTAATTTTAACCAGAAAGCTCTAGTGCAATCCGATAAAAAGTACCCTTCGCGTGCACAAGTTCTCTCGTTAGACTGGTTCTTATAGTTTGCAGCATTCAGTGGAATATAACCAATGAGAACCATCGGCTATATTTATCTGTTGGAATTACCGATTCTCATAACAAAATGTTTGATGCACATCTATGCTAACAACTGTTTAAAGTCATGAAAGACACATGATCTCTGCCAAGAAATTGAAAAGTGAAACTAAATCTTTGCTTTCGTTATTGAAAATCGAGGAAAACTTAATTAATTTTAGTGCAAAAAAGTCCAATTGGGTTCGATATTGCAGCCAGCCACTAGTACAGTTCCTATAAAACTTTGTTACAATGTTGCCCTCACCGCTGCATGCTGCCGACGAGTCGAAACGAGGCCTACTGTGTAACTGTAATCTTATTTGATTCACACTTTGGCAATGAAGCAGCACGTTTGCCATTCCAACGCAAACATACCTTGAAAAGCATGTTAAGTTGAAGTAGTTCTCAGGAAGCAAGACTAAATGAATCTTGAATACTGGTTACCATGAAGCGGAAAAACCGACGACGACACGCCGACAGCACCTGGGCTGGAGATGTTTGACAGCTAGTACATGCATTTACTAATTAACTATCTCCAATTCCACCCTTACTAACCCCCCCTGCCCCCCCCCCCCCCCCCCCCCCCCCACACTCACACACACTAGCTGAATAAAGAAAATAAATTTGGAAGAATGAAAAGCCTGGTTTTATAAGAAAACCTCGGTATTTTACATTTGTGGAACCAATGTTTTTTACTTGCTAGTGGGTGTTGGGGCAACAGGTTTATTTTAATTAATTTTTTTTTTGGTGGGTGGGGGGGGGGGGGTGGGGGTAGGGGGGAGGGCTTTTTTAGGGGGATATAGTATTGCTAAAATATGACTTTCTGGAGTTTGTACTGGGGAAATTAAAAAATTTTACCAGCTACCCACCAGTACTACAGAAATTCTGAAAAGTCTCGAGTAGGGTGGGAATGAGACCATGAAAAGGGGAGGGGTGGTAAATACATGTGTCTGTTGAATGCAATATATTGTCAATTTTATGAGATGACTTCCATGAAATTCAAAAATAATTATTAGAATATTTAAAAAATAGACAATATGACAATATTTTCCATACACAGATTGATGTGTATTTTTAAATGACTAATTTAGGATTTCTGCTAGTATTTCTGTTTTATATAAGGAAATTTATTATTTTGCTTTAATTCTCAGCAACAAAACTTAAATCGAATGCCACCTATGTGACTTAGCTACATGGGTGTATGAGATGGGGAGGGAGTTGAGGCACTCTCACTCCCTTCACCAATAAGAAGTTAATTTTGCAGTTTTCATTGAAAGGGACTGGTATTTTCAGAACAGACTGTTCAGGGGGAGGGGTATTTTTTATAATTTTGGCAAATATCAAGGCAGTGGGAAGAGCATTTTCATAGGCAAATTCGGGGCAAGGGCCTGCATTTTGATTTTGAAACAAAAGTTCAGGGCAGTTTGATTGGTCAGCCCCCATCCCCAAGAAAATGTTCTCCAAAAACCTATCATTTTAGCCACATTCTATCAGTCCTCTTTAAAACTACTTACTAAATGCAAATTCAGAATACCAAATTCCAAATTTAAGACTGACAGTGACAAGATATTGGAGCAGACACATAAAAAATTATTTTGTTTTGAACCAGATACCAAGAAAAAATATTGACAGAACCGTTCAGATAACAAACTGGTTAAGTATATGTACTTGTACAAATAATGTAAAATTAATCAATCCTTGAAAATATTATCAACCAAAATAAGTTGGAGCTTACTGGTGAGAACAACCCCCCCCCCCCCTCCCCCTCCCCCCCCCCCCCCCCCCCCTTATTTCTCTTTCAGCCTCTGACTAAGACTGTTGGATACTCATTTCGTGAGCTTTCGAGAAAATGCTGTCAGGTTATAGATGGGTTGGGGGGAGGGGGGCGGTGTAAAAAAGGTGTACAAACTAAATTACTTGTGCCAAGACATGACATTTCTTGCATCTGGTTATCATGCAATATATTTCTCCTTTTGTATATCTGTAGTATTATGTGGACAACCTAAAGGTTATCAAGACTTGAGGTAAAATAAAAAGAAGGTTAAATTTCAAGTCAGAAACTTTATAATGTTGAAAAATAAAGTGCAAACTTACCAAGACTGCAGAGTTCATTCAGAGTCGGAATGGAATCTCAAACTGCCTCAGGCTCAGTTACTCCAAACGATCGAATGAATGCCCCGGAAGGTTAATTATTGCACAAAATGTCTTTTCTCGTCCAGTGTGTACGTTTGTTACAGTGCAGAACAGAAATGACCGATGTCCACATATGATAGCCTAGTGGCAGTAGTGCATGTATAGTCATTAGTCAAGCCGAGTTCAAACTTATACTTTTAGTTTAAAAACTTTAAAAAGCACGAAATTTAAACAGAGCGGCCAGTACGTTCGCACCTTATTCAAATTAAAATCCTTGTACATTTTCCATCTTCCAGATATAATGATGTCTGCACACACACTTTTGAAAACACATTTCAGACCTCTTAATTTGTGACGTCTTATATGCTGAATGCAATATTTTGAGTTTTGAGTGTTCGGATCGACATTTGTTTGCGAATAAAATGAATCAACAGCAATTCTACAGGTGGCAAGGTCAAAGACTTAAGACTGGTTCTCTGACAAAATTGCCCGTTTCTCTCTAAAATTCTTTCAACTTCAAATTGTCAACTATTTAATTAAATTATCGATTAATTATAGTGAATTCTTTTTCATGGGTGGGTGTGTAATAAATTCAGAACCACACTTATGTTTGAATGGGTTAACGATTACTGGACTCGAGCGTGTGGTGCTGGGATAACCACTCGAGCCTACCAGCTCTCGTGGTATCCCTGCGCCACTCGCTCTCGTCCAGTAATCGTTAACCCATTCAAACATAAGTGTGGTTCTGTATATTTGAAAAGGCTTGAATATTTTTATACTGTACCAATGACCCAGACTTAGCTGGTGCTAACTCCACAAAAACCAGGGCCAAACACAAATTTTGCCCCCCAATCCCCAAAATTTGCATCCAAAACAAAAAGAAATCATGTCCTAAAGGACCTCCATAGTACGACTCTACTGCGCATGCGCAGTGACGCAGTCGTCCCGAAATTGGCGCCAAATATCATTCTCTGTTTGGCCCTTCATCAGTCAACATCTCACTGATCTTTGTGCTTGTAAATCTCAGTTTAAAGGATGCCAGACACGTAATTCTTGGAGAAAATGTGATTCTAAGGAGGATAGAAGGAGGAGAGGAAAAAAGAAGTGGCAAAAAATAATCAGGGCTGTACTTAAAATTTTTTGTTAAAATTATGTTAAGTTGCCTATTTTCGAGGCAAACGCCTCTTGTTGTCATTCTTGCTAATTGTTGCACTGCTTATTCAGTGTTTCCTCTCCCCTAACCTTCTAAAGTCCCCCCTTGCAATTCTCCCATGCTTTTGGCATATTTTTGAGAAGTTTCATTTCTAAAATTTCCCTGGGAGAGTTGCTTGGTTACAGAATGTTTTCTGTTATTTTCCCCATAGTTACGTTTTCACCCATGGGTGTATAACGTTTGTGTTCTGCATCTTCCATCTGATGTTCTGCAGATTCTCCCCTGGGAGTCTCTGTTTTGCATCAGATAGAGTGTAATTGAGGACTGATTCCGGGCCAGTTTTTTCAGTGCCTGGAGTCATGTTTTCTTCTGTGTTTACACTGTTTGTTTTCATTGGCAACAGCCTTTTTTGAGGGGGGCTGTTTGTCTTTGAGGTAGTTTATCTCATTATAAGATACATTTATATTATCCGAAAGTGTCTCATTAATTATTTTATATAATTTTAAAATTTTTGACCACACTTTGCCATCGGATCCATCGGGGCTCAACGTTACTTTTCAGCAACTT
Organism: Pictodentalium vernedei; assembly: GCA_031216915.1. Classification (NCBI taxonomy): domain Eukaryota; kingdom Metazoa; phylum Mollusca; class Scaphopoda; order Dentaliida; family Dentaliidae; genus Pictodentalium; species Pictodentalium vernedei. The sequence goes on along the minus strand of CM062288.1, from coordinate 82,140,473 downwards.
GGGCTTCTCTGAAAAAATATTTTTTCAAAATTATTTTGTTTTGCAATTGTTTTTTCATTTATTAATGGATCATGTTATTATGTATCTTTGTGTCAGGGGTTTTTGCGAGTAACTAGGACTTATTGTTGTTCCTTCACAATGAAAGGAACTTGTTCAAATTGTAATAGGAAGAAATCTTCCTCTGACTTTCATGATTATTGCATAAATTGTAGTCAGTGTTCTCGCATTAATCCCTGTCCTGTATGTGAACATTGGGATGAGAAACATTGGAAACGTGTGTCACGATATGTTGTTTCTGGAGAAAGAGCGATGCCGGCTCTTTCTCCACAAGGTCACTCTACTCTCTCAGTTTCTATTTCAGAGGAACCAGAACAGGGTGATGTTTCCATGTTATCTTCTTCAAGTGTGCGTCCGTCGTCACAATTAAATACAGAGCTAGCGGCAAAAGTGCTCATGGAGATTAGACAAATGTCGTCCGCTAGCTCGCCCGGTGTAGCGTCCATTCACCGAATGGTTCGGCAGCCGGGTTCGTCCGATGCGGTCCAAGAGGAAATTTTGGGTGATGCGAGCACTATAAAAATAATAGATGCACACCCAGTGACGGCGGATAGTGAACGAGAACGGAGGAAGCCTTTTAGTCCGGTTCCTAGCTCGTCCAGGTCCAGCCGGGCCGCGAGCGAGAGAGGCCCCTCTCTCGTACAACAACATCTGGGACCAGATGTTGTGGTACAAAATGTGTCTTTAGCGGAGCATACGTCCGTCGCTCGGGACGCTCCGTTGTATAAGCAGTCCGCAGAGACTGTTAAGGCTTCCTCTTCTCGCCGGCGCACACGACCGCACCTTGGCTGCGTGACCTCCGATATCTTGCCAGCTTCGCCGAGGAAGGATTATTCGGCGACCAGGTCACACCATCCGGCAGCCAGGGACTCGAGACCGATGGACTCCGGACGTTCGCATAGGAAAAGTATGCGGGAGCCATCCGATGCGGAGCTGCCCTCGGCAAAGCAGCGAAAGACCGCTCCTCCGCAGGTCTCGACGTCGGACATTCTAGTGCAGATAGCACAGCTTATCGCAGCATCCCAGCAGCCGACAGAGACGGTGTCGGATCGAGAATTATCCGACGGCGCTGGGTCGGTACGCTCCGCCGAAGCATCGGGGGCGGACGACCGGGAACATCGGGAGGTCCGACCGGATGGTGAAAGGGATACGGATGAATTGGAGCTATCCCTTTCGGAACAACACAAAGCTGCCGTAGACTTCATCCGGCACTTTCTTCCTCAAGTTGTTCCGTCGGGCCAGACTGCTGCGCTTCCGGACAGGAGAATTATAGCGTCATTGGACTCTGATTTTTTCGAGCGGTTCAGGGACATCGCTCCCGAGTTTCCGTCGCAGTCCAATAATGTTGCAAGAACATTTGAATTATTGAACGACGCTATTTTTAAACTTGCTTCCAGGACAGGGAAAGCAGGCTTCTTGTCCGCAAATACTCTCAACCTGCCTTTCATTAATGCAAGGAATAAATTCGACACGGCAGGTCAGGGTATACCGAGAGTTCCTCTGCGTATGGACGACGAGGCGGAAGACTTAGAGCTATCATTACCGTCGTCAGCTTCTATTCCAACCGCAGTGTTGGAAACAGCTATTGCGTCTAACAGAGCCAATTTAGATGCCTTATCTTACGCAGATCACCTTACGAAGGCGTTATCACTGCGTCTTCAAGGGGAAGAGTTTCAGGATATACAATCCTCCTTAAGACTTCTTTCAAGGGCAGTAGCTTATTCCACGTGTAACTCCGCCCTTTCAGTGGCTAATCTGGAGTTGGTTAGACGTGACGCAGCCCTGTCTACATCCACACTAGTGGATTCTAAGGTGAAGAACTCTCTTAGAGTCGCTTCGGTCTCAGGAGATCTTCTCTTTGACGGCAAGCTTTCCGCTATTTATGATAATATTAAAAAGAAAGCTAGTGATTCTCTGTTGTTTAGATCCGCTCCTAAAAGGTCGGATTCAGCAGACACGAATAAGGCGGGCACTTCTGGGTCTTATCCGCCCAAGAGAGGTTCCTATAGAGGTTCCGGTGCGTCCTCTAGCTCTTATTTGAGAGACCGTCAGGATAGCGACTCTCGTTCGGGACGTCCTTCAGGCCGGGACAATCGGTCGGACGCCCCGAGGTCGACGAGGCGAGGTGCGGGTCGTGGAAGACGTGGTTTCTCCTACCGCAGGCCTCGCAGATCCAGGAGGTGATGGCTCAAACCTCTATCGCGTTCCGGTTGGCGGAAGGTTGTCAAGTTTTTCTCAAGAGTGGGCGTCGATTACGGACGACCCTTGGGTGAGAGGAGTGACTTCGGAAGGTCTAAAGATATCCTTCAAACGAAAGCCTCCATTAACTCGAAGTCCAAAGTGGACTCATCTTCCGTCAAACCCTCAGAAAAGAGACGCTCTGCTATCAGAGGTGCAGTCTCTTTTAATGAAGAACGCGGTAGAGGTCGTAGAAAACCAGGAATCGCTGGGATTCTACAGCCATCTGTTTCTGGTTCCGAAACCAGACGGCTCGTTCCGTCCAGTCATAGATTTGAGCTGGATAAACAAGCTGATCATCGCTCCGAAGTTTTATATGGAGACGATTCGATCGGTCAGAGCGAGTATTCGGGTGAACGATTATGCAACGAGCATAGATCTCAAAGATGCGTACTTTCACGTCATGGTACATCCGACATTCCGAAAGTATCTACGCTTCGCAGTCCTAGGAGTGGTGTATCAGTTCCGGGCCATGTGCTTCGGATTGAATCTAGCACCCTGGGCTTTCACTCGAGTAATGAACTCGGTAATGATTTACTTCCGAGCTCATTCGTCTGCGGTAACGTCGGCCTACCTGGACGACATTCTTCAGAGGTACGGCAACGAGTTAACGCTTCAGAACGATGTTCAGAATCTTCTTCTATTGCTCCGACGTCTCGGTTTCATAGTAAACGAGGAGAAGTCGGATCTGGTGCCGTCCAAGTCATTCACTCATCTGGGAATGAGCTTCGAGACGCACAACAATCTCGTTCGTCTGCCGTTAACCAGAGCGAAATTAGTCAGTTGTTACGCTCGCTATTGTCTAAATACAGACAAAGTCACAGCGAGAGAATTTATGAGACTGATAGGTCTGTGCGGAGCCGCTGCGGATCTCATTCCGATGGGACGGCTACGCACACGGCCTCTTCAAATTTTCTTGACTCAGAATTGGAGTGTGAAAATTCATTCGCTCGATGTAGACGTTCTCTTGTCAGATCAAGTGAAACAAGAGATTCAGACTTGGGCAAACATTCAGTGGTTAACTCAAGGAGTTCCGCTGCAGTTGCCGGATCCGAGTTTTACCATTATGACGGATGCCAGTCAAACAGGTTGGGGTGCATCATTAATCCCAACGGATTCGAGATGCCAGGGTCTTTGGGATCCGCAATTCCTGTGCAAGCACATAAACATCAAGGAAATGATGTCAATTTGGCTTGCGTTACGTCACTGGATGGACATTATTCACGATGCTCATGTCCAAATCCTATCCGACAATACGACAGTAGTGGCGTATATACGGAATCAGGGAGGCACTCATTCAGTTCCGTTGTTCAATCTAACGGAAAGAATCCTTCTGTTTGCGTTGGAACATCACGTTCTTCTTTCGGTCCGTCACATACCGGGTCGTCTGAATGTGCTAGCAGACTCCCTTTCTCGAAAGGGTCGCTTGTTGCCGTCGGAGTGGACTCTCAACAAACAAGTATTCAATCAGATTTGCTACCAATGGGAACGGCCAATGATAGACTTATTTGCGACACATCTCAACAATCAGTTGCAGACGTATGTGTCCCCATGTCCGGATCCAAGAGCATTTGCTGTAGACGCTCTATCGATCCCTTGGGACGGAATGATAGGATATGCGTATCCTCCAGCGCCGTTAATTCAACAAGTATTGCTAAAGATAAAACAATCTCAATGCAAGATTCTGTTGGTAGCATCTCTGTCGCCACAGAGACCGTGGATAAATCTACTCAGGTGTCTGTTGTGGGACCTACCGCGGAAGCTCCCTCCACGAGAGGATCTTCTTTGGCAGGGGAAATCGCGCCAACTGCATCACAACCCGCAAGGTCTCAACCTTCACGTTTTTCCGTTGTGCGGTCCTTCTTGCATGGCAAGCACTTTACAGGACGAGCAGTGGACGCGATTTCTAACTGTAGGAGGACCTCCTCTTCGCTAAACTATGCGGCTAAGTGGAAGGTTTTCCGTCGTTGGTGTAGGGATCATTCTGTTGATATATTTGATCCCTCTATACCAGACATTGCTAACTTTCTAGTATACTTGTTTGACGAAATCAAACTGCAACCGGTTACTATAAAGGGTTATAGATCTATGTTATCTGATACCTATGCACATCATGATAGTTTACAAATTGGATCTAATGTCTCTTTATCGAAATTGGTTAGAAACTTTTCGATAAATAGACCCAGAACTCTTAGATTAATTCCTAAGTGGAATTTAGCTTGGGTTCTCCTTAAATTGAAGGAAAAGCCATTTGAACCTCTTGGGACAGTAGATTTCAAATTCTTATCTTATAAGACAGCTTTTCTCTTAGCTTTCTCTTCTGCCAGAAGAGTCAGTGAGCTTCATGCACTATCGGTGGATGATTCTCATTATCGTAGTGTTGGGAACACTATCACCTTCACTACTAACGTCGGTTTTTTAGCTAAGAATCAGGCTCCTAATAAATATCCGGAACCTATTGTTATTAAGGCTCTTCCGTCTTCAGACGGGCGTAGGCCTTTACTCTGTCCTGTTAGAGCACTACGTATCTATAAACAGAGATCTCAGTTCATCAGAAAAGGACGGAAACGTTTCTTTCTGTCTTTGATGCCTAATAGAAAGGACATTTCAGTCCATTCTATTGCTAGATGGATTCAGTTAACTATCCGTACTGCGTATGAAGATTTATCTTCTTCTCAGCAGTCTGTGCTTAAGATTTCTGCTCATGAAGTAAGAGCTCTTTCTACTTCCTGGGCTTATGCTAATAGTGTTGCTATTACAGATTTAATGAAGGCTGCTTATTGGTCTCAGCCATCCACATTTACTAATTTTTATCTCAGAAATATTGAGTCCATTTCTGGAGACCTGCATTGTTTAGGTCCGTTATCTGTTGCTCAGAATGTCGTCCACTAAACAGTTGCAACTATAGTTATGCAGGCTTTCTGTTCCGGCAGTGACTCCGTCCGGCTGCCCTCTTCGCTCTGGGCTATTTGACCCAGGGCAAGGGGAAGGGGGGGGGGCGGGTGTTCCCTTAGGTCACCTGCTTTATAGTGAAAAGCAAGGGAATGCCTCCTCCAAGACAGTATTTCTGAGTCGCTTCCGGGATGGTTTTAAAGTGTAATATTAATGTTTAATTTCATTCATGTCTTATTTTTAAAGTGTAGCTCGGTGTGAAGCATTTGTATATGTCAAGTGTCAAACGGGCTTTAATATACAATACTCGGACACTTTTAAATGATTATAAAGAGTCTCAATTCTCTGGACTACTTTATTTATTGGCTTGTTTTAATAATAATTAGTATAAAGGTTATACTGGATATTAATAGAGAACATGAATGTTATTGTGCTCAATTATTAAGGGTAGTGTATCTTTCTAATTTAAATATTAAATAAGAAAGATACATGTAAAGCCTAATACTCCTTTTCTCCTTAAGGGGTTATCTCTTTATTTTATAATTGAGCTTATTGGATTTTCCTCTATGTCCTAGGCCCTCCAGCCTGTTTACTATTCAGCTAAGTCTGGGTCATTGGTACAGTATAAAAATGTTAAAAAATTTATAGTAATTTATATATTTTTTATACTTACCAATGACCCAGACGGGGATGGCCCTCCCTGAGTTGGGAACTCTTGCCTCCCCGCTGAGTACATAGCGCTGACCAGGCACTGCCAGTAAGAATGATATTTGGCGCCAATTTCGGGACGACTGCGTCACTGCGCATGCGCAGTAGAGTCGTACTATGGAGGTCCTTTAGGACATGATTTCTTTTTGTTTTGGATGCAAATTTTGGGGATTGGGGGGCAAAATTTGTGTTTGGCCCTGGTTTTTGTGGAGTTAGCACCAGCTAAGTCTGGGTCATTGGTAAGTATAAAAAATATATAAATTACTATAAATTTTTTAACATTCATGAAATAAGAACACCAACAAAGTGCATAATGTTAATTATATGCCATAGTTTGTGAAGACATAGTCTCAGCTAGTACCCTCTGTCATTATTCCCTCCTCCCAATTCTCTAAAATCGAAGTGGAAGGAGTAGGTAATGATCAGCGGCTCATAGTTGTCTTTTCGGGGGACTATAGAAATCAGCAGTGTCCGTCCGTCCGTGCATGCATGCATCTAGGCGTCTGTGCGTCCGTGCGACTTGGTGTCCCCATGATAACTCCAGTTTGGATCATTTGATTGGAACCAATTTTGGTGTTTGACCTTCTTAGCCCATACCACAGGTCAAGTTCGAATATGGGTTTGGCCAGATTATTTTTATTAGAGTCATGCCCCTTTTTGCATTTAGAAATTTCAATATTTGCTGTTTCTGGATGATAACTCCAGTTAGGATTATAGGATCAGAAAGAATTTTAGTATGTGACTTTCTGGGGTAAAAATACAGGTCAAGTTCGAATATGGGTTTGGGCCGATCATTTTTACTAGAGTTATGCCCCTTTTTGGACTTGTTTTTTTGGCAGAGCGGCCTTTTATTATGACGTGTGATGGTGCAACCTTGATTATCCTTGAATTTGGCCATTGTAAGGCCGTGAAAAATGTCAAGAAATGTTGAGAAACGTCCTTGAAGAGAAGGGAATTTCATCAGTCCTTGCCCCAGGAATCCTTCTCGGTGAGTCATGTCTTTATATGATATTAATTCATGACTAAACCCCATGAGAACCACAGGAAGTGGAACAGAGCTTGTTTACAGTGGTAGACTAATTATGCTTTACTTGTGATACACTACCTGGTAATCGGTGTCTGGGAAGTGAGTCTTCTGAAGTGGGCAATATAATTGTACAGTATTGGCTGAACTTGATTTTATACTTATGGGGTGGTCAAAATATAGCCATTGATGCTGAAAGTGACCTTGAACCTCAGTAAGTAAACAATTACACTTGACGAAACAACTTTTTGTTCTTTCATCATTTTTAAAATTTTCTGGTGAATCCTATTGTCATTCCCCAATAAATAACTTGTATGGACCTTTGTGTGATGTAAAAAATCGCCAGTCTGAATTAACTCTTAACCTGCGGAATATATTCTAATTTTTGTCATAAACTCCAGTGATGGCTGCTCAACAGCAGCCATGACTGGGTTTCATGAAAATTTGAACAATTAAACACCACAAGTCATTTACACAAAAATTTAAAACAGAAGCAGGGTTGTTATAAGTTATCTCGGCCAACATGCATGGTATATGGAGATTTAATACCTGAATGTCGGTTTTTAAACACCAAGCTGCAGGTGAGGTGTTTAAATCTCCATATACCAAACATGTTGTCAGAGATAACACTTTTGTCCTGTTTTAAACACAATAGAAACATATTGGAAATAAATTTGTGGTCATGTTTCTCACTCTGTGCAATTAGTTGGACCAAACGTGTGAATAATTGTTTGGTTTTTACAAAAACAAAAAGACAACAGATAGAATTATATCCCTTTCCCTTGGAAATACGTAAACATATCGGCTCTTTTGTTGACAGATTTGCTCTTATATTTTATTTTCTCAAGTTGTTTAATTTAATTTTTAATTTTTTTTTTTCAATTTATAACAGCAAAATATGATCGCATTCTCTGAAATCTGATGATATTTGGACTATTTTCAGGTTTTTTGGTTTGATTTCTATATCGAGGCGAGCAAAAAGCTTTCAATTAAAGTATATACCCCCGATATTTCATGTGATCTTGTACCCTGGATGTTGCTCACTCTCATATACCTTGGATATTGGGTGCGCCGTTTGCCATGGCTATTTGTCCTAGGCATTCTGGCCAAACAAAAGACAGAATTTATTGGGATACAGGGACAAACTAATATACCTGTTATTGTGATGTGAGACAGAGTACATGTTGTGCTGTTATGAATGGTATTCTGTCAGCAGCATACAAAGAGTTAATTCTCACTCTGTCAGTTGAAGCAGCATTGATACTGATACATGTAAGAACAATGTACAATGATATAAACTGGTCCACTTCCATCCTCCACACTGTTTTATTGTGTGACAAATCTAAACATTTGTCTTATAATTGACACCAATTTTTTATATAGTGCTCAGCTGGTGATGAGGACATATCTTTCAGATGCCACCAACATTAAGTTTACTGTCCTGATTAGCATATAAAGAATCCAAGTTTATCAAACTTGAAGTGTTTTAATGGTACGTAGGGCTGCACAATATTCTAAACCGATTACCGATATCGGTATTAAAAAAATACTGTAGTATACCGATATATTGAAAGACTGTTCAAATATCAGAACATACATACCACAATCGGGACTTGAACTTCCACAGTGGAATGAATTAGCATGCCTTGATGATGCAGTTTGAATAACCCTTTTCCCAAAGCAGTCGATATCAAAATTTATCATTTTAAATATTAATTTATCATTTTTTCCAAAATTTTCAACAAAACAATATCATGTGACCCATTATTGGAACTAGCTCAATGAGCTCATTCCAATGAGGGTCACATGATACGTTTTTGTCGAATTATTAAAAAAAAAAAATTTTCAACTGCTGAATTTGTACATTACGTGTTCAAACCGATGTGGCAGATTTGTTGGGAAAAGGGATAATATTATTCATTTGGGACTACAGTTAAAACTCAAGACATCTTGAAAATAAATTATGGAGAAATAAATAATGACAATGATATTTTTGTAATTGCACCGGTATTCAGTCGTTACTAGTTTAAATAATGGTATGTATGGGTTTATCAATATACCATTCAGCTCTATTTAATGGTTCAAGTTGCTTTATAGGGGCATAAAAATAAATCTATGTAGAATGATTGGCTTATGAACATTTATTTTTTCTTTAAAATATCCACTATTCAAACTGCAAGGTCCACAGTCTGTTCCACACCAGGGGTGACTGCATTGAGTCTTTGGGCAAGCAGTTAATCCTGGTTGCCCACGTGGGGGCACGGTGACACTGTGTACTAATACGTATATATATTGTACAGCGCATCAGTGATGCACTTGTCTTCAACAAATGCTAACCCTGCTTGTGTGGAGTTGGGGAGCCAGACAGTTACTTGATGCTGCTGTGTGGTTTTCTCCAGCTACTCGGCTTCCTCCACCTGTAAAACTGTCTGACACAAGATGACCCTGACTGTTGAAAGTGTCATTGAACCCCAATAAAAAAGTCTGCTATTGTAACCAAAGCTTGGAATATCTCTCAAATGTTTTCAATATGCCCCCAAAATACCTAATACTGAGTTGTGTTAACAACCAAGACCTATGGTTTGATGACGGTTGGTGTGTGTCTGGGCAGGCGGGCATCTGGGCAACCTCACTCTGTTAGCACAATAACTTCAACAAACGTTCTCTGATTTGACTATTATTTGCCATACAAGTTTTTTGCAATAATATCTGAAGCAAGTTCGAAAACTGGTCCGGTCCGATTTTTCATTACAGAGTTATGGACCTTAATTATTTAATTTTTATGAATTTTGAGTCATTAGTGCAATAGCTTGAACAAACGTTCTCCAATTTGACTAATATTTGTCATACAGGTCTTTTGCAAGAATAAGTCAGGCAAGTTCGAAAACTGGCCCTGTCTGACATTTTGTTACAGAGTTATGGGCCTTAATTAGATGATTTTTTTCAAATTTTGAGCTCGTTAGTGCAATAACTTGAACAAACATTCACCGATTTAACTAATATTTGCCATACAGGTCTTTTGCAATAATATTTTAAGCAGGTTCAAAAACTGGCCCAGCATGATTTTTTTGTTGCAGAGTAATGAGCCTAAATTAATTTTTATGAATTCTGAACTTATTATCATATTAACTTGCACAGATTTGACAACCGGAATATGATTGATAACCGGCTTATGGACATGCAACACTCTCTGATTGCCACCACTACTCGATGCCTGCATCCCCAATGCACACGTCTTGTTAGTGTATAATTGGGAACAGACAAGGTTTTATGAGAACTTTCTTTATTTACCATAATGTACAGTTTTATCACTCATTTAGCCGTTAAGAAATTCTTTGTTCAACATCAATCCATTGCTCTGAGATAGATGGATACAAAATAATTGAAGGCTAATTATTAACTATTAACCCTTAGAAACCAAGTGGCCACAATTCTGGCCAGGAACATGATACGTCATAACGTCATTATATAGGATTGCTGTTCAGTAAATATGTGGGGTAGACCAATCAATATTTTCAACGTGCAGCCCCGAGGCTGCACGTTGAAAATATTGATTGGTCTACCTCAAATAATTAATATGGACTCTTCTAATTGCTGCCATTGAACTAGCATGGAAGATACCACTAGATTTTAAAGGGTTAATTATCTGCAGTCAAGTATCCATGCTAATTATCTAATCTCTAAAATGGCTGGACTTTACTCTTATATTGTGGTCACATTTAGCCATTTTGCTGAAATATTTGACCTACAGTACGTGGAGAGTGTATTATCACTAAATCACCTGCAGAGTGGAGATTCCACCCAAGCAATAATTGCAAATTTTTTACAAAGCATAACAAGCACCAGCAAAGTTTCAGCTAATGGACCTCCGGGTTAAACCCGGAGATCCATTGGCTGAAACATTGCTTGTTTTTTTTGTCGATATGAACGAAATTTGAAAGTTATAGTTTGGGTGATAACTCCACTCCATGGGTGTTTTAGTTACAATCCGGTCCCCACATACTGTAAAACACCAATAAATTAACACTTTATCCAATGAATCAGCTGCATCTGTCCCATTATATACAAATTCAGCACTTGAAAAAAATGTATATTTTTATACTGTACCAATGACCCAGACTTAGCTGGTGCTAACTCTAACAAAACCAGGGCCAAACACAAATTTTGCCCCCCAATCCCCAAAATTTGCATCCAAAACCAAAAGAAATCATGTCCTATAGGACCTCCATACTACGCCCCCACTGCGCATGCGCAGTGTCAAGGACGTCCTGAAATTGGCGCCAATTATCATTCTCTGTTTGGCCCTTCATCAGTCAACATCTCACTGATCTTTGTGCTTGTAAATCTCAGTTTAAAGGATGCCAGACACGTAATTTTTGGAGAAATGGTGATTCTAAGGAGGATATAGAAGGAGGAGAGGAAAAAGGAGTGACAAAAAATAATCAGGGCTGTACTTAAAATTTTTTATGAAATTATGTTAAGTTGCCTATTTTCGAGGCATGGGCCTCTTGTTGTCATTCTTGCTAAAATGTTGCACTGCTTATTCAGTGTTTCCTCTCCCCTGGCCTTCTAAGTCCCCCCTTGCAATTCTCCCATGCTTTTGGCATATTTTTTAGAAAGTTCATTTCTAAAATTCTCTTGGGAGAGTTGCTTGGTTACAGAATGTTTTCTGTTATTTTCCCCATAGTTACGTTTTCACCCATGGGTGTATAAATGTTGTGTTCTGCATCTTCCATCTGATGTTCTACAGATTCTCCCCTGGAAGTCTCTGTCTTGCATCAGATAGAGTGTAATTTTGATGACTGATTTCGGGCCAGTTTTTTCAGTGCCTGGAGTCATGTTTTCTGGTGTTTTACACTGTTTGTTTACATTGGCAACAGCCTTTTTTGAGGGGGGCTGTTTGCCTTTGGTGTAGTTTATCTCACTATAAGATACATTTATATTATCCGTAAGTGTCTTATTAATTATTTAATATAAATTTAAAATTTTTGACCACACTTTGCCATCGGATCCATCGGGGCTCAACGTTACTTTTCAGAAACTTGGGCTTCGCTGAAAAAATATTTTTTCAAAATTATTTTGATTTGCAATTGTTTTTTCATTATTAATGGATCATGTTATTATGTATCTTTGTGTCAGGGGTTTGTGCTAGTAACTAGGACTTGTTGACTTTTCACAATGAAAGGATATTGTTCAAATTGTAATGGGAAGAAATCTTCCTCTGACTTTCATGATCATTGTATTAATTGTAGTCAGTGTTCTCGCACTAATCCCTGTTCTATATGTCAATATTGGGATGACAAACATTGGAAACGTGTGTCACGGTATGTTGTTACTGGAGAAAAGGCTATGCCGGCTCTTTCTCCGCAAGGTCACTCTACTCTCTCAGTTTCTATTTCAGAGGAACAAGAACAGGGTGATGTTTCCATGTTATCTTCTGCAAGTGCGCTTCCGTCGTCACAAATGAATTCAGAGCTAGCGGCAAAAGTCCTCATGGAGATTAAACAAATGTCGTCCGCTAGCTCGCCCGGTGTAGCGTCCATTCACTGAATGGTTCGGCAGCCGGGTTCGTCCGATGCGGTCCAGGAGGAAATGTTGGGTGATGCGAGCACTATAAACATTCAATGTGCACACCCAGTGACGGCGGATAGTAAGCGAGATCGGAGGAAGCCTTTGAGTCCGGTTCCTAGCTCGTCCAGGTCCAGCCGGGCCGCGAGTGAGAGAGGCCCCTCTCTCGTACAACAACATCTGGGACCAGATGTTGTGGTACAAAATGTGTCGCAAGCGGAGCATACGTCCGTCGCTCGGGACGCTCCGTTGTATAGGCAGTCCGCGGAGTCTGCTCAGGCTTCTTCTTCTCGTCAGTGCACACGACCGCACCTTGGCTGCGTGACCGCCGATATCTTACCAGCTTCGGCGATCAGGGATTCTTCGGTGACCAGGTCACACCATCCGGCACCCAGGGACACGAGACCGATGGACTCCGGACGTTCGCATAGAAAAAGTATGCGGGAGCCATCTGATGCGGAGCTGCCCTCGGCGAAGCAGCGAAAGACTGCGCCTCCACAGGTCTCGATGCCGGACATTCTTGTGCAGATAGCCCAGCTTATCGCAGCATCCCAGCAGCCGACAGAAACGGTGTCGGATCGGGAATTATCCGACGGCGCTGGGTCGGTACGCTCCGCCGAAGCATCGGGGGCGGACGACTGGGAGCATCATGAGGTCCGACCGGATGGTGAAAGGGATACAGATGATTTGGAGCTATCCCTTTCGGAACAACATAAAGCTGCCGTGGACTTCATCCGGCACTTTCTCCCTCAAGTTGTTCCGTCGGGCCAGACTGCTGCGGTTCCGGACCAGAGGATTATAGCGTCATTGGACTCTGAATTTTTTGAGCGGTTCAGGGACATCGCTCCCGAGTTTCCGTCGCAGTCCAATAATGTTGCAAGAACATTTGAATTATTGAACGACGCTATATTTAAACTTGCTTCCAAGACGGGGAAAGCAGGTTTCTTGTCCGCCAATACTCTCAACCTGCCTTTCATTAATGCAAGGAATAAATTCGACACGGCAGGACAGGGTATTCCGAGAGTTCCTCTGCGTATGGACGACGAGGCGGAAGACTTAGAGCTATCATTACCGTCGTCGGCTTTTATTCCAACCGCGGTGATGGAAACAGCTATTTCGTCTAACAGAGCCAATTTAGATGCCTCATCTTACGCAGATCACCTTACTAAGGCGTTATCACTGCGCCTTCAAGGGAAAGAATTTCAGGATATACAATCCTCTTTAAGACTTCTTTCAAGGGCAGTAGCTTATTCCACGTGTAACTCCGCCCTTTCAGTGGCAAACCTGGAGTTGGTTAGACGTGACTCAGCCCCAGCTACATCCACACTAGTGGATACTAAGGTGAAGAACTCTCTTAGAGTCGCTTCGGTCTCCGGAGAACTTCTCTTTGACGACAAGCTTTCTGCTATTTATGATAAAATTACAAAGAAAGCTTCGGATTCTCTGTTGTTCAAATCTGCTTCTAAGAAGTCGGATATGGCAGACAAGAATAAGACAGGCACTTCTGGGTCTAATGCGCCCAAGAGAGGTTCCTATAGAGGTTCCGGTGCGTCATCTTGGTCTTATTCGAGAGACCGTCAGGGTAGCGACTCTCGTTCGGGACGTCCTTCGGGCCGGGACAACCGGTCGGACGCCCCGAGGTCGACGGGACGAGGTGCGGGTCGTGGAGGACGTGGTTTCTCCTACCGCAGGCCTCGCAGGTCCAGGAGGTGATGGCTTAAACCTCTATCGCGTACCGGTTGGCGGAAGGTTGTCAAGCTTTTCACAAGAATGGGCGTCGATTACGGACGACCCTTGGGTGAGAGGAGTGACTTCGGAAGGCCTAAAGATATCCTTCAAACGAAAGCCTTCATTAACTCGAAGTCCAAAGTGGACTCAACTTCCGTCAAATCCACAGAAAAGAGACGCTCTATTATCAGAGGTGCAGTCTCTTTTAATGAAGAACGCGGTAGAGGTCGTAGAAAACCAGGAGACTCCGGGATTCTACAGCCATCTGTTTCAGGTTCCGAAACCAGACGGCTCGTTCCGTCCAGTCATACATTTGAGCTGGATAAACAAGCTGATCATCGCTCCGAAATTTTATATGGAGATGATTCGGTCGGTCAGAGCGAGTATTCGGGTGAACGATTATGCAACAAGCATAGATCTCAAAGATGCGTACTTTCACGTCATGGTACATCCGACATTCAGAAAGTATCTAAGCTTCGCAGTCCTAGGAGTGGTGTATCAATTCCGGGCGATGTGCTTCGGACTGAATCTAGCACCCTGGGCTTTCACTCGGGTAATGAACTCGGTAATGATCTATTTCCGAGCTCATTCGTCTGCGGTAACGTCGGCCTACCTGGACGACATTCTTCAGAGGTACGGCAACGAGTTAACGCTTCAGAACGATGTTCAGAATCTACTTCTATTGCTCCGACGTCTCGGTTTTATAGTAAACGAGGAGAAGTCGGATCTGGTGCCATCCAAGTCATTCACACATCTGGGAATGAGCTTCGTCTGCCATTGACCAGAGCGAAATTAGTCAGTTGTTACGCTCGCTATTGTCTGCACGCAGACAAAGTCACAGCGAGAGAATTTATGAGACTGATAGGTCTGTGTGGAGCCGCTGCGGATCTCATTCTGATGGGGCGGTTACGCACGCGTCTCTCCAAATTTTCTTGACTCAGAATTGGAGTGTGAAAATTCATTCGCTCGACGTAGACGTTCTCTTGTCAGATCAAGTGAAACAAGAGATTCAGACTTGGGCAAACATTCAGTGGTTAACTCAGGGAGTTCCGCTGCAGTTGCCGGATCCGAGTTTTACCATTATGACAGATGCCAGTCAAACAGGTTGGGGTGCATCATTGATCACAACGGATTCGAGATGCCAGGGTCTTTGGGATCCGCAATTCCTGTGCAAGCACATAAACATCAAGGAAATGATGTCAATTTGGCTTGCGTTACGTCATTGGATGGACATTATTCACAATGCTCATGTCCAAATTCTATCCGACAATACGACAGTAGTGGCGTATATACGGAATCAGGGAGGCACTCATTCAGTTCCGTTGTTCAATCTAACGGAAAGAATCCTTCTGTTTGCGCTAGAACATCAGGTTCTTCTTTCGGTCCGTCACATACCGGGTCGTCTGAATGTGCTAGCAGACTCCCTTTCATGAAAGGGTCGCTTGTTGCCGTCGGAGTGGACTCTCAACAAACAAGTATTCAATCAGATTTGCTACCAATGGGAATGGCCAATGATAGACTTATTTGCGACACATCTCAACAATCAGTTGCAGACGTATGTGTCTCCATGTCCGGATCCAAGAGCATTTGCAGTAGACGCTCTGTCGATCCCTTGGGACGGAATGATAGGATATGCGTATCCTCCAGCGCCGTTAATTCAACAAGTATTGCTAAAGATAAAACAATCTCAATGCAAGATTCTGTTGGTAGCATCTCTGTCGCCACAGAGACCGTGGATAAATCTACTCAGGTGTCTGTTGTGGGACCTACCGCGAAAGCTTCCTCCACGGGAGGATCTTCTTTCGCAGGGGAAATCGCGTCAACTCCATCACAATCCTCAAGGTCTCAACCTTCACGTTTTTCCGTTGTGCGGTCCTTCTTGCATGGCAAGCACTTTACAGGACGAGCAGTGGACGCGATTTCTAACTGTAGGAGGACCTCCTCTTCGCTAAACTATGCGGCTAAGTGGAAGGTTTTTCGTCGTTGGTGTAGGGATCATTCTGTAGATATTTTTGATCCCTCTATACCAGACATTGCAAACTTTCTAGTATACTTGTTTGATGAAATCAAACTGCAGCCTGTTACTATTAAGGGTTATAGGTCTATGTTATCTGATACCTATGCACATCATGATAGTTTACAAATTGGATCTAATGTCTCTTTATCTAATTTGGTTAGAAACTTCTCGATAAATAGACCCAGAACTCTTAGACTAATTCCTAAATGGAATTTAGCTTGGGTTCTTCTTAAATTGAAGGAAAAGCCATTTGAACCTCTTGGGACAGTAGATTTCAAATTCTTATCTTATAAGACAGCTTTTCTCTTAGCTTTCTCTTCTGCTAGAAGAGTCAGTGAGCTTCATGCACTGTCGGTGGATGATTCTCACTATCGTAGTGTCGGGAACACTATCACCTTCACTACTAATGTGGGTTTTTTAGCTAAGAATCAGGCTCCTAATAAATATCTGGAACCTATTGTTATTAAGGCTCTTCCGTCTTCAGACGGGCATAGGCCTTTACTCTGTCCTGTTAGAGCGTTACGTATCTATAAACAGAGATCTCAGTTTATCAGAAAGGGACGGAAACGTTTCTTTCTGTCTTTGATGCCTAATAGAAGGGACATTTCGGTCCATTCTATTGCTAGATGGATTCAATTAACTATCCGTACTGCTTATGAGAGTTTATCTTCTTCTCAGCAGTCTGTGCTTAAGATTTCCACTCATGAAGTAAGAGCTCTTGCTACTTCTTGGGCTTATGCTAATAGTATTGCTATTACAGATTTAATGAAGGCTGCTTATTGGTCTCAGCCATCCACATTCACAAATTTTTATCTCAGAAATATTGAGTCCATTTCTGGAGACCTGCATTGTTTAGGTCCGTTATCTGTTGCTCAGAATGTCGTCCACTAAACAGTTGCAACTATAGTTATGCAGGCTTTCTGTTCCGGCAGTGACTCCGTCCGGCTACCCTCTTCGCTCTGGGCTATTTGACCCAGGGCAAGGGGAAGGGGGGGGGGGGGGGGGGGCAGGTGTTCCCTTAGGTCATCTGCTTTATAGTGAAAAGCAAGGGAATGCCTCCTCCAAAGTCAGTATTTCTGAGTCGCTTCCGGGATGGTTTTAAAGTGTAATATTAATGTTAAAATTCATTCATGTCATATTTTTAAAGTGTAGCTCGGTGTGAAGCATTTGTATATGTCAAGTGTCAAACGGGCTTTAATATACAATACTCGGACACTTTTAAAAGATTATAAAGAGTCTCAATTCTCTGGACTACTTTATTTATTGGCTTACTTTAAAAATAATTAGTATAAGGGTTATACTGGATGTTAATAGAGAACATGAATGTTATTGTGCTCAATTATAAAGGGTATTGTATCTTTCTAATTTAATATTAAATAAGAAAGATACATGTAAAGCCTAATACTCCTTTTCTCCTTAAGGGGTTACCTCTTTATTATATAGTTGAGCTTATTGGATTTTCCTCTATGTCCTAGGCCCTCCAGCCTTTTTACTATTCAGCTAAGTCTGGGTCATTGGTACAGTATAAAAATGTTAAAAAATTTATAGTAATTTATATATTTTTTATACTTACCAATGACCCAGATGGGGATGGCCCTCCCAGGAGTTGGGAACTCTTGCCTCCCCACTGAGTACATAGCGCTGACCAGGCACTGCCAGTAAGAATGATAATTGGCGCCAATTTCGGGACGTCCTTGACACTGCGCATGCGCAGAGGGGGCGTAGTATGGAGGTCCTATAGGACATGATTTCTTTTGGTTTTGGATGCAAATTTTGGGGATTGGGGGGCAAAATTTGTGTTTGGCCCTGGTTTTGTTAGAGTTAGCACCAGCTAAGTCTGGGTCATTGGTAAGTATAAAAAATATATAAATTACTATAAATTTTTTAACTTTTCAAACCATATCTGTACCCCTTCATTGGAATGTGTGCATTGAGCTCATTATAATGAGGGATTGAATGATATGATTTGGCTGAAATTTTGTGAAAAATTTGCAAAAAGAATATTTCAAATAATATATTTTGATATTGTCTGCATTGGGTAAAGGGTAAACAAATACATTTCCAAAATAATACTTTCAGTTTAGGACCTTAGAGAGCAGAAATGCAAAATTTATACAGAATTGTGTTGTCACATTAGTCCAAACTTGGAACCTATGGTCGTAAAATATTTTTTTTTGTGTGGTATGTTCAAAAAACTTAATATCGTGGCATTAGAGTCCAAGGTTGAACACTTCCACACGTGACACCCACATTTTATTAACATGGCTGTAAAAAGTGTTTGATGTATTGTTTCATATTTTAATTAATATTTTGTGTGCAGTCAAATTAATGATTATATACACAGACTTTTCTCCCCCAACTTCTTATGCAAGATATGTATCTCACATGACCCACTTGACCGGCTTGTTAGCATATTTAATGAGTGCACAGGGTATTTAATCATCGCACGTTCTTCTGTAAACAAACAATGTGGCATCACGTTTCGGAAATATTAGCAGACAAACGTTTGTCAAGGAAAATAAAAATAATAACACAGACCCCAAAACCAAAAGACACTTGGCTCTTTTATATGAATTTTAGGGTGAATGCCATTATGAGTGGAGAGAGTTGCATGAAATTCCCATCAAAAAGTTATGCAAATACATTACAGAATTCATCAGAATGTGTCAATGTTAATTTCTCTACAATTCTTTATTCCCTGTCTTGTTGGTGTTGGGATTTAACCCTTTACCTAACACGAAAATAGACGACACTTGCAAAACAAATTCTTGAATAAATAATTTTTTTCATTTTTTGTCTCAAAAACATAGGTTATAAACCATCTTAGGAACGAGCTCGTTCCAAAGAGGGGTCATAACCTATGTTTTTGAGACAAAAAATGAATAAAATAATGAAAATTAATTGGCGACTTTTGAGAATAGCGCTGGCCGTTATGTTGGGTAAAGGGTTAATTTCATGGTGTATACAGAACTTTTGTTCGCTCTTTCTGATAAGCAAATTAGTTTCTTTTCAGAAATGGATAACAAAATTGTTCGATATAGCTGCACATGCCCCAGGATTACTTTTGATGACATCAGAATATTTTGGTGGGGGGGGGGGGGGGGGGGAGAAAAACTATCCCTGATGGGGGTGGGAGTGAGAAAGGGAAATCTCACCCTTGTGACAAGATATTTGTACCAGACAATTCGGAAAATATACTCTATTTTGATCTTTCCCAAGCAATTTTTTCATTGGATTCGGATGTTCATGGTGGAGTCACCAGGGACTCTGTTACGTTTCCGTCCATGCACTCTGATCCTACAGCCAGTTTTGTGGGACCGACGCTTTTTGTGCAGCCTGGGCCTTCTTTCTGTCAGAGGTCAGTGGCGAATCTCCTGAGTTCCCGCACTTCAGATCCTTGGGGTATTTCCTATCCCTATAAGCATCTGCATTCAGATGTTTCGGCTGCCACCCGTTGCCCCATGTCGGGTGTACTAGAGGATCGTGTCCCTTCGCTAGTTAAAAGGGTCAGGAGTGAAGCCACTTTGCTAGTTCATTCCCACATCACTGACACAGGCTGTGAGTTTTGGGAGGCCCTCTCCTTGCTCACTCAGATTCTCTCCAAGAGCCTTCCCAATTGCCTCCAGCGAGGCTACTAGTGGTTTCCAGGCACTCTCCATGGCGCCACCTTCCGGGATTGGAAGCAGGTCACTTTCTGATCTCCCTGGTGTGCCTACACCATGGGAGACATCGGCTGGTCTGCTCGTGATGGTCTATGTGTCTTCCGACTCAGAGGATGGGTCAGACATACCTGACGTCGAGAGCCAACAGTCTTCTGACTTAGGGGCAGCTCTTAACTTTGTGTTTGAGTTCATTCCATGTCTCAAACCGTCAGACCAGTTGATGGTGTCAGCCGGGCCACGATCATCGGTTGCGCGCATACAGCCTGTGGAGCAACCCACTACTGGAAGTCTTCGACTGTGCCAGTCGGTACAGATAATAGAAGCATTTGCAGCTTTGGACTCTATGCTGAGTTCCAAGGCTATGAAGAATTTGTTCTTTACCAGGGCTGATAACTTTTTGCCTCCAGTTCGTTATATAGTTCCTACGTTTCCACCAATCGATCAGTCTGCCAGACTTTGACAGTCTTGGGTCAAGACTCCTTGTCCCTCGGGATTTCCAAGCCCAAGTCGGCCGTTATTCCTATGTCGCCTCTGGGGTCCCGGTTGGAATTATCGAGAGAGATGCTCGGCATGCTTTCTCTCTTGGATCACTTCGTCTCTGCTTTGGCTTCTTATCTGCCTCCAGATAAGTTTGATGACATACAGGCTCCTTTGCATGTGATTTCCAAGGCGCTCATGCATCTTACTCACACACATGCTTGTAACACGGCTAATTTGGAATTCATTCGCAGGGACGCTGTGTTGGACACAAACTGTTCCCTTCCTGACTGGTGGCACACTGCTCTTCGATCTGTTTCTTTGGCGGGTCTGCAACTATTCCATGGTTCCGTGGCGACAGTCTGGGATGCTGTCCTGCTACTTGGGCCTTCACCCGACTGATGTCGCATGTGATAGTCTTCCATCGCACACAGTCCAGGGTGACTTCTTCGGCATATCTGGACGATGTGCTCCAGAGGCACTCCAATACTACTCTTCTGAAGTCAGATGTCGATACACTGTTCAGCCTGGTCACGTCACTGGGGTTCAGAGTCAACGAGGAGAAGTCAGACCTGGTCCCTTTCTCAGTCATTTTGTCATCTGGGAATGGACTTCCATACTCAGCTGAATATGGTGGTGGTTCCCTGGGTGTGGGCTGTGATTCTCTCAGCTAATCTCCCAGTCCGTGACAGCTCGGAGTATTCTCCGGCTCTTCGGTCTCTTCAGTTTGGTGATGAATCTCATTCCTCTAGGTTGGCTGCATGTCCTCTCCAACACTTTCTGCTCAGTCGTTGGAGGTCGAATGTCGATCCTCTGGATCTGGATCTGGTGCTTCTGTTACCAGACTCTGAATCGTCACCTTCTCCCCTGGATGGATGTTCAGTGGATTATGCAGGGAGTTCCGTTGGACTAGCCCATGTCAGCTCGTGTTCTATCGGCAGATGCCAGCGATCTTGGATGGGGTGCGACGTTGGATCCTCTAGGTCTTTCCCATCACAGTGTATGGGACCAGGATCAAGCAGCTCTTCACATCAACCAGAAGGAGCTTCTTGCTCTTCTTCTGATTTCCAGCAGTGGTTTCCCCACCTTTTGAATCGTCAAGCCCTTCTGTTGTCCGATAATTTGACAGTGGTCGCTTACTTTTGGAACCAGGGCGGCACGCACTCGGTTCCCATGTACGAAATTGGCTCGGGATCTTCTACTGCTAGCTCAGGATGTCAACACCGGAGTGTGGTTTGTCATATTTCTGGTCATTTGAACGTCTAGCTGACTCCCTGTCCTGACGGGGCAGGGTCATTTCCACTGAGTGGATGCTTCACAAGGCAGTGTTCCAGTCGCTTTGTTATCTCTGGGATCATTCCCACATCAATCTTTTTGTGACCCATTGGAGCCATCAGGTGGCCACTTTTGTGTCCCCATGTCCAGCTCCTTTGGCTTTCGCCGTGGACGCTCTATCACTAAATTGGAAAGGTCTAGTCGGATACACCTTCCCGTCGGTTCTGATTCTGCCTCAGGTTCTAGCCAAGATACAAACCTGCAGTTGTTGAATCATTCTGATTGCTCCACTGTCGCCTCATCTGGTGTGGATCAATCAGCTCTTCTCTCTGTTGGCGGCTGATCGAACCTTTATCCCAGGTGGATATGCATTTCTAACATACAAGACAGCTTTTCTGATGGCTTTTGCCTCAGCCAGACGGGTTAGTGAGCTCCACATTCTCTCAGTTCATCCAGCCTTTTTCAGGAGCTCCCCAACAGTGTTACTTTTACCACTGATTGCTCCTTTCTGGCCAAGAAGCAGATACCAGAAACAACTCCACCTCCTACCTGTATCAGGGCTCTTCCTTCTGCTGAGGGTAATTGCCCTTTGCTTTGTCTGGTTCATGTACTTTGCATTTATCTCAACCAGATGCAGTTCATTATAGGAAAGGCAGGAAACGATTCTTTCTGTCTCTTATTCCTGGTCGACAGAAGATCTCTCCTCAGTCCATTTCTCAATGGATTTGCCTTGCTAATCGCACGGACAAATTGCATGTTGGTGGGTGGTTTTTACGTTCGTCTAGCGACTGACGATTATATTACTAATCGTATTTGTGCCTTGTCTCCCTCCTGGGCTTATGCTAACTTCGTCAAGTTGTCAGATGTTATGCAGGCAGCCTACTGGAGGAATGCTTCTACTTTCTCCACCTTCTGTCTGCATCAGTTGCAGGAGCAGTCTGAGGACCTTTTTTCTTTGGGCCCTCTTTTCTTCTGCTCAGGCTATTGTCTACCCTAGCCATTAGGCTTCTGCAAGGTCAGTTCCAGCCCTGTGCTGTTTTACTGTCCTTTCTGTCTGTGCATCACACAAAGTCATATGCCTCATCACTCGTTGTCTTTTACAAATGTTTGTGATGCTATGGTTTGATAGGCCTAGGGAACTCTTCTGTCCACGGTTCCAGTGCAGTCAGGTTATGTGGGGGTTGGTTATGTGATTCCCTCCTTCTATTTTCTCTTCAGCCTGCAGTAATCAGTTGTAAGGTAGGTTGATAAGAAATTTAAATTTTATAGTAAATTTCCTTTCTTATTATACCTACCACAATTGTTTACATGAAGGCCCTCCCATCTTCTTATTCGGGTAAGAATCCTTCCTCCCCGCTGATCAACTCTAATGTTGATGGATTCAAAAGAATGAGTCATTAGTTACACGACTGTGCACTGGTACCGGAAGCTGTGGATCTGTACTAGGAGAAGAGTGTACTCTACTGGGTGTGCGCCGGTAGCACTCGACCCTGCGTTTTGGCTTATTTTTTCTAATCGCTTGGGAAAGATCAAAATAGAGAGTACATTTTCCGAGTTAGGGACTTCCACTGTAGTGCAAGCCTGTAGTTAACAATTGTGGCAGGTATAATAAGAAAGGAAATTTACTATAAAATTTAAATTTCTAAATGCTAAAATAATTCATTTCATTTGAAAAGACTAAGTTCACTCAGGCAAATCTGAGATCATTAAGCTTTGACATAATCTGACCATTTGTTTCATAATGGGTAACTCCACATTTTATGCTTATAACTTTGATATACACAGAAATAAAATATTTTTAATCTTTCAGTGACATGGCAGTTGGGTTTGGTTGAGAGAGAAATTAATGAGATTTTAAGGGGTCAGTTTGCAAAGCAATCGCCAAGGAGAAGAGTTGTGAAGAAATTACTGGAGAAGGAGGTAGATGGTCGGCAGATGTTACAACAGCGGGAAATCAAGGAAGAAGATGTGTGTCCCATATGCCAGGATGAACTATTGGATAAACACCTTCCAGTGACCTATTGCAAGTAAGAGTCACAATTAAGGCCCCACAAAGTAGATCTTCTGATTCTCAGGCCATTGTGTGTAAAATTACATGTTGGTGGGTGTTTTTTTATTTTATTTTTATAGGCCCGTTTCAGAAAAAATGATCATATTATGTTCTGGCGTTGGCATCAGTCCGTCCATCTGTCTATCTGCTCGGAATTGTTTTCTGGACTTTTTTTCGTTATGGATGGAGATATTGAGAAAATTTTTTGTCTACAGCTTTTTTATGGATACTTACAGATCAAGTTCAAATTTTGTTCTCAGTTGATTTTTGGTGGAGTTACTGCCCTTCAACTTAGAATTTTTAGAGTTTTCCAGATTTTTTTTCATTTTCCGAACTTTTTGAATAAGTATAATTAACTAAAATGGAGAAACTGACAGTAAAGTTAAATTGGAACATGAAGAATGTTTTATAATTTCTGGAAGTGCGGGCATATTATGCAACGTCCAATGGTGTCCTCTGGTTTATTTTTGTAAGTATTTCTTTGCCATCAAAGGTTCATGTTCTTGGTTTGTTTTATGATTTAGGCCTCATATTCTACAGAATAGCATTGGTGGTGGTGTATATCATCCCTTGAGTGAAAGAAGGCTTTGCAATGGTAAAGCATTACAAAGCCTTGTTGCACTCAAGGGACAGATTTATCAGTTTTATTGAGTTGGGTAAAATATCAAAAATAAGGCTTAAAAAAAATTAAAAATATGTTTCTCAGGCCCTCCTGCATGGTCCTTTTGGCTGCCGCATGTGCTCTTTTTATAACGAATGTAAACTTAAAAAAAATAAATAAAATTAAATGGTTTATGTCTCATATTTTACCCAAGTTAAATAAGTTGTCCCTTGAGTGCAAGAAGGCTTTGCAGTGCTTTAGCATTGCAAAGCCATCTTGCTCTCAAGGGACGAAATAGACCAACACCTATGCTATTCCGTAGATTATGAGGCCTAAAACATAAACCAAGAACATGAACTTTTGATGGCAAAGAAATAATTACAGAAAAAATAAAATAAAAAAATGCTCGCCCGTATTCAATTTTACAAATAATGGCCTGAGAAACAGAAGATCAACTTTGTGTGGCCTAAACCATGTATTTTTTTTAGTTTGCATTGGTTATGAAAAGAGAGCATGCGGCTACTAAAATGACCATGCGGGAAGGCCTGAGAAACATATTTTAATGTTTTTTAGGCCTTATTAGGCTTGGGATACTTTTGTGCATTATCAGCATTTGGTTTCTTCGTATGCAGTATGGACATTTTGCAAACTTCACAATACTTACATTGTAATATTGCTAAATAAAATTAGTCTTGTCTTGAGTAAAAAAAATTAATTGAATTATAGAGATGGGTGGATTTTCAGTTCGATTTTGGTTTTCATTCAGACATGTTAACTCTCCCGGAATGCTGGGGAAAATCCCAAAATTTCAGTGTAGTTCCCGGCCTCCTGGACAGGAATCAATTTTGGACCAAAAATCCCGGAAACCAACAGTCAAATATTTCTTTCCTGTTGTAACTTATGTAAAAATCACATGCATTTCAAACTCTGGTAAAAACCCAGAAAGCAGTAAAATATGGATTTGAGTTAAATTTATTTAAGAAATGGCTATTTTATGATATATATTTCAACTGTGTTCATGTTTATTTCTGTTTTGTTCTTCATAATCGGAGATTCGTGATCAATGTGTGAGTGTCGAAGTGAAAATAGGTGACTTAGTTTAAAAAACTGAAAACTCCACCTTCATTTAAATGCAGTTTTTTGGTAAATAAAATATATGAAAAGAAATTAAATAATATATATCTATTTATTCATAGAATAACTTTAACTCTCATCCCTTTTCCAAATCAAAAAGTAAACAGCACCTTGACCTCAACTATTTAACACAGTTTCAAAATAGGTTAAAGTCAATTAGGATGCCAAAAAATTATGACTGCATATTTATACACAGTGGACTTATTTTCTAACACAACATTTATTCCGTTGTGCTGACTACAAAACTGTTAACTGTTGGCCGTCTGTACCCGAATGGAATTAAATAATAAAAAAAAAAAATGCTTCATTGATGAAAAGAAAAGTTTTGTGCAGGACACAAACGTCCACACATGCATGAAGGATTTTGATAATCATAATTTCCAAGTAGTAATTTTCTTGAAGTAACTGAACATTAGGAAATCTTTTCCTGTTAACATTTCCAGACTTGGGAAATTATTAGCTAAGAAAAATTTGATAAATGCAAACCACAGGTGGTGGTGCTCTGTGGGTGGGGGATCATGAAGAAAAGGATGGTGGGGGGGGGGGGGGGGGGGCAAATCAACAATTATTTTATGATTTTTTAACATAGCATAAATACATCAGCATAATTGACAACTAAATCTGGATATAATAATATAATCTGGTGTTAATAATGGTCCATGAGCTGAAATTTTTGTTTTTTTGTTTTTTCCCTGAAATCCATCCCATTTCCCTGAAAATCGCCCTCAGGTTCCCAGAAAAATTATTCTGGAGGTTAACGTGTCTGTTTTCATTGCAAACCAGATAACCGAACTGCAAGACCCAACCAAAACCTAACGAATGGTTTTGCTGTGTTGTGCACCAGTCAAACTATCTAACTGGAAGGGAACTTGACCAGTGGCACCTTGGGACTCTTGTCGCTTTTTCTGACAAAGGGGCAAATATATCATGTTCTCATTTTCTCCCTTATTGACTCGTCCATTGGATGAGTCAGGGAGAAAATGGGACAATGAAAACACAATATAAATTAGATGAACTTTATTCATTTGTTACCAGGCCTGAAAATAAGCAGCCTGACATTTGCAGTATGAGGTACTCAGAGGGTGAATTTGATGATACTATCCCATACTGTGGGCCAAGTTATCCTCTGGGTTCTCTTTCTGTTTAGTTTTTAGACCCTAATTCAAACTGAGGTTCACAGAAGGTAAATTTAGTGATGCTACCCTGCCATGCAGGGTAGCATCACTAAATTCACCCTCTGGGAACCTCATTTTGCAGATGATAGTCTGCTTATTTTCTGGCTTGTTTGTTACCCTAATTTATGTTTCTTTCCGACTCAATAGGCTTAGTGACTGTTCGCTAGAATCCTTAAGAATGATATATTGGGGATTAAATTCTGGAAAAGTACCAGTGGGTTTTGAGCCATGCACTACAGTACTTTGGGGACACAGTATGCAGTACTCAATTTAGGCACATACTGAATCACCAAGCCATAGTATAGTGCCATACTGACATGTATAATTATATTCTTATCATTACGAACCAATCAGACTGGATTTGATTCTAACAATGGATATGAGTCAGAAACATCTGGAAATTGTCTCATCAGCCACTATCCAAACACTGACCTATCCGAATTGGCTACCTACTTACATATATTGGTCCTCTACAAACAAACTAAATACCAAATGAGGACCACCTACATGACTCCAGTCCTTGGATATAATTGTAGACTGGAATGATACGGGAATTAGTCCTAGGTGGATTACACTTACCATGGCCACATACTCCATGAGTTAACATGACAACTGCCACGGTTGCTTCCAGTGACTCTGTGGTGCTTGCCCTCACCTTTTCTCACATTGTTTTTAATTCATTTATGCTTCATCAGTCCAGCACTGCAGTTGGGGTATGATTGCCTTCAACAGTAGCTCTAGTTTCAAAAATGGTCACCAATTTTGATGTTAATAGTTAAGGAAGAAGTCATCTGATACCTTGTTGTTGTTTCTGTAATTTCTTTGTTAAATGGTGTAAACTAAATTCTTAATGTAGATTATGTTTTACAGGTTTGGTTGTGGTAACAGTATTCACATCAAATGTATGAAAATATGGGCTGATCATCAGAAATCCATAGGAGATACAGTAATAAAATGTCCCTTTTGTCGGGAAGATTTTGGGCCAATTGAGCTCCTTAAGAAAGAAATGTATAATGCTACAGGGCAGCAGCCTGAAGGGGGACGGATGGACAGACATATAGGAACAGACTGTAGAAGCTGTCATGTTAGTCCTATCGAAGGGAATTGTTACAGGTAAGTCAGTGTTGTGGAGACTAACTAACTGGTTGAGTGCTAGAAGCTACTGTCATGGCTCTACTGAAAAGTTCTGAAAGCTACTTTAGTGAAATTAAACTTTATACACAAGCTTGCCATCTGCTCAACAGTAGGTAAAAATATTGATATAAAATTGCTTTACTACAATTTATTGGAGAGTGCCAATTGGCACTCTCCAATAAATTATAACAAAACAATTGTTTATGAACAAAATCTTGCTAAACTAAAGTTCCTCTTGCTGGTAGCATAGTAGTCTTTGAAACAATACTTAAGTTTACCATTTGAAATATAATTTAACACTCTACCAGTTAAGTGGACAGTTCTTTACTGAGTAACTTCTCTGTCAAACAAGATATATATGAACAAATGCTCAGTTTGTCCCTATAATAGTGGAAAGTTACCAAATTTTTGTTATTTGAATACTGTTAAATTTAATCATTCTTACCGGTAAGTGGCTATTCAATTTACAGAGTTCCTTTGCATTCACAACTTGAATATAGCTTCCAAACACAATACCATTTACCATATGTTCAGTACAAATTGTGCATATGTTATAGAGGGAGTGCCTCATAAATTAACTCTTTACCCAACGAATCGGCTGCATCTGCCCACATAATATGCAGATTCAGCAGTTGAAAAATATTATATTTTTATACTGTACCAATGACCCAGACATAGCTGGTGCTAACTCTTAAAACATAGGGCCAAACACAAATTTTGCCCCCCAATCCCCAAAATTTGCATCTAAAACCAAAGAAAACATGTCCTGAATGGCCCTCCACACTTCACCTCTACTGAGCATGCGCAGTGTCAAGGACGTTCCGAAATTGGCGCCATTAATCATTCTAAGTTTGGCCCTTCATCAGTTAACATCTGACTGATCTTTGTGCTTGTAAATCTCAGTTTAAATGATGCCAGACACATAAATGTTAGTGAAATGGTGATTCTAAGGAGGATAGAGAAGGAGGAGAGGAAAAATGTGTGACAGAATATTATCAGGGCTGTAACTTAAAATTTTTTAATGAAATTATGTTAAGTTACCTATTTTCGAGGCAGCAGCCATTTTGTTGTCATTCTTGTTATTTAGTTACACTGATATTTTTATACTGTACCAATGACCCAGACTTAGCTGGTGCTAACTCCAACAAAACCAGGGCCAAACACAAATTTTGCCCCCCAATCCCCAAAATTTGCATCCAAAACAAAAAGAAATCATGTCCTAAAGGACCTCCATACTACGCATCTACTGCGCATGCGCAGTGACGCAGTCGTCCCGAAATTGGCGCCAATTATCATTCTCTGTTTGGCCCTTCATCAGTCAACATCTCACTGATCTTTGTGCTTGTAAATCTCAGTTTAAAGGATGCCAGACACGTAATTTTTGGAGAAAATGTGATTCTAAGGAGGATAGAAGGAGGAGAGGAAAAAGAAGTGGCAAAAAATAATCAGGGCTGTACTTAAAATTTTTTGATGAAATTATGTTAAGTTGCCTATATTTTTATACTGTACCAATGACCCAGACTTAGCTGGTGCTAACTCCAACAAAACCAGGGCCAAACACAAATTTTGCCCCCCAATCCCCAAAATTTGCATCCAAAACAAAAAGAAATCATGTCCTAAAGGACCTCCATAGTACGCCTCTACTGCGCATGCGCAGTGACGCAGTCATCCCGAAATTGGCGCCAATTATCATTCTCTGTTTGGCCCTTCATCAGTCAACATCTCACTGATCTTTGTGCTTGTAAATCTCAGTTTAAAGGATGCCAGACACGTAATTTTTGGAGAAAATGTGATTCTAAGGAGGATAGAAGGAGGAGAGGAAAAAGAAGTGGCAAAAAATAATCAGGGCTGTACTTAAAATTTTTTGATGAAATTATGTTAAGTTGCCTATTTTCGAGGCATGGGCCTCTTGTTGTCATTCTTGCTAATTGTTGCACTGCTTATTCAGTGTTTCCTCTCCCCTAGCCTTCTAAAGTCCCCCCTGGCAATTCTCCCATGCTTTTGGCATATTTTTGA
Source organism: Pictodentalium vernedei (assembly GCA_031216915.1). NCBI lineage: Eukaryota > Metazoa > Mollusca > Scaphopoda > Dentaliida > Dentaliidae > Pictodentalium > Pictodentalium vernedei. The sequence continues at coordinate 82,110,717 of CM062288.1, read as the reverse complement.
GAAGTTTCATTTCTAAAATTTCCTGGGAGAGTTGCTTGGTTACAGAATGTTTTCTGTTATTTTCCCCATAGTTACGTTTTCACCCATGGGTGTATAACGTTTGTGTTCTGCATCTTCCATCTGATGTTCTACAGATTCTCCCCTGGGAGTCTCTGTTTTGCATCAGATAGAGTGTAATTGATGACTGATTCCGGGCCAGTTTTTTCAGTGCCTGGAGTCATGTTTTCTAGTGTGTTTACACTGTTTGTTTTCATTGGCAACAGCCTTTTTTGAGGGGGGCTGTTTGCCTTTGTGGTAGTTTATCTCATTATAAGATACATTTATATTATCCGAAAGTGTCTCATTAATTATTTTATATAAATTTAAAATTTTTGACCACACTTTGCCATCGGATCCATCGGGGCTCAACGTTACTTTTCAGCAACTTGGGCTTCTCTGAAAAAATATTTTTTCAAAATTATTTTGTTTTGCAATTGTTTTTTCATTTATTAATGGATCATGTTATTATGTATCTTTGTGTCAGGGGTTTTTGCGAGTAACTAGGACTTATTGTTGTTCTTTCACAATGAAGGGACATTGTTCAAATTGTAATAGGAAGAAATCTTCCTCTGACTTTCATGATCATTGTATTAATTGTAGTCAGTGTTTTCGCATTAATCCCTGTCCTATATGTGAACATTGGGATGAGAAACATTGGAAACGTGTGTCACGATATGTTGTTTCTGGAGAAAGAGCGATGCCGGCTCTTTCTCCACAAGGTCACTCTACTCTCTCAGTTTCTATTTCAGAGGAACCAGAACAGGGTGATGTTTCCATGTTATCTTCTTCAAGTGTGCGTCCGTCGTCACAAATGAATTCAGAGCTAGCGGCAAAAGTGCTCATGGAGATTAGACAAATGTCGTCCGCTAGCTCGCCCGGTGTAGCGTCCATTCACCGAATGGTTCGGCAGCCGGGTTCGTCCGATGCGGTCCAAGAGGAAATTTTGGGTGATGCGAGCACTATAAACATAATAGATGCACACCCAGTGACGGCGGATAGTAAACGAGAATGGAGGAAGCCTTTTAGTCCGGTTCCTAGCTCGTCCAGGTCCAGCCGGGCCGCGAGCGAGAGAGGTCCCTCTCTCGTACAACAACATCTGGGACCAGATGTTGTGGTACAAAATGTGTCTTTAGCGGAGCATACGTCCATCGCTCGGGACGCACCGTTGTATAAGCAGTCTGCAGAGACTGTTAAGGCTTCCTCTTCTCGTCAGCGCACACGACCGCACCTTGGCTGCGTGACCTCCGATATTTTACCAGCTTCGCCGATGAAGGATTCTTCGGCGACCAGGTCACACCATCCGGCAGCCAGGGATTCGAGACCGATGGACTCCGGACGTTCGCATAGGAAAAGTATGCGGGAGCCATCTGATGCGGAGCTGCCCTCGGCGAAGCAGCGAAAGACTGCGCCTCCGCAGGTCTCGACGTCGGACATTCTTGTGCAGATAGCACAGCTTATCGCAGCATCCCAGCAGCCGACAGAAACGGTGTCGGATCGAGAATTATCCGACGGCGCTGGGTCGGTACGCTCCGCCGAAGCATCGGGGGCGGACGACCGGGAACATCGGGAGGTCCGACCGGATGGTGAAAGGGATACGGATGAATTGTTCCCTTTCCCTTTCGGAACAACATAAAGCTGCCGTGGACTTCATTCGGCACTTTCTCCCTCAAGTTGTTCCGTCGGGCCAGACTGCTGCGCTTCCGGACAAGAGAATTATAGCGTCATTGGACTCTGATTTTTTTGAGCGGTTCAGGGACATCGCTCCCGAGTTTCCGTCGCAGTCCAATAATGTTGCAAGAACATTTGAATTATTGAACGACGCTATATTTAAACTTGCTTCCAGGACGGGGAAAGCAGGTTTCTTGTCCGCTAATACTCTTAACCTGCCTTTCATTAATGCAAGGAATAAATTCGACACGGCAGGACAGGGTATACCGAGAGTTCCTCTGCGTATGGACGACGAGGCGGAAGACTTAGAGCTATCATTACCGTCGTCAGCTTCTATTCCAACCGCGGTGTTGGAAACAGCTATTGCGTCTAACAGAGCCAATTTAGATGCCTTATCTTACGCAGATCACCTTACTAAGGCGTTATCACTGCGCCTTCAAGGGGAAGAGTTTCAGGATATACAATCCTCTTTAAGACTTCTTTCAAGGGCAGTAGCTTATTTCACGTATAACTCCGCCCTTTCAGTGGCAAATCTGGAGTTGGTTAGACGTGACGCAGCCCTAGCTACATCCACACTAGTGGATTCTAAGGTGAAGAACTCTCTTAGAGTCGCTTCGGTCTCAGGAGAACTTCTCTTTGACGGCAAGCTTTCCGCTATTTATGATAAAATTAAAAAGAAAGCTAATGATTCTCTGTTGTTCAGATCCGCTCCTAAAAAGTCGGATACAGCAGACACGAATAAGACAGGCACTTCTGGGTCTAATGCGCCCAAGAGAGGTTCCTATAGAGGTTCCGGTGCGTCCTCTTGGTCTTATTCGAGAGACCGTCAGGATAGCGACTCTCGTTCGGGACGTCCTTCAGGCTGGAGCAATCGGTCGGACGCCCCGAGGTCGACGAGGCGAGGTGCGGGTCGTGGAAGACGTGGTTTCTCCTACCGCAGGCCTCGCAGGTCCCGGAGGTGATGGCCTAAACCCCTATCGTGTTCTGGTTGGCGGAAGGTTGTCGAGTTTTTCACAAGAGTGGGCGTCGATTACGGACGACCCTTGGGTGAGAGGAGTGACTTCGGAAGGTCTAAAGATATCCTTCAAACGAAAGCCTCCATTAACTCGAAGTCCAAAGTGGACTCATCTTCCGTCAAATCCACAGAAAAGAGACGCTCTGTTATCAGAGGTGCAGTCTCTTTTAATGAAGAATGCGGTAGAGGTCGTAGAAAACCAGGAATCTCTGGGATTCTACAGCCATCTGTTTCTGGTTCCGAAACCAGACGGCTCGTTCCGTCCAGTCATAGATTTGAGCTGGATAAACAAGCTGATCGTCGCTCCAAAGTTTTATATGGAGACGATTCGATCGGTCAGAGCGAGTATTCGGGTGAACGATTATGCAACGAGCATAGATCTCAAAGATGCGTACTTTCACGTCATGGTACATCCGACATTCCGAAAGTATCTACGCTTCGCAGTCCTAGGAGTGGTGTATCAGTTCCGGGCCATGTGCTTCGGATTGAATCTAGCACCCTGGGCTTTCACTCGGGTAATGAACTCGGTAATGATCTACTTCCGAGCTCATTCGTCTGTGGTAACGTCGGCCTACCTGGACGACATTCTTCAGAGGTACGGCAACGAGTTAACGCTTCAGAACGATGTTCAGAATCTTCTTCTATTGCTCCGACGTCTCGGTTTCATAGTAAACGAGGAGAAGTCGGATCTGGTGCCGTCCAAGTCATTCACTCATCTGGGAATGAGCTTCGAGACGCACAACAATCTCGTTCGTCTGCCGTTAACCAGAGCGAAATTAGTCAGTTGTTACGCTCGCTATTGTCTGCACGCAGACAAAGTCACGGCGAGAGAATTTATGAGACTGATAGGTCTGTGCGGAGCCACCGCGGATCTCATTCCGATGGGGCGGCTACGCACACGTCCTCTTCAAATTTTCCTGACTCAGAATTGGAGTGTGAAAATTCATTCGCTCGATGTAGACGTTCTCTTGTCAGATCAAGTGAAACAAGAGATTCAGACTTGGGCAAACATTCAGTGGTTAACTCAAGGAGTTCCGCTGCAGTTGCCGGATCCGAGTTTTACCGTTATGACGGATGCCAGTCAAACAGGTTGGGGTGCATCATTAATCCCAACGGATTCGAGATGCCAGGGTCTTTGGGATCCGCAATTCCTGTGCAAGCACATAAACATCAAGGAAATGATGTCAATTTGGCTTGCGTTACGTCACTGGATGGACATTATTCACGATGCTCATGTCCAAATCCTATCCGACAATACGACAGTAGTGGCGTATATACGGAATCAGGGAGGCACTCATTCAGTTCCGTTGTTCAATCTAACGGAAAGAATCCTTCTGTTTGCGTTAGAACATCACGTTCTTCTTTCGGTCCGTCACATACCAGGTCGTCTGAATGTGCTAGCAGACTCCCTTTCACGAAAGGGTCGCTTGTTGCCGTCGGAGTGGACTCTCAACAAACAAGTATTCAATCAGATTTGCTACCAATGGGAACGGCCAATGATAGACTTATTTGCGACACATCTCAACAATCAGTTGCAGACGTATGTGTCCCCGTGTCCGGATCCAAGAGCATTTGCAGTAGACGCTCTGTCGATCCCTTGGGACGGAATGATAGGATATGCGTATCCTCCAGCGCCGTTAATTCAACAAGTATTGCTAAAGATAAAACAATCTCAATGCAAGATTCTGTTGGTAGCATCTCTGTCGCCACAGAGACCGTGGATAAATCTACTCAGGTGTCTGTTGTGGGACCTACTGCGGAAGCTTCCACCACGAGAGGATCTTCTTTCGCAGGGGAAATCGCGCCAACTCCATCACAACCCGCAAGGTCTCAACCTTCACGTTTTTCCGTTGTGCGGTCCTTCTTGCATGGCAAGCACTTTACAGGACGAGCAGTGGACGCGATTTCTAACTGTAGGAGGACCTCCTCTTCGCTAAACTATGCGGCTAAGTGGAAGGTTTTTCGTCGTTGGTGTAGGGATCATTCTGTAGATATATTTGATCCCTCTATACCAGACATTGCAAACTTTCTAGTATACTTGTTTGACGAAATCAAACTGCAGCCTGTTACTATAAAGGGTTATAGATCTATGTTATCTGATACCTATGCACATCATGATAGTTTACAAATTGGATCTAATGTCTCTTTATCGAAATTGGTTAGAAACTTTTCGATAAATAGACCCAGAACTCTTAGATTAATTCCGAAGTGGAATTTAGCTTGGGTTCTCCTTAAATTGAAGGAAAAGCCATTTGAACCTCATGGGACAGTAGATTTCAAATTCTTATCTTATAAGACAGCTTTTCTCTTAGCTTTCTCTTCTGCCAGAAGAGTCAGTGAGCTTCATGCACTATCGGTGGATGATTCTCATTATCGTAGTGTTGGGAACACTATCACCTTCACTACTAATGTGGGTTTTTTAGCTAAGAATCAGGCTCCTAATAAATATCCGGAACCTATTGTTATTAAGGCTCTTCCATCTTCAGACGGGTGTAGGCCTTTACTCTGTCCTGTTAGAGCACTACGTATCTATAAACAGAGATCTCAGTTTATCAGAAAGGGACGGAAACGTTTCTTTCTGTCTTTGATGCCTAATAGAAAGGACATTTCAGTCCATTCTATTGCTAGATGGATTCAGTTAACTATCTGTACTGCTTATGAAGATTTATCTTCTTCTCAGCAGTCTGTGCTTAAGATTTCTGCTCATGAAGTAAGAGCTCTTTCTACTTCCTGGGCTTATGCTAATAGTGTTGCTATTACAGATTTAATGAAGGCTGCTTATTGGTCTCAGCCATCCACATTTACGAATTTTTATCTCAGAAATATTGAATCCATTTCTGGAGACCTGCATTGTTTAGGTCCGTTATCTGTTGCTCAGAATGTCGTCCACTAAACAGTTGCAACTATAGTTATGCAGGCTTTCTGTTCCGGCAGTGACTCCGTCCGGCTGCCCTCTTCGCTCTGGGCTATTTGACCCAGGGCAAGGGGAAGGGGGGGGGGCGGGTGTTCCCTTAGGTCACCTGCTTTATAGTGAAAAGCAAGGGAATGCCTCCTCCAAGTCAGTATTTCTGAGTCGCTTCCGGGATGGTTTTAAAGTGTAATATTAATGTTTAAGTTCATTCATGTCTTATTTTTAAAGTGTAGCTCGGTGTGAAGCATTTGTATATGTCAAGTGTCAAACGGGCTTTAATATACAATACTCGGTCACTTTTAAATGATTATAAAGAGTCTCAATTCTCTGGACTACTTTATTTATTGGCTTGCTTTAAAAATAATTAGTATAAGGGTTATACTGGATGTTAATAGAGAACATGAATGTTATTGTGCTCAATTATTAAGGGTAGTGTATCTTTCTAATTTAATATTAAATAAGAAAGATACATGTAAAGCCTAATACTCCTTTTCTCCTTAAGGGGTTACCTCTTTACTATATAGTTGAGCTTATTGGATTTTCCTCTATGTCCTAGGCCCTCCAGCCTGTTTACTATTCAGCTAAGTCTGGGTCATTGGTACAGTATAAAAATGTTAAAAAATTTATAGTAATTTATATATTTTTTATACTTACCAATGACCCAGACAGGGATGGCCCTCCCTGGAGTTGGGAACTCTTGCCTCCCCGCTGAGTACATAGCGCTGACCAGGCACTGCCAGTAAGAATGATAATTGGCGCCAATTTCGGGACGACTGCGTCACTGCGCATGCGCAGTAGAGGCGTACTATGGAGGTCCTTTAGGACATGATTTCTTTTTGTTTTGGATGCAAATTTTGGGGATTGGGGGGCAAAATTTGTGTTTGGCCCTGGTTTTGTTGGAGTTAGCACCAGCTAAGTCTGGGTCATTGGTAAGTATAAAAAATATATAAATTACTATAAATTTTTTAACTTTCGAGGCATGGGCCTCTTGTTGTCATTCTTGCTAATTGTTGCACTGCTTATTCAGTGTTTCCTCTCCCCTAGCCTTCTAAAGCCCCCCCTGGCAAATCTCCCATGCTTTTGGCATATTTTTGAGAAATTTCATTTCTAAAATTTCCTGGGAGAGTTGCTTGGTTACAGAATGTTTTCTGTTATTTTCCCCATAGTTACGTTTTCACCCATGGGTGTATAACGTTTGTGTTCTGCATCTTCCATCTGATGTTCTACAGATTCTCCCCTGGGAGTCTCTGTTTTGCATCAGATAGAGTGTAATTGATGACTGATTCCAGGCCAGTTTTTTCAGTGCCTGGAGTCATGTTTTCTAGTGTGTTTACACTGTTTGTTTTCATTGGCAACAGCCTTTTTTGAGGGGGGCTGTTTGCCTTTGTGGTAGTTTATCTCATTATAAGATACATTTATATTATCCGAAAGTGTCTCATTAATTATTTTATATAAATTTAAAATTTTTGACCACACTTTGCCATCGGGGCTCAACGTTACTTTTCAGCAACTTGGGCTTCTCTGAAAAAATATTTTTTCAAAATTATTTTGTTTTGCAATTGTTTTTTCATTTATTAATGGATCATGTTATTATGTATCTTTGTGTCAGGGGTTTTTGCGAGTAACTAGGACTTATTGTTGTTCTTTCACAATGAAGGGACGTTGTTCAAATTGTAATAGGAAGAAATCTTCCTCTGACTTTCATGATCATTGTATTAATTGTAGTCAGTGTTCTCGCATTAATCCCTGTCCTATATGTGAACATTGGGATGAGAAACATTGGAAACGTGTGTCACGATATGTTGTTTCTGGAGAAAGAGTGATGCCGGCTCTTTCTCCACAAGGTCACTCTACTCTCTCAGTTTCTATTTCAGAGGAACCAGAACAGGGTGATGTTTCCATGTTATCTTCTTCAAGTGTGCGTCCGTCGTCACAAATGAATTCAGAGCTAGCGGCAAAAGTGCTCATGGAGATTAGACAAATGTCGTCCGCTAGCTCGCCCGGTGTAGCGTCCATTCACCGAATGGTTCGGCAGCCGGGTTCGTCCGATGCGGTCCAAGAGGAAATTTTGGGTGATGCGAGCACTATAAACATAATAGATGCACACCCAGTGACGGCGGATAGTAAGCGAGAACGGAGGAAGCCTTTTAGTCCGGTTCCTAGCTCGTCCAGGTCCAGCCGGGCCGCGAGCGAGAGAGGTCCCTCTCTCGTACAACAACATCTGGGACCAGATGTTGTGGTACAAAATGTGTCTTTAGCGGAGCATACGTCCGTCGCTCGGGACGCTCCGTTGTATAAGCAGTCCGCAGAGACTGTTAAGGCTTCCTCTTCTCGTCAGCGCACACGACCGCACCTTGGCTGCGTGACCGCCGATATATTACCAGCTTCGCCGATGAAGGATTCTTCGGCGACCAGGTCACACCATCCGGCAGCCAGGGATTCGAGACCGATGGACTCTGGACGTTCGCATAGGAAAAGTATGCGGGAGCCATCTGATGCGGAGCTGCCCTCGGCGAAGCAGCGAAAGACTGCGCCTCCGCAGGTCTCGACGTCGGACATTCTTGTGCAGATAGCACAGCTTATCGCAGCATCCCAGCAGCCGACAGAAACGGTGTCGGATCGAGAATTATCCGACGGCGCTGGGTCGGTACGCTCCGCCGAAGCATCGGGGGCGGACGACCGGGAACATCGTGAGGTCCGACCGGATGGTGAAATGGATACGGATGACTTGGAGCTATCCCTTTCGGAACAACATAAAGCTGCCGTGGACTTCATCCGGCACTTTCTCCCTCAAGTTGTTCCGTCGGGCCAGACTGCTGCGCTTCCGGACAAGAGAATTATAGCGTCATTGGACTCTGAATTTTTTGAGCGGTTCAGGGACATCGCTCCCGAGTTTCCGTCGCAGTCCAATAATGTTGCTAGAACATTTGAATTATTGAACGACGCTATATATAAACTTGCTTCCAGGACGGGGAAAGCAGGTTTCTTGTCCGCTAATACTCTCAACCTGCCTTTCATTAATGCAAGGAATAAATTCGATACAGCAGGACAGGGTATACCAAGAGTTCCTCTGCGTATGGACGACGAGGCGGAAGACTTAGAGCTATCATTACCGTCGTCAGCTTCTATTCCAACCGCGGTGTTGGAAACAGCTATTGCGTCTAACAGAGCCAATTTAGATGCCTTATCTTACGCAGATCACCTTACTAAGGCGTTATCACTGCGCCTTCAAGGGGAAGAGTTTCAGGATATACAATCCTCTTTAAGACTTCTTTCAAGGGCAGTAGCTTATTCCACGTGTAACTCCGCCCTTTCAGTGGCAAATCTGGAGTTGGTTAGACGTGACGCAGCCCTAGCTACATCCACACTAGTGGATTCTAAGGTGAAGAACTCTCTTAGAGTCGCTTCGGTCTCAGGAGAACTTCTCTTTGACGGCAAGCTTTCCGCTATTTATCATAAAATTAAAAAGAAAGCTAATGATTCTCTATTGTTCAGATCGGCTCCTAAAAAGTCGGATACAGCAGACACGAATAAGACAGGCACTTCTGGGTCTAATGCGCCCAAGAGAGGTTCCTATAGAGGTTCCGGTGTGTCCTCTTGGTCTTATTCGAGAGACCGTCAGGATAGCGACTCTCGTTCGGGACGTCCTTCATGCCGGGACAATCGGTCGGACGCCCCGAGGTCGACGAGGCGAGGTGCGGGTCGTGGAAGACGTGGTTTCCCCTACCGCAGGCCTCGCAGGTCCAGGAGGTGATGGCTTAAACCTCTATCGCGTTCCGGTTGGCGGAAGGTTGTCGAAAGGTTGTCGAGTTTTTCACAAGAGTGGGCGTCGATTACGGACGACCCTTGGGTGAGAGGAGTGACTTCAGAAGGTCTAAAGATATCCTTCAAACGAAAGCCTCCATTAACTCGAAGTCCAAAGTGGACTCATTTTCCGTCAAATCCACAGAAAAGAGACGCTCTGTTATCAGAGGTGCAGTCTCTTTTAATGAAGAACGCGGTAGAGGTCGTAGAAAACCAGGAATCTCTGGGATTCTACAGCCATCTGTTTCTGGTTCCGAAACCAGACGGCTCGTTCCGTCCAGTCATAGATTTGAGCTGGATAAACAAGCTGATCGTCGCTCCGAAGTTTTATATGGAGACGATTCGATCGGTCAGAGCGAGTATTCGGGTGAACGATTATGCAACGAGCATAGATCTCAAAGATGCGTACTTTCACGTCATGGTACATCCGACATTCCGAAAGTATCTACGCTTCGCAGTCCTAGGAGTGGTGTATCAATTCCGGGCGATGTGCTTCGGATTGAATCTAGCACCCTGGGCTTTCACTCGGGTAATGAACTCGGTAATGATCTACTTCCGAGCTCATTCGTCTGCGGTAACGTCGGCCTACCTGGACGACATTCTTCAGAGGTACGGCAACGAGTTAACGCTTCAGAACGATGTTCAGAATCTTCTTCTATTGCTCCGACGTCTCGGTTTTATAGTAAACGAGGAGAAGTCGGATCTGGTGCCGTCCAAGTCATTCACTCATCTGGGAATGAGCTTCGAGACGCACAACAATCTCGTTTGTCTGCCGTTAACCAGAGCGAAATTAGTCAGTTGTTACGCTCGCTATTGTCTGCACCCAGACAAAGTCACGGCGAGAGAATTTATGAGACTGATAGGTCTGTGCGGAGCCGCCGCGGATCTCATTCCGATGGGGCGGCTACGCACACGTCCTCTTCAAATTTTCCTGACTCAGAATTGGAGTGTGAAAATTCATTCGCTCGATGTAGACGTTCTCTTGTCAGATCAAGTGAAACAAGAGATTCAGACTTGGGCAAACATTCAGTGGTTAACTCAAGGAGTTCCGCTGCAGTTGCCGGATCCGAGTTTTACCGTTATGACGGATGCCAGTCAAACAGGTTGGGGTGCATCATTAATCCCAACGGATTCGAGATGCCAGGGTCTTTGGGATCCGCAATTCCTGTGCAAGCACATAAACATCAAGGAAATGATGTCAATTTGGCTTGCGTTACGTCACTGGATGGACATTATTCACGATGCTCATGTCCAAATCCTATCCGACAATACGACAGTAGTGGCGTATATACGGAATCAGGGAGGCACTCATTCAGTTCCGTTGTTCAATCTAACGGAAAGAATCCTTCTGTTTGCGTTAGAACATCACGTTCTTCTTTCGGTCCGTCACATACCGGGTCGTCTGAATGTGCTAGCAGACTCCCTTTCACGAAAGGGTCGCTTGTTGCCGTCGGAGTGGACTCTCAACAAACAAGTATTCAATCAGATTTGCTACCAATGGGAACGGCCAATGATAGACTTATTTGCGACACATCTCAACAATCAGTTGCAGACGTATGTGTCTCCGTGTCCGGATCCAAGAGCATTTGCAGTAGACGCTCTGTCGATCCCTTGGGACGGAATGATAGGATATGCGTATCCTCCAGCGCCGTTAATTCAACAAGTATTGCTAAAGATAAAACAATCTCAATGCAAGATTCTGTTGGTAGCATCTCTGTCGCCACAGAGACCGTGGATAAATCTACTCAGGTGTCTGTTGTGGGACCTACCGCGGAAGCTTCCTCCACGAGAGGATCTTCTTTCGCAGGGGAAATCGCGCCAACTCCATCACAACCCGCAAGGTCTCAACCTTCACGTTTTTCCGTTGTGCGGTCCTTCTTGCATGGCAAGCACTTTACAGGACGAGCAGTGGACGCGATTTCTAACTGTAGGAGGACCTCCTCTTCGCTAAACTATGCGGCTAAGTTGAAGGTTTTTCGTCGTTGGTGTAGGGATCATTCTGTAGATATATTTGATCCCTCTATACCAGACATTGCAAACTTTCTAGTATACTTGTTTGACGAAATCAAACTGCAGCCTGTTACTATAAAGGGTTATAGATCTATGTTATCTGATACCTATGCACATCATGATAGTTTACAAATTGGATCTAATGTCTCTTTATCGAAGTTGGTTAGAAACTTTTCGATAAATAGACCCAGAACTCTTAGATTAATTCCTAAGTGGAATTTAGCTTGGGTTCTCCTTAAATTGAAGGAAAAGCCCTTTGAACCTCTTGGGACAGTAGATTTCAAATTCTTATCTTATAAGACAGCTTTTCTCTTAGCTTTCTCTTCTGCCAGAAGAGTCAGTGAGCTTCATGCACTATCGGTGGATGATTCTCATTATCGTAGTGTTGGGAACACTATCACCTTCACTACTAATGTGGGTTTTTTAGCTAAGAATCAGGCTCCTAATAAATATCCGGAACCTATTGTTATTAAGGCTCTTCCGTCTTCAGACGGGCGTAGGCCTTTACTCTGTCCTGTTAGAGCACTACGTATCTATAAACAGAGATCTCAGTTTATCAGAAAAGGACGGAAACGTTTCTTTCTGTCTTTGATGCCTAATAGAAAGGACATTTCAGTCCATTCTATTGCTAGATGGATTCAGTTAACTATCCGTACTGCTTATGAAGATTTATCTTCTTCTCAGCAGTCTGTGCTTAAGATTTCTGCTCATGAAGTAAGAGCTCTTTCTACTTCCTGGGCTTATGCTAATAGTGTTGCTATTACAGATTTAATGAAGGCTGCTTATTGGTCTCAGCCATCCACATTTACAAATTTTTATCTCAGAAATATTGAGTCCATTTCTGGAGACCTGCATTGTTTAGGTCCGTTATCTGTTGCTCAGAATGTTGTCCACTAAACAGTTGCAACTATAGTTATGCAGGCTTTCTGTTCCGGCAGTGACTCCGTCCGGCTGCCCTCTTCGCTCTGGGCTATTTGACCCAGGGCAAGGGGAAGGGGGGGGGGGGGGGGGGGGCGGGTGTTCCCTTAGGTCACCTGCTTTATAGTGAAAAGCAAGGGAATGCCTCCTCCAAGTCAGTATTTCTGAGTCGCTTCCGGGATGGTTTTAAAGTTGATTATAAAGAGTCTCAATTCTCTGGACTACTTTATTTATTGGCTTGCTTTAAAAATAATTAGTATAAGGGTTATACTGGATGTTAATAGAGAACATGAATGTTATTGTGCTCAATTATTAAGGGTAGTGTATCTTTCTAATTTAATATTAAATAAGAAAGATACATGTAAAGCCTAATACTCCTTCTCTCCTTAAGGGGTTACCTCTTTACTATATAGTTAAGCTTATTGGATTTTCCTCTATGTCCTAGGCCCTCCAGCCTGTTTACTATTCAGCTAAGTCTGGGTCATTGGTACAGTATAAAAATGTTAAAAAATTTATAGTAATTTATATATTTTTTATACTTACCAATGACCCAGACGGGGATGGCCCTCCCTGGAGTTGGGAACTCTTGCCTCCCCGCTGAGTACATAGCGCTGACCAGGCACTGCCAGTAAGAATGACAATTGGCGCCAATTTCGGGACGACTGCGTCACTGCGCATGCGCAGTAGATGCGTAGTATGGAGGTCCTTTAGGACATGATTTCTTTTTGTTTTGGATGCAAATTTTGGGGATTGGGGGGCAAAATTTGTGTTTGGCCCTGGTTTTGTTGGAGTTAGCACCAGCTAAGTCTGGGTCATTGGTAAGTATAAAAAATATATAAATTACTATAAATTTTTTAACTTTTCAGTGTTTTCCTCTCTCCCTTTCCTTTAAGTCCCCTCTTGCTATTCTCCCATGCTTTTGGCATAGTTTCTGTAATTTTTATTACTAAAATTTCTTGGGAGTTTTAGCTGATAACAGAATGAATTCTGTTCTTTTCCCCATGTTTACGTCTTCACCTACGGGTGGTTAGGCGTTGTGTTCTGCATCTACCATCTGATGTTCTGCAGTTTCTTCCCTGGAAGTCTCTGTTTTGCATCAGATAGTGTATTTTTGGTAACTGATTTCGGGCCTGGGTGCCTGGAGTCTTATTTTAGTGTTTTTACACTCATTGTTTACATTTACTACAGCCCTCTGTGTGAGGGGGGGATTTCTTGAAAATAATACCTTGATGTTAATTTAATCATAACTAGATACATTATTATTGTTCGTAAGTGTTGCATAAATTGTTTAAAATATTTTTAAAAAATTTTTTGTCCACACTTAGGCTTGGGATCCATTGGGGCTCAACGTTACTTTTCAGAAACTTGGGCTGTTCTGAAAAAATATTTTTTCAAAATTTTTTGATTTCAATTATTTTTTCTATGTTAATGGATCATATTATTATTATGTATTTTGATTGTCAGGGGTTGCTGCGAGTACCAGGACTTTGTTTTCTTTTCACATTGAAAGGATTTTGATCAATTGTAATAAGAGGAAGTCTTCCTCTGACTTTTATAATCATTCTATATGTGGTCAGTGTACTCGCATTAACTCCTGTTCTGTATCTGATGATTTCGATGACAACATGGGAAGCGTATGTCACGGTATGTTAGTGGGGAATTGGCCATTCCGGTCCTTTCCCCGCAGGGTCACTCTACTTTATCAATTTCTATTTCAGACGATCAAGATTAGGGTGATGTATCTGTGATGTCTTCCAACAGTGTGCCTCCGTCGTCACAATTAATGAAGGGCTAGCGGAAAAGTGCTCATGTAAATACGCCAATTGCCTAAGAGGACCCTAGTAGGTTCGACGGCCTTTGACGTCCGCTAGCTCGCCCGGTGTAGCGTCCATTCATCGAATGGTTCGGCAGCCGGGTTCGTCCGTTGCGGTCTAGAAGGAGTTTTGGGGTGATGCGAGCACTATAAATCAACCAAATGCACACCCAGTGACGGCGGATTAGCGGGAGAACGGAGGAAGCCTTTTAGTCCGGTTCATAGCTCGTTCTGGTCCATCCAGACGGCTAGCGAGAGAGGCCCCTCTCTCGTACAACAACATCTGGCCCCAGATGTTGTGGTACAAAATGTTTCGAATTCGGAGCATACGTCCGTCGCTCGGGACGCTCCGATATATAGTCAGTCCGGAGAGACTGTCAATAAGGCTTCCTCATTCTCATGGTAGCGCACACGACCGCTCTTGGCTACGTGACCTCGGATATCCAGTCAGCTTTGCCAGTCAGAGAATCATCGGCGACCAGGGCACACCATCCGGTAGCCAGGGACACGAGGCCTACAGACTCTGGACGTTCGCATAGGAAGTGTGCGGGAGTCAACGTACACGGAGCTTCCGGCGGCAATGCATCGTAAGACCGCTACTGCACAGGCCTCGGGGACGGACGTGCTATCCTAAATAGCACAGCTTATCGCAGCATCCCAGCAACAACTGAATCTGTCGCATATGTTTTATCCGACGATGCTGGGTCGGGACATTCCGCGGAAGCGGGTATGGATGTCCGAAAATTTCATCCGGTCCGACGGGATACCGAAAGGGATTCGTAGGATTGCGAGCTTTCCCTTTCGGAACAACATATGCTGTTGTGTATGTCATCTGACTTGATCTTCTACAGCTTCTTTCGTCAGACCAGAATGCTGCGATGCCGGATAAGAAACTGATAGCATCGGTGGATTTAGAAATTTTTCGTTTGGTTCAGCGACTTCGTCCCTCAGTTCCGACATAGTCCAATAATGTCACACAAACTTTCGAATTATTGAATGACGCTATATATTTATTATTATATGCTTGCTATTACCAAGCATTTCTGGTTTCTTGTTCGCAAAGTTACGGAGATGTCTTTCAAAAGTGTGCCTCTGTCGTCATAGTTAATGAAGAGCTAGCGGCAATAAGTGCTCATGGAATATGTCTATCGCCTATGAGGTCCCTTGTAGGATCGACGGAGTGACATTCGCTAGCTCACCCGGTGTAGCGTACATTCATCGAATGGTTCGGCTGCCGGGTTCGTCCGTTGCGGTCTAGGAAGGAGATTTGGGTGATGTGAGCACTATAATTACTTTAGTACTCACCCAGTGACGGCGGATTGAGGACAGATCGGAGGAAGCCTGTTAGTCCGGTTCCTGGCTTGTCCAGATCCGTCTGGGCTGTGAGCGAGAGAGGTCCCTCTCTCGTCCAACAACATAGGGGACCGCATGTTGTGGTTCAGATTTTTTACATTCGGAGCATATGTCCGTCGCTCGGGACGCTCCGTTATGTTGACAGTCCGAGAGACTGTCGATAATGCTTCCTCATCCTCACAGCAGTGCACACGACCGCACATTGGCTATGTGACCTCGAGTATCCGATCAGTTTCGTCATTCAGTGATTCCACGGCGATTAGGTCACGCCATCCGGTAGCCAAGGGACACGAGGCCTATACACTCCGTTCACTCGCATATTAGTAGTATGCACGGGGTAACGATCACGGAGCTTCCAGCGGCAATGCATCGTAGGACCGCTTCTCCACAGGCCTCAGTGACGGACGTGCTATCCGAGTTAGCACAGTTTTTTCGCAGCATCCCAGCAATCGACAGTTTCTTGGTCGAATCAGGAATTATCTGACGGCGCTGGGTCGGTGCGGTCCGCGGTTACATCAGGTACGGACGACCGAACGCTTTATAGGGTCCGACAAGATGGCGAGAGGGATTTGAAAGATTTCGAGTTTTCCCTTTCGTAGCATCGGAAGCTGCCATACATATCTTCCGGCATTATCTTCCAGTGATTGTTATTTCGGACTACATTGCTGCGATGTTGGATAAGAGACTTATAGCGTCATTGGACACGGAATTTTGGATCGGTTCAGGGACATTGTCCCTGACTTACCGACACAGTCCAATAATGTCATTAGAACATGTGTATTATTTATTGATGCTATATATATATAAGCCTGCTACCAAGCATGATAGTTTAGTTTCTTGTCCGCAATGCTCATTTCTGCCTTTTATCATTTATACGAATATTTTATTTTGGCAGAACAGGGCATACCGAAAGTTCATATGCGTCTAGACGGCGCGGTTAAAGACTGGAAATATTCTTTTTCGCCGTCTATGTCTTTTCCAACCACAATGTTGGAAACGACAATGATGTCTAATAGACTTAACTTAGACGCTTTATCATACGTAATCCACCTTACTGAGGCGTTATCATTACGTCTTCAAGAGAAAGAATTCCGGGATATTATCCTCAATGTGATTTCTTTTGAGGGCAGTAGTTTGTTCACGTATAACTCCGCCCTTCAGTGGCTGTTTGGAGTTGGTTAGACGTGACACAGCCCTAGCTACATCCACACGCGTGGATAGTAAGGTGAAGAACTCTCTCAGAGTTGCTTCGTTCTCGGAGAAGCTTCTCTTCGACGGCAACTTTTCAGCAATCCATGAATTGCTCGATTTACACGTTCTCTTGTCTATCTAGTGTAAGCAAGAGATTCAGACTGGGGCAAACATTCGGTGGTTGACTCAGAGAGTGCCACTACAGTTGCCGGATCCGAGTTTTATAATTATGACGGTTGCCAGTCAAACAGGTTGGGATATAATATTGATCCCAACGGATTCGAAGTGCCAGGGTCTTTGGGTTCCGCAGTCTCTAAGCAAGCACTTATCTTCCATGGAATAATGTTTTTTTAGGCTTGCTTTATGTCATTGGATGAACATTATTCACAAACGCATGTCCAAATCCTGCCCGTTAATTCTACAGTAGTAGCGTATCTCCGGAACCAGGGAGGCACTCATTCGTTTCCGTTATTCAATTTAATGGAAAGAATCCTTCTGTTTGTTATAGTACACCAAGTTCTGCTTCGGTCCGTCATATTCCGGGTCGTCTGATTGTATTACCGGACTCCCGTTCACTTATGGGTCGCTTGTTGCCGTCAGAATGGACTCTCAACAAACAATTCAATCAGATTTGCTATCAATGGGAGCGCCCAATGATAATTTATTTACGACACAACTTGCTTGTCAATTGCAGACGTATGTGTTTGCTTGTCCGGATCTCTGAGCTTATGTTGTTAACGCTCTATTGATCTAATAGGACGGAATGATAGGATGTGCGTATCCTTTTGCGCTGTTGTTTCAGCAAGTATTGCTAAGATAAACAACCACAATACATTTCTGTTGATAGCAACTCTGTCTTCACAGAGACCGTGGGTATTTTACTCTGATGTCTACTGTGGGGCTTAACGCGAAATCTTCCTCCATGAGAGGATCTTTTTTCGCTGGGTAAAATCGTGTCATCTTTATCACAACCCGCAAGGTCTCAACCTTCACGTATTCCGTTGTGTGGTCCTTATTGCATTGTAAGCATTGTACTGGACGAGCTTTGGACGCGATTTCTTACTATAGGAGAACCTCTTCTTCGCTATACTATGCGGCTAAAGTGGAGGCTCTTCTGTCGTTGGTGTAGGGATCACAATGTTGATATTGTTGATCCCTCCATACTAGTCATTGCAACTTTTTAGTATACTTGTTTGACAAGATCTTCTGCAGCCTGTTATTATTAAGGTTATAGGTTTATGTTACCTCATACCTATGCACTCTATGATAGTTTACAATTGAGTCTTATGTCTCTTTATCTAAGTCAGTTAGTAACTTTTCGATAAATAGATTTAGAATCATTAGATTAAATTCCTATACGGAATTTAACTTCGGTTCTTATTTAGCTAAGTAATCATTTGAGCCTCTGGAAACAGTAGTTTTCAAATTCTGTTGGCTTCTCTTTTACTGAAGAGTCAGTGAGTTTCATGCACTATCGGTGGATGATTTTCACTTTCGTAGTTTCGGAATCACTACTTCCTCTACTATTGAGGTTGGATTTTCGCATAAGATTCAGGCTCCTAATTAATATCCGGAACCTATTGTTATTAAGGTCCTTCCGTCTTCATACGGGCATAGGCCTTTACTCTGTCCGGTTAGAGTTTATGTATTTATAAACAGATATCTGTTTATTACTACGGGCGTAAGCTTCTTCTGTCTTTGATGCCTAATAGAAGGACGTTACGCTCCATTCTATTGCTAATGGATTCAATTAACTATCGATACTGCTTATGGTATATTATTGACTCAGCAGTTGTGTTTGAAATTTCGGCTGATGAAGTAAGAGTTCTTCTACATCTTGGGCTTACATTAATAGTGTCGCTATTATAGATTTTTGAAGGCTGCTCATTGCGCTCAGCCATCCACATTCATGAATTTTTATCTCAGAAATATTGAGTCCATCTCTGGAGGCCTCTATTGTTAGGTCTATTATCTACTGCTCAGAATGTCATTCACTTAACAGTTACTACTATAGCTAGGTAGGCTGTCTGTTTCGGCAGTGACTCCGTTCTGCTGCCCTCTTCGCTCTGGGCTATTTGACCCAGGGCAAGAAAAAGGGGGGGGGGGGTGTTCCCTTGGGTCACCTGTTTTACTATGAAAACAAGGGGATACCTCCTCCGGAGTTAGTAATTCTGAGCTGTTATTGGGATGGTTGTTTAGTGAGAAGTTTATGTTTTAAAAATTCATTCAGGTCTTAGTTTTCAAAGTATAGCTTTTGAATATAGCACGTGTCAATGGATATTATTATACAATCCTCAGACACTTTTAAGGAGTATAAAGAGTCTCTATTCTCTAGACTTACTTTATTTATTGGCTTACTTTAAAAATTATTAGTATAAGGATTATACTAGATATTAATAGAGTACATGGATGTATGATGCTCAATTTTGGAAGGTGTTGTATCTTTCTAATTTATCATAAATAAGAAAGATACATGTAAGGCCTAATACTTCTTTTTCCCTAGAGGGGATGACTCTATTTTATATAATTGAGCGTATTCCATCTTGCTCTATGTCCTTGGCCCTCCAGCCTTTTTACTATTCAGCTATGTCTGGGTCATTGGTACAGTATAAAAATGTTAAAAAATTTATAATAATTTATATATTTTTTATACTTACCAATGACCCAGACGGGGATGGCCCTCCCAGGAGTTGGGAACTCTTACCTCCCCGCTGAGTACATAGCGCTTACCAGGCACTGGTTATTAGAATGATTAATGGCGCCAATTTTGGAACGTCCTTCACACTGCGCATGCGCAGTAGAGGTGAAGTGTGGAGGGCCATTCAGGACATGTTTTCTTTGGTTTTAGATGCAAATTTTGGGGATTGGGGGGCAAAATTTGTGTTTGGCCCTATATTTTAAGAGTTAGCACCAGCTATGTCTGGGTCATTGGTAAGTATAAAAAATATATAAATTACTATAAATTTTTTAACTTTTTAAAAAATTTCAACAAAACCACATCATGTGACACCTGGTTGGAACGAGCTCGACGAGGGGGTCACATGATATGGTTTTGTTGAAATTATTTGAAAAATTTCAAAAAATGATATTTAAAATAATAAATTTTGATATCATCTGCATTGGGTAAAGAGTTAATAACAAATGCCGAGCACATGGTAGTTTAGTGGTTAGAGCATTGAACTCCAAACCGAATGGTCCACAGTTTGATCCTGTGTTGTGTCCTTATATTATGCAAGCACTTAATCCTGATTGCCCACATTGGGACATGGTGGTGCTGAGTACTAAAGCATACTACACACTGATGCTGCACTTGCCTTCAAACAATGCAACCCTGTTTGTGCAGAGTTAGTACGTTGGGGACTCTGACAAGTGCTTGCCACTGCTTGGTGGTTTTCTGGGTACTCTGGCTTCCTTCACTCGTAAAACTGTTTGACATGAGGTGACCATGGCTGTTGAAAGAGTCATTAAAACTCCATTAAAAAAAACTGAATAAAAATTAAAATCCTGTGATATATTAAAGATTTGCTCTGGCAATCACATGAATCCCCATGTTTTAGACTTGTTTGGTCTCAGTACATCCAAGTTAAGTATTTAAAACTTTACCCACCAAATCGGCCACATCCACCAACCAGGGACCAGCCTAGGGGGGAATTTTAGGGAGACTTCAAGTCTCCCTCCAGAAAAAATAGGGAGACTGCAGAGTCATGTAGGGAGACTTCATAGGCAAGTGGGGAAAATTAAGAATATTCATGTACCACCCCCGCCGCCCCTTCATATTTTCAATTTATGGTCCTCCATTAACGTACAAATAATCCAGGTCCAGTTGTCTATGATGCATCTGTGCCAGGTTAAAAAATCACAATGTAATTATTGACTGAAAATCCCCCACTGCTACCTTCTCCTTCATGACCCCTCACCTCTTCTTCGTGCCAATCCCCCATCACCCTCCTGTGGTTGCCTTTCAACAAAGTCTACTAAGCTAATAATTTCCTAAGTCTGAAAGTGTGAACAGGACCAGATGTAAGAAGGTTGCTTGGGAGGTACCTTGTTAGTTAAAAAACAAAATACATTCTGGGGTCGAGTATTTTGTAAAAGAAATGTCATTCCGCATCATTTTTATGGCATTCCGGTGTCATTCCACGTCATTTCATGTCATTCCGATGTTTAGGAGGACCCTTTTTCAAGATCGTCCACATGCACACTTGTGTCCTGTACAAAGCTTTTCTTGACATCACTAAAGCTTTTTTTCATGTGTTTCAATTCCATTCGTGTTTTTCTGGGAATAGACAGCCCAACAGTTAACAGTCGTCAGCAAATCGAAATGAAAATACTGTGTTATAAAATACGTCCGTTGTGTATACATTTTCGGCATCCTAAGCGACGTAACCTACTTTCAAACTGGGTTGTTTTGTTGAGTCGCGTAAGTCACCTATTTTCGTTTCGACACTTGAAGCTCCGACTAGAACGCAACAAAATAGAAATAAAAAAATCCGCCAAAAGCAACAATGGACAATTGCTTGCCGTGTGATTTCAAATAAATGGACGTTTATTTGACGAATTAAACTGCCCATTTATCACCCTCGAGCACATTCGATTTTTGAAAATACTCATTTTCATGTAAACCTCGCATCACTCAGTTCAGCCTTTTCTCATTTTGGCCAATTTTTAGAGGGCAACTTGTAATCGCCCCGACTATTTTTCTAGGCGACTTTGGGCTTAGAAGGGCGACTTAATCGCCCTAGTCGCCCTCACGGCTGGTCCCTGCCACCAACATAATATGCAAATTCAGGTACTGAAAAAATACGATTTTTCAAAAACTTTCAACAAAACCATATCATGTGACCCTTTGGAATGAGCTCATTGAGCATGTTCCAATGAGGGGTCACATGATATGGTTTTGTTGAAATGTTTTGAACAATTTAAAAAAAATGGTATTTAAAATAATACATTTTGATATTGTCTGCATTGGGTAAATGGTTAACTTATTCGTTATTATTTAATTATTTAACCCTTCACCTAACAAATTGGCCACATCTGCCCAAAACAATATATTTTTCAAAAAGTGTAAACAAAACCATATCATGTTACCCTCATTGGAATGGGCTCATCAAGCTCATTCCGATGAAGGTCACTTGATATGGTCTTGTTAATTTTTATGAAAATTTAAAAAATATAATAATTAAAATAAAAAATTTGATATCATGTGCATTGGGTTAATGGTTAATCTCACAGTCTTGAAAATGGCATCACAAGTACCCATCAGATAATAGAAATAAAAATTGTTTTCAACAGGAATGGGGTGTATGACAGCATTTTGTTTTTAACCAAGGTTTTAACATCAACCCTGGCTTCTGTAGCTTCATTTGGGGGTTGACAGACATGTTGCTTATGCAATTCAACCTTTTGTTTCTCAAGAAGCTATTTTACTATAGTTGATGCATTACAAAGAAGGATTAAGAGCACTGGGGGAGGTGGGAGGTTGATGAGATCAGTTAACCTTACCTTACACATCTTGAATAACAAAAAAAATATCTTTCTTTCCAAAACATAGGTTACAACTCCTCTTCAGATAAACTCATTCCAATGAGCGGTAAAAAGCTATATTCTGGAGGTAATATTGTAAAATTAACAAAATATGAATGGCAATTTTTGTGAATAGCTCTGGCCATATATGGCCATTGTGTTTTTTGAAGCATTAAGAAAGAATTAATTGACAAAGAATTATATTTTAAAACCTACATATCTTTTCGGATGTACTGCTATTCATTTAATTTTCTGTATACTGTTCCATGAAAATGTTTTTTGCTATTTATTCCATGGTAAAAATTTAGGGTTCATATAGATCTTTGAAAGTGCTTAAAGGTGCTTATATTTTAATACTGGAATTCCATGCCCAGGTCGGTGCAAATTGGGCAAAAGATCATTTTTGTTCGCCCATCTGATCTTCGCCAAAAAGTAAATGGGGTGACAAATTTTCTTCATCTGCCTACAATATCTTTACTCAAATTGCAATTGTATTCATTTGTTAACTCTCCCAGAACCACCATGAACTACTGTGATGAAATACACTGCTGGAACAGGCTCTCTTAGCCTGTTCCGACAATGTTTTAAATCACATCAAGTTGATGGATTGTTGAAAAAAAAAATAATGAAATGATGAGAAAGAAAGGAAACTTTGAAGGTATTGATACCGTAATGTTTCATTGATATGATCTTTCACTCATCATACACCAATGTCCACTTATCATGGTGAGTAGATGCCAAATATGAGCCTTATTAACAGAATTCAGAAATGGATTTATAGTTTTTTTCTCTGTTAAAATTATTGAAATAAGGCCCAACAAAGCAGATCTTCTGTTTCTCAGTCCATTTTTTATAAAATTACATGTGCGTGGGTGGTTTTTATTTTATTTTTTATTTTTGTAATTATTTCTTTGCCATCAAGAGTTCATAATCTTGGTTTGTTTTATGTGTTAGAACTCATAATCAACAGAATAGCGTAGGTGGTGGTGTATTTCGTCCCTTGAATGCACTCAAGGGACAAATTTATCAATTTTATTATCTTGGGTAAATTATCAGACATAAACCATTTAATTTTTATTTTTTTAAGTTTGCATTGGTTATAAAAAGAGAGCATGGGGCAGTCAAAATGACCATGCGAGAGGGCCTGAGTAACAGATTTTCAACTTTTTTAGACCTTAGGAGGGTTAAATGTATGCTCTCCACAGTTTTTATTAATTATCTTTCTGCTGCTGGTGAATCAAATGTAGCATTTTATTTTTTCTCTGAGGAATATCCAATAAGGTTTTACATAAAATATCCTCACTTTAATTGGAGGTGTGTCAAAAAGCAATACCTGGAGTTTGTTGAAAAGTGCTGAGTGTCCATATACTTCCATTTATGCTTTCTGCATTTGTGTACAGTGGAGCCCATTTAATTGGATATATTTTAATTAAATATCCCTGTTAATTGAATATAAGTTCCAAACACAAAACCATTTACCATACCTTCAATACAAGTTTGCTGTGTTAATTGCATATAGGTTATAGAGTAAACTCCTGTTAATTGAATAAAAAGATCTTGCAATATGTCAAGAAATTACCCTGACAATCACTGAATTACCTTTCTGTATATTGCCCAACTTGGTCTCAGTAAATCCAATATGGTCATGATTAGCCATTGTGCATAAGTATATGACCTTAAACACCGAAAATAAATAAATAAGTACACTTGTAGGCATTTGATCTATTATATCATGTTTGACAGAGCTCTTTGAGCTCTGTCAAACAAGATGTAATAGAATACATGCTCAGTTTATGTCTCGAATATAGGAAAGTCATCAAATCCCCATTAACTGAATACTCCTGTTAACTGAATAATTCTCCTCCCCCCACCCTCCGCAAAGTGGCTATTCAATTAACCCTCTACCTAACATTAAAAGCAGACAACACTTAGAAACAAAATTCTTGAATAACTAATATTTTTATTCTGTACCAATGACCCAGACATAGCTGGTGCTAACTCTTAAAAATCTAGGGCCAAACACAAATTTTGCCCCCCAATCCCCAAAATTTGCATCTAAAACCAAAAGAAATCATGTCCTGAAGGACCTCCATACTTTGCCCTTACTGCGCATGCGCAGTGTCAAGGACGTTCCGAAATTGGCACCAATTATCATTCTCTGTTTGGCCCTTCATCAGTCAGCATCTCACTGATCTTTGTGCTTGTAAATCTCAGTTTAAAGGATGCCAGACACATAATTATTGGAGAAATGGTGATTCTAAGGAGGATATAGAAGGAGGAGAGGAAAAAGGAGTGACAAAAAATAATCAGGGCTGTACTTAAAATTTTTTTATGAAATTATGTTAAGTTGCCTATTTTCGAGGCATGGGCCTGTTGTTGTCATTCTTGCTATAAAGTTGCACTGCTTATTCAGTGTTTCCTCTCCCCTGGTCTTCTAAGTCCCCCTTGCTATTCTCCCATGCTTTTGGCAGATTTTTGAGAAAGATCATTTCTAAATTCTCTTGGGAGAATTAGCTTGGTTACAGAATGAATTCTGTTATTTTCCCCATGTTTACGTTTTCACCCATGGGTGTATAAACGTTGTGTTCTGCATCTACCATCTGATGTTCTGCAGATTCTCCCCTGGGAGTCTCTGTTTTGCATCAGCTAGTGTGTAATTTTGATGACTGATTTCGGGCCAGTATTGTCAGTGCCTGGAGTCATGTTTTCTGGTGTTTTTACACTGTTTGTTTACATTGGCAACAGTCTCTTTTGAGGGGGGCTGTTTGCCTTTGGAGTAGTTTATCTCACTATAAGATACATTATTATTATCCGTAAATGTTGCATTAATTATTTTATATAATTTTTAAATTTTTGACCACACATAGCCTTGGGATCCATTGGGGCTCAACGTTACTTTTCAGAAACTTGGGCTTCGCTGAAAAAATATTTTTCAAAAATTATTTTGATTTTCAATTGTTTTTTCTATATTAATGGATCATGTTATTATGTATCTTTGTGTTTAGGGGTTTGTGCGAGTACTAGGACTTGTTGTTGACTTTTCACTATGAAAGGATATTGTTCAAATTGTAATAGGAAGAAATCTTCCTCTGACTTTCATGATCATTGTATTAATTGTAGTCAGTGTACTCGCACTAATCCCTGTTCAATATGTCAATATTGGGATGACAAACATTGGAAACGTGTGTCACGATATGTTGTTAGTGGAGAAAGGGCTATGGCGGCTCTTTCTCTGCAGGGTCACTCTACTCTATCAGTTTCTATTTCAGAGGAACAAGAACAGGGTGATGTTTCCATGTTATCTTCCGCAAGTGCGCTTCCGTCGTCACAAATGAATACGGAGCTAGCGGCAAAAGTGCTCATGGAGATAGGACAAATGTCGTCCGCTAGCTCGCCCGGTGTAGCGTCCATTCACCGAATGGTTTGGCAGCCGGGTTTGTCCGATGCGGTCCAGGAGGAAATGTTGGGTGATGCGAGCACTATAAACATTCAACGTGCACACCCAGTGACGGCGGATAGTAGGAGAGATCGGAGGAAGCCTTCGAGTCCGGTTCCTAGCTCGTCCAGGTCCAGCCGGGCCGCGAGAGAGGCCCCTCTCTCGTACAACAACATCTGGGACCAGATGTTGTGGTACAAAATGTGTCGCAAGCGGAGCACATGTCCGTCGCTCGGGACGCTCCGTTGTATAGGCAGTCCGCTGAAACTGCTCAGGCTTCTTCCTCTCACCAGCGCACACGACCGCACCTTGGCTACGTGACCGCCGATATTTTACCAGCTTTGCCGATCAGGGATTCTTCGGTGACCAGGTCACGCCATCCGGTAGCCAGGGACATGAGGCCGGTTGACTCCGGACGTTCGCATAGGAAGAGTATGTGGGAGTCACCAGATGCGGAGCTGCCCTCGGCGAAGCAGCGAAAGACTGCGCCTCCGCAGGCCTCGATGTCGGACGTGCTTGTTCAAATAGCACAACTTATCGCAGCATCCCAGCAACCGACAGAAACGGTGTCGGATCGGGAATTATCCGACAGCGCTGGGTCGGTACGCTCCGCCGAAGCATCGGGTGCGGACGATCGGGAGCATCATGAGGTCCGACCGGATGGTGAAAGGGATACGGATGACTTGGAGCTATCCCTTTCGGAACAACATAAAGCTGCCGCGGACTTCATCCGGCACTTTCTTCCTCAAGTTGTTCCGTCGGGCCAGACTGCTGCGGTACCGGACAAGAGAATTATAGCGTCATTGGACACTGATTTCTTTGAGCGGTTCAGGGACATCGCTCCCAAGTTTCCGTCTCAGTCCAATAATGTCACAAGAACGTTTGAATTATTGAATGACGCTATATTCTAACTTCTTCCAAAACAGGAAAAGCAGGTTTCTTGTCCGCCAATACTCTTAACCTGCCTTTCATTAATGCAAGGAATAAATTCGATACGGCAGGACAGGGTATCCCGAGAGTTCCTCTGCGTATGGACGACGAGGCGGAAGACTTAGAATTATCATTACCGTCGTCTGCGTCTATTCCAACCGCGGTGTTGGAGACAACTATTTCGTCTAACAGAGCCAGTTTAGATGCTTTATCTTACGCAGACCACCTTACTAAGGCGTTATCACTGCGTCTTCAAGGGAAAGAATTCCAGGATATACAATCCTCTTTAAGACTTCTTTCAAGGGCAGTAGCTTTTTCCACGTGTAACTCTGCCCTTTCAGTGGCAAACCTGGAGTTGGTTAGACGTGACGCAGCCCTAGCTACATCCACACTCATGGATAGTAAGGTGAAGAACTCTCTCAGAGTCGCTTCGGTCTCCGGAGAACTTCTCTTCGACGGCAAGCTTTCTGCAATTTACGATAAAATTACTAAGAAAGCTTCGGATTCTCTGCTGTTTAAATCTGCTTCTAAGAAGTCGGACATGGCAGATAAGAGTAAGTCAGGCACTTCTGGGTCTAATGCGCCCAAGAGAGGTTCCTATAGAGGTTCCGGTGTGTCCTCTTGGTCTTATTCAAGAGACCGTCAAGGCTGCGACTCACGTGCGGGACGTCCTTCGGGCCGGGACAACCAGTCGGACGCCCCGAGGTCGACGGGACGAGGTGCGGGTCGCGGAGGACATGGTTTCTCCTACCGCAGGCCTCGCAGGTCCAGGAGGTGATGGCTTCAACCTCTATCACGTGCCGGTTGGCGGAAGGTTGTCGAGTGTTTCACAAGAGTGGGCGTCGATTACGGACTACCCTTGGGTGAGAGGGGTGATTTCGGAAGGTCTAAAGATATCCTTCAAACGAAAGCCTCCATTAACTCGATGTCCAAAATGGACTCAACTTCCGTCAAATCTGCAGAAAAGACACACTCTGTTATCAGAGGTGCAGTCTCTTTTAATGAAGAACGTGGTAGAGGTCGTAGAAAACCAGGAGACACCAGGATTCTACAGCCATCTGTTTCTGGTTCCGAAACCAGACGGCTCGTTCCATCCAGTCATAGATTTGAGCTGGATAAACAAGCTGATCGTCGCTCCGAAGTTTTATATGGAGACGATTCGATCGGTCAGAGCGAGTATTCGGGTGAACTATTATGCAACAAGCATAGATCTCAAAGATGCGTACTTTCACGTCATGGTACATCCGACATTCAGAAAGTATCTACGCTTCGCAGTCCTAGGGGTGGTGTATCAATTCCGGGCGATGTGCTTCGGATTGAATCTAGCACCCTGGGCTTTCACTCGGGTAATGAACTCGGTAATGATGTATTTCCGAGCTCATTCGTCTGCGGTAACGTCGGCCTACCTGGACGACATTCTTCAGAGGTATGGCAACGAGTTAACGCTTCAGAACGATGTGCAGAATCTGCTTCTATTGCTCTGACGTCTTGGTTTTATAATAAACGAGGAGAAGTCGGATCTGGTGCCGTCCAAGTCATTCACACATCTGTGAATGAGCTTCGAGACGCACAACAATCTCGTTCATCTGCCGTTAACCAGAGCAAAATTAGTCAGTTGTTACGCTCGCTATTGTCTGCACGCAGACAAAGTCACAGCGAGGGAGTTCATGAGACTGATAGGTCTGTGTGGAGCCGCTGCGGATCTCATTCCGATGGGGCGGTTACGCACTCGTCCTCTCCAAATTTTCTTGACTCAGAATTGGAGTGTGAAAATTCATTCGCTCGACATAGACGTTCTCTTGTCAGATCAAGTGAAACCAGAGATTCAGACTTGGGCAAACATTCAGTGGTTAACTCAGGGAGTTCCGCTGGAGTTGCCGGATCCGAGTTTTACCATTATGACGGATGCCAGTCAAACAGGTTGGGGTGCATCATTGATCCCAACGGATTCGAGATGCGAGGGTCATTGGGATCCGCAATTCCTGGGCAAGCACATGAACATCAAGGAAATGATGTCAATTTGGCTTCCGTTACGTCATTGGATGGACATTATTCACAATGCTCATGTCCAAATCCTATCCGACAGTACGACAGTAGTGGCGTATATATGGAATCAGGGAGGCACTCATTCAATTCCGTTGTTCAATCTAACGGAAAGAATCCTTCTGTTTGCTCTAGAACATCAAGTTCTACTTTTGGTCCGTCATATACTGGGTCGTCTGAACGTACTAGCAGACTCCCTTTCACGAAAGGGTCGCTTGTTGCGGTCGGAGTGGACTCTCAACAAACAAGTGTTCAATCAGATTTGCTACCAATGGGAACAGCCAATGATAGACTTATTTGCGACACAGCTCAACAATCAGTTGCAGACGTATGTGTCTCCGTGTCCGGATCCAAGAGCATTTGCAGTAGACGCTCTGTCGATCCCTTGGGACGGAATGATAGGATATGCGTATCCTCCAGCGCCGGTAATTCAGCAAGTATTGCTAAAGATAAAACAATCTCAATGCAAGATTCTGTTGGTAGCATCTCTGTCTCCACAGAGACCGTGGATAAATCTACTCAGGTGTCTGTTGTGGGACCTACTGCGAAAGCTTCCTCCACGGGAGGATCTTCTTTCGCAGGGGAAATCGCGTCAACTCCATCACAACCCGCAAGGTCTCAACCTTCACGTTTTTCCGTTGTGCGGTCCTTCTTGCATGGCAAGCACTTTACAGGACGAGCAGTGGATGCGATTTCTAACTGTAGGAGGACCTCCTCTTCGCTAAACTATGTGGCTAAGTAGAAAGTTTTTCGTCGTTGGTGTAGGGATCATTCTGTTGATATTTTTGATCCCTCCATTCCAGACATTGCAAACTTTCTAGTATACTTGTTTGACGAAATCAAACTGCAGCCTGTTACTATTAAGGGTTATAGGTCTATGTTATCTGATACCTATGCACTTCATGATAGTTTACAAATTGGATCTAATGTCTCTTTATCTAAGTTAGTTAGAAACTTCTCGATAAATAGACCCAGAACTCTTAGATTAATTCCTAAATGGAATTTAGCTTGGGTTCTTCTTAAACTGAAGGAAAAGCCATTTGAACCTCTTGGGACAGTAGATTTCAAATTCTTATCTTTTAAGACAGCTTTTCTCTTAGCTTTCTCTTCTGCTAGAAGAGTCAGTGAGCTTCATGCACTGTCGGTGGATGATTCTCACTATCGTAGTGTCGGGAACACTATCACCTTCACTACTAATGTGGGATTTTTAGCTAAGAATCAGGCTCCTAATAAATATCCGGAACCTATTGTTATTAAGGCTCTTCCGTCTTCAGACGGGCGTAGGCCTTTACTCTGTCCTGTTAGAGCATTACGTATCTATAAACAGAGATCTCAGTTTATCAGAAAGGGACAAAAACGTTTCTTTCTGTCTCTGATGCCTAATAGAAAGGACATTTCGGTCCATTCTATTGCTAGATGGATTCAATTAACTATCCGTACTGCTTATGAAAATTTATCTTCTTCTCAGCAGTCTGTGCTTAAGATCTCGGCTCATGAAGTAAGAGCTCTTTCTACATCTTGGGCTTACGCTAATAGTATTGCTATTACAGATTTAATGAAGGCTGCTTATTGGTCTCAGCCATCCACATTCACAAATTTTTATCTCAGAAATATTGAGTCCATTTCTGGAGACCTGACTCAGTGCAAGGGGAAGGGGCGGGGGGGGGGGGGAGGGTGTTCCCTTAGGTCACCTGCTTTATAGTGAAAAGCAAGGGAATGCCTCCTCCGAAGTCAGTATTTCTGAGTCGTTTCCGGGATGGTTTTAAAGTGTAATATTAATGTTAAAAATTCATTCAGGTCATATTTTTAAAGTGTAGCTCGGTGTGAAGCATTTGTATATGTCAAGTGTCAAACGGGCGTTAATATACAAT
This sequence comes from Pictodentalium vernedei, assembly GCA_031216915.1. Lineage (NCBI taxonomy): Eukaryota > Metazoa > Mollusca > Scaphopoda > Dentaliida > Dentaliidae > Pictodentalium > Pictodentalium vernedei. Next base: position 82,080,192 of record CM062288.1, on the reverse strand, counting down.
CCTCGGACACTTTTAAAGAATATAAAGAGTCTAAATTCTCTGGACTAACTTTATTTATTGGCTTACTTTAAAAATAATTAGTATAAAGGTTTATACTGGATGTTAATAGAGAACATGAATGTTATTGTGCTCAATTATGAAGGGTATTGTATCTTTCTAATTTAACATAAAATAAGAAAGATACATGTAAAGCCTAATACTCCTTTTCTCCTTGAGGGGTTGACTCTATATTATATAGTTGAGCTTATTGGATTTTCCTCTATGTCCAAGGCCCTCCAGCCTTTTTACTATTCGGCTATGTCTGGGTCATTGGTACAGTATAAAAATGTTAAAAAATTTATAGTAATTTATATATTTTTTATACTTACCAATGACCCAGACGGGGATGGCCCTCCCAGGAGTTGGGAACTCATACCTCCCTGCTGAGTACATAGCGCTGACCAGGCACTGCTTGTAAGAATGATAATTGGCGCAAATTTTGGAACGTCCTTGACACTGCTCATGCGCAGTAAGGGCAAAGTATGGAGGTCCTTCAGGACATGATTTCTTTTGGTTTTAGATGCAAATTTTGGGGATTGGGGGGCAAAATTTGTGTTTGGCCCTAGATTTTTAAGAGTTAGCACCAGCTATGTCTGGGTCATTGGTAAGTATAAAAAATATATAAATTACTATAAATTTTTTTTAACTTTTTTTCATTTTTTGTCTCAAAAACATAGGTTATAACCCCTCATTGGAACAGGCTCGACAAGCTTGTTCCAAAGAGGGGTCATAACCTATGTTTTTGAGACAAAAAATGAAAAAAAATAATCCAAATTAATTGCAATTTTTGTGAATATTGCTGGCCGGTTTTAGCCATTACTTTGGGTAAAGGGTTAACAGGACTTTACTCTAATACATAATTATCAAATTAAGTAATAATAAATAATTAAATAGTCAATTAAATAATAGACCCCCATTGTGTTCTTGGGCAAGGCACTTTAGCCCGGTTACCTACATGGTGTACTAAGGTGTACTGCACATCGATAGTGCACATGTCTTCAACCGCTGTAACCCTGCTTGAGTGGAGCTTGAACAGAGTTAGAATGTTGAGGAGCTGACAGTTGCTTGTTGATGCTTGGTGGTTCTCTCCGGGTACTCTGGCTTCCTCCACCAGTAAAACTGTCATGGTCACGATTAGCAATCGTACATAAGTATGCGACTCTAAACACCAATAATTAAATAAATAAATATCAAAACAAATATAAAGTTTTTAAAAAATGATACCAAATTTTTTTTTTTTCAGATGTGCAATTTGTGCAAATTTTTACCTGTGCAGGTCATGTTTTAACACTCCATTACATGCTGACCATCCTTTTCAGTTCCGACAGGTGAGTAAAATATAATTTATTGCATTGCAGCTATTTCAAAACCCAAGATGTTACTTAAAATATTCTACTTTTGAAGAAGAGCACAACTACAACTGCTACACATTAGACATAATACTCAGTCACAAAGCTCAAAATAATTTTATTTCTTGTGCAGGTCAAAATGTCCTCTAACAAGTAGTTGGTGCAGGTCATTTTAATTTCTTGCATTTTCAACATATTGCTTTACCCATTGTAAATTGACAAATAGTGACGACAGAACGAGGAAATAACTTGATGAAGCTATTAACATATGTATATCTTGTTTTTTAGGTGATTTCTTAAATTTGAAACTTTTCCAGAGGGCAGATGGATGTTTTGTGACATCAGTTGACTTTTTAATTGATTGTTATATTTTTAGTAATGTGTTTCTGTCAGGGGGGAACCCATGATTAGTCAAGTCCACTTTTTCTGAGTTTATCAGAATTATTTTTCAGTTTGTTTCCTTTGCAAATGGACATGTGGCTATTTCGTTGTTAATTCGAAATGGAATTTAAGTTTCTACCAGTGTTTTTTAACCTTGGATTCTAAAATATTGAGCAGAATTTTGTGTCGGTCCAAATGTCCGATGGATTTCAGAGTGTGTCGGTGAAAGTAAGTTTGGTGTCGGTCATTGTCCTCATCCAGCTTATTTCGAGTGATCAGTCATTTGGATTGTAAGACTGATTTGAGATTCAGATGTCTGTATACATTACTAAATAGGAAGGTCAGTGAACCTTGAGTGGCAGTGGGGCACACAAATATCCAAGATAATTCAGATCTACTATGGTTCGGACCAGTGGAAGGAAATTTGATAAAATGGATCCACAGAAATTATGTTTCCTTGAGTCTCAGGTCTTCCCAAGTGTGACGGAAGGTGGTAGGTATTGTTTTTATGTGTGTATAGAGGGTATAATATTAGTTACACAGTTTGTTGGTGGCCTAATATGGTACATGTGGTGTCAGTTAATTTCATATTGGCTGAGAGCGAAGTTTGAGTCCAATATGGAATTAACTGACACCATGTATACCATGTTAGGCCAGCAACAAACTGAAAAACGATTCTATCTTACCAACTGCTGCATCGATGCACAGAACTAATAACAACAGCGATCAAAATTAAATGAGAGAATTGTCACAATGTGTTCACGTGTCTTTGTCTTGTTACAATTTATGGGAGTGTGCCTACAGGCACTCTCCCATAAATTGTAACAAGGCAAATTCATAAATACCAAACAGTTCATTTCGAAGGTAATATAACATGACACACATCCACAGAATATGAAGCCTTTTAAGTTGCCTAACCTGCACTTCAGACCAAATATGGGCTTCCAACACTCAATCTTTCAACTTGAAGCATTTAACGGCTGCAGCCATTTTGAATAATCAATGAACACAGGGGAGATTACCCATAGCTGTCAGCGTATATTGATGTTGACAGGCAGTATATGGTTTTATATGCAGTCTGCATGTGACGTCTTTGAACCAATGAAATTCCTAGATACTTGTAGCAGGTAAGATATTGATAAATATGCTACTAGTGTTCACGCTGGTGAAAAAAATTGTTGGTGGCAAGTGGAATTTTTGTTTGGTGCTAAATGAATTATTTGGGTGCCAAATGAAAGATTATAGTGCTAAATGGAATCTGGATGTAGATGAGAACAAATTAACCATATGTCATGCTTTGAGTGCAATGCTGTTGCTCTCGATGTATGGTATTTTAAGTTCCAATTACCTGGATCTTTTTTTAAGTATTTCAGTTGCAAAATATCCCACAAAAGGTAACAATATAGTTAATAAGAAAACTAAAACCAATAAATAAACAAATAGAATAAAAATGTATTTATTTATTTATTTATTCATTTATTTAATATTTAATGGGGTTTAACAACACCCTTGACAGTCATAGTCACCTCAGGTCAGACAGTTGTATGGGTGGAGAAAGCCTGAGTACCTGGAGAGAACCACCAAGCTCGGTCGAGAACTGTCAGACTCCTCAGTGTGTTAACTCGACACAAGCAGGGTAGAATTGGTTGAAGACAAGTGTACCATCTGCATGCAGTACTCCTTAGTACACAGTGACACTGTGCCCCACTCAGGCAATCAGGGTGAAGTGCCCTGCCCAAAGACATTGTGCAGTTACTCTCAGCGGGGATCGAACTGTGGACTTTTCAGTTTTATGTCCAGTGCTGTAACCACTGAGCCACCACACTTCCTAAATAAATAAATAAAAAAATAAATAAATAAATAAATAAATAAATAAATAAATAAATAAAAGGCTATTATTAGCATATACAAAATAATTTCATGATTGTTATTTAATCACTGTTTATTCACACTAAATTACTAGCAAATAATATATTTTTCTGAAGGATTGTTAAAAAGATTAAGTAACAAAAAAATGTTTCATAAAATGCAATATTTTTATACTAGAACCTATGGCCCAGACCTTGTTGGTGCAAACTCAATAATATCAAGGGCCAAACACAACTTTTGAACCCCTAAATCCCCCAAATCTGCATACAATACCGAAATTTAAAAGTCCTATCTGGCCCTCTCTGCATTTAGTACTGCACATGCGCAGTACCCAGGAAGAGACTGGAATTGGCACAAAGCATCATTCTTTTGTTTGGCCAAAGTCAGTAAACATTTGAACTGACATCTGTGCAATAAATTATCATTTTTGAAGATGCCAGACACAAATCAATGATGGTTTTCATGGAATCAGCAGTGTTGCAGGATGCTGGAAGTGAATAATGGTGGTTTCGGATGTTCAGGGCTGTAACTTTATAATTGTTATGTAAAATTATTCATGTTTCCCAATTTTGGGATATGCTTCAGAATGTCGTCATTATAATATGACTTCAGTGTTGTTTTGTTACTATTACTTCCCTTCCCTCTCCTGAACTGTCCTGTTATACTCCCAAGCTCTTTTAGCTTTTTTATTGAAGATTTTTTTATTAAATTCTTGGGAGTTTAACTTGTAAAACGGATTAGGTATTCCATTTATCCCGAATGTTTATGTCTTGTTCATTACTGTTCAGGACGTTTTGTATTCTTGCATCTTCTGCCAGATGCTTTGTTTTATCTTCATATGAAGATCTAGCTTTACATCAGGTGATTGTTGATCGCTTATTGACTTTGGGCCTTTGTTGTGCCTGTTGTTGGTTAGTTTCTGTTTTTTCCACTTGACGTTGTTGTCTGTTCAATAACGTTTTGGACTCATATTAATTCAATGTTTAGTTAAAAACAGTTATTGTTTTTTCTATTAGGATACATATTATATCGTATTCCGATAGTTTTACCTTTAATTGGGGGGGGGGTACGCGGTGGCTTAGTAGGTAGAGGTGCAGGCTGCAAGCCGAGTGGTCCTCGGTTTGAATCCCACCTGCGGCAACCCCGTTGTGTCCTTGGACAAGACACTTCACCCCCATTGTCCATGTGGGGGCATGGTGACGTTGTGTACTAAGGTGTACTGCACGTCGATGGTGCTCTTGTTTTCAACCAATGCTAACCCTGCTGTGTGGAGTTAGTATGTTGGGGAGCTGACAGTTGCTTGCCATTGCTCAGTGGTTCTCTCTGAGTACTCTGGCTTCCTCCACCCGTAAAACTGTCACAGTCATGATTAGCCATTGTGCAGAACTATGTGACCTTAAACCCCAATAAATAAATAAATAAATATTGCCTTTAATTAGTTATTGCTTGTCCACACTTAGGCTCTATCGGGATGCCCTTGGGCTCATGAGGCTCCCTTGGGGCACTTAGGCTTCATTCAAAAGTTTACAAAAATTTGTTGTAATTTATTTCAAACATTTTTGTGGTTATCTATGTTATATATCCTTGCGATGTTTATTCTGTATTATTCACTACTGCACATATGGCCATTAAATTGTGCCATTAAAAAATACCATTAAATATTCCCATTAATTTTGTCGCTTTAATGGGCATTAAATGAAACTTGAAGACCATTAAAAATGTGGATATAATGCCCATTACAAATGTTAATGGGCATCAAAAGTTAATGGATATGAACAACATTTTCATGGGCATTATTACCAGTTTCTTAGTGAATGTAATGGCCATTAAAGTGACCAAATTAATGGGAAATTTGTTTTGTCAAAATCTAATGCCCATTAACTGTTATTGTAAGCAACAATTTGATGGGCATTAATTACAAACCAGTAGCCAGATTTTGATGGCCATTAAAAGGAACCAAAATTAATGGTTACATTTTGTGCATGCCAAAAAGTAATGGGCATTAAAACTTATACCATTTAGCCATTTTAATGGCTATTACAAAATCCAGTCAGTCGTTTCTTTAATGCCCATTAAACTTTAAAGGGGTAGAGGCACTGTTCATCCCTAGGTTTTTAATGCCCATCAAACCTATATACATGTATACTATACTCTCCCACAAATTGTAACAAGGCAAAGACATGTATATTATATATATATATGTGGCCAAAAAAGATAAATGATCTGTTTCTCAGACAATTTTTTTTTAGATTCAATGAGGGAGGGAGGACTTTATTTTTATTTTTTTATTTGTGACAACGAGGGATCTGATTATATAATTCCAGCCTCAGTCCCTCAACTCCACCCCCCCCCCTTCCCAGTGCCAGATTTGACATGCAAGAGCACTATTTTGTGTTCTTAAATCAGTTTATTATATAATAAACTAGCAGGATACCCGACTTCATTCGGGGTCAATGAAGGAGAGAAAGGTAAAAAAAAAAAAAAAAAATGAGGGTCGCATACCCAACTCACTCAGCCCCGACCTTCGGGCAGGGCCTTCAACCTCGTGACCCCGGGGTCCTCTAAGTTAGGTCAGAATATATAACCATGCCAAATTTCAGCCTTCTATGTGCCTCGGTGCGTCCGTGCAGACACACAAACACACAGAATCTCTTCTTTATATATAAGATTTAAAAATAAAACTTTCCTCTAAAAACAAACTGTAGGTACTTCAAAGGCTATGTATTCTTTTGATGCTCTTCATTATCTTTGAAGTAAAATTATTCAATCTGTGGGGATTTGCCACATTACAATTTATGGGAGAGTGCCTATAGGCACTCTCCCATAAATTGTAATGAGGCAAATCCCCATATACAGAGGCCAGCATATTGCAGACACAAATAAATAAATATCCATCAGTCAAAAAACCTAAATAATTTTGAGTCTCCAGCTGGGTTTGTACTAATATTGGAAGACAGTGGAAGGCAATAAAAATGTCTAATGAGCTCGAGGGGGTTCAAAGTCAATGAGGGATTGTCTGAGAAACAAAACACTATTTTTTTAGCCTATATATCTTGCCTGTATCAAGCAGGAATACAGCTTGCAAATAATATTTTTTGTATCAGGCACCAACAATTTTCTGCTAATCATCCCAAACTTGGTACCTGTCGAGGGGTTTGGGTTTACATACAGATTTTCACTTTCTGTTAATAAATTTCACGGGTTATTAATTCTTTAGCATTTTATTAGTTCAAAGCATCATGGAGATGTGTGTTAACTGTATAATTGACTTATTATTTATTGGAAAGCTCTCTTACAGAGAGCCTTCCAATAAATGATCATATATAAAGAATTTAGTTATGTTGAAGCATACAGAAATTGAACAAGCTTATATCCAGTTCTAATATAAGAAATTGCACTGGTCATTATATGACAGGCACAACTGAATCAGTGTCTGTCAATCATTCAAGTTGAGTCAGTTAGTGACCATGACAGGCTGCCTTATTTGCAGCTTTGCAGGAATACCACAACGAATGGTCATGGGCCATTTTGAGCTCAGTTGATATGATTCTGTGCCAAAGACCTGTGATCGGCCCCCCACCGGGTAGGCTTCAGAAAATTTAGAATTTTCAGGCCTAGTACTGTTCCTTGTGGTGGATCGTCTAGCCCTAACTGTTCTCCACCATGCCAACTGAGCTAACATCAATTTGGGATTGTCGTTAGCCAAGTTTGTGTGGTGGCAAAACATTTAGGGCCAGCTACTAACTATAGGCAGCCACAATTCGGTGTTTTAGCCCCGGCTGATCCCTGTCGGGGCCCGGGGGCGACTTCAAAAAACTTCTGAGTTTTCAATTTAGTCTTACGACTTTATTATTTATTTATTTATTTATTGGTGTTTAAGGTCACATAATTATGTGGCTAATCGTGACCGCAACATGGAGATAAAATCAAGTTTAGTCTATCATTTATAACCATGTTGTCCATTTTAGAGGACAAACTCAAATGAAACAAATTGTGTGAATATTTATTAATTTCACATTGCACAAATATTGCACAGAATGTAATTTATTTTCACTTTATATATAATTACCAATCTTTGTGGAGCCCATCATCATGGTGCACAAACATAACCCTTTGTCTAACATGGTAGAAACAAAATTCCAAAAACATTTATCCAATATAATGCTAACCCAGCCTGAAATATCTGAATGTTCTCAATAAAATCATACTAATTTAAATATGGATATTATTGGAATTGACTCAACAAGCTGGTTTCAATGATATCCATATTTATATCTTCTTTAATTTATGAAAAAACAGTAACACCAATTTGCAAATTAAATTTCTTTTTTTTTAAAAAAAAAAAAAAGTTACCGTACTGACCCGTGTCGAAGCCCATATTCATGATTAAGCCCACCCCCCGCTTTTTCAGAATTGTGAACCAGGGTGCCCTATTCAAGTCAAAGCCCACCCCCCAAGTTTCAAATTGGACGAAAGTTGTTTGAGACAAGTCGTCAAATTTACAGGCATCAAGATTCAAATGGAAAAACAGTTGACTTGTTGCAATACTGTACTTACCAAATAGAACTGTAATACTGTATTATGTATATTTTTTTGGAGTTGAGGTTTTTGTGTTGTTAAACTCGTCTTTTGTGTAATACATTATGTCTGTGTTCAGTGTAATAAGTCTTTATTAAAAAATTATATATCCCAAGCAAAATTGTCTTGTTTATTTTTTTGTTGACCTCGTTTTTGGAAGCTGTCACTTGTTTCAAATGAGTGTGCAGTCTGCTGTCAATAGTTGTACGAAACACGACCACAACATATAGTTTTCACAGTGGTTGAATATCATCAGAGAGATACTGATTGAACACTGCCACTTTCGAGCAGTGCACAACTCATTGTGAAAGAACACTGCCACTTTCGAGCATGCACAACTCACTGTGTTCAGAAATTAATGAGAAAGTGGTAATTAAAAATAAAAAATAATTACAACTCTGGTATTTGAGAATTATATAACAATATAACCAGGGATATAATTTATGACTTATTGGTTCAATAAAACATGCTCATTTATCATTTCATCATGCTCTGCAACATGTGAAGTTATGACTTTCAGTGTAAAATAATTTTTTTGAATTTTGACTAGGGAGGCAACTATTTTGTTATTCATATTCTGCTGTGTAAATTTTTATCTGGTCTTCATATTATGATTTTTTTTATTGATTTTGTGTGAAGCTATATTTTGTTTTATTGAAAATAAATGTACATATTTAAAAAAAAACAGCTATTTTTAAACAGTCTATGTTTGTCTGTTTTCAAGGGGGTGGTTTGCAGTGTTGATTGACATACTTACATCCATTTCTGGCTTCGAGAGCAACCTGTACAAAAAATGAAAACAATACCGCATGGTTTTCTGTTTGTTTTATTCATTAAATTGAGGATTAAAACCCCAAATCTGAAAATGAAACGTATGTACAAGATAATTATGAGAATTTTAAAGCAAATTCTATAAAATTAGTGGGCGGTTTCCAAAGAAACGTAACATACCCAGTGGATACTTGTCTTATATCCCCAATTTCTGACACATCCGAACGCGACTTGCAAGCACTATTACATTACTCGTCCCGAAGCCCCCCCCCCCCCCCCCCCCCACACACACACACACACACACTTTGCAATTTATCCACTGCAAGCACCCCCTGGGCTTCGACAGGGGTCAGTACGGTATGTTAGGTATATGGTGTCAATAACTGAGGCACCTCATGATCAAAAGATAGTCCTGAAAAAACATTTTGAAGATCAAAGGCAGCAATTAACGTTAATTTATTTACACTGGTTGTGTAATAATAGAACCAGGTCCATCATTTCTGGCAAAGCTGTTTTGGAGAACATTGTTTCATTAAACATGGTACCAGGACCTGGATTTATTAACTGGAGTGTACTAAATTATATTTGGGCATCAAAATTTGTTCATGTGCCTTTGCCTTGTAAGAATTCATGGGAGAGTACCCAACTGCTCATAGGCACTCTCCAATATGAATTGTTACAAAGAAAATCTTTACAGACTAAGTAATTTCACTTAAAAAAAGGTAATATGGAGGAAATAAGAAGCATTTAAAATGTGGGTCATGCACTTTGGCTCAAATATGAACTTCCTGCACTCTACCCATTAACACAGGAAGAACAGAATAGAACGATTTTGTCTTGATCCCTTTACACAATTTCAGATGGAACACAATACCAGGGACATAAACAAAACAAGAGGCTCCAAGGGGCCTGAGGCACTCACCTGACACAGGACAATGGGTTTTTAAGTATTTATTTATTGATTGGTGTTTAAGGTCACATGTTTATGCACAACAGCTAATCATGACCGCAACATGGGGATAAAGTCAAGTTTAGTCAATCGTTTATACCCATGTTACTAATTTTAGAGGACTTCCACCCTAAGCATTGGTGACTGGGTCCTATTTTACCAGTAATACAGAACTTGTTGACCATAGTAAACAAGCACTGCCTCACTTCCCGGGGTTCCCACAGGTTTCTTTTTTTCTCACAGATAGATTTGGCCTACTTAAAACTAATTAATGAACATGGTTTCATAAAAATTGTCACATTGAACTGACATGGAAAAAAGATCAGACTCTCAGAGATATAATACAAAGTGAAGAGATTAATATAATTGACCTATTTTTAGTGTGGCAGTGGGAAATTATTTTTCTCTGATGGTTATTGGTAAACATTAGAATACATGATCTGGATAAGAGATCATTTATTTAATCATCTTAAGGTCAAATGTATCAGTTTAGTATTAGTACATACCAAATGATTACAATTGACCCTTTACTTTTAATGGTGGTGGATTCTCCCAAAGAGAAATGCTCTGCAAATTTCTGAGGTAGAATATCCTAGATTGTACTTGCAAAATGTTCCCATTATATAAACAGTTCTGATCTCTTGTTGTATGCCAGTTGTATTTAGGTTTTGAAATCAAATCAAATCATGGCTGCCATAAAGCAGCCATGATATATCAATCAATACTTCATAGATTTTTAGTTCAAATCGGCACACTTACCAGAGTAAATAAGCATTATTGCTTCCCTTCCCTTGACCTGTTTAATTGCATCTAAATTACTAGTAGGAGTACCCGCCCTTCATCGTCCATACAAATTTTCATTAAGATTGGTCCAATGACAATAGACAAATTACCTAGCAGTGTTTTCTAGTCAAGTCTTGGCAGCGACTTGACTAGAAATCACTGCTACATGTAAGCCACTGGATGTGAGCTTGCTGTGGTCAGGTGTCAATTTAGAGCAACTGTCTTTGCCCTTAAGGGTTAAGAGTGTAAACTGCACCGTAGCTGCAAGTTTTGTTTCTTTGCCGGACATATTTTTCTAAGGCAATTTTAAAGGAAATTTTGCTGTTGAAAACAGCTTCTTCTACAGCAGTGATTGCCGTAGACAAATTTTGAGGGGTGTAATGAATATAAAAATTTCTAAGAGGCAAGTTTGTAGTACATGTACATTTAAATTTAGCATTTGATTCCATTTCTGGGTGTACATTGCACTTTCCAAGCAATAATATATAAGTTAGGGTATTATTGTTACAAAATCAAAGGAATATTGTGATTGCTGAACATTTATTTACAACCAAATATGCTAGTACTTGTAGGTTGTGAGTAGATGATGTACATGGGGAAATATATTTATTTCAGTACTGGTACTTTTTATGAAAGAGAATTCCAATAAATTGTCAAATCGATATGATAAACCTTTAAACATTGGTTATTCATATGGTCATTGAAAGATCTACAATATTTTAATGCCCATGAATTTTTCTACCTCACTGGAGCTACAATTTAATGGCCATTAAAAACCCTTCTGGGTGATTTCTTTTATTTAAATTGGTTTAATGGCCATTAATTCTTTTGAAATCTATGATTGTCAACATGGGTTTGCTTAATGCCCATTAAAAATGCTTTATGACAGTATGATGGGCATTAATTTATCTAATTTTATTTAATGGCCATGAGTTTAAAAACCCAATCATGGCCATTAAACAAAGTCATTACAAATTTTAATGGGTGTTAATGGGAATGCAAATTATGAAGACCATATTTAATGGCAAATTTAATGGCCAAACATGAAAATGACCATTAAATTGAGCAATTTTAATGGTTTCATTACCCAGCCATTACTTTTTTCATTACAAGAATTAATGGGTAAAAATAATGGTTTTTGGTGTTTTAAAGGGTTTTTAATGGGTTTTTAATGGGTTGCTTGTCCAGTAGTGATTATTGGGAGTGCAGCAGGCTTATGTTTTTGGCTTCATTATTTATGTTTCCATTATAATAATTTGTACTTAGTGTAAGTCCAGGAAGCCTGGGGATTCAAGGCTTGGTATTTGCTGATAGTCACGGCACTCCTTCAATACTTGTACTTTGTGATGCGAACGTTGGAAACATGTGTCGACTTGTGTGGTGGGCAGTGAAGTTCTGATGTAGGAGCTTTCACCGCTGGCTAATACTAGTCTTCCAGTCTCTTTTTCAGAGGAACAAGAACGTGGTGATGGTACTTTGAAACCAGTACATTACATGCTGCCGTCATCGCACTCTGATGAGCCCCGCTCTGATGTGTAAACAGAGCTAGCTGCCAAGGTGCTCATGATATTTGCACAGGATTAAAGCCATTAGAAGCTTAATTCTTTGCGTGCATCTAGCTCAACCCTTGAAGTGGTCATTCCTATATGGGAGCTGAGATGCCGGGTAGGTCTGTTGCGGTTGAGTAGTATAATGTGGGTAGAGCGAGCACCTCATAATGTAAAGCTGGAGTTGGAGAGCATTCTCCGTCCTGTTAGCAGTCAGGGTCGACTGTTTTCTGTTGTGAGAAACTTCAATGAGTCGGAACACCCATCCAAAATGTGCGAGTCGGGATGCTCCTTCCACACTTAAGCCAGGGTTGGCTGTTGTTATGGATTCTTCTTCTTCCTTGGATAAGCACGCTAAGGGGAACTATAGTGAGTTGGGATGCCCGATCAGGCTTACGGTTCGGGATGCTCCTTCCACACTGCAGCCAGGGCCAGTTGCAGCTATGTCTTCTTCCTCTGCTTCATTGATGAAGCACGTTAGACCGCAGACTAGCTATCCGACTTCATATGTTCATACTGTTTCACGGAGATGTTCTCAATCATCACCACTAAAGTTGGAATAACCTGTAGCTGGTCATTCGAGGCATTTTTATACAGGATCTGCGTTGATAGATCTGAGGTCAGATTTCTGTCCTGTGAGCAGCATATGGTGAAGAAGTGGATAATCGTTGCTCTGCAAGCCTCATTCATATGGTAGCATCCCAGTAGTCACAGGTTCAGCCGTCAACAGTCTCTGGTAGTGAGCTCTCGGACAGTGCTGAGTTGGTCCAGTCATCTGTACATCCAGATGGTGTTGACCATGTTTTCAGATGGAACATTCAGATGGTGAGATGGCTACAGATGTTGATTCTCCATCCCTCATGGAATGGCACATTTAGACTATGAATTTTTATTCGTAAGCTCTTCGAATCTTGTTCCATCTGAACAAAAGTCTTCATTTGCTAGGCAAAAAAACAGCTTAAGGTACTGGGCGAAGGAAAGACGAAGATCTTTCCTTCCTGGATCTTCGGCCTCAGGTGTTGAAGACTTTTTGTCTGATTAACAACACCTCCCTTGGCTAAGCAATAGTATAAGAAAGGCAATGATCCTTTCCTTACGAATAGAAGATCGACAGCTCATAGTTAGGCTGAGACAGCTGTCTTGTTTGGAATAGAGCCATTAGAAGGAATAAGTACATCTTTTCCTTCTCGGCATTGTATTCCTAGGCGTCAGAGGCATTTAGTGCTATTGTGGATGCCATAATAGCCTTATGTACTGTTAGAGCTGTCTTTTCTTATACATTAGCAGCTAACGTCTAAAGTCTCTGTTTAGTGAGTTGTCTAAGGCCGCAGGGTAACACACACATATCTGTCTTCACCGATATATGACTTCTAGGCAGTGTTAGCTACGCTGAGACTGCTAGCTTTTTGGAATAGGGCTGATAGAAGGAAAGATTATGTTTTCCTTCTCGGTGTAGTATACCTGGGTGTCGCCTTAGTTTGGCTTATCTGAATTAAGAGCAGTCTCTGTTTATATATCATTAACGGTGAACATCATAGTGGCCTTATATATTTTACAGCAGTTTTTTCTTATACATTGCAGCTAACATTGTAAGTCTCCGTTTAGTGAGCTTTCCAAGGCTGCAGGTGACACAGATATTTGTCTTCATGGAGATGAAGACTAATAAACTGCGTTAGCTAAGCTGAGACTACTGTCTCTTTGGAATTATGGCCGTTAGAATAGTGGACCTTTATTTCTTACCTTGAGTGACTAATGTTGTAAGTCTCCGTTTATTGAGCTTTCAAGTTTCAGCAAGATATCTGTCTTCACGGATGAAGACTTATTAGCTGCGCTAGCTAATCTGAGACTGCTGTCTCTTTGAAATTAGGGCTGTTAAAAGGAAAGACTATGTTATTTCCTTCTCAGTGTTGTATTCTTGGGCATCTGGGGCTTTTAGTCCTTTTGTTGACACCTTATAAGAATCAAGTGTGGCCCTAGTGTACCTGGGCGGCAGGCATGTCGGTTATCTGGGCATTATAAAGGTTTCAGAACAGCTAACTGTATGTACTCTAAAAGTCATATGCAGTTAATCTTTGCCTTACATAACTAGGTCATGACAACACACAAAATGTCCATCGTTTCCCTGAAAGACAAAGCTTATGACCAGTTATTGGAATGAACTCATTCCAGTGAGGCATCATAAGCTAGGTTTTGGAGGCAAAAATTTTAATGGTGAGATTTGACCATTTGGAAAGGATTAATAGGTAAAATGTAGCCAAAAGGTGTTGTAATTGGTTTGGTGTTTTGTACCTAGATATTGTTTAGGGTTAGGGGGCATATTCTGTTGACAGGTGCATGAAAGTGTAGGTTGGATCCTCATATATCGCACAACATTCATGTATATCTGCACTTGCTTATTCAGAACATTTATTTTCATTTCACAGAAAAGAAATCAAGGTTGGAAGAATGCTCATAGGACATATGGTGCTGCTCTGCCTCAGGCTGTTGTAGATGCTATGTTAAACAGAGAGTTGACATCTAGTGACTATGAGACTCTATTACAATTAGACAGGTACAGATAAATGATGATCTGTTATTTAGTTGATATAAACAATTGGCAATAGTTAACTTCATTCTTGTGTTACGGTCATGATGCACAGTATGGCCACAGTGGACTGATCACTTTCCACGGGCGGGCAATATTTCTACGGATGCAATAATATTAGATTCCAAAGTCTAATTTTAGGAATAATCATCAAAATTTAATTAATGAAGCACCTGGTACAACCTGGTGCTTCATTAATTAAAATTTTGCTGATGATGATTTTTATTACCTGGTAAATGCACACGTGGACATCACTGCCCACGTATAGATTACGACTATTTCACGGCAACTGTTCTGTAGACTCGAATAAATATATAAAAAGGTTTCAGTTCAGTTTCAGTTTTATGAAAAAAATGTTATGTTTATATTTTTTAAATCCTATGATGAAAGCAGAGAATCCATTTTTTGTTGCACACAATGTGAACTAGTGGCAGCTCGAGGATTCTGTGTTACTGTGGCACTATATTTCAATCATTGGTCATGATGCAAAGGATCAACTGGTGCTCATACAGTATATCTGCTGTGGACTGGTCACTTTCCACGGATGGGCAATATTTCCACTGATGCAATAATATTAGATTCCAAACACTAATTATAAGAATAATCATCAAAAATTTAATTAATGAAGCACCGGGTACAAACCAGTGCTTCGTTAATTAAAATTTTGCTGGTGATGATTTTTATTATCTGGTAAACGCATGTGTTGACATCACTGCCCTCACTGGGATTACAACCCGTCCACGGCAACTGTACTGTAGCGCAATGATTTAGGAGTGTGAATGAGAGGGTGGGGGTGGAGGTGTCCCACTCTTGTCTGTGTGGTCTCTGGGACATTTTTGAAAAATGGAAGGTCAGTGTGGCCACCTAGTGGCTTCTTTGCAGGAGCAAGTAATAGTTTAAACAATATTTATTTCAATGAAAAAAATCATGTTACAATAAAATGTTATCAAATTTTGTCCATATTTCTGTCCTCGTGCCCAGGCTCTTCATACACATAATATAATTGGGATAATCAAATTTCAAACTCAGGCAGCCCAGGAGTTCTACCAATTGAAGCCAGGGAATGGTCAATCCATTATCATTTCCACTTCTTTTTGATGATGTGAACCATGGAAATCTCATGAAAATGCATGTCCTAATGTCTTTTTTTCCATGTTTATCATCTCAGTGTGGCAATACATATGCAACTTATGGCATGTGCTCCATGTGAGGATGATAACGATTCAGCACTCCGAATTATTGCCGCAAAAAGCCTATCTACCTTGATCCCAATAAAAAGAAATGCCTCCTGATTTCTGTCCCTCAACTCAAAGTAACTCCTGTAACATTTCAGACTATTAAAAAAAACTGAACTCTCCCCATTGATCATTCACCACGTCACATCTTGTTTACAAAGTAATTAATGTCAGGATGTTGACTAATCATGAATGTGCAGAAGAAAAATTTTCCGTTCCACAGTTGATATTCTGACATTCAAATAAATTCCTTCTGTCATATGTTTTGAGCATGTATTAAATATAACAGCTTTTTCATTAACTTGACCAAAAAATATAAAGTATGTATTGGGTTTTTAAAGCTGCTATACTCACAAACTGTCTGCACATGCGGGAGAACTCCTTTAAAATAATGTACATTGAATACAAGTACATACCTCATGTAATGGTCTACTCATGTGTCAATTGAAAATATTACAAGAACTGCATGTCTATTACAGAATGTTTAAAATTCAACTCAGAGCATGTCTAGTTATCCGATATGTTAGTTTTGGTTTGATAGTTTTCATTAACTTGACCCAAAAATATAAAGTACCCATATTCGGTTTTTAAAGCTACTATTGTGTATTGCCTATATTCACGTACTGTCTGTGTGGGAGGGAGAACTCATTTAAAATAGTGTGCATTGAATACAAGTACATACCTCATGTAACGGTCTACTCATGTAATATAACGATTGAAAACATTACAGTAACTACTTGTCTGTTACAGAATGTTTAAAATTCAACTCAAAGCATCTCTAGTTAACCGATATGTCGATTTTGGTTTGACAGTTGACCAAATAGTGTTCATCGGTGTACTGGAATGTGCTATATGTGGGGCTGGGATTCATATGTTAATGAGAACACAAAAATGTGCCATTACATCACAAAAATGTTACAAGACATACCAGTTCTTGTTACATTATATATGTTCTTGTCAAACATTATTTGTTTTTTTCATAAATATTTTCTGATGTGGATGTCTCTCGTTTTTTCTTGTGACATTTTCTTGCACGAAAATTGAAAAAGATGTAATGCTGGTAAGGTGTTGTGTGTGTTTGAAATGTTATATTTTTATACTGTACCAATGACCCAGACATAGCTGGTGCTAACTCTTAAAATACTAGGGCCAAACACAAATTTTGCCCCCCAATCCCCAAAATTTGCATCTAAAACCAAAAGAAATCATGTCCTGAAGGTCCTCCATACTTTGTCCTTACTGCGCATGCGCAGTGTCAAGGACGTTCCGAAATTGGCGCCAATTATCATTCTTTGTTTGGCCCTTCATCAGTTAACATCTCACTGATCTTTGTGCTTGTAAATCTCAGTTTAAATGATGCCAGACACATAAATATTGGAGAAATGGTGTTTCTAAGGAGGATATAGAAGGAGGAGAGGAAAAAGGAGTGACAGAAAATATTCAGGGCTGTAACTTAAAATTTTGTAATGAAAATATGTTAAGTTGCCTATTTTCGAGGCATGGGCCTGTTGTTGTCATTCTTGCTATGAAGTTGCACTGCTTATTCAGTGTTTCCTCTTCCCTTGTCCTGTAAGTACCCCCTTGCTATTCTCCCATGCATTTGGCATATTTTTGAGTAAGATTACTACTAAAATTTCTTGGGAGAATTAGCTTGGTAACAGAATGAATTCTGTTATTTTCCCCATGTTTACGTTTTCACCCATGAGTGTTTAGACGTTGTGTTCTGCATCTACCATCTGATGTTCTGCAGATTCTTCCCTGGAAGTCTCTGTTTTGCATCAGATAGTGTGTATTTTGATAACTGATTTTGGGCCAGGATTGTCAGTGCCTGGAGTCATGTTTTCTAGTGTTTATACACTTCTTGTTTACATTGGCAACAGTCTCTTTTGAGGGGGGCTTTTTGCCTTTGGAGTAGTTTATCTCATTATAAGATACATTATTATTATCTGTAAGTGTTGCATTTATTATTTAAAATTATTTTAATATTTTTGTCCACACTTAGCCTTGGGATCCATTGGGGCTCAACATTACTTTTCAGAAACTTGGGCTTCGCTGAAAAAAAATATTTTTATACTGTACCAATGACCCAGACATAGCTGGTGCTAACTCTTAAAATCTAGGGCCAAACACAAATTTTGCCCCCCAATCCCCAAAATTTGCATCTAAAACCAAAGAAAACATGTCCTGAAAGGCCCTCCACACTTCACCTCCACTGCGCATGCGCAGTGTCAAGGACGTTCCGAAATTGGCACCATTAATCATTCTAAGTTTGGCCCTTCATCAGTTAACATCTGACTGATCTTTGTGCTTGTAAATCTCAGTTTAAATGATGCCAGACACATAAATATTAGTGAAATGGTGATTCTAAGGAGGATAGAGAAGGAGGAGAGGAAAAATGTGTGACAGAATATTATCAGGGCTGTAACTTAAAATTTTTTAATGAAATTATGTTAAGTTACCTATTTTCGAGGCAGCAGCCATTTTGTTGTCATTCTGATTATTTAGTTACACTGTTTTTTCAGTGTTTTCCTCTCTCCCTGTCCTTTAAGTCCCCCCTTCCTATTCTCCCATGCTTTTGGCATAGTTTTTGTAATTATTATTACTAAATTTTCTTGGGAGTTTTAGCTGAATAACAGAATGAATTCTGTTCTTTTCCCCATGTTTACGTCTTCACCTACGGGTGGTTAGGCGTTGTGTTCTGCATCTACCATCTGATGTTCTGCAGTTTCTTCCCTGGAAGTCTCTGTTTTGCATCAGATAGTGTATTTTAGGTAACTGATTTCGGGCCTGGGTGCCTGGAGTCTTATTTTAGTGTTTTTACACTCATTGTTTACATTTACAACAGCCCTCTGTGTGAGGGGGGGATTTCTGGAAAATAATATCTTGATGTTATTTTAATCATAACTAGATACATTATTATTGTTCGTAAGTGTTGAATAAATTGTTTAAAATATTTTTAAAATTTTTGTCCATACTTAGGCTTGGGATCCATTGGGGCTCAACGTTACTTTTCAGAAACTTGGGCTGTTCTGAAAAAATATTTTTTCAAAATATTTTGATTTCAATTATTTTTTCGCTATTAATGGATCATATTATTATTATGTATTTTGATTGTCAGGGGTTAGTGCGAGTACCAGGACTTGTTTTCTTTTCACATTGAAAGGATATTGATCAATTGTAATAAGAGGAAGTCTTCCTCTGACTTTATTATCATTCTATATGTGGTCAGTGTACTCGCATTAACTCCTGTTCTGTATCGTATGATTTCGATGACAATATGGGAAGCCTATGTCAAGGTATGTTATTGGGGAATTGGACACTCCGGTCCTTTCCCCGCAGGGTCACTCTACTTTATCAATTTCTATTTCAGACGATCAAGATTAGGGTGATGTATCTGTGATGTCTTCCAACAGTGTGCCACCGTCGTCACAATTAATGAAGGGCTAGCGGAAAAGTGCTCATGTAAATACGCCAATTGCCTAAGAGGACCCTAGTAGGTTCGACGGCCTTTGACGTCCGCTAGCTCGCCCGGTGTAGCGTCCATTCACCGAATAGTTCGGCAGCCGGGTTCGTCCGTTACGGTCTAGAAGGAATTTTGGGGTGATGCGAGCACTATAAATCAACCTAATGCACACCCAGTGACGGCGGATCTGAGGGAGAACGGAGGAAGCCTTTTAGTCCTGTTCATAGCTCGTTCTGGTCCATCCGGACGGCGAGCGAGAGAGGCCCCTCTCTCGTACAACAACATCTGGCCCCAGATGTTGTGGTACAAAATGTTTCGCATTCGGAGCATACGTCCGTCGCTCGGGACACTCCGACATATAGTCAGTCCGGAGTAGACTGTCAATAAGGCTTCCTCATTCTCATGGTAGCGCACACAACCGCTCTTGGCTACGTGACCACGGATATCCAGTCAGCTTCGCCAGTCAGACAATCATCGGCGACCAGGTCACACCATCCGGTAGCCAGGGACACGAGGCCTGCAGACTCCGGACGTTCGCATAGGAAGAGTGCGGGAGTCAACGTACACGGAGCTTCCGGCGGCAATGCATCGTAAGACCGCTACTGCACAGGCCTCGTTAACGGACGTGCTTTCCTAAATAGCACAGTTTATCGCAGCATCCCAGCATCAACTGAATCTGTCGCATATTTTTTATCCGACGATGCTGGGTCGGGACGCTCCGCGGAAGCGGGTACGGACGTCCGAATATTTCATCCGGTCCGACGGGATACCGAAAGGGATTTGGAGGATTTCGAGCTTTCCCTTTCGGAACAACATATGCTGTTGTGTATGTCATCTGACTTGACTTCTACAGCTTCTTTCGTCGGACCAGATTGCTGCGATGCCGGATAAGAAACTGATAGCGTCGGTGGACTTAGAAATTTTTGGTTCGGTTCAGGGACATCGTCCCTCAGTTCCGACATAGTCCAATAATGTCACACAAACTTTCGAATTATTGAACGACGCTATATATATTATTATTATATGCTTGCTATAACCAAGCATTTCTGGTTTCTTGTTCGCAAAGTTACGGAGATGTCTTTCAAAAGTGTGCCTCTGTCGTCATAGTTAATGAAGAGCTAGCGGCAATAAGTGCTCATGGAATATGTCTATCGCCTACGGAGTGACATTCGCTAGCTCACTCGGTGTAGCGTGCATTCATCAAATGGTTCGGCTGCCGGGTTCGTCCGTTGCGGTCTAAGAAGGAGATTTGGGTGATGCGAGCACTTTAATTACTTTAGTACTCACCCAGTGACGGCAGATTGAGGACAGACCGGAGGAAACCTGTTAGTCCGGTTCCTGGCTTGTCCAGGTCCGTCCGGGCTGTGAGCGAGAGAGGTCCCTCTCTCGTCCAACAACATAGGGGACCGCATGTTGTGGTTCTGATATTTTACATTCGGAGCATATGTCTGTCGGTCGGGACGCTCCGTTATATTGACAGTCCGAGAGACTGTCCATAATGCTTCCTCATCCTCACAGCAGGGCACACGACTGCACATTGGCTACATGACTTCGAGTATCTGATCAGTTTCGCCATTCAGTGATTCCACGGCGAATAGGTCGTGCCATCTGGTAGCCAAGGGACACGAGGCCTCTACACTCCGTTCGCTCGCATATTGGTAGTATGCACTGGGTAACGATCACGGAGCTTCCAGCGGCAATGCATTGTAGGACCGCTTCTCCTCAGGCCTCAGTGACGGACGTGCTATCCGAGTTAGCACAGTTGTTTCGCAGCATCCCAGCAATTGACAGTTTCTTGGTCGAATCAGGAATTATCCGACGGCGCTGGGTCGGTGCGGTCCGCGGTTGCATCAGGTACGGACGACCGAACGCTTTATAGGGTCCGACAGGATGGCGAAAGGGATTCGAAAGATTTCGAGTTTTCCCTTTTGTAGTATCGGAAGCTGCCATTCATATCTTCTGGCATTATCTTCCAGTGATTGTTATTTCAGACTACATTGCTGCGATGTTGGATAAGAGACTTATAGCGTCATTCGACTCGGATTTTTAGATCGGTTCGGGGACATTGTCCCTGACTTACCGACGCAGTCCAATAATTTCATTACAACATGTGTTTTATGTTTCGACGCTATATATGCATACAAGCCTGCTACCAAGCATGATAGTTTAGTTTCTTGTCCGCGTTGCTCATTTCTGCCGTTTTATCATTTATACGAATAGTTTATTTTGGCAGTGCAGGGCATACCGAGAGTTCATATGCGTCTAGACGGTGTGGTTAAAGACTGGAAATATTCTTTTTCGCCGTCTATGTTTTTTTTCCAACTTCAATGTTGGAAACGATAATGATGTCTAGTAGACTTAACTTAGACGCTTTATCATACGTGAGGCGTTATCATTACGTCTTCAAGAAAAGATTTACGGGATATTATTCTCAATGTAATTTCTTTTGAGGGCAGTAGTTTGTTCACGTATAACTCCGCCCTTCAGTGGCTGATTGGAGTTGGTTAGTCGTGACGCAGCCCTAGCTACATCCACGCGCGTGAATAGTAAGGTTAAGAACTCTCTCAGAGTCGCTTCGTTCTCGGAGAAGCTTCTCTTCGACGGCAACTTTTCGGCAATCCATGAATTGCTCGATTTACACGTTCTCTTGTCTATCTAGTGTTACAAGAGATTCAGACTGGGGCAAACATTCGGTGGTTGACTCAGAGAGTGCCACTGCAGTTGCCGGACCCGACTGTTGCTGTTATGACGGTTGCCAGTCAAACAGATTGGGATATAATACTGATCCCAACGGATTCGAAGTGCCAGGGTCTTTGGGTTCCGCAGTCTCTTAGCAACCAATTATCTTCCGCGGAATAATGTTTTTTAGGCTTGCTTTATGTCATTGCATGAACATTATTCAGAAACGCATGCCCAAATCCTGTCCGTTAATTCAACAGTAGTGGCGTATCTCCGGAACCAGGGAGGCACTCTTTCGTTTCCGTTATTCAATTTAATGGAAAGAATCCGTCTGTTGGTTATAGTACACCAAGTTCTGTTTTGGTCCGTCATATTCCGGGTCGTCTGATTGTTTTACCGGACTCCCGTTCACTTAGGGGTCGCTTGTTGCTGTCAGAATGGACTCTCAACAAACAAGTATTCAATCAGATTTGCTATCTATGGGAGCGCCCAATGATGATTTATTTACAACACAGCTTGCTAATCAATTGCAGACGTATGTGTTGGCTTGTCCAGATCTCTGAGCTAATGTTGTTAACGCTCTATTGATCTATAGGACGGAATGATAGGATACGCGTATCCTCCGGCGCTGTTGTTTCAGCAGGTATTGCTAAGATAAACAACCACAATACATTTCTGTTGATAGCATCTCTATCTTCACAGAGACCATGGGTAATTTACTCTGTTGTCTACTGTGGGACTTAACGTGAAATCTTCCTCAATGTGAGGATCTTTTTTCACTGGGTAAATCGTGTCATCTTTATCACAACCCGCAAGGTCGCAACCTTCATGTATTCCGTTGTGTGGTCCATATTGCATTGTAAGCATTGTACTGGACGAGCTTTGGACGCGATTTCTTACTATAGGAGATCCTCTTCTTCGCTATTCTATGCGGCTAAAGTGGAGGCTCTTCCATCGTTGGTGTAGGGATCATTATGTTCATATTGTCGATCCCTCCATACTACTCATTGCAATTTTTTAGTATACTTGTTTCACAAGATCTACTGCAGCCTGTTATTATTAAGGTTATAGGTTTATGTTACCTCATACCTATGCACTCTAGGATAGTTTACAATTGAGTCTTATGCCTCTTTATCTAAGTCAGTTAGTAACTTTTTGATAAATAGACTTAGAATCTTTAGATTAAATTCTTATATGGAATTTAACTTCGGTTCTTATTTAGCTAAGTAATCATTTGAGCCTCTGGAAACAGTAGTTTTCAAATTCTGACCTTTTAGACAGTAATTCTGTTGGTTTCTCTTTTACTGAAGAGTCAGTGAGTTTCATGCACTATCGATGGATGATTTTCACTTTCGTAGTTTCGGAATCACTACTTCCGTTACTATTTAGGTTGGATTTTTGCATAAGAGTTAGGCTCCTAATATCCGGAACCTATTGTTATTAAGGTCCTTCCGTCTTCGTACGGGCATAGGCCTTTACTCTTTCCAGGTAGAGTTTATGTATTTATAAACAGATATCTGTTTATTACTGTGGGCGTAAGCTTCTTCTGTCTTTGATGCCTAGTAGAAGGATGTTACGCTCCATTCTATTGTTAATGGATTCTATTAACTATCGGTACTGCTTATGGTATATCATTGACTCAGCAGTTGTGCTTAAGATTTCGGCTCATGAAGTAAGACTTCTTCTACATCTTGGGCTTACATTAATAGTGTCGCTGTTATTGATTTTTGAAGGCTGCTCATTGCGCTCAGCCATCCACATTCATGAATTTTTATCTCAGAAATATCGAGTCCATTTCTGGAGGCCTCTATTGTTAGGTCTATTATCTACTGCTCAGAATGTCATTCACTTAACAGTTGCTACTATAGCTAGGTAGGCTGTCTGTTTCGGCAGTGTCTCCGTTCTGCTGCCCTCTTCGCTCTGGGCTATTTGACCCAGGGCAAGAAAAAGGGGGGGGGGGGAGGGTGTTCCCTTGGGTCACCTGTTTTACTATGAAAACAAGGGGATACCTCCTCCGGAGTTAGTAATTCTGAGCTGTTATTGGGATGGTTGTTTAGTGAGAAGTTTATGTTTTAAAAATTCATTCAAGTCTTAGTTTTTAAAGTGTAGCTTTTGAATATTGCATATGTCAACGGACATGATTATGCAATCCTCAGACACTTTTAAGGAGTATAAGAGTCTCTATTCTCTAGACTTACTTTATTTATTGGCTTACTTTAAAAATTATTAGTATAAGGATTATATTGGATATTAATAGAGTACATGGATGTATGAAGCTCAATTTTGGAAGGTGTTGTATCTTTCTAATTTATCATAAATAAGAAAGATACATGTAAGGCCTATTACTTCTTTTTCCCTACAGGGGATGACTCTATTTTATTTTATTGAGCGTATTCCATTTTGCTCTATGTCCTTGGCCCTCCAGCCTTTTTACTATTCAGCTATGTCTGGGTCATTGGTACAGTATAAAAATGTTAAAAAATTTATAGTAATTTCTATATTTTTTATACTTACCAATGACCCAGACGGGGATGGCCCTCCCAGG
This sequence comes from Pictodentalium vernedei, assembly GCA_031216915.1. Lineage (NCBI taxonomy): Eukaryota > Metazoa > Mollusca > Scaphopoda > Dentaliida > Dentaliidae > Pictodentalium > Pictodentalium vernedei. The sequence goes on along the minus strand of CM062288.1, from coordinate 82,055,420 downwards.
AGTTGGGAACAGTTGCCTCCCCGCTGAGTACATAGCGCTTACCAGGCACTGGTTATTAGAATGATTAATGGCGCCAATTTCGGAACGTCCTTGACACTGCGCATGCGCAGTGGAGGTGAAGTGTGGAGGGCCTTTCAGGACATGTTTTCTTTGGTTTTAGATGCAAATTTTAGGGATTGGGGGGCAAAATTTCTGTTTGGCCCTATATTTTAAGAGTTAGCACCAGCTATGTCTGGGTCATTGGTAAGTATAAAAAATATAGAAATTACTATAAATTTTTTAACTTTTCAAAAATTATATTTGATTTCAATTGTTTTTTCAATGTTAATGGATCTTGTTATTATGTATCTTTGTTTTTAGGGGTTTGTGCGAGTACTAGGACTTGTTGTTGTCTTTTCACAATGAAAAGATATTGTTCAAATTGTAATAGGAAGAAATCTTCCTCTGACTTTCATGATCATTGTATTAATTGCAGTCAGTGTACTCGCACTAACTCCTGTTCAATATGTGAATATTGGGATGATAAACATTGGAAACATGTGTCACATTATGTTGTTAGCGGGGAAAGGACCATGCCGGTCCTTTCTCCACAGGGTGACTCTAGTCTATCAGTTTCTATTTCAGAGGAACAAGAACAGGGTGATGTTTCCATGTTATCCTCCAAAAGTGCGCTTCCGTCGTCACAATTGAATGCAGAGCTAGTGGCAAAAGTGCTCATGCAGATACGACAGTTGCCTAAGAGGTCCCGAGTAGGATTGACGGTGCTGTCGTCCGCTAGCTCGCCCGGTGTAGCGTCCATTCACTGAATGGTTCGGCAGCTGGGTTCGTCCGTTGCGGTCCAGGAAGAAATGTTGGGTGATGCGAGCACTATAAACATACAAGGTGCACACCCAGTGATGGCGGATAAAAGGAGAGATCGGAGGAAGCCTTCTAGTCCGGTTCCTAGCTCGTCCAGGTCCAGCCGGGCCGCGAGCGAGAGAGGCCCCTCTCTCGTACAACAACATCTGGGACCAGATGTTGTGGTACAAAAGGTGTCGCAAGTGGAGCACACGTCCGTCGCTCGGGACGCTCCGTTGTATAGGCAGTCCGCTGAGACTGCTCAGGCTTCCTCATCCTCTCAGCAGCGCACATGACCGCACCTTGGCTAAGTGACCGCGGATATTCTACCAGCTTCGCTGATTAGGGATTCATCGGCGACCACGTCACGCCATCCGGTAGCCATGGACACGAGGCCGATAGACTCTGGACGTTCGCATAGGAAGAGTATGCGGGAGTCAGTTGATGCGGAGCTTCCCGTGGCTAAGCAGCGAAAGACCACTACTCCGCAGGCCTCGATGACGGACGTGCTAGCTCAGATAGCACAAATTATCGCAGCATCCCAGCAATCGACAGAATCGGTGTCGGATCGGGAATCGCGCTGGGTCGGTACGCTCCACCGAAGCATCGGGTGCGGACGACCGGGAGCATCGTGAGGCCCGACCGGATGGCAAAAGGGATACTGATGACTTGGAGCTATCCCTTTCGGAACAACATAAAGCTGCCGTGGATTTCATCTGGCACTTTCTTCCTCAAGTTGTTCCGTCGGGCCAGACTGCTGCGGTACCGGATAAGAGACTGATAGCGTCATTGGACACTGAATTCTTCGAGCGGTTCAGAGACATCGTCCCTGAGTTTCCGTCTCAGTCCAATAATCTCACAAGAACATTTGAATTATTGAACGACGCTATCTTCAAGCTTCCTTCCAAAACAGGCAAAGCTGGTTTCTTGTCCGCCAATGCTCTTAACCTGCCTTTCATTAATTCAAGGAATAAATTCGATACGCCAGGACAGGGTGTTCCGAGAGTTCCTCTGCGTCTTGACAACGAGGCGGAAGACTTAGAATTGTCATTACCGTCGTCTACGTCCATTCCAACCGCGGTTTTGGATACGACAATTACGTCTAACAGGGCCAGTTTAGACGCTTTATCTTATGCAGACCACCTTACTAAGGCGTTATCACTACGTCTTCAAAGGAAAGAATTCCAGGATATACAATCCTCTTTAAGACTTCTTTCAAGGGCAGTAGCTTATTCCACGTATAACTCCGCCCTTTCAGTGGCAAACCTGGAGTTGGTTAGACGTGATGCAGCCCTAGCTACATCCACACGCGTGGATAGTAAGGTGAAGAACTCTCTCTCAGAGTCGCTTCGGTCTCCGGAGAGCTTCTCTTCAACGGCAAGCTTTCTGCAATCTACGATAAAATTACTAAGAAAGTTTCGGATTCTCTGCTGTTTAAATCCGCTTCCAAAAAGTCGGATACGGCAGAAAAGAGTAAGACAGGCACTTCTGAGACTAATGCGCCCAAGAGAGGTTCCTATAGAGGTTCCGGTGCATCCTCTTGGTCTTATTCAAGAGACCGTCAAGGCAGCGACTCACGCGTGGAGGATGTGGTTTCTCCTCCCGCAGGCCTTGCAGGTCCAGGAGGTGATGGTTTCAACCTCTATCGTGTTCCGGTTGGCGGAAGGTTGTCGAGTTTTTCAGAAGAGTGGGCGTCAATTTCGGACGACCCTTGGGTGAGAGGGGTGATTTCGGAAGGTCTAAGAATATCCTTCAAACGAAAGCCTCCATTAACTCGAAGTCCAAAATGGACGCAACTTCCGTCAAATCTGCAGAAAAGAGACGCTCTGTTATCGGAGGTGCAGTCTCTTTTAATGAAGAACGCGGTAGAGGTCGTAGAAGACCAGGAAACACCGGGATTCTACAGCCATCTATTTCTGGTTCCGAAACCAGACGGCTCGTTCCGTCCAGTCATAGATTTGAGCTGGATAAACAAGCTGATCGTCGCTCCAAAGATCTATATGGAGACGATTCGATCGGTCAGAGCGAGTATTCGGGTGAACGATTATGCTGCGAGCATAGATCTCAAAGATGCGTACTTTCACGTCATGGTCCATCCGACATTCAGAAAGTATCTACGCTTCGCAGTCCTAGGAGTGGTATATCAATTCCGGGCGATGTGCTTCGGATTGAACCTAGCACCCTGGGCTTTCACTCGGGTAATGAACTCGGTAATGATGTATTTCCGAGCTCATTCATCTGCGGTAACGTCGGCCTACCTGGACGACATTCTTCAGAGGTACGGCAACGAGTTAACGCTTCTGAACGATGTGCAGAATCTGCTTCTATTGCTCCGACGTCTCGGTTTTGTTATAAACGAGGAGAAGTCGGATCTGGTGCCGTCCAAGTCATTCATCGAGACGCACAACAATCTCGTTCATCTGCCGTTAACCAGAGCAAAATTAGTCAGTTGTTACGCTCCCTATTGTCTTCATGCAGACAAGGTCACAGCGAGGGAGTTCATGAGACTGATAGGTTTGTGCGGAGCCGCTGCGGATCTCATCCCGATGGGGCGGTTACGCACTCGTCCTCTCCAAATCTTCTTGACTCAGAATTGGAGTGTGAAGATTCATTCGCTCGACATAGACGTTCTCTTGTCAGATCAAGTGAAACAAGAGATTCAGACTTGGGCAAACATTCAGTGGTTGACTCAGGGAGTTCTGCTGCAGTTGCCGGATCCGAGTTTTACGATTATGACGGATGCCAGTCAAACAGGTTGGGGTGCATCATTGATCCCAACGGATTCGAGGTGCCAGGGTCTTTGGGACCCACAGTTTCTAAGCAAGCACATAAACATCAAGGAAATGATGTCAATTTGGCTTGCGTTACGTCGTTGGATGGACATTATTCAGAAAGCTCATGTCCAAATCCTGTCCGACAATACGACAGTAGTGGCGTATATCCGGAACCAGGGAGGCACTCATTCCGTTCTGTTATTCAATTTAATGGAAAGAATCCTTCTGTTTGCCCTAGAACATCAAGTTCTACTTTCGGTCCATCATATACCGGGTCGTCTGAATGTACTAGCGGACTCCCTTTCACGGAAGGGTCGCTTGTTGCCGTCGGAATGGACTCTCAACAAACAGGTATTCAATCAGATTTGCTACCAATGGGAACGGCCAATGATAGATTTATTTGCGACACATCTCAACAATCAGTTGCAGACGTATGTGTCACCATGTCTGGATCCAAGAACATTTGCAGTAGACGCTCTATCGATCTCATGGGACGGAATGATGGGATATGCGTATCCACCAGCGCCGTTAATTCAGCAAGTATTGCTAAAGATAAAACAATCTCAATGCAAGATTCTGTTGGTAGCATCTCTGTCTCCACAGAGACCGTGGATAAATCTACACAGGTGTCTGCTGTGGGACCTACCGTGAAAGCTTCCTCCACGGGAGGATCTTCTTTCGCAGGGGAAACCGCGTCAACTTCATCACAACCTGCAAGGTCTCAACCTTCACGTTTTTCCGTTGTGTGGTCCTTCTTGCATGGCAAGCACTTTACAGGACGAGCAGTGGACGTGATTTCTAACTGTCGGAGGACCTCCTCTTCGCTAAACTATGCGGCTAAGTGGAAGGTTTTTCGTCGTTGGTGTAGGGATCATTCTGTTGATATTCTTGATCCCTCGATACCAGACATTGCAAACTTTCTAGTATACTTGTTTGACGAGATCAAACTGCAGCCTGTTACTATTAAGGGTTATAGGTCTGTGTTATCTGATACCTATGCACACCATGATAGTTTACAAATTGGATCTAATGTCTCTTTATCTAAGTTAGTTAGAAACTTCTCGATAAATAGACCCAGAACTCTTAGATTAATTCCTAAGTGGAATTTAGCTTGGGTTCTTCTTAAACTGAAGGAAAAGCCATTTGAGCCTCTTGGGACAGTAGATTTCAAATTCTTGTCTTATAAGACAGCTTTTCTCTTAGCTTTCTCTTCTGCTAGAAGAGTCAGTGAGCTTCATGCACTATCGGTGGACGATTCTCACTATCGTAGTGTTGGGAACACTATCACCTTCACTACTAATGTTGGATTTTTAGCTAAGAATCAGGCTCCTAATAAATATCTGGAACCTATTGTTATTAAGGCTCTGCCGTCTTCAGACGGGCGTAGGCCTTTACTCTGTCCTGATAGAGCTTTACGTATTTATAAACAAAGATCTCAGTTTATCAGAAAGGGACGAAAACGCTTCTTTCTGTCTCTGATGCCTAATAGAAAGGACATTTCGGTCCATTCTATTGCTAGATGGATTCAATTAGCTATCCGTACTGCTTATGAAAATTTATCTTCTACTCAGCAGTCTGTGCTTAAGATCTCGGCTCATGAAGTAAGAGCTCTTTCTACATCTTGGGCTTATGCAAATAGTGTTGGTATTACAGATTTAGTGAAGGCTGCTTATTGGTCTCAGCCATCCACATTCACAAATTTTTATCTCAGAAATATTGAGTCCATTTCTGGAGACCTGCATTGTTTAGGTCCGTTATCTGTTGCTCAGAATGTCGTCCACTAAACAGTTGCAACTATAGTTATGCAGGCTTTCTGTTCCGGCAGTGACTCCATCCTGCTGCCCTCTTCACTCTGGGCTATTTGACCCAGGGCAAGGGGAAGGGGGGGGGGAGGGTGTTCCCTTAGGTCACCTGCTTTATAGTGAAAAGCAAGGGGATTCCTCCTCCGGAGTCAGTAATTCTGAGTCGTTTCCGGGATTGTTTTAAAGTGTAATATTAATGTTAAAAATTCATTCATGTCATATTTTTAAAGTGTAGCTTGGTGTGAAGCATTTGTATATGTCAAGTGTCAAACGGGCGTTAATATACAATCCTCGGACCTTTTAATAGAATATAAAGAGTCTCAATTCTCTGGACTAACTTTATTTATTGGCTTACTTTAAAAAAAATTAGTATAAAGGGTTATACTGGATGTTAATAGAGAACATGAATGTTATTGTGCTCAATTATGAAGGGTATTGTATCTTTCTAATTTATCAGAAAATAAGAAAGATACATGTAAAGCCTAATACCCCTTTTCTCCTTGAGGGGTTGACTCTATGTTATATAGTTGAGCTTATTGGATTTTCCTCTATGTCCTAGGCCCTCCAGCCTTTTTACTATTCAGCTGTGTCTGGGTCATTGGTACAGTATAAAAAAGTTATAAAATTTATAGTAATTTATTTTTTTTTATACTTACCAATGACCCAGACGGGGATGGCCCTCCCAGGAGTTGGGAACTCATACCTCCCCGCTGAGTACATAGCGCTGACCAGGCACTGCTTGTAAGAATGATAATTGGCGCCAATTTCGGAATGTCCTTGACACTGCGCATGCGCAGTAAGGGCAAAGTATGGAGGACCTTCAGGACATGATTTCTTTTGGTTTTAGATGCAAATTTTGGGGATTGGGGGGCAAAATTTGTGTTTGGCCCTAGTATTTTAAGAGTTAGCACCAGCTATGTCTGGGTCATTGGTAAGTATAAAAAATATATAAATTACTATAAATTTTTTAACTTTTGTTACATGCTATACAACATCTGTTACAGGACACACAAGATTATGATACATAATTATTCTGGTGTGGGAGATCAGCCCTGGGTTGACAGATATTATATTTGTGCTTAATATAACCCAGTGCCTCTTACATTCAGTTTTTGTTGTGATTTATTGTCAGTAGTCTTTAAATTAATATAAAATATCAGGTAACTAAACATGCTTTGAGTTGAATTTTAGGTAATAAGAATTAAATATGCAGGCTCAGGCATCTATATGTGTATTTTTATCTGGCTCACAGTGTCAGTAATGAAGTCAAAATGTATTTACTGTAACTATAATTCAAATCATCACCCCTTGTTCAAGAAATGGATATAGTAGCAACTTTTGATATGAACTTGCAGCAGTGTACAAGGAACAATGAGAGTATTGATTTTTTGGCAGTTACATCTTTCCCTAAGAGTACTGATCTTAAACAAATTATTTTTTCAAAATTGTTTTAATGTATATAATATAAATTCCTCCAAGAAAATTATTTGCATCAGGATAAGGATTTCAAACCACCAATTCCTTTGGTTCGCATCAAACATTTTGCATGAAAACACCTTCAGTTAGCAACACAGAGGTTCAAATAAAAACACGTGAAATTCCCACCTAATACATGGGATACAATGGTCATTATGCAGGAGACCAGATATTGTTTCGATCATTTAATTCTTATTACCTACAAGGTAGGCCCTCGTAAAATAAAAAACAAATATCACATTATGAAAAGATTCTTTTGCAATTTCCGCCTCACTGAAATATGGACAAAATTTGATTCTGCATCTTATACTGCAAATTCAAAACTGCATTGAGATAAAACAAATAATAAAAGTATGTTGGATTCAATGTTCTCCCCCACTTCCTCTGCAAGATATATGTGTCTCATGTGAGAAGGCCATGTGAGATAGATATCTATTCAATCATTGCATGTTCTTCTATAAACAAACAACATGGTGTCATGCTTTGGAAATATCAGCAGATGAATGCTTATTGAAGAAAATAGAAATTAAAAACACAGACTGCAAAACCGAAGGACACTTGACTCTTTTATATGAATTCTTTGGTGAATGCTATTACTAGTATGAGTGGAGAGTATTGCACAAAATTCCTGTCAAAACCTTATGCGAATACATTGGAGAATTCATAATATGACATCATCAGAATGTGTCAATATTTTTATACTGTACCAATGACCCAGACATATCTGGTGCTAATTCTCAAAAATCTAGGGCCAAACACAAATTTTGCCCCCCAATCCTCAAAATTTGCATCTAAAACCGAAAAAATCATGTTCTAAATGGTCCTCCATACTTTTCCTCCACTGCGCATGCGCAGTGTCAAGGAGGTCTCAAAATTGGCGCCAATTATCATTCTTTGTTTGGCCCTTCATCAGTTCACATCTGACTGATATTTGTGCTTGTAAATCTCAGTTTAAATGATGCCAGACACATAAGTATTAGAGAAATGGTGGATCTAAAGAGGAAATAGAAGGAGGAGAGGAAAAATGAGTGGCAGGAAATAATCAGGGCTGTAACTTAAATTTTTTTTATGAAATTATGTTATGTTTCCTAATTTCGAGGCATGGGCCTGTTGTTGTCATTCTTGCTATAAAGTTACACTGCTTGTTCAGTGTTTCCTCTCTCCCTTTCCTTTAAGTCCCCCCTTGCTATTCTCCCATGCTTTTGGCATATTGTTTGTAATATTATTACTAAAATTTCTTTTATTTTTAGTTTTAGCTGGGTAACAGAATGAATTCTGTTCTTTTCCCCATGTTTACGTCCTCACCCATGGGTGTTTAGGCGTAGTGTTCTGCATCTACCATCTGATGTTCTGCAATTTCTTCCCTGGAAGTCTCTGTTTTGCATCAGATAGTGTTGTTATTGGTAACTGATTTCGGGCCATGTTTATCAGTGCCTGGAGTATGTTTCTGGTGTTTATACACTTCTTGTTTACATTGACAACGGTTTCTGTTGAGAGGGATTTCTTGTCTTTATATTAGCTTAATCATAACAAGATACATTATTATTATACGTAAGTGTTGCATTAATTTTTTTGTAATATTTTAAAAATTTTTGTCCACACTTAGGCTTTTTTGGGATCCATTGGGGCTCAACGTTACTTTCAGAAACTTTGGCTTTTCTGAAAAAATATATTTTTATACTGTACCAATGACCCAGACATAGCTGGTGCTAACTCTTAAAATATAGGGCCAAACACAAATTTTGCCCCCCAATCCCCAAAATTTGCATCTAAAACCAAAGAAAACATGTCCTGAAAGGCCCTCCACACTTCGCCTCTACTGCGCATGCGCAGTGTCAAGGACGTTCCAAAATTGGCACCATTAATCATTCTAAGTTTGGCCCTTCATCAGTTAACATCTGACTGATCTTTGTGCTTATAAATCTAAGTTTAAATGATGCCAGACACATAAATATTAGTGAAATGGTGATTCTATGGAGGATAGAGAAGGAGGAGAGGAAAAATGTGTGACAGAATGTTATCAGGGCTGTAACTTAAAATTTTTTAATGAAATTATGTTAAGTTACCTATTTTCGAGGCAGCAGCCATTTTGTTGTCATTCTGGTTATTTAGTTACACTGATTTTTCAGTGTTTTCCTCTCTCCCTTTCCTTTAAGTCCCCTCTTGCTATTCTCCCATGCTTTTGGCATAGTTTCTGTAATTATTATTACTAAAAATTCTTGGGAGTTTTAGCTGAATAACAGAATGAATTCTGTTCTTTTCCCCATGTTTACGTCTTCACCTACGGGTGTTTAGGCGTTGTGTTCTGCATCTACCATCTGATGTTCTGCAGTTTCTTCCCTGGAAGTCTCTGTTTTGCATCAGATAGTGTATTTTTGGTAACTGATTTCGGGCCTGGGTGCCTGGAGTCTTATTTTAGTGTTTTTACACTCATTGTTTACATTTACAACAGCCCTCTGTGTGAGGGGGGGATTTCTGGAAAATAATATCTTGATGTTATTTTAATCATAACTAGATACATTATTATTGTTGGTAAGTGTTGAATAAATTGTTTAAAATATTTTTAAAAGTTTTGTCCACACTTAGGCTTGGGATCCATTGGGGCTCAACGTTACTTTTCAGAAACTTGGGCTGTTCTGAAAAAATATTTTTTCAAAATATTTTGATTTCAATTATTTTTTCTATATTAATGGATCATATTATTATTATGTATTTTGATTGCCAGGGGTTAGTGCGAGTACCAGGACTTGTTTTCTTTTCACATTGAAAGGATATTGTTCAATTGTAATAAGAGGAAGTCTTCCTCTGACTTTATAATCATTCTATATGTGGTCAGTGTACTCGCATTAACTCCTGTTCTGTATCGTATGATTTCGATGACAATATGGGAAGCGTATGTCACGGTATGTTATTGGGGAATTGGACACTCCGGTCCTTTCCCCGCAGGGTCACTCTACTTTATCAATTTCTATTTCAGACGATCAAGATTAGGGTGATGTATCTGTGATGTCTTCCAACAGTGTGCCACCGTCGTCACAATTAATGAAGGGCTAGCGGAAAAGTGCTCATGTAAATACGCCAATTGCCTAAGAGGACCCTAGTAGGTTCGACGGCCTTTGACGTCCGCTAGCTCGCCCGGTGTAGTGTCCATTCACCGAATGGTTCGGCAGCCGGGTTCGTCTGTTGCGGTCTAGAAGGAATTTTGGGGTGATGCGAGCACTATAAATCAACCTAATGCACACCCAGTGACGGCGGATCGGAGGGAGAACGGAGGAAGCCTTTTAGTCCGGTTCATAGCTCGTTCCGGTCCATCCGGACGGCAAGCGAGAGAGGCCCCTCTCTTGTTCAACAACATCTGGCCCCAGATGTTGTGGTACAAAATGTTTCGCATTCGGAGCATACGTCCGTCGCTCGAGACGCTCCGACATATAGTCAGTCCGGAGTAGACTGTCAATAAGGCTTCCTCATTCTCATAGTTGTGCACACGACCGCTCTTGGCTACGTGACCACGGATATCCAGTCAGCTTCGCCAGTCAGAGATTCATCGGCGACCAGGTCACACCATCCGGTAGCCAGGGACACGAGGCCTGCAGACTCCGGACGTTCGCATAGGAAGTGTGCGGGAGTCAACGCACACGGAGCTTCCGGCGGCAATGCATCGTAAGACCGCTACTGCACAGGCCTCGGGAACGGACGTGCTTTCCTAAATAGCACAGTTTATCGCAGCATCCCAGCATCAACTGAATCTGTCGCATATTTTTTATCCGACGATGCTGGGTCGGGACGCTCCGCGGAAGCGGGTACGGACGTCCGAAAATTTCATCCGGTCCGACGGGATACCGAAAGGGATTTGGAGGATTTCGAGCTTTCCCTTTCGGAACAACATATGCTGTTGTGTATGTCATCTGACTTGGTCTTCTACAGCTTCTTTCGTCGGACCAAAATGCTGCGATGCCGGATAAGAAACTGATAGCGTCGGTGGTCTTAGAAATTTTTGGTTCGGTTCAGGGACATCGTCCCTCAGTTCCGACATAGTCCAATAATGTCACACAAACTTTCAAATTATTGAACAACGCTATATATATTACTATTTTATGCTTGCTATAACCAAGCATTTCTGGTTTCTTGTTCGCAAAGTTACGGAGATGTCTTTCAAAAGTGTGCCTCTGTCGTCATAGTTAATGAAGAGCTAGCGGCAATAAGTGCTCATGGAATATGTCTATCGCCTACGGAGTGACATTCGCTAGCTCATCCGGTGTAGCATACATTCATCGAATGGTTCGGCTGCCGGGGTCGTCCGTTGCGGTCTAGGAAGGAGATTTGGGTGATGCGAGCACTTTAATTACTTTAGTACTCACCCAGTGACGGCAGATTGAGGACAGATCAGAGGAAGCCTGTTAGTCCGGTTCCTGGCTTGTCCAGGTCCGTCCGGGCTGTGAGCGAGAGAGGTCCCTCTCTCGTCCAACAACATAGGGGACCGCATGTTGTGGTTCAGATATTTTACATTCGGAGCATAGGTCTGTCGGTCGGGACGCTCCGTTATATTGACAGTCCTAGAGACTGTCCTTAATGCTTCCTCATCCTCACAGCAGGGCACACGACCGCACATTGGCTACGTGACCTCGAGTATCTGATCAGATTCATCATTCAGTGATTCCACGGCAAATAGGTCGCGCCATCCAGTAGCCAAGGGACACGAGGCCTATACACTCCGTTCGCTCGCATATTGGTAGTATGCACAGGGTAACTATCACGGAGCTTCCAGCGGCAATGCATTGTAGGACCGCTTCTCCTCAGGCCTCAGTGACGGACGTGCTATCCGAGTTAGCACAGTTGTTTCGCAGCATCCCAGCAATTGACAGTTTCTTGGTCGAATCAGGAATTATCCAACGGCGCTGGGTCGGTGCGGTCCGCGGTTGCATCAGGTACGGACGACCGAACGCTTTATAGGGTCCGACAGGATGGCGAAAGGGATTCGAAAGTTTTCGAGTTTTCCCTTTAGTAGTATCGGAAGCTGCCTTTCATATCTTCTGGCATTATCTTCCAGTGATTGTTATTTCGGACTTCATTGCTGCGATCTTGGATAAGAGACTTATAGCGTCATTCGACTCGGATTTTTAGATCGGTTCAGGGACATTGTCCCTGACTTACCGACGCAGTCCAATAATGTCATTACAACATGTGTTTTATTTTTCGACGCTATATATACATACAAGCCTGCTACCAAGCATGATAGTTTAGTTTCTTGTCCGCATTGCTCATTTCTGCCGTTTTATCATTTATACGAATAGTTTATTTTGGCAGAGCAGGGCATACCGAGAGTTCATATGCGTCTAGACGGTGTGGTTAAAGACTGGAAATATTCTTTTTCGCCGTTTATGTCTTTTCCAACTTCAATGTTGGAAACGACATGATGTATAGTAGTCTTAACTTAGACGCTTTATCATACGTAATCTACCTTACTGAGGCGTTATCATTACGTCTTCAAGAAAAGATTTACGGGATATTATTCTCAATGTAATTTCTTTTGAGGGCAGTAGTTTGTTCACGTATAACTCCGCCCTTCAGTGGCTGATTGGAGTTGTTTAGACGTGACGCAGCCCTAGCTACATCCACACGCGTGGATAGTAAGGTTAAGAACTCTCTCAGAGTCGCTTCATTCTCGGAGGAACTTCTCTTCGACGGCATCTTTTCGGCAATCCATGAATTGCTCGATTTACACGTTCTCTTGGTCTATCTAGTGTTACAAGAGATTCAGACTGGGGCAAACATTCGGTGGTTGACTCAGAGAGTGCCACCGCAGTTGCCGGACCCGAGTGTTGCTGTTATGACGGTTGCCAGTCAAACAGTTTGGGATATAATACTGATCCCAACGGATTCGAAGTGCCAGGGTCTTTGGGTTCCGCAGTCTCTTAGCAACCAATTTTCTTCCGCGGAATAATGTTTTTTAGGCTTGCTTTATGTCATTGCATGAACATTATTCAGAAACGCATGCCCAAATCCTGTCCGTTAATTCGACAGTAGTGGCGTATCTCCGGAACCAGGGAGGCACTCATTCGTTTCCGTTATTCAATTTAATGGAAAGAATCCGTCTGTTGGTTATAGTACACCAAGTTCTGTTTTGGTCCGTCATATTCCGGGTCGTCTGATTGTTTTACCGGACTCCCGTTCACTTAGGGGTCGCTTGTTGCTGTCAGAATGGACTCTCAACAAACAAGTATTCAATCAGATTTGCTATCTATGGGAGCACCCAATGATGATTTATTTACGACACAGCTTGCTAATCTATTGCAGACGTATGTGTTGGCTTGTCCAGATCTCTGAGCTAATGTTGTTAACACTCTATTGATCTATAGGACGGAATGATAGGATACGCGTATCCTCCAGCGCTGTTGTTTCAGCAGGTATTGCTAAGATAAACAACCACAATACATTTCTGTTGATAGCATCTCTATCTTCACAGAGATCATGGGTAATTTACTCTCTTGTCTACTGTGGGACTTAACGTGAAATCTTCCTCAATGTGAGGATCTTTTTTCACTTGGTAAATCGTGTCATCTTATCACAACCCGCAAGGTCGCAACCTTCATGTATTCCGTTGTGTGGTCCGTATTGCATTGTAAGCATTGTACTGGACGAGCTTTGGACGCGATTTCTTACTATAGGAGATCCTCTTCTTCGCTATTCTATGCGGCTAAAGTGGAGGCTCTTCCATCGTTGGTGTAGGGAACATTATGTTCCTACTGTTGATCCCTCCATACTACTCATTGCAATTTTTTAGTATACTTGTTTCACAAGATCTACTGCAGCCTGTTTTTATTAAGGTTATAGGTTTATGTTACCTCATACCTATGCACTCTAGGATAGTTACAATTGAGTCTTATGTCTCTTTATCTAAGTCAGTTAGTAACTTTTTGATAAATAGACTTAGAATCTTTAGATTAAATTCCTATATGGATTTTAATTTCGGTTCTTATTTAGCTAAGCAATCATTTGAGCCTCTGGAAACAGTAGTTTTCAAATTCTGACCTTTTAGACAGTAATTCTGTTGGTTTCTCTTTTACTGTAGAGTCAGTGAGTTTCATGCACTATCGATGGATGATTTTCACTTTCGTAGTTTCGGATTCACTATTCCGTTACTATTTAGGTTGGATTTTTGCATAAGAGTTAGGCTCCTAATATCCGGAACCTATTGTTATTGAGGTCCTTCCGTCTTCGTACGGGCATAGGCCTTTACTCTTTCCGGGTAGAGTTTATGTATTTATAAACAGATATCTGTTTATTACTATGGGCATAAGCTTCTTCTGTCTTTGATGCCTAGTAGAAGGACGTTACGCTCCATTCTATTGTTAATGGATTCTATTAACTATCGGTACTGCTTATGGTATATCATTGACTTAGCAGTTGTGCTTAAGATTTCGGCTCATGAAGTAAGAGTTCTTCTACATCTTGGGCTTACATTAATAGTGTCGCTATTATAGATTTTTGAAGGCTGCTCATTGCGCTCAGCCATCCACATTCATGAATTTTTATCTCAGAAATATCGAGTCCATTTCTGGAGGCCTCTATTGTTAGGTCTATTATCTACTGCTCAGAATGTCATTCACTTAACAGTTGCTACTATAGCTAGGTAGGCTGTCTGTTTCGGCAGTGTCTCCGTTCTGCTGCCCTCTTCGCTCTGGGCTATTTGACCCAGGGCAAGAAAAAGAGGGGGGGGGGGAGGGTGTTCCCTTGGGTCACCTGTTTTACTATGAAAACAAGGGGATACCTCCTCCGGAGTTAGTAATTCTGAGCTGTTATTGGGATGGTTGTTTAGTGAGAAGTTTAGGTTTTTAAAATTCATTCAAGTCTTAGTTTTTAAAGTATAGCTTTTGATTATTGCATATGTCAAAGGACATGATTATGCAATCCTCAGACACTTTTAGGAGTATAAGAGTCTCTATTCTCTAGACTTACTGTATTTATTGGCTTACTTTAAAAATTATTAATATAAGGATTATATTGGATATTAATAGAGTACATGGATGAAGCTCAATTTTGGAAGGTGTTGTATCTTTCTAATTTATCATAAATAAGAAAGATGCATGTAAGGCCTATTACTTCTTTTTCCCTACAGGGGATGACTCTATTTTATATTATTGAGCGTATTCCATTTTGCTCTATGTCCTTGGCCCTCCAGCCTTTTTACTATTCAGCTATGTCTGGGTCATTGGTACAGTATAAAAATGTTAAAAAATTTATAGTAATTTCTATATTTTTTATACTTACCAATGACCCAGACGGGGATGGCCCTCCCAGGAGTTGGGAACTCTTGCCTCCCCGCTGAGTACATAGCGCTTACCAGGCACTGGTTTTTAGAATGATTAATGGCGCCAATTTCGGAACGTCCTTGACACTGCGCATGCGCAGTAGAGGCGAAGTGTGGAGGGCCTTTCAGGACATGTTTTCTTTGGTTTTAGATGCAAATTTTGGGGGGGGCAAAATTTGTGTTTGGCCCTATATTTTAAGAGTTAGCACCAGCTATGTCTGGGTCATTGGTAAGTATAAAAAATATAGAAATTACTATAAATTTTTTAACTTTTTCAAAAAATTTTTTTGATTTCAATTATTTTTTCTATGTTAATGGATCATGTTATTATGTATCTTTGTTTTCAGGGGTTGGTGGAAGTACTAGGACATTTTGTGTTCTTTTCACAATGAAAGGATATTGTTCAAATTGTAATAAGAGGAAATCTTCCTCTGACTTTCATAATCATTGTATTAATTGTAGTCAGTGTACTTGCACTGACAAACATTGGAAACGTGTGTCACGGTATGTTGTTAGTGGGGAAAAGGCCATGCCGGTCCTTTCTCCGCAGGGTCACTCTAGTTTATCAATCTCTATTTCAGAGGAACAAGAACAGGGTGATGTTTCCGTGATGTCTTCCAAAAGTGTGCCTCCGTCGTCACAGTTAAATGAAGAGCTAGCGGCAAAAGTGCTCATGGAAATACGTCAATTGCCTAAGAGGACCCTAGTAGGATCGACGGCATTGGCGTCCGCTAGCTCGCCCGGTGTAGCGACCATTCATTGAATGGCTCGGCAGCCGGGTTCGTCCGTTGCAGTCCAGGAAGGAGATTTGGGTGATGCGAGCACTATAATAAGACAAAGTGCACACCCAGTGACGACGGATCAGAGGAGAGAATGGAGGAAGCCTATTAGTCCGGTTCCTAGCTCGTCCAGGTCCATCCGGGCTGCGAGCGAGAGAGGTTCCTCTCTCGTACAACAACATCTGGGACCAGATGTTGTGGTACAAAACGTTTCGCATTCGGAGCATACGTCCGCCGCTCGGGATGCTCCGTTATATAGACAGTCCGGA
The DNA here is from genome assembly GCA_031216915.1 of Pictodentalium vernedei. NCBI lineage: Eukaryota > Metazoa > Mollusca > Scaphopoda > Dentaliida > Dentaliidae > Pictodentalium > Pictodentalium vernedei. Next base: position 82,039,175 of record CM062288.1, on the reverse strand, counting down.
GAGACTGTCGATAAGGCTTCCTCATCCTCACGGCAATGCACACGACCGCACCTTGGCTGCATGGCCACGGATATCCAACCAGCTTCGCCGATCAGGGATTCCACGGCGACCAGGTCACGCCATCCGGTAGCCAGGGACATGAGGCCTGTAGACTCCGGACGTTCGCATAAAAGAAGTATGCAGGAGTCAACGTACACGGAGCTTCCAGCGGCAAAGCAACGTAAGACCGCTACTCCACAGGCCTCAGTGATGGACGTGCTATCCCAAATAGCACAACTTATCGCAGCAAACGACAGATTCTCTGTCGGATCAGGAATTATCTGACGACGGTGGGTTGGTACGCTCCGCCGACGCATCAGGTACGGACGACCGAGAACTTCATAGGGTCCAACAGGATGGCAAAAGGGATTCGGAGGATTTGGAGCTTTCCCTTTCGGAACAACATAAAGCTGCCGTAGATTTTATCCGGCATTATCTTCCAGAGGTTGTTCCGTCGGATCAGAATGCTGCGATCCCTGATAAGAGACTGATAGCGTCATTGGACACAGAATGTTTTGATAGGTTCAGGGACATCGTCCCTGAGTTTCCGACACAGTCCAATAAGGTCACAAGAACATTTGAATTATTGAACGACGCTATTTATAAGCTTGCTACCAAAACGGGCAAGTCTGGTTTCTTATCCGCAAATGCTCTAAATCTGCGTCTAGACGACGAAGCTGAAGACTTGGAATTGTCTATACCGTCGTCTATGTCAATTCCAACCACGATGTTGGAAACAGGGGTCAGCCGAGTGGGCGACTTGGGCGAAGAAGTCGCCTTGTCATTCCTCAAGTCGCCTTGGCTTACATTGGGGACGAAATTCAAGTCGCCCTCCAAAACTTCTTTGGGAGACATGGCAGTTTACTGTATTTTCTTGTGTTTTATTTTTTAAAAACACCCGCTTCCGCATTCGCAAAAAAAAGTAAACACGGCTGCTGTTAAAGTCCGCCACACGGCTATGAAAAATAGCCTAAACTAGCCCAATTTTATATTTCTGAAAAGAATTGTAATGGCGAAGTCGTTCGAACAATTCGCCCCAACTGATAGCAACCAGCACAAAATGGCTATTTAAAAACAAAGTGCCAGCCAAAACAACGAATCACACAAGACACGCATCGAGTTAATTATAATTTATTAAAGTTAACCACCGTTTCAAAACGAAAAAAAATGTATTGGAGACGGTTTGTCCATATCGAAATTACTTGCGGTTACGCTCTGTTCCACTGAAGAATTGGTTGCATTGAAATTCGCCCCGCAATTTGCATTGAATGTTTTTCTTTGAAAACTTGTGAAGTTGTGTTGGAAGGGGGTTAAATGTAATAAGGCTACAATAGAAATCACAGGTATTTGGATGGATAAGAATGGCAGACCTTCAAAGCACCAATCGCTTGTGTCAGTGTAAGATGGTTGGCAGAAATTGTCAGTTTTCTGAACAGTGTGTTATCACCCAGCGCAGCCGGGAAGGGAGACAACTGAAATATTTTGTCATTTACCCAAGAAATAAACTAACTCAAATTGTTAATAATGCTTAATTTACAAAGGATATCGAAAACTTTTTTAACTACGCTTTTTAACTCAGTTAGGGCATTAAGAAACCATGAATGACCCAGCTTCTTATATGAACTTGAAATTTATTTTAAACACTTTAAATATTTTTTTAAAAAGAATATACCTTCTATTGCAGAGAAGAACACTCTCACCATGGGTCATACTAAATTTCAAATCCACTTATTTGAGGCAAATACAAAATCAACTGCATGGTAACCTTAGTCATCACTGTTAGGCAAAGAGTTGGGGGGTATTCAGAAATCATGAACGACACAGTTTTTTGTGGGGCGGGGGGGGGGGGGGGGGGGAAGGTGGGATTTTAACCTACATTCTGTTATATACCATGTGACTTAGTTTTGTGTGTGTTTGTATGTTTGTATAACTTTTATTTATCTTTTTTCTCCACAATTGTGTCCTCTATGTTCATTTATTTTGTCACGATGTCATATACGTTTTATGTTTTTTATCTGATTTCTCCTTCATGTCCACTGACTTCTCCCTCCTGCATCCTGACTTCTCCCTAAAGTCTCTGGAGGGAGAAGTCACTTCTCCCTAAAATCAGCTGCCAGACTGACCCCTGGTTGGAAACGACAATAATGTCTAACAGAGTTAACTTAGACGCTTTATCATATGCAGATCACCTTACTAAGGCGTTATCATTACGTCTTCAAGGGAAAGAATTCCAGGATATACAATCCTCATTAAGACTTCTTTCAAGGGCAGTAGCTTATTCCACGTATAACTCCGCCCTTTCAGTGGCAAACCTGGAGTTTGTTAGACGTGACGCAGCCCTAGCTACATCCACACACGTGGATGGTAAGATGAAGAACTCTCTCAGAGTCGCTTCGGTCTCCAGAGAGTTTCTCTTCGACGGCAAGCTTTCAGCAATCTATGATAAGATAACTAAGAAAGCTTCGGATTCTCTGCTATTCAAATCCGCTTCCAAAAAGTCGAATTCAGCAGAAAAGAGTAAGACAGGCACTTCTGGGACAAGTACGCCCAAGAGAAGTTCCTATAGAGGTTCCTATGCAGCCTCTAGGTCTTATTCTAGAGGCCGTCAAGGCAGCGGCTCTCGTGGGTTGACGTTATTCTGGCCGAGATAACCGGTCAGACGTCCCTAGGTCGACGGGGCGAGGTGCGGGTCGTGGAGGACGTAGTTTCTCCTTCCGCAAGCCTCGCAGGTCCAGGAGGTGATGGTTTGAACCTCTATCGTGTTCCGGTAGGCAGAAGATTATCAAGTTTTATAAACGATTGGGCGTCAATTATGGACGACCCCTGGGTTCGAGAGGTAATTTCGGAAGGACTAAGAATATCCTTCAAACGAAAGCCTCCATTAACTCGAAGTCCAAAATGGACTCAGCTTCCATCAAATCCGCAGAAAAGAGACGCTCTTTTATCAGAAGTACAGTCTCTTCTGAAGAAGAACTCAGTGGAGGTCGTAGAAGACCAGGAATCACCGGGTTTCTACAGCCATCTGTTTCTGGTTCCGAAACCAGACGGCTCGTTCCGTCCAGTCATAGATCTGAGCTGGATAAACAAGCTGATCGTCACTTCTAAGTTCTACATGGAGACAATTCGATCAGTCAGAGTGAGTATTCGGGTGAACGACTATGCTACAAGCATAGATCTCAAGGATGCGTACTTTCACGTCATGGTACATCCGACATTCAGAAAGTATCTACGCTTTGCAGTCCTAGGAGTTGTATATCAGTTCCGAGCGATGTGCTTCGGTTTGAACCTAGCGCCCTGGGCTTTCACTCGAATAATGAACTCGGTAATGATATATTTCCGAGCTCATTCGTCTGTGGTAACATCGGCCTACCTGGACGACATTCTTCAGAGGTACGGCAACGAGTTAACGCTTCAGAACGATGTGCAGAATCTGCTTCTATTACTCCGACGTCTTGGTTTTATAATAAACGAGGAGAAGTCGGATCTGGTGCCGTCCAAGTCATTTACTCATCTGGGAATGAGCTTCGAGATGCACAACAATCTCGTTTGTCTGCCGTTAACCAGAGCGAAATTAATCAGTTGTTACGCTCGCTATTGTCTTCACTCAGACAAAGTCACAGCGAGAGAGTTCATGAGACTGATAGGTCTGTGCGGAGCCGCTGCGGATCTCATTCCGATGGGGCGGTTACGCACTCGTCCTCTCCAAATTTTCTTGACTCAGAATTGGAGTGTAAAGATTCATTTGCTCGATATAGGCGTTCTCTTGTCAAATCAAGTGAAACAAGAGATTCAGACTTGGGCAAACATTCAGTGGTTGACTCAGGGAGTCCCACTGCAGTTACCGGATCCGAGTTTTCGATTATGACGGATACCAGTCAAACAGGTTGGGGTGCAACATTGATCCCAACGGATTCGAAGTGCCGGGGTCTTTGGGATCTGCAGTTTCTAGGCAAGCACATAAACATCAAGGAAATGATGTCAATTTGGCTTGCACTACGTCATTGGATGAATATTATTCAGAGAGCACATGTCCAAATCCTGTCCAACAATACGACAGTAGTAGCGTATAATCGGAACCAGGGAGGCACTCATTCCGTTCCGTTATTCAATTTAACGGAAAGAATCCTTCTGTTTGTTCTAGAACACCAAGTTCTACTTTCGGTCCGTCATATTCCGGGTCGTCTGAATGTATTAGCAGACTCCCTTTCATGGAAGGGTCGCTTGTTGCCGTCAGAATGGACTCTCAACAAACAGGTATTCAATCAGATTTGCTACCAATGGGAGCGACCAATGATAGACTTATTTGCGACACAGCTCAACAATCAGTTGCAGACATATGTGTCTCCATGTCCGGACCCCCGAGCATATGCAGTAGACGCTCTATCGATCTCGTGGGACGGAATGATAGGATATGCGTATCCTCCAGCGCCGTTGATTCAGCAGATATTGCTAAAGATAAAACAATCTCAATGCAAAATTCTGTTGGTAGCAGCTCTGTCTCCACAGAGACCGTGGATAAATCTACTCAGGTGTCTGCTGTGGGACTTACCGCGAAAACTTTCTCCACGAGAGGATCTTCTTTCGCAGTGGAAATCGCGTCAACTACATCACAACCCGCAAGGTCTCAACCTTCACGTATTTCAAGCATTTTACAGGCCGAGCAGTGGACGCAATTTTTAACTGTAGGAGGACCTCCTCTTTGCTAAACTATGCGCCTAAGTGGAAGGTCTTTTGTCATTGGTGTAGGGATCATTCTGTTGATATTTTTGATCCCTCCATTCCAGACATTGCAAACTTTCTAGTATACTTGTTTGATGAGATCAAACTGCAGCCTGTTACTATTAAAGGTTATAGGTCTATGTTATCTGATACCTATGCACACCATGATAGTTTACAAATTGGATCTAATGTCTCTTTATCTAAATTAGTTAGAAACTTCTCGATAAATAGACCTAGAACCCTTAGATTAATTCCTAAATGGAATTTAGCTTGGGTTCTTCTTAAATTAAAAGAAAAGCCATTTGAGCCTCTTGAGACAGTGGACTTCAAATTCTTGTCTTATAAGACAGCATTTCTCTTAGCTTTCTCTTCCGCTAGAAGAGTCAGTGAGCTTCATGCACTATCTGTGGACGATTCTCACTATAGTAGTGTCGGGAACACTATTACTTTTACTACTAATGTTGGATTTTTGGCTAAGAATCAGGCTCCTAATAAATATCCGGAACCTATTGTTATTAAGGCTCTTTCATCTTCAGACGGGTATAGGCCTTTACTCTGTCCAGTTAGAGCTTTACGTATCAGAAAGGGACGAAAACGCTTCTTTCTGTCTCTGATGCCTAATAGAAAGGACATTACGGTCCATTCTATTGCTAGATGGATTCAATTAACTATCCGTACTGCTTATGATAATCTATCTTCAACTCAGCAGTCTGTACTTAAGATTTCGGCTCATGAAGTAAGAGCTCTTTCTACGTTTTGGGCTTACACAAATAGTGTTGCTATTACAGATTTAATGAAGGCTGCATATTGGTCTCAGCCATCCACATTCACAAATTTTTATCTCAGAAATATTGAGTCCATTTCTGGAGACCTGCATTGTTTAGGTCCGTTATCTGTGCTCAGAATATCGTCCACTAAACAGTTGCAACTATAGTTATGCAGGTTTCTGTTCCAACAGTGACTCAGTCCTGCTGCCCTCTTCGCTCTGGGCTATTTGACCCAGGGCAAGGGGAAGGGGGGGGGGGGGGGGGTGTTCCCTTAGGTCACCTGCTTTATAGTGAAAAGCAAGGGGATACCTCCACCGGAGTCAGTAATTCTGAGTCGTTACCGGGATGGTTTTAAAGTGTAAAGTTAATGTTTAAAATTCATTCATGTCATATTTTTAAAGTGTAGCTCGGTGTGAAGCATTTGTATATGTCACGTGTCAAACGGGCGTTAATATACAATCCTCAGACACGTTGAAAGAGTATAAAGAGTCTCAATTCTCTGGACTGACTTTATTTATTGGCTTACTTTAAAAATAATTAGTATAAAGGGTTATACTGGATGTTAATAGAGAACATGAATGTTATTATGCTCAATTATGGAGGGTGTTGTGTCTTTCTAATTTATCATAAATAAGAAAGATACGTGTAAAGCCTAATACTCCTTTTCTCCTCGAGGGGATAACTCTATTATATATAGTTGAGCTTATTGGATTTTCCTCTATGTCCTAGGCCCTTCAGCCTTTTTACTATTCAGCTATGTCTGGGTCATTGGTACAGTATAAAAATGTTAAAAAATTTATAGTAATTTATATATTTTTTATACTTACCAATGACCCAGACGGGGATGGCCCTCCCAGGAGTTGGGAACTCATACCTCCCTGCTGAGTACATAGCGCTGACCAGGCACTGCTTGTAAGAATGATAATTGGCGCCAATTTCAAGACCTCCTTGACACTGCGCATGAGGAGGAAAAGTATGGAGGACCATTTAGGACATGATTTTTTTCGGTTTTAGATGCAAATTTTGGGGATTGGGGGGCAAAATTTGTGTTTGGCCCTAGATTTTTGAGAATTAGCACCAGCTATGTCTGGGTCATTGGTAAGTATAAAAAATATATAAATTACTATAAATTTTTTAACGTTCATTTCGCTATAAATTTTTAACCCCTGTCTTGCTGCCGTTGGAATTTAAACTGGTGGTATATACCTGTGGTAATACAGAACTTTTGTGCATTCTTTCTGATAAGCAAATCATTTTTCTCCAGAAATGGACAACAAAATTGTTCGATATAGCTGCACGTGCCCTGGATTACTTTTGATGACATCAGAGTGTTCTGGTGGGGGGAATTATCCCTGGTGGGGATGGGGGTGAGATGAGGAAATTTCACCCCCTGGACAAGATATTCGGTCCAGACACTTGGCAAGCCTTGTGTCTGGCCCAAATATCTTGCCCTCTGGTGAGATTTCCCATCTCACACTCACCTCTATCAGGGATAAGAATATTCTCACCTTTCCATTTCGATGGGTGAGATTCTTAAGTCACATTCCCATCAAAATTCTCTGTCCACTTTTGTGATCACAGTATATGTAGTGTGATGTCAGAAAGCAACAGAATAACACTTCCGATGCCACTGTACATGGATAAAAATATATCAACTTTTCTGTTTGAAAACTACACCTGTAAAATGTTCTCTTTGGATTTAAGGTCAGTGAGAGAATCATGATTAGCCATTGTGCAGAAACTTAAGCTTGTGACCTTATATACCAATAAATAAATAAAGTTCATTATCACATTTCATGTCATTGGAGTCAGTGCAACAAATTTTTTCATTGTCATTGAAACTGCATATGTGATATACCTATATGTTCATGTTCTTTGTTCATGTTCTCTGATGTGAAGTTTTAACTGGTTGAGTGCCATAAGCCACTATGATGGCTCAATTGAAAAGTGTTGGAAGCCACTTTAGTGGCTTTACACTGTATGCATCAATTAGCTTGACGTTTGCTCAGCAGTAGAAGAAAAAAATGTTTTGTTATTCACAATGTGTTTTGGCAAGTGTTCTCAATAATATGTTAGGAGAAGTGTCCTCTCAGAGAAAGTTTTTCATTTTATTCCTGGGTCTCACTGGTGTAGAGTTATAATCAAAGTGGAGAAAATTCTTGGAAAGTGTGCATGACTTCTACATTCAAGACGACATTCAGGGTTTTGATATGCTTCAACATTATCCTGTTTTGCCATATACATTTCTGCACAAATTGGGCAATGATCATTTTGTTTGCTTCATATAAATTAGTGTAAAAAATTTTTTGTTCACCTAGATTATCAGGCCTCAGACTCATACAAATTGCCAGAAAATTTCATGAATATGACACTATTGGTGAAATACTTAGAGGTCAGTACTTGGTTTGTTTCATATCATCTGAGATATCAACCAGAGGTAACTGTATATCAATCTGAGAACAAAGACTAATCCTTTACCTAACATGAAATGCAGATGACACTTGCCAACAAAATTCCTGAATAACTCATTTTTAGCTCAACTTTGACAAAGTCAAATTTGAGCTATTGTCATGGCCTGTCGTCCGTCCGTCTGTCCATCTGGCTGTCCGTCCGTCTGTCCGTCTGTCCGTACATCAACAATTGGCTATGGCTCGGGCTAGAGGTCGTATTTATGAACCGATCTTTATGAAACTTCTTGTGTACCTTTGTTATGACCCTGGGACGGGAACGAGTGTTTTTAGGTGTGGTCCGAAATTCAAGATGGCTGCCAGCAGCCATTTTGTACCGATGATGCAAAAATCAGTATTTTTATACTGTACCAATGACCCAGACTTAGCTGGTGCTAACTCCAACAAAACCAGGGCCAAACACAAATTTTGCCCCCCAATCCCCAAAATTTGCATCCAAAACAAAAAGAAATCATGTCCTAAAGGACCTCCATAGTACGCCTCTACTGCGCATGCGCAGTGACGCAGTCGTCCCGAAATTGGCGCCAATTATCATTCTCTGTTTGGCCCTTCATCAGTCAACATCTCACTGATCTTTGTGCTTGTAAATCTCAGTTTAAAGGATGCCAGACACGTAATTTTTGGAGAAAATGTGATTCTAAGGAGGATAGAAGGAGGAGAGGAAAAAGAAGTGGCAAAAAATAATCAGGGCTGTACTTAAAATTTTTTGTTGAAATTATGTTAAGTTGCCTATTTTCGAGGCATGGGCCTCTTGTTGTCATTCTTGCTAATTGTTGCACTGCTTATTCAGTGTTTCCTCTCCCCTAGCCTTCTAAAGTCCCCCCTTGCAATTCTCCCATGCTTTTGGCATATTTTTGAGAAGTTTCATTTCTAAAATTTCCTGGGAGAGTTGCTTGGTTACAGAATGTTTTCTGTTATTTTCCCCATAGTTACGTTTTCACCCATGGGTGTATAACGTTTGTGTTCTGCATCTTCCATCTGATGTTCTACAGATTCTCCCCTGGGAGTCTCTGTTTTGAATCAGATAGAGTGTAATTGATGACTGATTCCGGGCCAGTTTTTTCAGTGCCTGGAGTCATCTTTTCTAGTGTGTTTACACTGTTTGTTTTCATTGGCAACAGCCTTTTTTGAGGGGGGCTGTTTGCCTTTGTGGTAGTTTATCTCATTATAAGATACATTTATATTATCCGAAAGTGTCTCATTAATTATTTTATATAAATTTAAAATTTTTGACCACACTTTGCCATCGGATCCATCGGGGCTCAACGTTACTTTTCAGCAACTTGGGCTTCTCTGAAAAAATATTTTTTCAAAATTATTTTGTTTTGCAATTGTTTTTTCATTTATTAATGGATCATGTTATTATGTATCTTTGTGTCAGGGGTTTTTGCGAGTAACTAGGACTTATTGTTGTTCTTTCACAATGAAGGGACATTGTTCAAATTGTAATAGGAAGAAATCTTCCTCTGACTTTCATGATCATTGTATTAATTGTAGTCAGTGTTCTCGCATTAATCCCTGTCCTATATGTGAACATTGGGATGAGAAACATTGGAAACGTGTGTCACGATATGTTGTTTCTGGAGAAAGAGCGATGCCGGCTCTTTCTCCACAAGGTCACTCTACTCTCTCAGTTTCTATTTCAGAGGAACCAGAACAGGTTGATGTTTCCATGTTATCTTCTTCAAGTGTGCGTCCGTCGTCACAAATGAATTCAGAGCTAGCGGCAAAAGTGCTCATGGAGATTAGACAAATGTCGTCCGCTAGCTCGCCCGGGGTAGCGTCCATTCACCGAATGGTTCGGCAGCCGGGTTCGTCCGATGCGGTCCAAGAGGAAATTTTGGGTGATGCGAGCACTATAAACATAATAGATGCACACCCAGTGACGGCGGATAGTAAACGAGAACGGAGGAAGCCTTTTAGTCCGGTTCTTAGCTCGTCCAGGTCCAGCCGGGCCACGAGCGAGAGAGGTCCCTCTATCGTACAACAACATCTGGGACCAGATGTTGTGGTACAAAATGTGTCTTTAGCGGAGCATACGTCCGTCGCTCGGGACGCTCCGTTGTATAAGCAGTCCGCAGAGACTGTTAAGGCTTCCTCTTCTCGTCGGCGCACACGACCGCACCTTGGCTGCGTGACCTCCGATATTTTGCCAGCTTCGCCGATGAAGGATTCTTCGGCGACCAGGTCACACCATCCGGCAGCCAGGGATTCGAGACCGATGGATTCCGGATGTTCGCATAGGAAAAGTATGCGGGAGCCATCTGATGCGGAGCTGCCCTCGGCGAAGCAGCGAAAGACCGCGCCTCCGCAGGTCTCGACGTCGGACATTCTAGTGCAGATAGCACAGCTTATCGCAGCATCCCAGCAGCCGACAGAAACGGTGTCGGATCGAGAATTATCCGACGGCGCTGGGTCGGTACGCTCCGCCGAAGCATCTGGGGCGGACGACCGGGAACATCGGGAGGTCCGACTGGATGGTGAAAGGGATACGGATGAATTGGAGCTATCCCTTTCGGAACAACATAAAGCTGCCGTGGACTTCATCCGGCACTTTCTCCCTCAAGTTGTTCCGTCGGGCCAGACTGCTGCGCTTCCGGACAAGAGAATTATAGCGTCATTGGACTCTGAATTTTTTGAGCGGTTCAGGGACATCGCTCCCGAGTTTCCGTCGCAGTCCAATAATGTTGCAAGAACATTTGAATTATTGAACGACGCTATATTTAAACTTGCTTCCAGGACGGGGAAAGCAGGTTTCTTGTCCGCTAATACTCTTAACCTGCCTTTCATTAATGCAAGGAATAAATTCGACACGGCAGGACAGGGTATACCGAGAGTTCCTCTGCGTATGGACGATGAGGCGGAAGACTTAGAGCTATCATTACCGTCGTCAGCTTCTATTCCAACCGCGGTGTTGGAAACAGCTATTGCGTCTAACAGAGCCAATTTAGATGCCTTATCTTACGCAGATCACCTTACTAAGGCGTTATCACTGCACCTTCAGGGGGAAGAGTTTCAGGATATACAATCCTCTTTAAGACTTCTTTCAAGGGCAGTAGCTTATTCCACGTGTAACTCCGCCCTTTCAGTGGCAAATCTGGAGTTGGTTAGACGTGACGCAGCCCTAGCTACATCCACACTAGTGGATTCTAAGGTGAAGAACTCTCTTAGAGTCGCTTCGGTCTCAGGAGAACTTCTCTTTGACGGCAAGCTTTCCGCTATTTATGATAATATTAAAAAGAAAGCTAATGATTCTCTGTTGTTCAGATCCGCTCCTAAAAGGTCGGATACAGCAGACACGAATAAGGCAGGCACTTCTGGGTCTAATGCGCCCAAGAGAGGTTCCTATAGAGGTTCCGGTGCGTCCTCTTGGTCTTATTCGAGAGACCGTCAGGATAGCGACTCTCGTTCGGGACGTCCTTCAGGCCGGGACAATCGGTCGGACGCCCCAAGGTCGACGAGGCGAGGTGCGGGTCGTGGAAGACGTGGTTTCTCCTACCGCAGGCCTCGCAGGTCCAGGAGGTGATGGCTTAAACCTCTATCGCGTTCCGGTTGGCGGAAGGTTGTCGAGTTTTTCACAAGAGTGGGCGTCGATTACGGACGACCCTTGGGTGAGAGGAGTGACTTCGGAAGGTCTAAAGATATCCTTCAAACGAAAGCCTCCATTAACTCGAAGTCCAAAGTGGACTCATCTTCCGTCAAATCCACAGAAAAGAGACGCTCTGTTATCAGAGGTGCAGTCTCTTTTAATGAAGAACGCGGTAGAGGTCGTAGGAAACCAGGAATCTCTGGGATTCTACAGCCATCTGTTTCTGGTTCCGAAACCAGACGGCTCGTTCCGTCCAGTCATAGATTTGAGCTGGATAAACAAGCTGATCGTCGCTCCGAAGTTTTATATGGAGACGATTCGATCGGTCAGAGCGAGTATTCGGGTGAACGATTATGCAATGAGCAAAGATCTCAAAGATGCGTACTTTCACGTCATGGTACATCCGACATTCCGAAAGTATCTACGCTTCGCAGTCCTAGGAGTGGTGTATCTGTTCCGGGCCATGTGCTTCGGATTGAATCTAGCACCCTGGGCTTTCACTCGGGTAATGAACTCGGTAATGATCTACTTCCGAGCTCATTCGTCTGCGGTAACGTCGGCCTACCTGGACGACATTCTTCAGAGGTACGGCAACGAGTTAACGCTTCAGAACGATGTTCAGAATCTTCTTCTATTGCTCCGACGTCTCGGTTTCATAGTAAACGAGGAGAAGTCGGATTTGGTGCCGTCCAAGTCATTCACTCATCTGGGAATGAGCTTCGAGACGCACAACAATCTCGTTCGTCTGCCGTTAACCAGAGCGAAATTAGTCAGTTGTTACGCTCGCTATTGTCTGCATGCAGACAAAGTCACGGCGAGAGAATTTATGAGACTGATAGGTCTGTGCGGAGCCGCCGCGGATCTCATTCCGATGGGGCGGCTACGCACACGTCCTCTTCAAATTTTCCTGACTCAGAACTGGAGTGTGAAAATTCATTCGCTCGATGTAGACGTTCTCTTGTCAGATCAAGTGAAACAAGAGATTCAGACTTGGGCAAACATTCAGTGGTTAACTCAAGGAGTTCCGCTGCAGTTGCCGGATCCGAGTTTTACCATTATGCCGGATGCCAGTCAAACAGGTTGGGGTGCATCATTAATCCCAACGGATTCGAGATGACAGGGTCTTTGGGATCCGCAATTCCTGTGCAAGCACATAAACATCAAGGAAATGATGTCAATTTGGCTTGCGTTACGTCACTGGATGGACATTATTCACGATGCTCATGTCCAAATCCTATCCGACAATACGACAGTAGTGGCGTATATACGGAATCAGGGAGGCACTCATTCAGTTCCGTTGTTCAATCTAACGGAAAGAATCCTTCTGTTTGCGTTGGAACATCACGTTCTTCTTTCGGTCCGTCACATACCGGGTCGTCTGAATGTGCTAGCAGACTCCCTTTCACGAAAGGGTCGCTTGTTGCCGTCGGAGTGGACTCTCAACAAACAAGTATTCAATCAGATTTGCTACCAATGGGAACGGCCAATGATAGACTTATTTGCGACACATCTCAACAATCAGTTGCAGACGTATGTGTCCCCGTGTCCGGATCCAAGAGCATTTGCAGTAGACGCTCTGTCGATCCCTTGGGACGGAATGATAGGATATGCGTATCCTCCAGCGCCGTTAATTCAACAAGTATTGCTAAAGATAAAACAATCTCAATGCAAGATTCTGTTGGTAGCATCTCTGTCGCCACAGAGACCGTGGATAAATCTACTCAGGTGTCTGTTGTGGGACCTACCACGGAAGCTTCCTCCACGAGAGGATCTTCTTTCGCAGGGGAAATCGCGCCAACTCCATCACAACCCGCAAGGTCTCAACCTTCACGTTTTTCCGTTGTGCGGTCCTTCTTGCATGGCAAGCACTTTACAGGACGAGCAGTGGACGCGATTTCTAACTGTAGGAGGACCTCCTCTTCGCTAAACTATGCGGCTAAGTGGAAGGTTTTTCGTCGTTGGTGTAGGGATCATTCTGTAGATATATTTGATCCCTCTATACCAGACATTGCAAACTTTCTAGTATACTTGTTTGACGAAATCAAACTGCAGCCTGTTACTATAAAGGGTTATAGATCTATGTTATCTGATACCTATGCACATCATGATAGTTTACAAATTGGATCTAATGTCTCTTTATCGAAATTGGTTAGAAACTTTTCGATAAATAGACCCAGAACTCTTAGATTAATTCCTAAGTGGAATTTAGCTTGGGTTCTCCTTAAATTGAAGGAAAAGCCATTTGAACCTCTTGGGACAGTAGATTTCAAATTCTTATCTTATAAGACAGCTTTTCTCTTAGCTTTCTCTTCTGCCAGAAGAGTCAGTGAGCTTCATGCACTATCGGTGGATGATTCTCATTATCGTAGTGTTGGGAACACTATCACCTTCACTACTAATGTGGGTTTTTTAGCTAAGAATCAGGCTCCTAATAAATATCCGGAACCTATTGTTATTAAGGCTCTTCCGTCTTCAGACGGGCGTAGGCCTTTACTCTGTCCTGTTAGAGCACTACGTATCTATAAACAGAGATCTCAGTTCATCAGAAAGGGACGGAAACGTTTCTTTCTGTCTTTGATGCCTAATAGAAAGGACATTTCAGTCCATTCTATTGCTAGATGGATTCAGTTAACTATCCGTACTGCTTATGAAGATTTATCTTCTTCTCAGCAGTCTGTGCTTAAGATTTCTGCTCATGAAGTAAGAGCTCTTTCTACTTCCTGGGCTTATGCTAATAGTGTTGCTATTACAGATTTAATGAAGGCTGCTTATTGGTCTCAGCCATCCACATTTACTAATTTTTATCTCAGAAATATTGAGTCCATTTCTGGAGACCTGCATTGTTTAGGTCCGTTATCTGTTGCTCAGAATGTCGTCCACTAAACAGTTGCAACTATAGTTATGCAGGCTTTCTGTTCCGGCAGTGACTCCGTCCGGCTGCCCTCTTCGCTCTGGGCTATTTGACCCAGGGCAAGGGGAAGGGGGGGGGGGGGGGCGGGTGTTCCCTTAGGTCACCTGCTTTATAGTGAAAAGCAAGGGAATGCCTCCTCCAAGACAGTATTTCTGAGTCGCTTCCGGGATGGTTTTAAAGTGTAATATTAATGTTTAATTTCATTCATGTCTTATTTTTAAAGTGTAGCTCGGTGTGAAGCATTTGTATATGTCAAGTGTCAAACGGGCTTTAATATACAATACTCGGACACTTTTAAATGATTATAAAGAGTCTCAATTCTCTGGACTACTTTATTTATTGGCTTGCTTTAAAAATAATTAGTATAAGGGTTATACTGGATGTTAATAGAGAACATGAATGTTATTGTGCTCAATTATTAAGGGTAGTGTATCTTTCTAATTTAATATTAAATAAGAAAGATACATGTAAAGCCTAATACTCCTTTTCTCCTTAAGGGGTTACCTCTTTACTATATAATTGAGCTTATTGGATTTTCCTCTATGTCCTAGGCCCTCCAGCCTGTTTACTATTCAGCTAAGTCTGGGTCATTGGTACAGTATAAAAATGTTAAAAAATTTATAGTAATTTATATATTTTTTATACTTACCAATGACCCAGACGGGGATGGCCCTCCCTGGAGTTGGGAACTCTTGCCTCCCCACTGAGTACATAGCGCTGACCAGGCACTGCCAGTAAGAATGATAATTGGCGCCAATTTCGGGACGACTGCGTCACTGCGCATGCGCAGTAGAGGCGTACTATGGAGGTCCTTTAGGACATGATTTCTTTTTGTTTTGGATGCAAATTTTGGGGATTGGGGGGCAAAATTTGTGTTTGGCCCTGGTTTTGTTGGAGTTAGCACCAGCTAAGTCTGGGTCATTGGTAAGTATAAAAAATATATAAATTACTATAAATTTTTTAACTTTTTGTACAGAACTTCTGTATGAAAGTTCTGATTTGAATAAAGTTTTGTATAAATGTTTAGTACCATGGGATACATCACATGTAATACGGGTTTTTTTCTCGTGCGTAAATTATGCAAATTAGACTGACTTTGATTTATTTAGTGTTACTTTCAGAGCTGTAAGTGCCAAGCTGCTATGGCTTGGGCTAGAGGCCGTATTTATGAACCGATCTTTACGAAACTTCTTGGGTACCTTTGTTATGACTGTGGGACGAGAACGAGTGTTTTTGGGTGCTGTCCGAAATTCAAGATGGCTGCCAGCTGCCATTTTGTACCGACGATGCAGAAATCTGTTTTTTGTACAGAACTTCCATATGAAAGCTCTGATTTGAATAATTTTTTGTATGAATGTTTAGTACCATGGAATACATCACATATAGTACGGGTTTTTTTCTCGTGCGTAAATTATGCAAATTAGACTAACTTTGATGTTTTTTGGTGTTACTTTCAGCACTGTAAATGCAAATGCCAATACGGCTCGGGCTAGAGGCCGTATTTATGAACCGATCTTTACGAAACTTCTTGGGTACCTTTGTTATCACCGTGGGACGAGAACGAGTGTTTTGGGGTCCGGTCCGAAATTCAAGATGGCCGATGGCAGCCATTTTGTACAAAATTTGGTGCAATCAGATTTTTGCACAGAACTTCCTTATGAAAGCGCTGATTTGAATAATTTTTTGTGTGAATGTTTAGTACCATGGGATACTTCACATATAATACCGGTTTTTTTCTCGTGCAGAAATTATGCAAATTAGATGAACTTTGATTTTTTCAGTGCTGCTTACACACAGTAAGTACACATGTCAATACGGCTCGGGCTAGAGTCTGTATTTATGAACCGATCTTCACGAAACGTCTTGGGTACCTTTGTTATCACCTTGGGACGAGAACGAGTGTTTCTGGGTGCGGTCAAAAATTTAAGATGGCTGCCAGTGGCCATTTTGTATCGAAATTACCGTATTTACTCGATGAATTGGAACAGTCTAAAATAATTAATTTTTGAAGTGTTCCAATATTTTGAAAATAGAAAAATTCGTCAAAATCAAAGTGTTTCAATATTTAGGAAATGGGAAAATACGTCGAAAACGAAAGTGTATCATACCACGGTGCACACGGGAGAAATAAATCCAGGTCCAACTTCTTTTAAAGTGAAAACAATCTTTAATAGGCCTACCGGTAATCACAATCTCGCTCCCAGTGTTCATTAGTGAGAAAAAGATTAATTCTGTGTGGAAGATACAATAAAACGTTAATTTTCTCATTCATTGCTCAAAACAAGTTATTCACAACACAGATTTTCTTGGCACTGAATTATCTCGAGAGATAATACGAGAGTGCCCCCTCAACAGTTTGATTGACGTAAGTTAAAACAACACTGGTGAAAAATGAGCCAATCTGAGTTAACCGTTTCGTTCAGCAAACTTGTCAAAATGTATCTCACAGACTAAAATTACACTGTAAAGCCGGTAGGTTTTATCCATTGTATTATTGGCAAACAACGAGCTAATTACTTGTAGCTTAATAAAAAGTTCATTATACAAGGTGATTACAGTTCCGACTGATGAATGGAAACATCTGTCAGACTCTCAATTCAGACGTACCGCCGACATGAAATCAACAAGTGTTAATGACAGGAACATGTAAGAAACGCTAGAACAGTGATATTGTTTTGAAAGTAAAAACAAGTCAAGACAAAAAGAGCTCACATTTAATAAAGGATCCAAGTGAATTGTTTGTTTTACTGTTTGTTTTGTTATTTTTTTCTACCCATCCCAAACTGTTTAAAAGCCTGACACGACGCTTCAGTCGACAAACCTTTCATTCATTCTCAGTCGACAGTCACTTGCAACCATGGATAAATTCATAGTAAGATTTAAGTCAGCAGAGGAAGCGAGGCCCAAAGTTAAATTAAGCCCGCAAAAGGCAGTAACCAAGCGTCCTGTTGGTAGACCGGCCAAAAGAAAAATTGACGAGGTTGAAGAAGCTACAAGTCCTGTCAAGAAAGCACAGAAAACCACACCATGCAATCCTGATATCGAGCCCATGTCAGACACCGTCAGGGGGAAATACAAAACCTTCACTTTAAAAGAGAAGAAAAAGGCTGTTGAATTGGCAAAAGAAATTGGTATTCGACCAGCGGCAAAGAAATTAAAAATACCACCGCCAACTTTATGCAGATGGGGGAAAACTGATTTTTCTGAAGAAAGAAACAAACAAGGACATTTACCTAAAAGTGGACGCCCCATAACTTATGGTGTGAATATTGATGACAAAATCGCGGAATGGGTGTTGGTACAAAGGGACTTACAATTACCAGTTTCTATCGAGGCAATGTGTTCATACGCGAGAGAACTGGTCAAAAAGGAGGATGTAAATATTCCAAAGGACTTTCAAGCCAGTTACGGTTGGGCAGTCAGGTTTATGAAGCGACACAGTTTAACCTTGAGAGCAAAAACATCTTTAGCTCAGAAACTTCCTAAAGATTTGGAAGAAAAGACAAAAAACTTCTTAAAATTTATTAAAGACAAATGTGCTGAGGATGATTTCGAAGATGAATTCATTGTGAATATGGCTGAGTCCCCTGTTTACTTTGACTTGCTACCAAATAAAACGGTTAACAAAATTGGTGAAAAATCAGTGCGTTTACGAACAACTGGGTCAGAGAAAAGACACCTCACACTTGTATTAGCAGTTAGTAGCAGTGGTGTTGTGTTACCCCCATGGTAATTTTCAAAGGAAAACGTCACCTAAAATTGGATATTCCAAAGGACTGGTTAGTTTGTGTGCAACAAAAAGGGTGGATGGACGAATTATTGATGCAGCAGTGGATTAAGGAAGTGCTTGTTAAATACACTAAAAAAGAGAGGTGTCTTCTTGTTATGGACAGTTTTCGTGGACATTTAACGGATGACGTCAAAAAGGCTCTACGTAAGAACAATGTTTTGCCAGCAATCATTCCCGGGGGTTGCACGTCCAAGCTTCAACCACTGGACGTCAGTATTAATAAGCCAGTAAAGGGTGACATCAGGAGAAAATGGACAGAATTTATGGGGGAACAAACAAAGAAAGTGATTGAAAATAAGGAAGAAAAAATCAAAGCAGCTACAAAACAAACTGTTGTTAATTGGATGAACTTTGCCATCACCAACTTGAATGAAAAAACTGAACTTATTAAACGATCTTTTAAAGTCTGTGGGATCAGCAACCACCTTAATGGTGCCGAGGACAGTTTAGTTAGGCAGGACCCCTGGTTACCTATTGATAGTCCATTTCAAACACTTGAGGAATTAGACGATGCCTGTGAAACATTTTATGACGCTAGTGAGTTGATGTCAGTGGATGATGTGGTGAAGGATGTTTTTAATTCAGATGACGAGTTACCTGATGATGAATAGAATAGTTGATACAATTTCAATGTAAATTTCTGGAGTCCCACAATGTCTTGCCCTTGGTGGAAGCCTGCACTCACTCTTAAAATATCCATCGCCTGTTCACAAATATTATTTTGTTATCAAGAATTGAAAATCACTGCCGGTAATTTTCAACTCTTGATAATAAAATAATATTTGTAAACAGCCTCCCCTCCCCCTTCTCGGAGGTGCAATATTATTGACACCGTGATAAATTTCTGGAGTCCCACAATGTCTTGTCCTTGGTGCAAGCCTGCGCTCTTAAAATTTCTATCGCCTGTTCACAAATATTATTTTGTTATCAAGAATTGAAAATCACTGCCGGTAATTTTCAACTCTTGATAATAAAATAATATTCGTAAACAGCCCCCCCCCCCTCCTCCCCCACTAAGAAATCATCAGATCTCCGGTGTTTATATACATGCAGGAACGAGGGGAATTCACAATGAATAAATTCTCGCTGGTAACTTCGGAGGTGCAATATTATTGACACCGTGATTTCTGGAGTCCCACAATGTCTTGTCCTTGGTGCAAGCCTGCGCTCTTAAAATTTCTATCACCTGTTCACAAATATTATTTTGTTATCAAGAATTGAAAATCACTGCCGGTAATTTTCAACTCTTGATAATAAAATAATATTCGTAAACAGCCCCCCCCCCCCCTCCTCCCCCACTAAGAAATCATCAGATCTCCGGTGTTTATATACATGCAGGAACGAGGGGAATTCACAATGAATAAATTCTCGCTGGTAACTTCGGAGGTGCAATATTATTGACACCGTGATTTCTGGAGTCCCACAATGTCTTGTCCTTGGTGCAAGCCTGTGCTCTTAAAATTTCTATCGCCTGTTCACAAATATTATTTTGTTATCAAGAATTGAAAATCACTGCCGGTAATTTTCAACTCTTGATAATAAAATCATATTCGTAAACAGCCCCCCCCCACCCCTGCTAAGGAATCATCAGATATCCTGTGTTTATATACATGCAGGAATGGGGGAATTTAACAATGAATAAATTGACGCTGGTAACTTCGTAGCCACGACCCCCTCCCACCCCTCCCCCACCAGATCTCATGCAAAGAAAGAATAGAAAGTAACTCCATGTCACATGTTTAAATATTTTGTTATCATATTATTCTGTTATTGTTTATCTTACACATTGTTCATCTTACACTGAATAAAAAAATATTTTTAAGGTATGTTCTGTTTTCTTTTGTTTTCACACTGGGAACCAAGTTATTTAGCCTACCCATTGAGATAATCTATTTTGGAGCGGAACTTCGCTGCCTCAGATGACTGGAAAATTCAAGACATGAAGACGTTATTGGTGCCTTTTTGTCTTGAGCTTGCCAGTATATTGTGGCATAACATTTTTAAAACATATCCATGTCTTTTCGCAATAAAACCAGGTATTCTGTTCCATCACCCAAACAACGGACGTCGAGGGGCCGAGTTGTACTGTCGAAGGGTCCCACTTACTTCGCGGATATTCACAATCGCATTTCCTGACCTTGTGACCTATTTCTTCGCACGTGTAGTTCGCTTTTGTGACATGGAAATATAGGGGTTTCTTGGAAGTTTGCATCGGGATTTACCGTTTGAATTCAACTTACCTCGATCTTACCTTGAACGCATGCATTGGATATTTCCCTCTTTCACCGACGTGAGTAATAACAAACACAATTGACATATATCTTTTAATAAATACGGCACATCAAAAGTATCAACAAAGTAGATCTACCTACCGGTACCTTGCGAGAGTAAACACAGTTGACATATTCTGTTTATTCATATATCCTTTAAAGTTTAATAAATGCAGTACATCGAAAGTATCAGCAAAGTACAACTGTGACTCATGTAGCCTTCCTATTCAGCCTGTATCAATACTTAGGAGGAATTCCGAAAAATAATTTTTAAACTGTTCCAATAATTTGAGTAGTTTTAAAAATTATTTTTCTGAAATATTCAGGTGTTCCAAAACAAAGAGTGTTCCAATTCATCGAGTAAATACGGTAGGTCTAATCAGTTTTTTGTACACAACTTCTATACGGCTCAGGCTAGATGCCGTATTTATGAACCGATCATTACGAAACTTCTTGGGTACCTTTGGTATTACCGTGGGGTGAGAATGAGTGTTTTTGGGTGTGGTCCAAAATTCAAGATGGCCACCAGCAGCCATTTTGTACCAAAATTAGTGCAATCAGTCTTTTGTACAGAACTTCTGTAGGAAAGTTCTGATTTTAGTAACATGGAATACATCACATATAGTACGGGTTTTTTTCTCGTGCAGAAATTATGCAAATTAGATGAACTTTGATTTATTCAGTGCTACTTATACTCTGTAAGTGCACATGTCAATACGGCTCGGGCTAGAGGCTGTATTTATGAACCGATCTTCACAAAACTTCTTGGGTACCTTTGTTATCACCTTGGGACGAGAACGAGTGTTTCTGGGCGGGGTCCAAAATTCAAGATGGCTGCCAGTGGCCATTTTGTACCGAAATTAGGTCCAATCAGTTTTTTGTCACAACTTCTACACAGCTCATATTTGTGAACTGATCTTCACGAAACTTCTTCGGTACCTTTGTTTTCACCTTGGGACAGGAATGAGTGTGTTTTGGGGTGCCTTTGTTGTCACTGTGCTATGAGAACAAATATTTTGGGGTTCAGTCAGACCCACTCTGGGACTCAAAGATTTTTTCTAGTTTAGCATCTGACTGTCACCCACCTTTACAATACTTTACCTATACATTTGTTACAGGCTACGGTCAGTATTTATGTACAGACCATTACAATACTTTATATGTACCTTTGTTATCAGGTCATTACCTAGATGTTTGTCATTGCTGTGTCACATACTATACATGTACATGTCTTTGTCTTGACAAGTTGAGCTACAGTGTCATTGACACTTTCATTTTCATTTTTTGTCTCAAAAACATAGGTTATGACCCCTCATTGGAACGAGCTCGACAAGCCCGTTCCAAAGAGGCGTCATAACCTATGTATTTTTATACTGTACCAATGACCCAGACTTAGCTGGTGCTAACTCCACAAAAACCAGGGCCAAACACAAATTTTGCCCCCCAATCCCCAAAATTTGCATCCAAAACAAAAAGAAATCATGTCCTAAAGGACCTCCATAGTACGACTCTACTGCGCATGCGCAGTGACGCAGTCGTCCCGAAATTGGCGCCAAATATCATTCTCTGTTTGGCCCTTCATCAGTCAACATCTCACTGATCTTTGTGCTTGTAAATCTCAGTTTAAAGGATGCCAGACACGTAATTCTTGGAGAAAATGTGATTCTAAGGAGGATAGAAGGAGGAGAGGAAAAAAGAAGTGGCAAAAAATAATCAGGGCTGTACTTAAAATTTTTTGTTGAAATTATGTTAAGTTGCCTATTTTCGAGGCAAACGCCTCTTGTTGTCATTCTTGCTAATTGTTGCACTGCTTATTCAGTGTTTCCTCTCCCCTAACCTTCTAAAGTCCCCCCTTGCAATTCTCCCATGCTTTTGGCATATTTTTGAGAAGTTTCATTTCTAAAAATTCCCTGGGAGAGTTGCTTGGTTACAGAATGTTTTCTGTTATTTTCCCCATAGTTACGTTTTCACCCATGGGTGTATAACGTTTGTGTTCTGCATCTTCCATCTGATGTTCTGCAGATTCTCCCCTGGGAGTCTCTGTTTTGCATCAGATAGAGTGTAATTGATGACTGATTCCGGGCCAGTTTTTTCAGTGCCTGGAGTCATGTTTTCTTCTGTGTTTACACTGTTTGTTTTCATTGGCAACAGCCTTTTTTGAGGGGGGCTGTTTGCCTTTGAGGTAGTTTATCTCATTATAAGATACATTTATATTATCCGAAAGTGTCTCATTAATTATTTTATATAATTTTAAAATTTTTGACCACACTTTGCCATCGGATCCATCGGGGCTCAACGTTACTTTTCAGCAACTTGGGCTTCTCTGAAAAAATATTTTTTCAAAATTATTTTGTTTTGCAATTGTTTTTTCATTTATTAATGGATCATGTTATTATGTATCTTTGTGTCAGGGGTTTTTGCGAGTAACTAGGACTTATTGTTGTTCTTTCACAATGAAAGGAACTTGTTCAAATTGTAATAGGAAGAAATCTTCCTCTGACTTTCATGATTATTGCATTAATTGTAGTCAGTGTTCTCGCATTAATCCCTGTCCTGTATGTGAACATTGGGATGAGAAACATTGGAAACGTGTGTCACGATATGTTGTTTCTGGAGAAAGAGCGATGCCGGCTCTTTCTCCACAAGGTCACTCTACTCTCTCAGTTTCTATTTCAGAGGAACCAGAACAGGGTGATGTTTCCATGTTATCTTCTTCAAGTGTGCGTCCGTCGTCACAATTAAATACAGAGCTAGCGGCAAAAGTGCTCATGGAGATTAGACAAATGTCGTCCGCTAGCTCGCCCGGTGTAGCGTCCATTCACCGAATGGTTCGGCAGCCGGGTTCGTCCGATGCGGTCCAAGAGGAAATTTTGGGTGATGCGAGCACTATAAAAATAATAGATGCACACCCAGTGACGGCGGATAGTGAACGAGAACGGAGGAAGCCTTTTAGTCCGGTTCCTAGCTCGTCCAGGTCCAGCCGGGCCGCGAGCGAGAGAGGCCCCTCTCTCGTACAACAACATCTGGGACCAGATGTTGTGGTACAAAATGTGTCTTTATCGGAGCATACGTCCGTCGCTCGGGACGCTCCGTTGTATAAGCAGTCCGCAGAGACTGTTAAGGCTTCCTCTTCTCGTCGGCGCACACGACCGCACCTTGGCTGCGTGACCTCCGATATTTTTCCAGCTTCGCCGATGAAGGATTCTTCGGCGACCAGGTCACACCATCCGGCAGCCAGGGATTCGAGACCGATGGACTCCGGACGTTCGCATAGGAAAAGTATGCGGGAGCCATCTGATGCGGAGCTGCCCTCGGCGAAGCAGCGAAAGACCGCTCCTCCGCAGGTCTCGACGTCGGACATTCTAGTGCAGATAGCACAGCTTATCGCAGCATCCCAGCAGCCGACAGAAACGGTGTCGGATCGAGAATTATCCGACGGCGCTGGGTCGGTACGCTCCGCCGAAGCATCGGGGGCGGACGACCGGGAACATCGGGAGGTCCGACCGGATGGTGAAAGGGATACGGATGAATTGGAGCTATCCCTTTCGGAACAACACAAAGCTGCCGTGGACTTCATCCGGCACTTTCTTCCTCAAGTTGTTCCGTCGGGCCAGACTGCTGCGCTTCCGGACAGGAGAATTATAGCGTCATTGGACTCTGATTTTTTCGAGCGGTTCAGGGACATCGCTCCCGAGTTTCCGTCGCAGTCCAATAATGTTGCAAGAACATTTGAATTATTGAACGACGCTATTTTTAAACTTGCTTCCAGGACGGGGAAAGCAGGCTTCTTGTCCGCAAATACTCTCAACCTGCCTTTCATTAATGCAAGGAATAAATTCGACACGGCAGGTCAGGGTATACCGAGAGTTCCTCTGCGTATGGACGACGAGGCGGAAGACTTAGAGCTATCATTACCGTCGTCAGCTTCTATTCCAACCGCAGTGTTGGAAACAGCTATTGCGTCTAACAGAGCCAATTTAGATGCCTTATCTTACGCAGATCACCTTACTAAGGCGTTATCACTGCGTCTTCAAGGGGAAGAGTTTCAGGATATACAATCCTCCTTAAGACTTCTTTCAAGGGCAGTAGCTTATTCCACGTGTAACTCCGCCCTTTCAGTGGCAAATCTGGAGTTGGTTGGACGTGACGCAGCCCTGTCTACATCCACACTAGTGGATTCTAAGGTGAAGAACTCTCTTAGAGTCGCTTCGGTCTCAGGAGATCTTCTCTTTGACGGCAAGCTTTCCGCTATTTATGATAATATTAAAAAGAAAGCTAGTGATTCTCTGTTGTTTAGATCCGCTCCTAAAAGGTCGGATACAGCAGACACGAATAAGGCGGGCACTTCTGGGTCTTATCCACCCAAGAGAGGTTCCTATAGAGGTTCCGGTGCGTCCTCTAACTCTTATTCGAGAGACCGTCAGGATAGTGACTCTCGTTCGGGACGTCCTTCAGGCCGGGACAATCGGTCGGACGCCCCGAGGTCGACGAGGCGAGGTGCGGGTCGTGGAAGACGTGGTTTCTCCTACCGCAGGCCTCGCAGATCCAGGAGGTGATGGCTCAAACCTCTATCGCGTTCCGGTTGGCGGAAGGTTGTCGAGTTTTTCTCAAGAGTGGGCGTCGATTACGGACGACCCGTGGGTGAGAGGAGTGACTTCGGAAGGTCTAAAGATATCCTTCAAACGAAAGCCTCCATTAACTCGAAGTCCAAAGTGGACTCATCTTCCGTCAAATCCTCAGAAAAGAGACGCTCTGCTATCAGAGGTGCAGTCTCTTTTAATGAAGAACGCGGTAGAGGTCGTAGAAAACCAGGAATCGCTGGGATTCTACAGCCATCTGTTTCTGGTTCCGAAACCAGACGGCTCGTTCCGTCCAGTCATAGATTTGAGCTGGATAAACAAGCTGATCGTCGCTCCGAAGTTTTATATGGAGACAATTCGATCGGTCAGAGCGAGTATTCGGGTGAACGATTATGCAACGAGCATAGATCTCAAAGATGCGTACTTTCTCGTCATGGTACATCCGACATTCCGAAAGTATCTACGCTTCGCAGTCCTAGGAGTGGTGTATCAGTTCCGGGCCATGTGCTTCGGATTGAATCTAGCACCCTGGGCTTTCACTCGGGTAATGAACTCGGTAATGATCTACTTCCGAGCTCATTCGTCTGCGGTAACGTCGGCCTACCTGGACGACATTCTTCAGAGGTACGGCAACGAGTTAACGCTTCAGAACGATGTTCAGAATCTTCTTCTATTGCTCCGACGTCTCGGTTTCATAGTAAACGAGGAGAAGTCGGATCTGGTGCCGTCCAAGTCATTCACTCATCTGGGAATGAGCTTCGAGACGCACAACAATCTCGTTCGTCTGCCGTTAACCAGAGCGAAATTAGTCAGTTGTTACGCTCGCTATTGTCTGAATACAGACAAAGTCACGGCGAGAGAATTTATGAGACTGATAGGTCTGTGCGGAGCCGCCGCGGATCTCATTCCGATGGGACGGTTACGCACACGGCCTCTTCAAATTTTCCTGACTCAGAATTGGAGTGTGAAAATTCATTCGCTCGATGTAGACGTTCTCTTGTCAGATCAAGTGAAACAAGAGATTCAGACTTGGGCAAACATTCAGTGGTTAACTCAAGGAGTTCTGCTGCAGTTGCCGGATCCGAGTTTTACCATTATGACGGATGCCAGTCAAACAGGTTGGGGTGCATCATTAATCCCAACGGATTCGAGATGCCAGGGTCTTTGGGATCCGCAATTCCTGTGCAAGCACATAAACATCAAGGAAATGATGTCAATTTGGCTTGCATTACGTCACTGGATGGACATTATTCACGATGCTCATGTCCAAATCCTATCCGACAATACGACAGTAGTGGCGTATATACGGAATCAGGGAGGCACTCATTCAGTTCCGTTGTTCAATCTAACGGAAAGAATCCTTCTGTTTGCGTTGGAACATCACGTTCTTCTTTCGGTCCGTCACATACCGGGTCGTCTGAATGTGCTAGCAGACTCCCTTTCACGAAAGGGTCGCTTGTTGCCGTCGGAGTGGACTCTCAACAAACAAGTATTCAATCAGATTTGCTACCAATGGGAACGGCCAATGATAGACTTATTTGCGACACATCTCAACAATCAGTTGCAGACGTATGTGTCCCCGTGTCCGGATCCAAGAGCATTTGCAGTAGACGCTCTATCGATCCCTTGGGACGGAATGATAGGATATGCGTATCCTCCAGCGCCGTTAATTCAACAAGTATTGCTAAAGATAAAACAATCTCAATGCAAGATTCTGTTGGTAGCATCTCTGTCGCCACAGAGACCATGGATAAATCTACTCAGGTGTCTGTTGTGGGACCTACCGCGGAAGCTCCCTCCACGAGAGGATCTTCTTTGGCAGGGGAAATCGCGCCAACTACATCACAACCCGCAAGGTCTCAACCTTCACGTTTTTCCGTTGTGCGGTCCTTCTTGCATGGCAAGCACTTTACAGGACGAGCAGTGGACGCGATTTCTAACTATAGGAGGACCTCCTCTTCGCTAAACTATGCGGCTAAGTGGAAGGTTTTCCGTCGTTGGTGTAGGGATCATTCTGTTGATATATTTGATCCCTCTATACCAGACATTGCTAACTTTCTAGTATACTTGTTTGACGAAATCAAACTGCAACCTGTTACTATAAAGGGTTATAGATCTATGTTATCTGATACCTATGCACATCATGATAGTTTACAAATTGGATCTAATGTCTCTTTATCGAAATTGGTTAGAAACTTTTCGATAAATAGACCCAGAACTCTTAGATTAATTCCTAAGTGGAATTTAGCTTGGGTTCTCCTTAAATTGAAGGAAAAGCCATTTGAACCTCTTGGGACAGTAGATTTCAAATTCTTATCTTATAAGACAGCTTTTCTCTTAGCTTTCTCTTCTGCCAGAAGAGTCAGTGAGCTTCATGCACTATCGGTGGATGATTCTCATTATCGTAGTGTTGGGAACACTATCACCTTCACTACTAATGTGGGTTTTTTAGCTAAGAATCAGGCTCCTAATAAATATCCGGAACCTATTGTTATTAAGGCTCTTCCGTCTTCAGATGGGCGTAGGCCTTTACTCTGTCCTGTTAGAGCACTACGTATCTATAAACAGAGATCTCAGTTCATCAGAAAGGGACGTAAACGTTTCTTTCTGTCTTTGATGACTAATAGAAAGGACATTTCAGTCCATTCTATTGCTAGATGGATTCAGTTAACTATCCGTACTGCGTATGAAGATTTATCTTCTTCTCAGCAGTCTGTGCTTAAGATTTCTGCTCATGAAGTAAGAGCTCTTTCTACTTCCTGGGCTTATGCTAATAGTGTTGCTATTACAGATTTAATGAAGGCTGCTTGTTGGTCTCAGCCATCCACATTTACTAATTTTTATCTCAGAAATATTGAGTCCATTTCTGGAGACCTGCATTGTTTAGGTCCGTTATCTGTTGCTCAGAATGTCGTCCACTAAACAGTTGCAACTATAGTTATGCAGGCTTTCTGTTCCGGCAGTGACTCCGTCCGGCTGCCCTCTTCGCTCTGGGCTATTTGACCCAGGGCAAGGGGAAGGGGGGGGGGGGGGGTGTTCCCTTAGGTCACCTGCTTTATAGTGAAAAGCAAGGGAATGCCTCCTCCAAGACAGTATTTCTGAGTTGCTTCCGGGATGGTTTTAAAGTGTAATATTAATGTTTAATTTCATTCATGTCTTATTTTTAAAGTGTAGCTCGGTGTGAAGCATTTGTATATGTCAAGTGTCAAACGGGCTTTAATATACAATACTCGGACACTTTTAAATGATTATAAAGAGTCTCAATTCTCTGGACTACTTTATTTATTGGCTTGCTTTAAAAATAATTAGTATAAGGGTTATACTGGATGTTAATAGAGAACATGAATGTTATTGTGCTCAATTATTAAGGGTAGTGTATCTTTCTAATTTAAATATTAAATAAGAAAGATACATGTAAAGCCTAATACTCCTTTTCTCCTTAAGGGGTTGCCTCTTTATTTTATAATTGAGCTTATTGGATTTTCCTCTATGTCCTAGGCCCTCCAGCCTGTTTACTATTCAGCTAAGTCTGGGTCATTGGTACAGTATAAAAATGTTAAAAAATTTATAGTAATTTATATATTTTTTATACTTACCAATGACCCAGACGGGGATGGCCCTCCCTGAGTTGGGAACTCTTGCCTCCCCGCTGAGTACATAGCGCTGACCAGGCACTGCCAGTAAGAATGATATTTGGCGCCAATTTCGGGACGACTGCGTCACTGCGCATGCGCAGTAGAGTCGTACTATGGAGGTCCTTTAGGACATGATTTCTTTTTGTTTTGGATGCAAATTTTGGGGATTGGGGGGCAAAATTTGTGTTTGGCCCTGGTTTTTGTGGAGTTAGCACCAGCTAAGTCTGGGTCATTGGTAAGTATAAAAAATATATAAATTACTATAAATTTTTTAACTTTTGAGTCAAAAAATGAAAATTAATTGGTGATTTTTGACAATAGTGCTGGCCGGTTTTGGCCATTACGTTGGGTAAAGGGTTAAAGGCTGATGTCAGCCATTACTTTTTTCCATCACCGATTCCTCATCATACAAAACTCTGCTACACACCACTTCCCCCCCCCCCCCCACCCCTTTCATAATTGCATTTGGTGAATGACTGTGAACATTTCGATGAAAATCACAGTAATGTATCAGAGGGGATAACTCTAGCCTGGTTCATGTTGGCTGAGACTGGCATCGTGTATCAGCCGAGTTTGCCTAGTTTGATAATGGGCAATTCTGGGAAAATCATATCTAATAAATAAAGCACATTATAATATGCAGAACGCTAGATTATCGGAAAAAATGTAGAAAGATAGAAATCGTATCCCCCACTGTGAAGATACAGAAATTTTCACTTTCACAGTATCAACCAAAATGACGGCTTTCAAAGCAGCACTTTAATACGAGTCAAATTATCACTGGATATGATCAGTTTGTTCTAAAACTGTATAATGAAAAGAAAATCAAGTGTTTTTGAATGGATACTGATCATATCCAGCAATAATTCAACACATATTCACCTTGAATTGATGCATGAAACCCACCAGGTGAATCAGATCACAAGACACTACCTGTTCCGAGTATCGATCAAATCACTTCCGCGTATCAATGCGTTGTTTACTTTCATGTATCATTTCAAGGTTGAAACGAGTGGAATTATCGAGAAGAATGATCAGATTCTTACAAAAAAACATATAATAAAAAGAAAATCTAGTGTTTTGAGTGGGCAACAAAAATTATCTCACTTGTGGCTGAGACAAATGGTTATTTTTCGCTCATACAAGCACTCGCAAAAAATAAACATTTGTTTCACGGTCGGTCACTCATGAGATTACTTTGGGTATCCACTCAAAAACACTAGATATCATCTATGAAAATTGGCCTAACTAATGCATTAAGCTCCAAAATGCTAGATTTCTCAACTCAGCATTTGTAATAACAATGGGTTGCTTTAACTCCTTGCGTGCTGCTGGTGGATATTCCTGCCTTGGACACAAAATCTCTTTCCACTAACACATAAGTATAATTTACACAACCAAATTTATCCCCTGTAACTTGCAGAGACTTCTTGACCACTGATTTCGTGAGATAAATTTAGATGAATTTTTCATCAAATCTAATCTTGGCTGCTTCAGAGCAGCCATGACTAGATCTGATGAAAAAAAAACTGTTGACAATTCTCAGCAGGGAAAGAGTTAAAATAATTTGTGGGTTGCCTTAACTCTCTGCACACTGATGTCCAAATATCAGAATTTCAAGTTGTAAATTGTCAAATTTTCCCCACGATTCAACTAGGGATTTAACTAGTTCAATCTAGGGCTGTCGCGACTATCATTTTTTGTAATCGACTAATCGTGACCAGTAATCGACGGTTAGTCGATTAATAGTCGCTTCCCATGATTTTTTAGCAAACCATTCTTCTGTTCGTAAAATTCTGAAAATGACAGTGGCACCAGTGTGTTCAGACGAAGTGGGGTTGTGGGAACAACAAATCGGTCCCGACTGAAGCTACATGTAATATAATTTTTGGGGTTGGTACGTCCTGTAGGACGTACCAACCCCAAAAATAATATTACTGACTGCGGGTGTATGCATTCCCTCGTCAGTTGTTAAAATTGGATCTTAGTCTGAAGTTCCGAACTTTGAGAAGTGATCTGACGTTCTGACTTTCGTCATAATTTTGTCACTTCCACGCTTTGGGTTTTCCAATGAGTGCATTCGTGTGTACAATACTGGAGAAATTCAGAAGAATCTATTCTTCTCGAGTAACTGTGAGTGTTCTTTCTTACACAGTCAGTGACAGTCGTACAGCCTTCCGGATATGAATGTTAACTATGGTTAGATATTTAAAGTTATTCACCGTCATTGATCATTCACCTCACAAAACAATGCAATTTAGCCCCGATGTGTAGTAGATGTGTACCACCTTGAAAATGAACGATGATCGACTAAAAATAAAAAACGTCGACTACTTCAATAGTCGACGGTTAGTCGACTAATCGAATAATCGCGACAGCCCTAGTTCAATCAAGACTGAATTGGTTAAATTCCTAGTTGCATTATAGAAAAAAAATTGTTGTTTGAAATTTCACTACTTTGATATCAGTGTGCAGGGTGTAATTTGTACAGGTCTTGACTGAATTTCTGGCATCATTATTATTAGGCAAAGAGAAGCATTGTTTACAGTAAGTCTAAATTTGGTAGACTGAAACATACAGGAGATCTCTGATGAGTCACAATCTTATAAAAAATTTATGAAGCAAGTTTATTAAATTCTCTTTGAGTGAAGGCTTACCAAGCACTGTAGAAAATAGGTATTGGGACATGTACAAGTGATCACTGTGAACTGCCCCTCCCCAAATCTAAAGCATCAGACATCTTCTTCATTGAGATTGTCAGCAAGGAGTACTGTTATCAGTCAAAAATATAGCTAGGATAGCTCCCCTATCCTTATGTACATTGAAACTATCTACTAGGATAACTGTCGGCTCCCTCCTTACAGTCAAAAATATAGTTTGGACATCTGCTCTACTTGGACATCTGCTCCACTGTTGATTTATTGTGTCAAAATTAAAATCAGCAAATTATCCCTTCACTGGCCATATTCTGGTTGTTGTCCTGGCCCCAAAAGTTTTAATCATGTTACTGGTAAACTCTTTCAAGCTTTGTTTTGATTTTTTCCATAGTGGTGCTGGAAACCACCAAGATGTTCCTGAGAATGTCATACAATCATTTCCATTGGAAAAGGTTAGAGCAAATGGCGCCCTTCTGCAGCCAGGAACCCAATGTAGAATATGTCTGAGAGGATACCAGATTGGTGATTTTGTAAGAAAACTTCCAAACTGTAAGCATAAGGTATGTATGTATGATGCATTGAATTTCAGGCGTAGTGAATGGTCTTATTAAAAATGTTATGAACCGTTCACCCAACATAATCTCATAATACACAAAGGTGCTGGAAATATACCCCCCCCCTTATCCTGAGGCTGGGGGGGGGGGAGGGGGGTGGCAGCACATGCACTTTTTCTCCAGAAGTGCACAAATGGAAAAGATTTTACCTTTTGAGAACTGTAACTGAGCAACTATCAAATATTTATTTCTAACCTATGTCATGTGTGCTAATGCCAGTGGAGGAGGGATGGAGTTATTTATTGGTGCTTAAGGCCACATATTTCTGCACAATGGCTAATCGTGACCGCAACATGGAGATAAAGTCAAGTCCAGCCAATCATTTATACCCATATTGTTCATTTCAGAGGACTCCCACCCCAGGCATTGGTAACTGGATCCTATTTTACCAGTGAAACAGAGCCACGAGTACCTCTTCACTTCCCAGGGTTCCCATGGGAGCGGGGGTGGAGTATCAGGTTTAATGATGCAGGCTGGTCGATAATCATCAACCAAAGAAGATATCAATAGGCAGGTGAGTTCTGTAGCCTTATTGTCCCTTGAAAAACTTTTGTCGGGGGACTATTAAAATTGCTGGTGTCTGTTCATCCATCTGTCCATCCATCCATCTGTCAATCCATCCGTCCGTGCATCCATCCCACTTGATTCCTGATGATAACTTTAGTTAGAGTTGACCAAATCAAATGAAATTGGGTATGTAGGTGTATCAACATAAAATACAGGTCAAGTTCTAATCAGGGTGCTGTCTTACACTTTTTGCCAGAGTTATGCTTCTTTTTTGACTTCTAAAATTCTTTTTTTTTTCATTTCCCGATGATAACCTTAGTTGTTGTTGACCGAATCAAATAAAATTTGGTATGTAAGTGTATCAACATAAAATAAAGATCAAGTTAAAATCGGGGTATGGTTCAACATTTTGCCAGAGTTATGTCCCTTTTTGACTTCGAAAAATTCAATTTTTTTTTACACAATCGAACATTAATACCTCTAATTGCACACTTTATTTTGAGTTGATGTGTGGCTGAGCAGCCTTTTATATTGTTAGTACTGTTGAGTGTCCCATTACAATTTATGTTTAACTCTTACCCAGAGATGATTACCCTTTTTGATACACCTGTATTTTTATATGATTTCAAATCACAAACTTTTGGGTGGATGTCATATTTATTTATTTATTTATTTATTTATTTATTGGCATTTAAGGTCAAATTACCACATAATGACTAATCATGACCACAACATGGACATCAGTTAAAGTTCAGCCAATTGTTTATACAGATATTACCCATTTTAGAGGATTTCCGCCCTGAACATTGGTAACTGGGGCCTATGTTACCAGTAAAACAAAGCTTATTTACAGCTTAAACAAGCAATGCTTACCTTCTTGGGGTTCCTATCGGGGGGATAAAGTTATGTTTGCGACATTAATAACGTTATCTTCAACTTGTGTTTGATGAAGGGTTATGCAAACAATCTGATATCTCGCACTGAAATTCTCACTGCTAATTGATAGCCATAAACTGTTGTGTTGTAGTGCTGAAACGGTCAGCCCATTTTTGTAACCGGCTAACCGTCAGGCATAACTGAATTTCAACCGGATAACCATGAATTTTAACCACTGGTATTATTGCACTGTCTATGTTGCAAAATAAGTAAGGAATGGCGAGAAAACAGTTCAAAACACTGCCACCTGACTTTCGCAAAACGTATACAAACGAACACCATTGAGTGCCACGGTAATTGTCAATGTGCAAACGATCATCAACAATTTATATGACTGCAATGGTCCCACAGTAGTGATGATACATCATAACTGTGGTCA
This sequence comes from Pictodentalium vernedei, assembly GCA_031216915.1. NCBI lineage: Eukaryota > Metazoa > Mollusca > Scaphopoda > Dentaliida > Dentaliidae > Pictodentalium > Pictodentalium vernedei. The sequence goes on along the minus strand of CM062288.1, from coordinate 82,005,314 downwards.
GAAAAACAGGCTCAGGAGGTAGAGGTGCAGGCTGCAAGTCGAGAGGTCCTCGGTTCGAATCCCACCTGCAGCAACCACGTTGTGTCCTTGGCCAGGACACTTCACCCCCATTGCCCACGTGGGGGCATGGTGGCACTGTGTACTAAGATGTTCTGCACGTCGATGGTGCACTTGTCTTCAACCATTGCTAACCCTGCTTGTGTGGCGTTAGTGTGTTGGGGAGCTGACAGTTGTTTGCCCTTGCTCAGTGGTTCTCTCCAGGTACTCCGGCTTCCTCCACCCGTAAAACTGTCTTGGTCATGATTAGCCATTGTGCAGAAGTATGTGAATTTAAACACCTATAAATAAATAAATACTTTACTGATGCTGGCTCATGGGTGACATATACAAGTATGATGGGCTATATATGGATTTAAATTTGGGAGTAAGTTGTTAACAAAGCATCCATTTCATTTGACACTTGCGTATAAGATTAATGATTCAATTCAAGGTACAATCGACTACAGATGTTAAGAACAGTCCTGCTGAATGATTAACCGCATGCTTTTGATATTCTGTCTGTGGATAGCCACTTGCCCAACACATATATAGTGTAGTAAGTTGTCATTGTGCCAATCAGATACATAATAAATTAAATGTTATGGATATCTCTCTGTAACGGAAATTTTATTGTTTGGAGATAAGTTCAAATAACTATGCTGTTAACAGTATTAATGCATGTGCAGTGTGACCACTGTCAGCGAGTTTAAAGGAGCCAATGCAACACAGTTAGCTTTCACATCTACTTTGAAGTCTGTGTCAGTTATCTCATTATTTGTGTTGATGATTTCACTCTATAAACGGATCAACTGACAATTGCTTTAACTCTTCCTCAGTAGACCTTGCATCAGTATTTTGTTACATTGTAATGTTTGTTTAGGAAGTACTACAAGTTCTGAGTAGTCGACACAGAAATCCAGAGTCAATGTCGACAGGAACTAGTTGACTAATCATTTCAAAGCTAATAAACTGTTTGTACCTTCCCCACATGTTTACTAATAGCAGAGTTTCCGCTAGAGTAAAAATGTTGGTGCCGCTAATTTGGCAAAATGGGGCAACCAAGAGTTGTTGTCGCTACCACAGGTTGACCATGGTTCGGCCCACGATAGGAAAATTTTAAATTCCGGGGCCCAAAACCCCCATTTTGTTGCATCTGAGGGTTATTTTGAGGTTTTTCACAGTGATATTTATGTGTGTTTTCACATTCCGAGAGCCAGTAATTGTGGAAGAATAAGCCAATAAGGACCAATGAGGAGAAATTTAGGTGAAATATCATTCATACAGATTTAAGTACTCACCGACAATACTGGTCCATGGTGGCATGAATGATCCAGTTCAACAACGATTGCATGTATGGGGGTGTCAGCAACCGTTATATGTCGCAACAGTTTCCTCAGAAGCAATCATGCAGAAATCAAAAAGCATGCAGTTGTGATGTCAGTCACTGATTGACTTGAGTTTACCTATGCTCTCATACACAGTCGCATGACTCGCACATGGTCTTTGTGAATTTTGAGAGTGTCATTGATTGATCTCTGACCAACATTTGTGTACAATTTTACAATGCGTTTCCTGCTCCTGTTTGATGTAACCCATGATTATTATCATCGAATGCATTTTTAGGGTGGTAGCATGCCAGTTTTATTTCACATTTTCCCCGATGTCAAACTTCTTTTAGGACTTTATACCAACTATGGAATGTGCTGTTTGGGGAATTTGGGGTGAGGGTAATGGGGCCATTCAGGGGATACCAGGTTACCTAGCAGAAACCCTGCTAATAGATATAATTGACTGGCTAAACTTGACTTACAAAATATAATTCTGACCATAATCACTTTTAACTACAAAAAAACTCTAAAACAACAGGTGCCTCAACATTCAGTCTATAGATAAACTTGTAATTTACATTCAAGGTGCCTTGGCAGTTTCTAGCCAAGTCTTGGCTGCCTACTTAAGCAGCCAAGACACGCCTAGAAACAACTACAAAGCCACAGTACGGAGCCTGTTAAAAAAAATGTATAAAAATCTCCAGGCCCTAGAGTGTTAAACACCAGTATATAAATGTAATTGTAGACTCACATGATTATTATATTAGGTACGCCCCATAAAGTCGATCTTCCATTTCTCTGGCCACTTTTTGTAAAATTGCATGTGGGTGAGTGGTTTTTTATTTTATTTTTTATAATTACTTCTTTGCCATCAAAAGTTTATATTTTTATACTGTTCCAATGACCCAGACATAGCTGGTGCTAACTCTAAAAAATCCAGGGCCAAACACAAATTTGGCCCCCCAATCCCCAAAATTTGCATCTAAAACCAAAAGAAATCATGTCCTAAAGGTCCTCCATACTTTGCCCTTACTGCGCATGTGCAGTGTCAAGGACGTTCCGAAATTGGCGCCAATTATCATTCTCTGTTTGGCCCTTCATCAGTCAACATCTCACTGATCTTTGTGCTTGTAAATCTCAGTTTAAAGGATGCCAGACACGTAATTATTGGAGAAATGGTGATTCTAAGGAGGATATAGAAGGAGGAGAGGAAAAAGGAGTGACAAAAAATAATCAGGGCTGTACTTAAAATTTTTTATGAAATTATGTTAAGTTGCCTATTTTCGAGGCATGGGCCTCTTGTTGTCATTCTTTCTAAAAAGTTGCACTGCTATATAGTTGCCTATATTTTTATACTGTACCAATGACCCAGACATAGCTGGTGCTAACTCTTAAAATATAGGGCCAAACACAAATTTTGCCCCCCAATCCCCAAAATTTGCATCTAAAACCAAAGAAAACATGTCCTGAATGGCCCTCCACACTTCACCTCTACTGCGCATGCGCAGTGTCAAGGACGTTCCGAAATTGGCGCCATTAATCATTCTAAGTTTGGCCCTTCATCAGTTAACATCTGACTGATCTTTGTGCTTGTAAATCTCAGTTTAAATGATGCCAGACACATAAATATTAGTGAAATGGTGATTCTAAGGAGGATAGAGAAGGAGGAGAGGAAAAATGTGTGACAGAATATTATCAGGGCTGTAACTTGAAATTTTTTAATGAAATTATGTTAAGTTACCTATTTTCGAGGCAGCAGCCATTTTGTTGTCATTCTGATTATTTAGTTACACTGATTTTTCAGTGTTTTCCTCACTCCCCGTCCTTTAAGTCCCCCCTTGCTATTCTCCCATGCTTTTGGCATAGTTTCTGTAATTATTATTACTAATTTTTCTTGGGAGTTTTAGCTGAATAACAGAATGAATTCTGTTCTTTTCCCCATGTTTACGTCTTCACCTACGGGTGGTTAGGCATTGTGTTCTGCATCTACCATCTGATGTTCTGCAGTTTCTTCCCTGGAAGTCTCTGTTTTGCATCAGATAGTGTATTTTTGGTAACTGATTCCGGGCCTGGGTGCCTGGAGTCTTATTTTAGTGTTTTTACATTCATTGTTTACATTTACAACAGCCCTCTGTGTGAGGGGGGGATTTCTTGAAAATAATATCTTGATGTTATTTTAATCATAACTAGATACATTATTATTGTTCGTAAGTGTTGAATAAATTGTTCAAAATATTTTTAAAATTTTTGTCCACACTTAGGCTTGGGATCCATTGGGGCTCAACGTTACTTTTCAGAAACTTGGGCTGTTCTGAAAAAATATTTTTTCAAAATATTTTGATTTCAATTATTTTTTCTATATTAATGGATCATATTATTATTATGTATTTTGATTGCCAGGGGTTGGTGCGAGTACCAGGACTTGTTTTCTTTTCACATTGAAAGGATTTTGATCAATTGTATTAAGAGGAAGTCTTCCTCTGACTTTTATAATCATTCTATATGTGGTCAGTGTACTCGCATTAACTCCTGTTCTGTATCGTATGATTTCGATGACAACATGGGAAGCGTATGTCACGGTATGTTAGTGGGGAATTGGACACTCCGGTCCTTTCCCCGCAGGGTCACTCTACTTTATCAATTTCTATTTCAGACGATCAAGATTAGGGTGATGTATCTGTGATGTCTTCCAACAGTGTGCCTCCGTCGTCACAATTAATGAAGGGCTAGCGGAAAAGTACTCATGTAAATACGCCAATTGCCTAAGAGGACCCTAGTAGGTTCGACGGCCTTTGACGTCCGCTAGCTCGCCCGGTGTAGCGTCCATTCATCGAATGGTTCGGCAGCCGGGTTTGTCCGTTGCGGTCTAGAAGGAGTTTTGGGGTGATACGAACACTATAAATCAACCAAATGCACACCCAGTGACGGCGGATTAGAGGGAGAACGGAGAAAGCCTTTTAGTCCGGTTCATAGCTCGTTCTGGTCCATCCGGACGGCGAGCGAGAGAGGCCCCTCTCTCGTACAACAGCATCTGGCCCCAGATGTTGTGGTACAAAATGTTTCGCATTCGGAGCATACGTCCGTCGCTCGGGACGCTCCGACATATAGTCAGTCCGGAGTAGACTGTCAATAAGGCTTCCTCATTCTCATGGTAGCACACACGACCGCTCTTGGCTACGTGACCTCGGATATCCAGTCAGCTTCGCCAGTCAGAGAATCATCGGCGACCAGGTCACACCATCCGGTAGCCAGGGACTCGAGGCCTGCAGACTCCGGACGTTCGCATAGGAAAGTGTGCGGGAGTCAACGTACACGGAGCTTCCGGCGGCAATGCATCGTAAGACCGCTACTGCACAGGCCTCGGGAACGGACGTGCTTTCCTAAATAGCACAGTTTATCGCAGCATCCCAGCATCAACTGAATCTGTCGCATATTTTTTTATCCGACGATGCTGGGTCGGGACGCTCCGCGGAAGCGGGTACGGACATCCGAAAATTTCATCCAGTCCGACGGGATACCGAAAGGGATTTGGAGGATTTCGAGCTTTCCCTTTCGGAACAACATATGCTGTTGTGTATGTCATCTGACTTGATCTTCTACAGCTTCTTTCGTCGGACCAGAATGCTGCGATGCCGGATAAGAAACTGATAGCGTCGGTGGACTTAGAAATTTTTGGTTCGGTTCAGGGACATCGTCCCTCAGTTCCGACATAGTCCAATAATGTCACACAAACTTTCGAATTATTGAACGACGCTATATATATATTATTATTATATGCTTGCTATAACCAAGAATTTCTGGTTTCTTGTTCGCAAAGTTACGGAGATATCTTTCAAAAGTGTGCCTCTGTCGTCATAGTTAATGAAGAGCTAGCGGCAATAAGTGCTCATGGAATATGTCTATCGCCTAAGAGATCCCTTATAGGATCGACGGAGTGACATTCGCTAGCTCACCCGGTGTAGCGTCCATTCATCGAATGGTGCGGCTGCCGGGTTCGTCCGTTGCGGTCTAGGAAGGAGATTTGGGTGATGCGAGCACTATAATTACTTTAGTACTCACCCAGTGACGGCGGATTGAGGACAGATCGGAGGAAGCCTGTTAGTCCGGTTCCTGGCTTGTCCAGGTCCGTCCGGGCTGTGAGCGAGAGAGGTCCCTCTCTCGTCCAACAACATAGGTGACCGCATGTTGTGGTTCAGATATTTTACATTCGGAGCATATGTCTGTCGGTCGGGACGCTCCGTTATATTGACAGTCCGAGAGACTGTCGATAATGCTTCCTCATCCTCACAGCAGTGCACACGACCGCACATTGGCTACGTGACCTCGAGTATCCGATCAGTTTCGTCATTCAGTGATTCCACGGCAAATAGGTCACGTCATCCGGTAGCCAAGGGACACGAGGCCTATACACTCCGTTCGCTCGCATATTGGTAGTATGCACGGGGTAACGATCACGGAGCTTCCAGCGGCAATGCATTGTAGGACCGCTTCTCCTCAGGCCTCAGTGACGGACGTGCTATCCGAGTTAGCACAGTTGTTTCGCAGCATCCCAGCAATCGACAGTTTCTTACTCGAATCAGGAATTATCTGACGGCGCTGGGTCGGTGCGGTCCGTGGTTGCATCAGGTACAGACGACCGAACGCTTTATAGGGTCCGACAGGATGGCGAAAGGGATTCGAAAGATTTCGAGTTTTCCCTTTCGTAACATCGAAGCTGCCATTCATATCTTTTGGCATTATCGTCCAGTGATTGTTATTTCAAACTACATTGCTGCGATGTTGGATAAGAGACTTATAGCGTCATTGGACACGGAATTTTGGATCGGTTCAGGGACATTGTCCCTGACTTACCGACACAGTCCAATAATGTCATTACAACATGTGTTTTATTTTTCGACGCTATATATGCATATAAGCCTGCTACCAAGCATGATAGTTTAGTTTCTTGTCCGCAATGTTCATTTCTGCCATTTTATCATTTATACGAATAATTTATTTTGGCAGAGCAGGGCATACCGAGAGTTCATATGCGTCTAGACGGCGTGGTTAAAGACTGGAAATATTCTTTTTCGCCATCTATGTCTTTTCCAACCACAATGTTGGAAACGACAATGATGTCTAGTAGACTTAACTTAGACGCTTTATCATACGTAATCCACCTTACTGAGGCGTTATCATTACGTCTTCAAGAAAAGATTTATGGGATATTATTCTCAATGTGATTTCTTTTGAGGGCAGTAGTTTGTTCACGTATAACTCCGCCCTTCAGTGGCTGATTGGAGTTGGTTAGACGTGATGCAGCCCTAGCTACATCCACGCGCGTGGATAGTAAGGTGAAGAACTCTCTCAGAGTCGCTTCGTTCTCGGAGAAGCCTCTCTTCGACGGCAACTTTTCAGCAATCCATGAATTGCTCGATTTACACGTTCTCTTGTCTATCTAGTGTTACAAGAGATTCAGACTGGGGCAAACATTCGGTGGTTGACTCAGAGAGTGCCACTGCAGTTGCCAGATCCGAGTGTTATGGTTATGACGGTTGCCAGTCAAACAGATTGGGATATAATATTGATCCCAACGGATTCGAAGTGCCAGGGTCTTTGGGTTCCGCAGTCTCTAAGCAAGCAATTATCTTCCGCGGAATAATGTTTTTTAGGCTTGCTTTATGTCATTGCATGAACATTATTCAGAAACGCATGTCCAAATCCTGTCCGTTAATTCGACAGTAGTGGCGTATCTCCGGAACCAGGGAGGCACTCATTCGTTTCCGTTATTCAATTTAATGGAAAGAATCCGTCTGTTGGTTAAAGTACACCAAGTTCTGTTTCGGTCCGTCATATTCCGGGTTGTCTGATTGTTTTACTGGACTCCCGTTCACTTAGGGGTCGCTTGTTGCCGTCAGAATGGACTCTCAACAAACAAGTATTCAATCAGATTTGCTATCTATGAGAGCGCCCAATGATAATTTATTTACGACACAGCTTGCTAATCAATTGCAGACGTATGTGTTGGCTTGTCCGGATCTCTGAGCTAATGTTGTTAACGCTCTATTGATCTAATAGGACGGAATGATGGGATACGCGTATCCTCCGGCGCTGTTGTTTCAGCAGGTATTGCTAAGATAAACAACCACAATACATTTCTGTTGATAGCATCTCTATCTTCACAGAGACCGTGGGTAATTTACTCTGATGTCTACTGTGGGACTTAACGCGAAATCTTCCTCAATGAGAGGATCTTTTTTCGCTGGGTAAATCGTGTCATCTTTATCACAACCCGCAAGGTCGCAACCTTCATGTATTCCGTTGTGTGGTCCGTATTGCATTGTAAGCATTGTACTGGACGAGCTTTGGACGCGATTTCTTACTATAGGGGATCCTCTTCTTCGCTATTCTATGCGGCTAAAGTGGAGGCTCTTCCGTCTTTGGTGTAGGGATCACTATGTTCATATTGTTGATCCCTCCATACTACTCATTGCAACTTTTTAGTATACTTGGTTGACAAGATCTACTGCAGCCTGTTATTATTAAGGTTATAGGTATATGTTACCTCATACCTATGCACTCTATGATAGTTTACAATTGAGTCTTATGTCTCTTTATCTAAGTCAGTTAGTAACTTTTTGATAAATAGACTTAGAATCTTTAGATTAAATTCCTATATGGAATTTAACTTCGGTTCTTATTTAGCTAAGTAATCATTTGAGCCTCTGGAAACAGTAGTTTTCAAATTCTGACCTTTTAGACAGTAATTCTGTTGGCTTCTCTTTTACTGAAGAGTCAGTGAGTTTCATGCACTATCGATGGATGATTTTCACTTTCGTAGTTTCGGAATCACTACTTCCTTTACTATTTAGGTTGGATTTTTGCATAAGAGTTAGGCTCCTAATATCCGGAACCTATTGTTATTAAGGTCCTTCCGTCTTCGTACGGGCATAGGCCTTTACTCTGTCCGGTTAGAGTTTATGTATTTATAAACAGATATCTGTTTATTACTACGGGCGTAAGCTTCTTCTGTCTTTGATGCCTAATAGAAGGACGTTACGCTCCATTCTATTGCTAATGGATTCAGTTAACTATCGGTAATGCTTATAGTATATCATTGACTCAGCAGTTGTGCTTAAGATTTCGGCTCATGAAGTAGGAGTTCTTCTACATCTTGGGCTTACATTAATAGTGTCGCTATTATAGATTTTTGAAGGCTGCTCATTGCGCTCAGCCATCCACATTCATGAATTTTTATCTCAGAAATATCGAGTCCATTTCTGGAGGCCTCTATTGTTAGGTCTATTATCTACTGCTCAGAATGTCATTCACTTAACAGTTGCTACTATAGCTAGGTAGGCTGTCTGTTTCGGCAGTGACTCCGTTCTGCTGCCCTCTTCGCTCTGGCCTATTTGACCCAGGGCAAGAAAAAGGGGGGGGGGGGAGAGGGTGTTCCCTTGGGTCACCTGTTTTACTATGAAAACAAGGGGATACCTCCTCCGGAGTTAGTAATTCTGAGCTGTTATTGGGATGGTTGTTTAGTAAGAAGTTTATGTTTTAAAAATTCATTCAAGTCTTAGTTTTTAAAGTATAGCTTTTGAATATAGCACGTGTCAACGGACATGATTATGCAATCCTCAGACACTTTTAAGGAGTATAAGAGTCTCTATTCTCTAGACTTACTTTATTTATTGGCTTACTTTAAAAATTATTAGTATAAGGATTATATTGGATATTAATAGAGTACATGGATGTATGATGCTCAATTTTGGAAGGTGTTGTATCTTTCTAATTTATCATAAATAAGAAAGATACATGTAAGACCTATTACTTGTTTTTCCCTAGAGGGGATGACTCTATTTTATATTATTGAGCGTATTCCATCTTGCTCTATGTCCTTGGCCCTCCAGCCTTTTTACTACTCAGCTATGTCTGGGTCATTGGTACAGTATAAAAATGTTAAAAAATTTATAGTAATTTCTATATTTTTTATACTTACCAATGACCCAGACGGGGATGGCCCTCCCAGGAGTTGGGAACTCTTGGCTCCCCGCTGAGTACATAGCGCTTACCAGGCACTGGTTATTAGAATGATTAATGGCGCCAATTTCGGAACGTCCTTGACACTGCGCATGCGCAGTAGAGGTGAAGTGTGGAGTGCCATTCAGGACATGTTTTCTTTGGTTTTAGATGCAAATTTTGAGGATTGGGGGGCAAAATTTGTGTTTGGCCCTATATTTTAAGAGTTAGCACCAGCTATGTCTGGGTCATTGGTAAGTATAAAAAATATAGAAATTACTATAAATTTTTTAACTTTCGAGGCATGGGCCTGTTGTTGTCATTCTTGCTATAAAGTTGCACTGCTTATTCAGTGTTTCCTCTCCCCTGGTCTTCTAAGTCCCCCCTTGCTATTCTCCCATGCTTTTGGCATATTTTTGAGAAAGATCATTTCTAAATTCTCTTGGGAGAGTTAGCTTGGTTACAGAATGAATTCTGTTATTTTCCCCATAGTTACGTTTTCATCCATGGATGTATAAACGTTGTGTTCTGCATCTTCCATCTAATGTTCTGCAGATTCTCCCCTGGGAGTCTCTGTCTTGCATCAGATAGAGTGTAATTTTGATGACTGATTTCGGGCCAGTATTGTCAGTGCCTGGAGTCATGTTTTCTGGTGTTTTTACACTGTTTGTTTACATTGGCAACAGTCTCTTTTGAGGAGGGCTGTTTGCCTTTGGAGTAGTTTATCTCACTATAAGATGCATTATTATTATCCGTAAGTGTTGTATTAATTATTTAATATAATTTTAAAATTTTTGACCACACTTAGCCTTGGGATCCATTGGGGCTCAACGTTACTTTTCAGAAACTTGGGCTTTGCTGAAAAAATATTTTTCAAAAATTATTTTGATTTTCAATTGTTTTTTCATTATTAATGGATCATGTTATTATGTATCTTTGTGTTAGGGGTTTGTGCGAGTACTAGGACTTGTTGTTGACTTTTCACAATGAAAGGATATTGTTCAAATTGTAATAGGAAGAAATCTTCCTCTGACTTTCATGATCATTGTATTAATTGTAGTCAGTGTTCTCGCACTAATCCCTGTTCTATATGTCAATATTGGGATGACAAACATTGGAAACGCGTGTCACGATATGTTGTTAGTGGAGAAAGGGCTATGCCGGCTCTTTCTCTGCAGGGTCACTCTACTCTATCAGTTTCTATTTCAGAGGAACAAGAACAGGGTGATGTTTCCATGTTATCTTCCGCAAGTGCGCTTCCGTCGTCACAAATGAATACAGAGCTAGCGGCAAAAGTGCTCATGGAGATAAGACAAATGTCGTCCGCTAGCTCGCCCGGTGTAGCGTCCATTCACCGAATGGTTCGGCAGCCGGGTTCGTCCGATGCGGTCCAGGAGGAAATGTTGGGTGATGCGAGCACTATAAACATTCAACGTGCACACCCAGTGACGGCAGATAGTAGGAGAGATCGGAGGAAGCCTTCGAGTCCGGTTCCTAGCTCGTCCAGGTCCAGCCGGGCCGCGAGCGAGAGAGGCCCCTCACCCAGTGACGGCAGATAGTAGGAGAGATCGGAGGAAGCCTTCGAGTCCGGTTCCTAGCTCGTCCAGGTCCAGCCGGGCCGCGAGCGAGAGAGGCCCCTCTCTCGTACAACAACATCTGGGACCAGATGTTGTGGTACAAAATGTGTCGCAAGCGGAGCACACGTCCGTCGCTCGGGACGCTCCGTTGTGTAGGCAGTCCACGGAGACTGCTCAGGCTTCTTCCTCTCATCAGCGCACACGACCGCACCTTGGCTACGTGACCGCCGATATTTTACCAGCTTCGCCGATCAGGGATTCTTCGGCGACCAGGTTATGCCATCCGGTAGCCAGGGACACGAGGCCGGTGGACTCCGGACGTTCACATAGGAAGAGTATGCGGGAGTCACCAGATGCGGAGCTGCCCTCGGTGAAGCAGCGAAAGACTGCGCCTCTGCAGGCCTCGATGTCGGACGTGCTTGTTCAAATAGCACAACTTATCGCAGCATCCCAGCAACCGACAGAAACGGTGTTGGATCGGGAATTATCCGATGGCGCTGGGTCGGTACGCTCCGCAGAAGCATTGGGGGCAGACAACCGGGAGCATCATGAGGTCCGACCAGATGGTGAAAGGGATACGGATGACTTGGAGCTATCCCTTTCGGAACAACATAAAGCTGCCGTGGACTTCATCCGGCACTTTCTTCCTCAAGTTGTTCCATCGGGCCAGACTGCTGCGGTTCCGGACAAGAGAATTATAGCGTCATTGGACTCTAATTTCTTTGAGCGGTTCAGGGACATCGCTCTCGAGTTTCCGTCTCAGTCCAATAATGTTGCAAGAACATTTGAATTATTGAACGACGCTATATTCAAACTTACTTCCAAAACAGGAAAAGCGGGTTTCTTGTCCGCCAGTACTCTCAACCTGCCTTTCATTAATGCAAGGAATAAATTCGATACGGCAGGACAGGGTATCCCGAGAGTTCCTCTGCGTATGGACGACGAGGCGGAAGACTTAGAATTATCATTACCGTCGTCTGCGTCTATTCCAACCGCGGTGTTGGAGACAACTATTTCGTCTAACAGAGCCAGTTTAGATGCTTTATCTTACGAAGACCACCTTACTAAGGCATTATCACTGCGTCTTCAAGGGAAAGAATTCCAGGATATACAATCCTCTTTAAGACTTCTTTCAAGTGCAGTAGCTTATTCCACGTGTAACTCTGCCCTTTCAGTGGCAAACCTGGAGTTGGTTAGACGTGACGCAGCCCTAGCTACATCCACACTCGTGGATAGTAAGGTGAAGAACTCTCTCAGAGTCGCTTCGGTCTCCGGAGAACTTCTCTTCGACGGCAAGCTTTCTGCAATTTACGATAAAATTACTAAGAAAGCTTTGGATTCTCTGCTGTTCAAATCTGCTTCTAAGAAGTCGGAGACAGCAGATAAGAGTAAGACAGGCACTTCTGGGTCTAATGCGCCCAAGAGAGGTTCCTATAGAGGTTCCGGTGCGTCCTCTTGGTCTTATTTAAGAGACCGTCAAGGCAGCGACTCACGTTCGGGACGTCCTTCGGGCCGGGACAACCGGTTGGATGCCCTGAGGTCGATGGGACGAGGTGCAGGTCGTGGAGGACGTGGTTTCTCCTACCGCAGGCCTCGCAGGTCCAGGAGGTGATGGCTTCAACCTCTATCGCGTGCCGGTTGGCGGAAGGTTGTCGAGTTTTTCACAAGTTTGGGCGTCGATTACGGACGACCCTTGGGTGAGAGGGGTGATTTCGGAAGGTCTAAAGATATCCTTCAAACGAAAGCCTCCATTAACTCGAAGTCCAAAATGGACTCAACTTCCGTCAAATCCGCAGAAAAGAGACGCTCTGTTATCAGAGGTGCAGTCTCTTTTAATGAAGAACGCGGTAGAGGTCGTAGAAAACCAGGAGACACCGGGATTCTACAGCCATCTGTTTCTGGTTCCGAAACCAGACGGCTCGTTCCGTCCAGTCATAGATTTGAGCTGGATAAACAAGCTGATCATCGCTCCGAATTTTTATATGGAGACGATTCGATCGGTCAGAGCAAGTATTCGGGTGAACGATTATGCAACAAGCATAGATCTCAAAGATGCGTACTTTCACGTCATGGTACATCCGACATTCAGAAAGTATCTACGCTTTGCAGTCCTAGGGGTGGTGTATCAATTCCGGGCGATGTGCTTCGGATTGAATCTAGCACCCTGGGCTTTCACTCGGGTAATGAACTCGGTAATGATGTATTTTCGGATCCAAGAGCATTGGCAGTAGACGCTCTGTCGATCCCTTGGGACGGAATGATAGGATATGCGTATCCTCCAGCGCCGTTAATTCAGCAAGTATTGCTAAAGATAAAACAATCTCAATGCAAGATTCTGTTGGTAGCATCTCTGTCTCCACAGAGACCGTGGATAAATCTACTCAGGTGTCTGTTGTGGGACCTACCGTGAAAGCTTCCTCCACAGGAGGATCTTCTTTCGCAGGGGAAATCGCGTCAACTCCATCACAACCCGCAAGGTCTCAACCTTCACGTTTTTCCGTTGTGCGGTCCTTCTTGCATGGCAAGCACTTTACAGGACGAGCAGTGGACGCGATTTCTAACTGTAGGAGGACCTCCTCTTCGCTAAACTATGCGGCTAAGTGGAAGGTTTTTCGTCGTTGGTGTAGGGATCATTCTGTTGATATTTTTGATCCCTCCATACCAGACATTGCAAACTTTCTAGTATACTTGTTTGACGAAATCAAACTGCAGCCTGTTACTATTAAGGGTTATAGGTCTATGTTATCTGATACCTATGCACATCATGATAGTTTACAAATTGGATCTAATGTCTCTTTATCTAAGTTAGTTAGAAACTTCTCGATAAATAGACCCAGAACTCTTAGGTTAATTCCTAAGTGGAATTTAGCTTGGGTTCTTCTTAAACTGAAGGAAAAGCCATTTGAACCTCTTGGGACAGTAGATTTCAAATTCTTGTCTTATAAGACAGCTTTTCTCTTAGCTATCTCTTCTGCTAGAAGAGTCAGTGAGCTTCATGCACCGTCGGTGGATGATTCTCACTATCGTAGTGTCGGGAACACTATCACCTTCACTACTAATGTGGGATTTTTAGCTAAGCATCAGGCTCCTAATAAATATCCGGAACCTATTGTTATTAAGGCTCTTCCGTCTTCAGACGGGCGTAGGCCTTTACTCTGTCCTGTTAGAGCGTTACGTATCTATAAACAGAGATCTCAGTTTATCAGAAAGGGACGGAAACGTTTCTTTCTGTCTCTGATGCCTAATAGAAAGGACATTTCGGTCCATTCTATTGCTAGATGGATTCAATTAACTGTCCGTACTGCTTATGAAAATTTATCTTCTCAGCAGTCTGTGCTTAAGATTTCGGCTCATGAAGTAAGAAGAGCTCTTTCTACTTCTTGGGCTTACGCTAATAGTATTGCTATTACAAATTTAATGAAGGCTGCTTATTGGTCTCAGCCATCCACATTCACGAATTTTTATCTCAGAAATATTGAGTCCATTTCTGGAGACCTGCATTGTTTAGGTCCGTTATCTGTTGCTCAGAATGTCGTCCACTAAACAGTTGCAACTATAGTTATGCAGGCTTTCTGTTCCGGCAGTGACTCCGTCCGGCTGCCCTCTTCGCTCTGGGCTATTTGACCCAGGGCAAGGGGAAGGGGGGGGGGAGGGTGTTCCCTTAGGTCACCTGCTTTATAGTGAAAAGCAAGGGAATGCCTCCTCCGAAGTCAGTATTTCTTAGTCGTTTCCGGGATGGTTTTAAAGTGTAATATTAATGTTAAAAATTCATTCATGTCATATTTTTAAAGTGTAGCTCGGTGTGAAGCATTTGTATATGTCAAGTGTCAAACGGGCGTTAATATACAATCCTCGGACACTTTTAAAGAATATAAAGAGTCTCAGTTCTCTGGACTAACTTTATTTATTGGCTTACTTTAAAAATAATTAGTATAAGGGTTATACTGGATGTTAATAGAGAACATGAATGTTATTGTGCTCAATTATGAGGGTATTGTATCTTTCTAATTTAACATAAAATAAGAAAGATACATGTAAAGCCTAATACACCTTTTCTCCTTGAGGGGTTGACTCTATATTTTATATAGTTGAGCTTATTGGATTTTCCTCTATGTCCTAGGCCCTCCAGCCTTTTTACTATTCAGCTATGTCTGGGTCATTGGTACAGTATAAAAATGTTAAAAAATTTATAGTAATTTATATATTTTTTATACTTACCAATGACCCAGACGGGGATGGCCCTCCCAGGAGTTGGGAACTCTTACCTCCCCGCTGAGTACATAGCGCTGACCAGGCACTGCCAGTAAGAATGATAATTGGCGCCAATTTCGGAACGTCCTTGACACTGCGCATGTGCAGTAAGGGCAAAGTATGGAGGTCCTTGGTCCTGGAGGACATGATTTCTTTTGGTTTTAGATGCAAATTTTGGGGATTGGGGGGCAAAATTTGTGTTTGGCCCTGGATTTTTTAGAGTTAGCACCAGCTATGTCTGGGTCATTGGTAAGTATAAAAAATATATAAATTACTATAAATTTATTAACGTTCATGGTTTGTTTTATGTTTTAGGCATCATAAACTACAGAATAGAATGGGTGGTGGTGTATTTCATTCCCTAAAGCATTGCAAAGCCTTGTTGCACTCAAGGGACAAATTTATCAATTAATTTTATTAACTTGGGTAAAATATCAGACATAAATCATTTAATTTTCATTTTTTTCAAATTTGCATTGGTTTTAAAAAGGGAGCACGTGGCAGCCAAACGGACCATGCGTGATGGCCTGAGAAACAGATTTCTAACTTTTCAGATGTAATTATTTAAATTTTTCTTTGAAGAATAAGACTGATTTAGTTGTGGTGTGAATTGTTCTCTTTATATTTTCAGTTTCATAAAGACTGTATTGACAACTGGCTATTACACTCCAAGCCAACTTGCCCAGTTGATGGTACAGCTGTTTGGGATCCTCATAGTCAAGGAGAAAGACCAAAAAGGTAAAATATAAATAATGCAAAGTATTCTTTTCAAATTATTTGTTTTGAACTATGAACACAAAACAATATACTTAGCATAAACCCTTCACCCATTGTGATGGCAAAGAACAGCAAGTGCTATTCCCAAAAAATCACTCTTCAGTTTTTATTATGCCCCTGACTTCAAAAGTCGAAGGGGTATCTAGTGGAGACCTCCATCCATCTGTTAGTCTGTCTGTTTATGCATCCATCTGTCAGTCTGTCCGTCCATCCATACCAGCATATATTTTTACGACAACCATTGGCCCAGACTAGCTGGTGCTAACTCAAATTAATCCAGGCCAAACACAAATTTTGCACCCAAACCCCAACATTTGCATGCAAAACCAAAAAAATCAAGTCCTAGATGGTCCTCCATACTTTTTAGATCTGCACATGCGCAGTATCCAGGAAGGTACCAAAATTGGCACAAACCATCGTTCTTTGTTTGGCCCTGAAGTCAGCAACAATGAACTGACATCTGTGCTTTTAAAGCTCCTTTTTTGAGGATGCCAGACACAAATCAGTGTTAAAATTGGTGGATCCAAGAATATAAATGGATGATGGAAGTGAACAACAGTGGTTAGAAACATTCAAAGCTGTAACTTTATAATAATTATAAAAACTATTTTCTGTTTCCCAATTTCGGGACATGTGCCTGACGTCGTCATTTTTGCTAATGATTTTTCCACTGTTTAAGTGTTCCTTCCCTGTCCCTCCTTGAAGCCCTCCTGTTAAACTCCCAAGGCTTTTGGCTTATTTTAATTGAAATGTTTTATTAAATTTCTAGGGAGTTTAACGTGTGTAACAGAATGTTTATTCTGTTTATCCCCATGGTTACGTCCTCACCCTAGGGGTGTTAGGTCATTTTGGGTCATGCATCTTCTATCCAATGTATCGTTTTTTCTTCATTTGAAGATCTTGCTTTACATCTGGTAGCTTTAAAATCTGTTACTGACTTTGGGCTTTTTTTTCTGTGCCTGATGTCTTGTTTCCAGTTTTTTCCTTGACGTTGTTTACATTGGCAACATCTTTAAATATGTGTAGTATTTAGTTATTATTACTGTAGGATTGTTGTAAGATACATTAATTAATATTCCGGTAGTGTAGCAAAAAGAAATTGGGATTTTGTCCACACTTAGGCTCTATCGGGATGCCCTTGGGCTCTTCATGTTCCCTTTGGGAACTTAGGCTTTTTTCAAAAAGTTTTCGAAAAAATTTGAGAATTTGATTTTTCAATTTTGAATTTGATTGCTGTTTATTATGTATCTTTATCATATATTTATTGTGGAGTTTGGGGGAGTACGATCGACTTAGTTTTGATTAATCATGAAAGCTTACTGCTCAGAATGCAAGTCGAGGAAGTCTTCCTCAGATTTACATGCATGTTGCCTTGCATGTAGTTGATGTACTCCTGAAGATTCTTGTCCTACATTTGTCAATTGGGATGACAAATGTTGGAGGCGGGTGTCGTGTTACATTGTTGGCGGTGAGATGCCTATGCCAGAGCTCTCACCGTAAGGTAATTCAAGTTTTTCAGTTTCTTTTTTCAGAGGAACAAGAACATGGTGATGGTATTGTGACACCCACCAAAAGTGTGCTACCGCTGTCGCGCTCTGATGAGCAAACAGAGTTTGCTGCTAAGGTGCTCTTGAATATTAGGCAAGGGATAAGGCCACTGGGCGGTGGTCTTAATCCCTTGCAGACAGCTAGCTTGACTGATGAAGCTGTTACTCTGTCTATGGGAGCCGTAACACCGGGTATGTCCGTTGCGGTCGAAGGAAGTGTAGTGGGTAGAGCGAGAACCTTAAAAACAAAAGCTCACCCAGCAGTGACGGAACTAGGGAGGAAGCCAGCAAGTTTCTTGTCTAGAGGCTCGGCGAGGTCTGAAAAGGCCACGAGCGGGAGAGGTCCCTCTTTAACCCAGCAACGTCTGGGGCCAGATGTTGTTATGAGAAACTTGCACGGGCCGGAGCATATGTCCACACCTGCTGCACGGGACACTCTGTCTAGACTGCGGCCGGCCTTGGCTACAGTCATGGCTTCTTCCGCTACTATCAGTAAGCACACACAACCGCATAATAGCTACCCATTTTGGATATCCAGCCAGCTGCGCGAAGATGGAGCCACTCTTTGCCTGTGAAGTCGGACCATCCGGTAGCTACGGAACTGAGGCTTCGATCATCGGGACGTTCGGAGAAGAGATCCATCTCTGGAATGCCACCCCAGGAGCAGCAAGTGGCTACAAAACAGAAAACTGCTGCTCCTCAAGCCTTGGTAATGGACTTGCTGTCGCAGATTGTGCAGCTGATCGCAGCATCCCAGCAAGTGCGGGAGCAGACTCCCTCAGACTCTGGAAGTGAGCTGTTGGATGGTGCTGGGTCAGTCCAGTTGTCTGTTCACGCAGATGCAATGGACCGGGATTCTCAGTTGATTCAGTCGTATGGACAAAGGGATGAAGAGGAATACCCTTCCCTTTTGGAACAACATATGGATGTGATGGACTTTATCCATCAATACTATCCTGAGTTTGTTCCACCGATTCAACAAGCTGTGACAAGAAGGGAGAAACTGCAGCGTCCTTAGACGCAGACTTTAGACGGAGAAAGGAAGAAGTTCTTTCTTTCCCAGTTCAGGCTAGACAGGTGTTGCAGGCCTTCGGCCATGTAGACAACACCATATTTAACCTCTCGAGTGTGAGAAAAAAGGTGGTTTCTTATCAACATCTTCCATAAATATTCCGTTCCTTGGACCACGTTCATTTAAAACGGTTGGAGAAGATGTTCAGAGAGCTCCACTGTGTTTAGATGAGCAAGCCGGGGATTTAGACATATCCTTACCTACCTCTTTCAACATTCGCTCAGATGTAATGGAAACTGCATATTTTTATACTGTACCAATGACCCAGACATAGCTGGTGCTAACTCTTAAAATATAGGGCCAAACACAAATTTTGCCCCCCAATCCCCAAAATTTGCATCTAAAACTAAAGAAAACATGTCCAGAGAGGCCCTCCACACCTCGCCCCCACTGCGCATGCGCAGTGTCAAGGACGTTCCGAAATTGGCGCCATTTATCATTCTAAGTTTGGCCCTTCATCAGTTAACATCTGACTGATCTTTGTGCTTTTAAATCTCAGTTTAAATGATGCCAGACAAATAAATATTAGTGAAATGGTGATTCTAAGGAGGATAGAAAAGGAGGAGAGGAAAAGAATGTGTGACAGAATATTATCAGGGCTGTAACTTAAAATTTTTTAATGAAATTATGTTAAGTTACCTATTTTCAAGGCAGCAGCCATTTTGTTGTCATTCTGATTATTTAGTTACACTGTTTTTACAAGTGTTTTTCCTCTCTCCCTGTCCTTTAAGTTCCCCCTTGCTATTCTCCCATGCTTTTGGCATAATTTCTGTAATTATTATTACTAAAATTTCTTGGGAGTTTAGCTGAATAACAGAATGAATTCTGTTCTTTCCCCATGTTTACGTCTTCACCTACGGGTGGTTAGGCGTTGTGTTCTGCATCTACCATCTGATGTTCTGCAGTTTCTTCCCTGGAAGTCTCTGTTTTGCATCAGATGGTGTATTTTTGGTAACTGATTTCGGGCCTGGGTGCCTGGAGTCTTATTTTAGTGTTTTTACACTCATTGTTTACATTTACAACAGCCCTCTGTGTGAGGGGGGGATTTCTAAATAATAATATCTTTATGTTATTTCAATCATAACTAGATACATTATTATTGTTCGTAAGTGTTGAATAAATTGTTTAAAATATTTTTAAAATTTTTGTCCACACTTAGGCTTGGGATCCATTGGGGCTCAACGTTACTTTTCAGAAACTTGGGCTGTTCTGAAAAAATATTTTTTCAAAATATTTTGATTTCAATTATTTTTTCTATATTAATGGATCATATTATTATTATGTATTTTGATTGCCAGGGGTTAGTGCGAGTACCAGGACTTGTTTTCTTTTCACATTGAAAGGATATTGATCAATTGTTTTAAGAGGAAGTCTTCCTCTGACCTTATTATCATTCTATATGTGGTCAGTGTACTCGCATTAACTCCGGTTCTGTATCGTATGATTTCGATGACAATATGGGAAGCGTATGTCACGGTATGTTGTTGGGGATTTGGACACTCCGGTCCTTTCCCCGCAGGGTCACTCTACTTTATCAATTTCTATTTCAGACGATCAAGATTAGGGTGATGTATCTGTGATGTCTTCCAACAGTGTGCCTCCGTCGTCACAATTAATGAAGGGCTAGCGGAAAAGTGCTCATGTAATACGCCAATTGCCTAAGAGGACCCTAGTAGGTTCGACGGCCTTTGACGTCCGCTAGCTCGCCCGGTGTAGCGTCCATTCACCGAATGGTTCGGCAGCCGGGTTCGTCCGTTGCGGTCTAGAAGGAATTTTGGGGTGATGCGAGCACTATAAAATTAACTTAATGCACACCCAGTGACGGCGGATCGGAGGGAGAACGGAGGAAGCCTTTTAGTCCGGTTCATAGCTCGTTCCGGTCCATCCGGACGGCAAGCGAGAGAGGCCCCTCTCTCGTTCAACAACATCTGGCCCCAGATGTTGTGGTACAAATGTGTCGTTAGCGGAACATACGTCCGTCGCTCGGGACGCTCCGTTGTATAGGCAGTCCGCTGAGACTGCTAAGGCTTCCTCTTCTCGTCAGCGCACACGACCGCACCTTGGCTGCGTGACCGCCGATATATTACCAGCTTCGCCGATCAAGGATTCTTCGGCGACCAGGTCACACCATCCGGCAGCCAGGGATTCGAGACCGATGGACTCCGGATGTTCGCATAGGAAAAGTATGCGGGAGCCATCTGATGCGGAGCAGCGATAGACTGCGCCTCCGCAGGTCTCGACGCCGGACATTCTTGTGCACATAGCACAGCTTATCGCAGCATCCCAGCAGCCGACAGAAACGGTGTCGGATCGAGAATTATCCGACAGCGCTGGGTCGGTAGCCGGGGACTCGAGGCCTGCAGACTCCGGACGTTCGCATAGGAAGTATGCGGGAGTCAACGTACACGGAGCTTCCAGCGGCAATGCATCGTAAGTCCGCTACTGCACAGGCCTCGGGAACGAACGTGCTTTCCTTAATAGCACAGTTTATCGCAGCATCCCAGCATCAACTGAATCTGTCGCATATATTTTATCCGACGATGCTGGGTCGGGACGCTCCGCGGAAGCGGGTACGGACGTCCGAAAGTTTCATCCGGTCCGACGGGATACCGAAAGGGATTCGGTGGATTTCAAGCTTTCCCTTTCGGAACAACATATGCTGCGATGCCGGATAAGAAACTGATAGCGTCGGTGGACTTAGAAATTTTTGGTTCGGTTCAGGGACATCGTCCCTCAGTTCCGACATAGTCCAATAATGTCACACAAACTTTCGAATTATTGAACGACGCTATATATATTATTATTTTATGCTTGCTATCCAAGCATTTCTGGTTTCTTGTTCGAAGAGTTATGGAGATGTCTTTCAAAAATGTGCCTCTGTCGTCATAGTTAATGAAGAGTTAGCGGCAATAAGTGCTCATGGAATATGTCTATCGCTTACGGAGTGACATTCGCTAGCTCACCCGGTGTAGCGTACATTCATCGAATGGTTCGGCTGCCGGGTTCGTCCGTTGCGGTCTAGGAAGGAGATTTGGGTGATGCGAGCACTTTAATTACTTTAGTACTCACCCAGTGACGGCAGATTGAGGACAGATCGGAGGAAGCCAACAACATAGGGGACCGCATGTTGTGGTTCAGATATTTTACATTCGGAGCATATGTCCGTTGCTCGGGACGCTCCGTTATATTGACAGTCCGAGAGACTGTCTTTAATGCTTCCTCATCCTCACAGCAGGGCACACGACCGCACATTGGCTACGTGACCTCGAGTATCCGATCAGTTTCGGCATTCAGTGATTCCACAGCGAATAGGTCGCGCCATCCGGTAGCCAAGGGACACGAGGCCTATACACTCCGTTCGCTCGCATATTGGAAGTATGCACGGGGTAACGATCTCGGAGCTTCCTGCGGCAATGCATCGTAAGACCGCTGCTCCTCAGGCCTCAGTGACGGACGTGCTATCCGAGTTAGCACAGTTGTTTCGCAGCATCCCAGCAATTGACGGTTTCTCGGTCGAATCAGGAATTATCCGACGGCGCTGGGTCGGTGCGCTCCGCGGTTGCATCAAGCTACGGACGACCGAACGCTTTATAGGGTCCGACAGGATGGCGAAAGGGATTCGAAAGATTTCGAGTTTTCCCTTTAGTAGTATCGGAAGATGCCTTTCATATCTTCTGGCATTTCTTCCAGTGATTATTTTTCGGACTTCATTGCTGCGATCTTGGATAAGAGACTTATAGCGTCATTGGACTCGGATTTTTCGATCGGTACAGGGACTTTGTCCCTGACTTACCGACGCAGTCCAATATTGTCATTACAACATGTGTTTTATTTTTCGACGCTATATATTTATATATATATACAAGACGGCTACTAAGCATGATAGTTTAGTTTCTTGTCCGCGTGGCTCATTTCTGCCATTTTATCTTTTTTACATATAGTTTATTTTGGCAGAGCAGGGCATACCGAGAGTTCATATGCGTCTAGACGGTGTGATTAAAGACTGCATATATTCTTTTTCACCGTTTATGTCTTTTCCAATTTCAATGTTGGGAACGACATTATGTATATTAGACTTAACTTAGACGCTTTATTATACGTAATCCGCCTTACTGAGGCGTTATCATTACGTCTTCAAGAAAAGATTTACGGGATATTATTCTCAATGTAATTTCTTTTGAGGGCAGTAGTTTGTTCACGTATAACTCCGCCCTTCAGTGGCTGATTGGAGTTGGTTAGACGTGAGGCAACCCTAGCTACATCCACGCGTGGATAGTAGGTTAAGAACTCTCTCAGAGTCGCTTCGTTCTCGGAGGAGCTTCTCTTCGACGGCAACTTTCCGGCAATCCATGAATTGCTTGATTTTTACATTCTCTTGTCTATCTAGTGTTACAAGAGATTCAGACTGGGGCAAACATTCGGTGGTTGACTCAGAGAGTGCCGCCGCAGTTGCCGGACCCGAGTGTGGCTGTTATGACGGTTGCCAGTCAAACAGATTGGGATATATACTGATCCCTACGGATTCGAAGTGCCAGGGTCTTTGGGTTCCGCAGTCTTTTAGCTATCAGTTAACTTCCGCGGAATAATGTTTTTTAGGCTTGCTTTATGTCATTGCATGAACATTATTCAGAAACGCATGCCCAAATTCCTGTCCTTTAATTCGACAGTAGTGGCGTATCTCCGGAACCAGGGAGGCACTCTTTCGTTTCCGTTATTCAATTTAATGGAAAGAATCCGTCTGTTGGTTATAGTACACCAAGTTCAGTTTTGGTCCGTCATATTCTGGGTCGTCTGATTGTTTTATCGCACTCCCGTTCTCTTACGGGTCGCTTGTTGCTGTCAGAATGGACTCTCAACAAACAAGTATTCAATCAGATTTGCTATCTATGGGAGCGCCCAATGATGTTTTATTTATGACACAGTTGGCTAATCAATTGCAGACGTATGTGTTGGCTTGTCCAGATCTCTGAGCTAATACTGTTAACGCTCTATTGATCTATAGGACAGAATGATAGGATACGCGTATCCTCCGGCGCTGTTGTTTTTAGCAGGTATTGCTAAGATAAACAACCACAATATATTTCTGTTGATAGCATCTCTATCTTCACAGAGATCATGAGTAATTTACTCTCTTGTCTACTGTGGATCTTAACGTGAAATCTTCCTCTATGTGAGGATCTTTTTTCACTGGGTAAATCGTGTCATTTTTATCACAACCAGCAAGGTCGCAACCTTCATGTTTTCCGTTGTGTGGTCCATATTGCATTGTAAGCACTGTACTGGACGAGCTTTGGACGCGATTTCTTACTATAGGAGATCCTCTTCTTCGCTATTCTATGCGACTAAAGTGGAGGCTCTTCCGTCGTGGTGTAGGGATCATTATGTTCATATGGTTGATCCCTCCATACTACTCATTGCTATTTTTTAGTATACTTGTTTCACAAGATCTACTGCAGCCTGTTGTTATTTAGGTTATAGGTTTATGTTACCTCATACCTATGCACTCTACGATAGTTTACAATTGAGTCTTTTGTCTCTTTATCTAAGTCAGTTAGTAACTTTTTGATAAATAGACTTAGAATCTTTAGATTAAATTCCTATACGGATTTTAACTTCAGGTTCTTATTTAGCTAAGTAATCATTTGAGCCTCTGGAAACAGTAGTTTTCAAATTCTGACCTTTTAGACAGTAATTCTGTTGGTTTCTCTTTTACTGTAGAGTCAGTGAGTTTCATGCACTATCGATGGATGATTTTCACTTTCATAGTTTCGGAATCAATACTTCCGTTACTATTTAGGTTGGATTGTTGCATAAGAGTTAGGCTCCTATTATCCGGAACCTATTATTTTAAGGTCCTTCCGTCTTCGTATGGGCATAGGCCTTTACTCTTTCCGGGTACAGTTTATGTATTTATAAACAGATATCTGTTTATTACAAGGGCGTAAGCTTCTTCTGTCTTTGATGTCTGGTAGAAGGACGTTACGCTCCATTTTATTGTTAATGGATTCTATTAACTAGCGTACTGCTTATGGTATATCATTGGCTTAGCAGTTGTGCTTAAGATTTCGGCTCATGAAGTAAGAGTTCTTCTACTTCTTGGGCTTACATTAATAGTGTTCTATTATAGATTTTTGAAGGCTGCTCATTGCGCTCAGCCATCCATTCATGAATTTTATCTCAGAAATATCGAGTCCATTTCTGGAGGCCTCTATTGTTAGGTCTATTATCTACTGCTCAGAATGTCATTCACTTAACAGTTGCTACTATAGCTAGGTAGGCTGTCTGTTTCGGCAGTGTCTCCGTTCGGCTGCCCTCTTCGCTCTGGGCTATTTGACCCAGGGCAAGAAAAAGGGGGGGGGGGAGGGTGTTCCCTTGGGTCACCTGTTTTTACTATGAAAACAAGGGGATACCTCCTCCGGAGTTAGTAATTCTGAGCTGTTTTTAGGATGGTTGTTTAGTGAGAAGTTTAAGTTTATAAAATTCATTCAAGTCTTAGTTTTTAAAGTATAGCTTTTGAATATTGCATATGTCAACGGACATGATTATGCAATTCTCACACACTTTTAGGAGTATAAGAGTCTCTATTCTCTAGACTTACTTTATTATTGGCTTACTTTAAAAATTATTAGTATAAGGATTATTGGATATTAATAGAGTACATGGATGTATGAAGCTCAATTTTTGGAAGGTGTTGTATCTTTCTAATTTATCATAAATAAGAAAGATACATGTAAGGCCTATTACTTCTTTTCCCTACAGGGGATGACTCTATTTTATTTTATTGAGCGTATTCCATTTTGCTCTATGTCCTTGGCCCTCCAGCCTTTTTACTATTCAGCTATGTCTGGGTCATTGGTACAGTATAAAAATGTTAAAAAATTTATAGTAATTTATATATTTTTTATACTTACCAATGACCCAGACGGGGATGGCCCTCCCAGGAGTTGGGAACTCTTGCCTCCCCGCTGAGTACATAGCGCTTACCAGGCACTGGTTATTAGAATGATAAATGGCGCCAATTTCGGAACGTCCTTGACACTGCGCATGCGCAGTGGGGGCGAGGTGTGGAGGGCCTCTCTGGACATGTTTTCTTTAGTTTTAGATGCAAATTTTGGGGATTGGGGGGCAAAATTTGTGTTTGGCCCTATATTTTAAGAGTTAGCACCAGCTATGTCTGGGTCATTGGTAAGTATAAAAAATATATAAATTACTATAAATTTTTTAACTTTCATAGAATAGAGCGAATTTGGACGCACTGTTCTATGCAGATCACCTTCCCAGAGCTATGGTGCAATGTCTCAACTGGAAGGAATTTGAGGATGTGTGTACCTTGCTTAGAGTTCTTTCCAGGGCAATCACATATGCCACGTACAACTCTGCCCTGACAGTGGTGAATCTGGGGTTAATTAGATGTGATGCTGCACTTGCGTCGTCATCACTGACAAGGTGAAAAGCTCTCTCCGGATCGCTCCTGTCTCTGGACATACTATCTTTGACGATAAGCTTTCATTAGTCTATGAACAGGCTACTAAGAAAGCTTCCAGTGCTCTGCTTTTGAAGTCGGCATCTCAACAACTGCTTCAGCAGACTGGGGTAAGTGAGGACATTCCAAATCAAAATCTTCAAAAGGGAACTCCTCGCGAGGGTACAAGAAACCCTCATGTAATTACTCTGGAGATTGTCAATATAGCGACTCGGGAAAAGGGCGTAAGTCTGATTGGGATCATCGGTCAGACGCCCCTAAGCCGACGGGGTGAGGATCTTCATGGAGAGGACGTAGTTTCTCCTCCCATAAGCTTAAGCCTCACAAGTCCTACAGGTGATGGTCAAGCCCTCTATTGCTCGCCAGTTGGCGGAAGGTTATCAAACTTCGCGAGAAACTGGATAGCAGTCACGGAAGATCAGTGGGTGAGAAGTGTAGTCTCGGATGGCCTATGGCTATCATTCCGAGCAAAACCCCTACTAACAAGATGTTCACGTTGGACAAATCTTTCATCGGATCCTTTAAAAAGAGAGTCTCTTGTAGCGGAGGTACAGGCTCTCTTATTAAAGGAAGCAATAGAGGTCGTCGAGAATCAGAATTCTCAGGGTTTTTACAGTCACCTGTTCCTCGTACTGAAGCCAGACAGCTCGTTCTGACCGGTAGTAGACTTGAGCAGAATAAACAATCTAATCGTGGCTCCAAAGTTCTATATGGAAACCATAAGGCCTGTAAGAGTGAGCATTCGAGTGAACGACTATGCAGCAAGCATAGATATAAAGGACGCTTACTTTCATGTCCTGGTACTTCCGGCATTCCAAAAGTACCTGCAGTTTGCCATGCAAGGGGAGGTTTATCAGTTCAGAGCAATGTGCTTTGGTCTGAACCTGGCTCCCTGGTCTGTCACTCGAATAATGAACTCGGTAATATCTTACTTCTGAGCTCATTCATCTGCGGTAACGTTGGCTTACTTGGACGACATTCTGCAGAGATACGGCAACAGAATTATTCTTCAGAATGATGTTCAGAGTCTGCTACTATTGCTCCGATGTCTCGGTTTCACAGTAAACAAGAAAGAGTCAGATCTAGCTCCATCCAAGTCATTCACTCACTTAGGTTATGCTGGCATTAAATGGAGAATTATATATTATGTAATACTCAGTTACATTGTTGGTGTTATGTCTTTCTCTTTTCTTGTAAAACAGAAATACATATATAATTCCTATCTTCTCGTATTCTCTGTTGGAGCTATTCTTTACTGAAGTAATTGAGAGATTGGATTTTCCTTTGAGTCCTAGGCCCTCCAGCCTTTTTATGATTCAGCTAGTCTGGGGCATTGGTTGTCGTATAAAAATATAATAAATTTTCACTAATTTGTATATTTTTTATACTTACCAATGGCCCAGACGGTATATGGCCCTCCCATGAGTGGAAACTCCTACCTCCCCGCTGTTTATGACATTTAACAGGCAATCAGTAGAAAGAATGATGGTTGGTGCCAATTTGGGTACGTTCCTGGATTCTGCATATGCACAGATCTAAAAAGTTTGGAGGATCATCTAGGACTTGATTTTTTTCAGTTTTGCATGCAAATTTTGGGGATAGTGGGGCAAAATTTGTGTTTGGCCCTGGATTAATTTGAGTTAGCACCAGCTAGTCTGGGCCATTGGAAAGTATTAAAAATATACAAACTACTTAAAATTTATCATTTTCTATCTCAGCCACTGCTTCTCCGATTTGAATGATATTTGGTGTTGTGATAGAGCATCATGCACGAATGCTACATGTGTAGCATGAGTTTCTTCCACACATTTTTTACACAGTTATGGCACTTTTTCACTATTTCGACATAGAAACTTTTTTTGTGCATCGGGGGCATTGGCACACACTTTGCATTGCCCTTACTTGTTATTTTATTTTTTGTCTCATAAACATAGCTTTTGACACCTCATTGGAATGAGCTAGTTGAGCACATTCCAATAAGAGGTCATAAGTTATGTTTTTGAGACAAAAAATGGGACTATTTGGTGAGCCAAGATATTTTTTGGCAAGTGTCCTCTGCTATTCGTATTGGGTAAATTGTTAAACTAACCTTTAACCCCTAAAGGCCTATTTCCAAGTTTTCTGACCCCAGAACAGGTGCCCTTAACATTCCATCTTGAGGAGGTCCTGCTAACAATAGACAAATTGCATAGGGAGTGGTTTCTAGTCAAGTCTTGGCTGCTTTACCAGGCAGCCAAGACTTAACAAGAAATCTCTGCAAAGCCAATAAATGTACAGAGACTGTGGAATGGTGGGAATTCTAGACCCTTGTCCAGGCCCTTAAGGGTTAAAGTGCCAAATACCTTTCTGCAATGAAAATTTAAAAACAATCATTTCTGTCAGACCAATTCCCGTCACTTCCTGGCATCTGCGCATGCGCAGAGAGTAAATGTATGGAGGACCAGATAGGACTTCTAATTTTTGGTTCTGCATGCAAATTTGGTTTTGGATGCAAATTTTGGGGATTGGTGGCGCAAAATTTGTGTTTGGCCCTCGATATTTTAGAGTTAGCACCAGCTATGTCTGGGCCATTAGTAAGTATAAAAATATAGAAATTACTATAAATTTCTAATAACCCTGTAAAAATGTATTACTTTCCAAAGTGTGATTTACTGGGATTTCTGGGTTTGATTATAAACGATAACTTCACAAGTGAATTATGCAATCAACAATTGGGTCATGTATCCATGCACGCAAACGAAGATGCTTTGCCGTGGATGTAATGGGGACTTCATTGTTTTTTTGTTTTTTTAACCCTTTACCTAACATGAAAAGCAAACGACACTTGCAAAAAAAATTTTGGAATAACTATTATTTTCATTTTTTGTCTCAAAAACATAGGTTATGACCCCTCATTGGATTGAGCTCGATGAGCTCGTTCCAATGAGGGGGTCATAACCTATGTTTTGGAGAGAAAAAATAATGAAAATTTATTGACAATTTTTTAGAATAGCGCTGGGCGGGTTTGGCTGTTACGTTAGGTAAAGGGTTAAATATTATAATTAACGTTAATACTGAAAAGTAATAAACAGAGTAATCGCTTTACTGGACTGGTTACGTGAAATAATTCATTCGTGACGAGGGACTATATTGTAAAACACTCGTGCACTCGTGTTTATACAATGTTTCTCACCTCTCATGAATTATTTCACATAAACCAGTCCAGTCAAGCGATTACTCTCTATTTATTGAGGGGCAAAGTGCCCATTACAATCGACTTGGTTGATGTTTTACTTTCACTTTTCCCTTTGTGAACTTGTGTTTAACAAGTAAGCTTAAATAAATAACACTAAGGCCTAAAAAAATTGAAAATCTGTTTCTCAGGCCCTCCTGCATGGCCCTTTTGGCTGCCACATACTCTCTTTTTATAAACAATGCAAACTTTAAAAAAAATAAAAATTAAATGGTTTATGTCTGATATTTTACCCAAGTTAATAAAACTGATAAATTTGTCTCATGAGTGCTACAAGGCTTTGCAGTGTTTTAACCCTTTACCCAACGAACCAGCCGCATCCGCCCGCGTAATATGCAAATGCAGTAGTTGAAAACATATTATTTTTCAAAAAATTTCAACAAAACCATATCATGTGACCCCTCGTTGGAACGAGCTCGTTCCAACGATGGGTCACATGACATGGTTTTGTTGAAATATTTTGAAAAATTTGAAAAAATGATATTTAAAATAATAAATTTTGAAATCGACTGCGTTGGGTAAAGGGTTAAAAAGCCTTCTTGCACTTAAGGGATGAAATACACCACCACCCATTCGGTAGATTATGAGGTGAAAAACATAAAACAAAGGAAGAACCGAGGCTCAGATTGATTTTCATGAATGTGGGTAAGAAATTTCATGTCAAATCGTGACAAATTTGAGATTCTTTTTCTCATGTAATGCCTAAAAATCTGTTTTTCAGGCCCTCCCAGATGGTCCACTTGGCTGCCACATGTTCTCTTTTTGTAATCGTAGATGTTCTCTTTTTATAATGGTAGATATTTAATTCAAGTTATAGTATATTACCATGAACAGCTAGTGAAGCAGTTTGTCAAGGTTTAATTTTAATTTGCCCGTGTTTAAGATAATTGCTCATTTTGAAGCTTTTCAGAAAATAATAACATGTTCTTGGATGATTGCAGGCATTTATATTCCATCAATCTCACAGCAGTACCTGATGTCCCAAAATTACAGGCATGTTCCTAAATTAAAGTGCACAGCAGATAGTTTGGTTTAAACATTTTTAAGGCTTTTTCTTAAGAAGAGATTTAACCTTCAGAAGCCTGGGTATTTTTAGTCATTTTTATCACATGTTGACAGTCTAAATCCCATGGCTTTTCAGTTGTTTTTATGCAAGACTTGCCAAGAAACAACTGCTTAGATATTTATTGAGTAGCTTTATGTTCACACAGAAACTACATGTTTGACCACCTGTTCTGTTGCCGTAAAACAAGATCAAAGTTGGAATTAGGCCTCTAAGGGTTAATAGATATTCTGAGGCATCAGTAAGGTCATGAGAAGCCAATAAATGACATTTCAGGCATTCAATATTACAAAACATTTCTTAAGGGGGCTGAACAGCAACTGACATTGCAAGTCTGCAATATCCCCAAATTGGACCAATCTAAAGGCCTGACCAGGCCACACCATGTAGATCTTCTGTTTCTTTTTTCAAATTGCACATGAGGAGGGGGGGGGGGGGGGGTATTATAACTTTTATTTTTGTAATTATTTCTTTGCCATCAAAAGTTCATGTTCTTGGTTTGTTTTATATTTGAGGCCTCATAATCTACAGAATAGCATAGATGGTGGTGTATTTCGTCCCTTTAGAACAAGACAGCTTTGCAGTCCTAAAGCATTGCAAAGCCTTGTTGCACTCAAGGGACAAATTTATCAATTTTATTAACTTGGGTAAAATATCAGACATAAACCATTTAATTTTTATTTTTTTTAAGTTTGCATTGGTTATAAAAAGAGAGCATGCAGCAGATAAGAGAGCCAGATAGGAGAGTCTGAGAAACCAATTTTTAACTTTTTTAGTCCTTA
Organism: Pictodentalium vernedei; assembly: GCA_031216915.1. Lineage (NCBI taxonomy): Eukaryota > Metazoa > Mollusca > Scaphopoda > Dentaliida > Dentaliidae > Pictodentalium > Pictodentalium vernedei. The sequence goes on along the minus strand of CM062288.1, from coordinate 81,974,165 downwards.
TTGGTAGAAAAAAAGTAATATTTGTGAATATTGGCTTATGGTGCTACTAAAACAATCAGAATTAAGTTTTCATTTGAATAGTCACTCTTATCCACAAGCAGAAGCATTGTTTCAGATATTGGACCCCCTAGATCAACTTTTGCTCAGCCTTTTTTGGGAACACGACTCACTAAAGTTAAGGAAGACGACTCACAAAGTTTCAAGCTAACTGTCAAATCCCATAGTTACATGTTTTTCTCTTTGTTATTCTGTGTACTATTCATTTAAATTTCAATTTGTTTTCTATTTAATATGTTGTATATATACAAACTAACCCCTTTTGTGATTCTTAAGCAGTTTTCACAGAATATGAGATAATGCCAGGCAAAAAAAATCTATTCATTTACTGTCTTATGGTAAGCCACTGTCCGTATACTGTGACACAAGAATTTTAAGGAGATATTTTCAACTTGTTTTGATTGATCTTGCAAGCATAGCTTTGCTTTAATGCTTTTCATAAGAACTCAAAGATGACACTTTCACACTTTTTCTCAAATTCCAAAAATTTGTTGTTTTTTTTTTCCAAAACATAGTTTTTGACAACTGGGATTGGAACAAGCTCAATGAACTTGTTCAAATTGATAAGCTACATTTCAGAAGGAAAATTTGATGAACAAAAAACAATTGAAAGGCGATTTCTGTGTACAGTACAGTTGCCATGGATTGGTTGTAATCCATGTCTGGGCAGTGATGTCCACACATGTGTTTATCAGGTAATAAAAATCATCATTAGCAAAATTTTAATTTATGAAGCACCGGGTTGTACCCGGTGCTTCATTAAATAAATTTTTGATGATTATTCCTATAATTAGTATTTGGAATATAATATTATCATATGACTCGTCCGTTTTGTTCATTTTAAAACATTTTATATTTTGTTTTCATATTAATCCGTGATAAATAAAGCCTTCCATCAATTTCATTGGTCATTTTCAAAACTAGACAATTTGATTGGCTGAACAAAATACAACTGGGCTACATAAGCATAATTAGAGTTGGGAGCTTTCATTGGTCAATTTCAAAACTGGACAATTTGATTTGCTAAACACAATACAACTGGGTCACATTTGCATAACAACAAGCTGGTTCCAATGAGGGGTCATGACCTATGTTTTGGAAGCAAAAAATGAAAATTTTTAGTTATACAAGGATGTCTTTTCCAAGTGCCGTCTGCAACTCAAGTTAGGTGATGGGTTAAAAAGTCATATTAAGTGGCTAATTTGTGTGTGTGTGTGTCATATGATAAATAGAATATGAAATGAGTGTTTTTCTCATATAATATTTATGAAACTCGTCCGAATTTTCCGTTTGGGCTCACCAGAGGCTCGCCAAAACGGAAAATTCTTAGACTCGTTTCATAAATATTGTATGAGAAAAACACTCATTCCATATCCTCTATTTATTGCATCCCCAGAAATATTGCCCACCCATGGAAAGAGACTAGTCCATGGCGATGTACTGTATTTTGCTGAGTGGTTGTGACAGACAGGTACATAGTTTAATAGAAATTCTTATTTGATAGTTCATATATTTTTTAGAACTTTTAACACACAAGCTAAGAAAAAAGGTAAAGATACCAACTCTTTTCTACTGGAAGTTCCTGGAATAGGTATAGCTCGATTACAGGATCAGAATAATCAAAACAATATGGTGGTAGGCAGACAGGCACAGAGAAATCCTCGTGTTCTTGGCAGAGATACCAATGCAGAATTAAGACATATTACACCTGAGAACCTGTCTCTGAATGGCAGAGCAGTAGGTGCCAATGTTGGGTGAGCTTGAACTCTTTATTACACATCTATTAAACTTCAAACCCTTGTATTTAATGGAATCGCTGCTATGACATAAATGTTTCTGTATTCAACTGGTGATGTGCAAGCCAGAACTTTTTTTCTCAGCATTGTTTATACTAGTTTCTTTCCCGTAGTCATTATTTACACTTCGAGAAAAGTTTCCAAATTTCGTTATACAATTATCGATTGTCTGTCATGTAGTGTCATGTAGAGTGAAAATGAAAATGTCCAAAGCAAAAGGAAGTCTGTTCACAAAAAAATTTGTTAATCAAAAATGCGATAATATTTTTAAAAAATAATCATTTCCAACCATTTCCAACCTCAACATTAACCCAATCCCATGGCTGTCTCATCATGTGGATCCCATTATATCTAAATTGGTCAACTTTATTTCGGTAAGTCTTCGGACATCTTGACATGCTTTGAACTTTTAAAAAATGTTTTTGCCAGCTATTTTGCAAATCTGTCCAAACTTGTAACTTATATTTTTACTAACAGTAATAGCACCAAATGGTTAGACATGAAAGGAGACCAGCCAAAGAGAAACAGCGATACAAATTTTAACAAACATGCCAAATAGAAGAGATAATGACTGTAATTTAGACTGGTTCCCAAAAGGTTGTTTTGATTTTTTATCGATCCATTTGATTAGTACAGCTTTAAACAAAACAAATGGACTCTTCACCTTTGGGTTTAAACATCAGAGTTAAAATTTGTTTATTGAAATGAATTTTAATGCATGGGATGTGTAATAAACACAGAATTCAATGTGTGTTTGAATCGGTGGGTATTTTACATAACTTGTTGGAATGGCATAGTCATATTTCCCTCGAGCCTATGGCTCTCGCGAAATATGACTACGCCATTCCAACTCGTTATGTAAAACACCCACTGATTCAAATTCATACCATGTTCTGTCTTTTTATATTATGGCTTTCTATTTTTTACCCTGGAGCTCATTGACTTGATCTTCTTGTTTTTGAAAACACAACACAGGATTCCCTCACCTTGCAAATACTATAAAACTTTTACAATTGTATTTTCTAAAATTGTATTTTCTAGTTATGACTTTAAATGAGTTAAAAAGGGTGTGCGGTGGGGTTGCAGTAACTGGTTCTCATCAGATCACTGAAGTTAAGCAAAGTTGAGCCCTGTTAGTCCTTGGATGGGTGACTGTCTGAGCGATCGATTCGAACTCCCTCATTGTGTCCTTGGGAAAGGCACTTAACCCTGATTGTCCACATGGGGGCACGATGATGCTGTGTACTAAGGCATACTGCACGTTGATGGTGCACATATCTTCAACCAATCTAACCCTGCCTGTGCTGCAGTGCAGAGTTACAATGTTGGGAAACTGGCAGCTACTCGTCATTGCTCGGAAGTTCTCTCCGGGAACTCAGGCTTCCTCCACCCGTAAAACTGTCACCACATGATATGACCTTGGCTGTTAAAGTGTTGTTAAACTCTAAATAATAAATAAATAAAGAGTTGAAATGAACCATTAGCATTTTCAGAGGTGTGACAATTTGCCAACTGGCAAATTGCCATATCTTTTAAAATGCTAATGATTTATTTTAGTCAGTTATATTGATAGGTAGAAATACGATTCTAGAAAATACAATTGTAAAAGTTTTATAGTATTGGCACCTGGACAAAAATAAAATTCAAAGAGTATTCAGAAAGTTTTCAAGAGGTCTTATAAAATATTCCAGAAAATTTACCTATCCAAACAGGGAGGGATGTAGGAACAGAAATTATTTTGAGTGTCTACAGGGGCTGAATATGGGTGTCTTTCCTAATAACATTTAGGTATGATTTTCCCAATTCCCAACCCAAAATGTCCCAGTCTCACCATCTCTCTTCAATCATGAGATGGTATTTATGTTCAATTTAGAAATTGGGGGCACAGTGGTATTGTGTACTAAGACGTACTGCACGTCGATGCTCGACTTGTCTACAACCAATGCTAACCCTGCTTGAATGTGTGGAGTTAGTATGTTGGGGGGCTGACAGTTGCTTGCCATTGTTCAGTGGTTCTCTCCAGGTACTCCAGCTTCCTCCACCCATAAAACTGTTGTGGTCATGATTAGCCATTGTGCAGAAATATGTAATCTTAAACACAAATAAAAAAATCTTCCGTGGTTCTTTTGGCTTAAATTAATATTTCTGGCTGCAATTTAACACTAAATCTCCATCCAGTATCCACTTACAGTCTCACTGTAGTTTCATCAGCAGAGTTGAGTAAATTACAGTTTCAAGCAATTAGGCTGCGAGTGCTGATAATTTTGAGACATCCCCTCCCCCCCCCCCCCCCCCCCCCCCACACACCTTTTAGAAGTGTCTAGATACTGAAGAAAGTATGTCATTATCATTATAGGGGAGTGGGAAGAACCTCTAAGAAAATTTTGAAATCAGTTATTAAATGAAGACTTCTGGCGGCTTTGAGGATAAAAGAATCACGTTATTTTTTGGCCATCAAAATGATGGGGTTTTTTAGCAGCAACCAGCAAAATTACAGACTTCAGTGAGTATCCAGTGACCAAGAGTTATAGCTTTTGACTGCACAATTCTTGAAGTGAAAACTTTATTATGGCATGTTGATTTAATAAAGTTATTACTTCAACATTCAAGGATCATGCAGTCCAAAATTACAACTGTTGGTCAGCTCTCCATTCATGATACACCCCCCCCCCTTTTAACTGTTGACATAGGAGTCAGAACCATGGTGCTTCCCCCCCCCCCCCCCCCCCCCCCATGTTCTGGGCTCCAGTGTTACTACCGCTGGCCCTGCTACTATAAAAGATTGAATTTGACTTGGATATCTCGACAAAGTGTCATATTCTCTGTTTTATTTTATAAATGGGTCAATTACAAGTTTTTATATTTAATGCAAATTTATATACTGCAAATAATCTTCCAATAAACTGTGTTTGCATTGTTATGTTTGTACAATGAAAACCGAAACCATAAACTAAGGTTTTTAACAAAAAAACAAACTGAAACCGACCTGAATTTTCAAAACCGCACAGCTCTAATTAGCGTTATATCGAAATACCATGCAGTCCAAAATGAATCAGTGGGAGAATAGCTATTTTAAAAACATTTTGTTGAGAATCAGTTCCAGTCATGATCACAGTACTCATTCCAATTTCAGCAAACAAAGTCAAATCATCATTATTTCATCTGAAGTAAAAGAAAACTGTAGCAGAAACCAGTAAAGTGACTTGACAAGTTTATTTGTGCCTGCTGCTGTCATTCTGACTTGATATTGATAGTACAATTGATACTGTCCAAAATAATTTATTGTGTATTATAGGTTCATGTTTAATGTCTATTACCCAAGAAAAAGTCCTACTGCTATAGGGAAAATATTTTAGAATTTTGGCATGGATTCTGCCAGCATTTTACATGGGATGTATTTGCTCTGGAGTTGAAATGGTGACGTGGTTAACCATCATTGATTTGGTTATGGCAATGACCAAATTTGTAACCATGGTTAACCATTATGCATAATAACCATTATGACTTGCTTTAAAGGCATGAAGTACTGAAAACTTTCATCACTTTCTAAGTTGCTGTATTATTGATAAGTGAAGGTAGATCAAGGAGTTGAAGCTATTTGTATGTTTAGAATGTTTGCAAATCTGCAGTAATAACATTATACTTGTCTGCAGAAAGCTGGGCTACAAAAATACACTGTTTCATCAAAAGGAATGTGTCAAGGAGAGTCAGCCTCAAAACTTTCCACAACTCCATATGGCTTGACAAGGGAGATGTTGACTCCAGTCCTTTGTTTGGTTGAAAGGCTTGATTTGTTGATTTTGATTGACGAGACAACTTACTTTCAAATTCAAGTTTAATATAAAGTGTTCAATTTACACATGCAAGAAGTTGGGAACATGAAACTTTAATTGACCATTAGAATTGCTGCACTGCTCCATGTATAAGAGTTTACTTTACTTTTATCATTTGAGGCACTGGATTGGTCCTATTTATAAGCTGTATGATGCCAGAGTGAAAAAGACAGGAAAATTTGCTCTCATTTGACTAATGTGGGAACCTTGGGAAGTGAGCTGTGCTTGCTTACTGCGGTAAACAAGCTCTGTTTTACTAGTAAAGTAGGACCCGGTAAGGCCTCAAAAAGTTAAAGATCTGTTTCTCAAGCCCTCCTGCATGGTCCTTTTAGCTGCCACATGCTCTCTTTTTATAAAAATGTAAATAAAATGGTTTATGTCTGATATTCTACCCAATAAAATTGATAAATTTGTCCCTTGAGTGCAAGAAGGCTTTGCAATGCTTTAGCATTGCAAAGTATTCTTGCACTCAAGGGACAAAATACACCACCACCCATGCTATTCTGTAGATCACGAGGCCTAAAACATAAAATAAATCAAGAACATGAACTTTGGATAGCAAAGAAATAATTACATAAATAAAAATTAAAATAAAATGATGCCTGCCCTCATGCAGTTTTACAAAAAGTGGCCTGGGAAACGGAAGATCTACTTTGTGTGGCCTAACCAATGCTTGGGGTGGAAGTCCTCTAAAATGGGCAACATTGGTATAAACAATTGGCTGTACTTGACTTTATATCCATGCTGCTGTCATGATTTGCCATTATGCAGAAATATGTGACCTTAAACACCAATATAGAAATAAATATGCTGTCATTTGATGCAATGATCATCACAACAGGTTTTTAATTGGTAGAGTGCTGAATTATTTTTTGTTGTCAAAATTGGTTAACATGTCTTAGCCTTGTTTCAATTCATGGGAGAGTGCCTAGAGGCACTCTCCCATAAATTGTAACAAGTAAACTCCCAAACAGCTAAATAATTTCACTACAAAGACAATATGAATCACATCCACAAAAAAATGAAGCCTTAAAGTTGTGGTTCCTGAACTTCCAATTGAATCCCAAATATGGGCTTTGAGCACACTGCCATGCCCAGTTGATATAGAAAATTAAGGGGATTTGATATTTTTCCATTCTTACATGAAATGATTTTCATAATTTATCAAACTGTGTGTTAACACATTACCCAATGCATACAATAACAAAATTTGTTACTTTAATTAGTTTTTTCTTCAAATTTTCACAAAATATAAACAAAACCATATCATGTGATGCCTCATTGGAACAAGCTTGTTATGCCCCCGAAGATTTTTTTTCGGGGTATATAGTCGAGGTCTCCATCCATCCATCCGTACGTCCTTCCATCCGTGCATACGAACATTTTGTATTATAACTAGAGCATCAGTTGTCGGATTTTAATGTTCTTTAGTATGATGATAGGGCAGCTTGGGGGAACGGATGCCCTTGTACCTAGCGTTTCATCCATTCATGTTTGGTAGAGTTATGGCCCCTGTTTGTTTTTGGCCTCTGTTTCTGTCTAAGGTAAATTGAACCATAGCCTATAGGGTTGTTTGGATGAACCAATTCTCTTTTTTCGGGGGTAGATAGTCGAGGTCTCTGTATGTCCGTACGCCGTCCGTATGAACATTTTGTATTATAACTCGATCGAGCATCAGTTGTCAGATTTTAATCTTTGGTATGGTGATAGGGAAACTTGGGGGAACGGATGTCCTCATATCTAGCATTTCGTCCATTCATGTTTGGTAGAGTTATGGCCCCTGTTTGTTTTTGGCCTCTGTTTCTGACTAAGGTAAATTGTACCATAGCCTATAGGGTTGTTTGGATGAACCACTTCTCTTCAAACATTCAGAAGTTATTTATTTACATGCAAGTCCGACTTTGCTACCTTTGGGGACATCAGCACACGTGTTGGCATTGCTCTTGTTCCAAAAAGGGGTGACATGACATGATTTTGTTGATATTTGATATTTTTTAAGAATATTTTTTTTCCAACAGCTCAGTTTGTAAAATATGCAGACTGAGGCATTCGATTCATTAGGTAAAGTGTTAGTGATTTTATATTATCATTTAGAACTTTAATCCTTAACCCTTTACTTTAACCCTTTACCCAACGCAGACGATATCAAAATTTATTATTTTAAATATAATTTTTTTAAATTTTTCAAAAAAGTTCAACAAAACCATATCATGTGACCCCTCATTGGAACGAGCTCAATGAGATTGTTCCAATGAGGGGGTCACATGATATGGTTTTGTTGAAATATTTTGAAAAATTTAATTTTTCAACTGCTCAATTTGCATATTACGCAGGCGGATGTGGGCGATTCGTTAAGTAAAGGGTTAACCCTTTATATAGCCACTCATTGGAATGAGCTTGACAATCTCGTTCCAATGAGGGAATCATATGATATTGTTTTTTGTTTTTTTCTGCTCTATTTGCATATATCACACAGGCGTATGTGGACGATTCATGAGGTAAAGGGTTAACATGTATTTCATGTAGGGTTGGGTGATAGGTTTTTTATTGCATATCCATTAAACTTTAAACCCTTGTATTTAACGGAATCGCTGCTATGACATAAATGTTTCTGTATTCAACTGCATGGTGATGTACAAGCCAGAAATTTTTTCCCAACACCTTTTTATACTAGCTAGTTTCTTTCCCGTCAAGTCATTAGTTACACTTCGAAAAGTTTCCAAATTTTGTTTTTCAATTATTGATCATCTATCGCGAATGTGAAAAAATGAAAGCGTCCAAAGCAGAATAAAGTCGGTTCACAAAAAATTAGTTAACCAAAAATGAGATAATATTATAAAGCAATCATTTCCAACCACAACATTAACCCAGTCCTGTGGCCATCTCATCTGTGGATCCCCATATATCTAAATTGGTCAACTTTATTTTGGTAAATCTTTGGACATCCTGCCATGCTTCAAACTTCTTTTTAAAAAGTTTTCTTTTGTGCTAATTATACTTTGCAGTTTGCAACAAATTTGCTTGGGTGGAATCTCCACTTAGTGGGTGATTTAGTGACAATACCCTCTCTATGTACTGTAACACATCATCCAAATGTTGATTTTCTCTTGAATATTTAATGATTGTGATAAAATGGCGATGAATGTAATATTCAACAATTACATTTACTTTCCAGAAGTCATGAGAACATGGAAGACGATAACTTTAGTGAATTAGAAGACCTTCCTGGACACACACTTTTAGCAAGAACCTTACAAAATCGGGAAACACTGAATCAAAGAATTGCAAACATAGACTCAAGTAGAACTCAACATTCTACCATCAGTACCCTGACTAACATAGACTTTAATGATGAGACATTTAATGACAATAACACAACTTGTGATGGCGCTCAAAGAAATCGTGATCATTCACCAAATCGTGCTGACCCATCATACTATGGCATTATGGGAGACAGCAGATATAACAATATTATAGAACGTTTATATCGAGACCAGGAAGTTCAACAACGGAGGAGGATTGCATATGATGTTCAGAATGAAAACAACACAGGTGCTGAGAACAGAAGACAAGATAGGCCATCTAATAGAGTACATAGTGATTCAAGAATGAGGAATGGTCCTACAGAAAATGGAGAGGATATGACTGTTGGTACAGTCTTACAGACTTTACAAAGTTCCTCTAACAGTGCCCCTCCCAGTTTAGCAGGCCAACCAATGAGTGTTGTTCCCATTTCATCACAGAGTGAGTATTATAGTACAGTGTTGTCCATTTAATTGTTTACTGATTGGGCCTAAAAAAGTAAAAAATCTGTTTCTCAGGTCCTCCCACATGGTCTTTTTAAAAGTTGCTGCATGCTCTCTTTCTATAACCAATGCAAACTTTAAAAAATAAATCATTTGTGTCTGATATTTTTTGCAAGGTAATAAAATTGATAAATTTGTCCCTTGAGTGCAACACGGCTTTGCAGTTCTTTAGCATTGCAAAGCCTTTTTGCACTCAAGGGACAAAATACACCACCACCCACACTTTTCTATAGATTATGATGCCTAAAGCATAAAACAAACCAAGGACATGAATTTTTGATGGCAAAGACATAATTACAAAAATAAAATAAAAAACTACCTGCACACATGCAATTTTACAAAAAATGGCATGAGAAACAGAAGATCTACTGTGTGGGGCCTTAATAAAATTTTCATTAAATTCGTTTTCTTGTACCAATCAATTAGTTGACTTCAATAGAAATTTTATAAATTGATTACATTATTCGTTAACATTTTACCTAACACAAGAAGTCAACACTTGCAAAATTATTTCTTAAATAACTAAATATTTTCATATTTTGCCTGAAAAGCATAGCTTGATGTGCTCCTTCCATTGAGGGTTTTGGAGGCCAAATATGAAAAATTATTTATTCCAGAAATTGTTTTGCAAGGGTCGTCCATTGTACATGTTAGACAAAAGTTAAATACTAATAATAACTGACTGTCCCTGGGTAATTTTTTATTCATAAAAAAACGGGGTTTGTGTGGGTAAAATATATGATCTGAATAACTAGGAGGAAAGGGGGAGTGGGTGAACATTCATTGACACCATTATGCAAAAATGTGAGCAAACACGTGAAGTGGTGTTGAGGGTACTACTTGAGAAAGAAGACTATTTCTTTACTGCTTTATTGATATAATGATTGGTTAAGATCATCCAGAGTACAAGCCCTCAAAAATGCATACTGCAGTGATAAACAATAACTGAAGCCCCACTGTTCATGGTTTTGAACAATATGGGGTGAATGTACTACTGTGAAACCCACTAATAGAGGAGATTTTTATACTGTACCAATGACCCAGACTTAGCTGGTGCTAACTCTAACAAAACCAGGGCCAAACACAAATTTTGCCCCCCAATCCCCAAAATTTGCATCCAAAACAAAAATAAATCATGTCCTAAAGGACCTCCATACTACGCCTCTACTGCGCATGCGCAGTGACGCAGACGTCCTGAAATTGGCGCCAATTATCATTCTCTGTTTGGCCCTTCATCAGTCAACATCTCACTGATCTTTGTGCTTGTAAATCTCAGTTTAAAGGATGCCAGACACGTAATTTTTGGAGAAAATGTGATTCTAAGGAGGATAGAAGGAGGAGAGGAAAAAGAAGTGACAAAAAATAATCAGGGCTGTACTTAAAATTTTTTGATGAAATTATGTTAAGTTGCCTATTTTCGAGGCATGGGCCTCTTGTTGTCATTCTTGCTAATTGTTGCACTGCTTATTCAGTGTTTCCTCTCCCCTAGCCTTCTAAAGTCCCCCCTTGCAATTCTCCCATGCTTTTGGCATATTTTTGAGAAATTTCATTTCTAAAATTTCCTGGGAGAGTTGCTTGGTTACAGAATGTTTTCTGTTATATTTTTATACTGTACCAATGACCCAGACATAGCTGGTGCTAACTCTTAAAATATAGGGCCAAACACAAATTTTGCCCCCCAATCCCCAAAATTTGCATCTAAAACTAAAGAAAACATGTCCTGAAAGGCCCTCCACACTTCGCCCCTACTGCGCATGCGCAGTGTCAAGGACGTTCCGAAATTGGCGCCATTTATCATTCTAAGTTTGGCCCTTCATCAGTTAACATCTGACTGATCTTTGTGCTTTTAAATCTCAGTTTAAATGATGCCAGACACATAAATATTAGTGAAATGGTGATTCTAAGGAGGATAGAAAAGGAGGAGAGGAAAAGAATGTGTGACAGAATATTATCAGGGCTGTAACTTAAAATTTTTTAATGAAATTATGTTAAGTTACCTATTTTCAAGGCAGCAGCCATTTTGTTGTCATTCTGATTATTTAGTTACACTGTTTTTTCAAGTGTTTTTCCTCTCTCCCTGTCCTTTAAGTTCCCCCTTGCTATTCTCCCATGCTTTTGGCATAGTTTCTGTAATTATTATTACTAAAATTTCTTGGGAGTTTTAGCTGAATAACAGAATGAATTCTGTTCTTTCCCCATGTTTACGTCTTCACCTACGGGTGGTTAGGCGTTGTGTTCTGCATCTACCATCTGATGTTCTGCAGTTTCTTCCCTGGAAGTCTCTGTTTTGCATCAGATGGTGTATTTTTGGTAACTGATTTCGGGCCTGGGTGCCTGGAGTCTTATTTTAGTGTTTTTACACTCATTGTTTACATTTACAACAGCCCTCTGTGTGAGGGGGGGATTTCTAAATAATAATATCTTTATGTTATTTTAATCATAACTAGATACATTATTATTGTTCGTAAGTGTTGAATAAATTGTTTAAAATATTTTTAAAATTTTTGTCCACACTTAGGCTTGGGATCCATTGGGGCTCAACGTTACTTTTCAGAAACTTGGGCTGTTCTGAAAAAATATTTTTTCAAAATATTTTGATTTCAATTATTTTTTCTATATTAATGGATCATATTATTATTATGTATTTTGATTGCCAGGGGTTAGTGCGAGTACCAGGACTTGTTTTCTTTTCACATTGAAAGGATATTGATCAATTGTTTTAAGAGGAAGTCTTCCTCTGACCTTATTATCATTCTATATGTGGTCAGTGTACTCGCATTAACTCCTGTTCTGTATCGTATGATTTCGATGACAATATGGGAAGTGTATGTCACGGTATGTTGAGGTGGATTTGGACATTCCGGTCCTTTCCTCGCAGGGTCACTCTACTTTATCAATTTCTATTTCAGACGATCAAGATTAGGGTGATGTATCTGTGATGTCTTCCAACAGTGTGCCTCCATCGTCACAATTAATGAAGGGCTAGCGGAAAAGTGCTCATGTAATACGCCAATTGCCTAAGAGCCTAAGACCCTAGTAGGTTCGACGGCCTTTGACGTCCGCTAGCTCGCCCGGTGTAGCGTCCATTCACCGAATGGTTCGGCAGCCGGGTTCGTCCGTTGCGGTCTAGAAGGAATTTTGGGGTGATGCGAGCACTATAAAATTAACTTAATGCACACCCAGTGACGGCGGATCGGAGGGAGAACGGAGGAAGCCTTTTAGTCCGGTTCATAGCTCGTTTCGGTCCATCCGGACGGCAAGCGAGAGAGGCCCCTCTCTCGTTCAACAACATCTGGCCCCAGATGTTGTGGTACAAATGTGTCGCTAGCGGAGCATAGTCCGTCGCTCGGGACGCTCCGTTGTATAGGCAGTCCGCTGAGACTGCTAAGGCTTCCTCTTCTCGTCAGCGCACACGACCGCACCTTGGCTGCGTGACCGCCGATATATTACCAGCTTCGCCGATCAAGGATTCTTCGGCGACCAGGTCACACCATCCGGCAGCCAGGGATTCGAGACCGATGGACTCCGGACGTTCGCATAGGAAAGTATGCGGGAGCCATCTGATGCGGAGCTGCCCTCGGCGAAGCAGCGATAGACTGCGCCTCCGCAGGTCTCGACGCCGGACATTCTTGTGCACATAGCACAGCTTATCGCAGCATCCCAGCAGCCGACAGAAACGGTGTCGGATCGAGAATTATCCGACAGCGCTGGGTCGGTAGCCGGGGACTCGAGGCCTGCAGACTCCGGACGTTCGCATAGGAAGTGTGCGGGAGTCAACGTACACGGAGCTTCCAGCGGCAATGCATCGTAAGTCCGCTACTGCACAGGCCTCGGGAACGGACGTGCTTTCCTTAATAGCACAGTTTATCGCAGCATCCCAGCATCAACTGAATCTGTCGCATATATTTTATCCAACGATGCTGGGTCGGAACGCTCCGCGGAAGCGGGTACGGACGTCCGAAAGTTTCATCCGGTCCGACGGGATACCGAAAGGGATTCGGAGGATTTCAAGCTTTCCCTTTCGGAACAACATATGCTGCGATGCCGGATAAGAAACTGATAGCGTCGGTGGACTTAGAAATTTTTGGTTCGGTTCAGGGACATCGTCCCTCAGTTCCGACATAGTCCAATAATGTCACACAAACTTTCGAATTATTGAACGACGCTATATATATTATTATTTTATGCTTGCTATCCAAGCATTTCTGGTTTCTTGTTCGAAGAGTTATGGAGATGTCTTTCAAAAGTGTGCCTCTGTCGTCATAGTTAATGAAGAGTTAGCGGCAATAAGTGCTCATGGAATATGTCTATCGCTTACGGAGTGACATTCGCTAGCTCACCCGGTGTAGCGTACATTCATCGAATGGTTCGGCTGCCGGGTTCGTCCGTTGCGGTCTAGGAAGGAGATTTGGGTGATGCGAGCACTTTAATTACTTTAGTACTCACCCAGTGACGGCAGATTGAGGACAGATCGGAGGAAGCCAACAACATAGGGGACCGCATGTTGTGGTTCAGATATTTTACATTCGGAGCATATGTCCGTTGCTCGGGACGCTCCGTTATATTGACAGTCCGAGAGACTGTCTTTAATGCTTCCTCATCCTCACAGCAGGGCACACGACCGCACATTGGCTACGTGACCTCGAGTATCCGATCAGTTTCGGCATTCAGTGATTCCACAGCGAATAGGTCGCGCCATCCGGTAGCCAAGGGACACGAGGCCTATACACTCCGTTCGCTCGCATATTGGAAGTATGCACGGGGTAACGATTTCGGAGCTTCCTGCGGCAATGCATCGTAAGACCGCTGCTCCTCAGGCCTCAGTGACGGACGTGCTATCCGAGTTAGCACAGTTGTTTCGCAGCATCCCAGCAATTGACAGTTTCTCCGTCGAATCAGGAATTATCCGACGGTGCTGGCTCGGTGCGGTCCGCGGTTGCATCAAGCTACGGACGACCGAACGCTTTATAGGGTCCGACAGGATGGCGAAAGGGATTCGAAAGATTTCGAGTTTTCCCTTTAGTAGTATCGGAAGATGCCTTTCATATCTTCTGGCATTTCTTCCAGTGATTATTTTTCGGACTTCATTGCTGCGATCTTGGATAAGAGACTTATAGCGTCATTGGACTCGGATTTTCGATCGGTTCAGGGACGTTGTCCCTGACTTACCGACGCAGTCCAATATTGTCATTACAACATGTGTTTTATTTTTTGACGCTATATATTTATATATATATACAAGCCTGCTACTAAGCATGATAGTTTAGTTTCTTGTCCGCGTGGCTCATTTCTGCCATTTTATCTTTTTTACATATAGTTTATTTTGGCAGAGCAGGGCATACCGAGAGTTCATATGCGTCTAGACGGTGTGATTAAAGACTGCATATATTCTTTTTCGCCGTTTATGTCTTTTCCAATTTCAATGTTGGGAACGACATTATGTACAGTAGACTTAACTTAGACGCTTTATTTTACGTAATCCGCCTTACTGAGGCGTTATCATTACGTCTTCAAGAAAAGATTTACGGGATATTATTCTCAATGTAATTTCTTTTGAGGGCAGTAGTTTGTTCACGTATAACTCTGCCCTTCAGTGGCTGATTGGAGTTGGTTAGACGTGATGCAGCCCTAGCTACATCCACGCGTGGATAGTAGGTTAAGAACTCTCTCAGAGTCGCTTCGTTCTCGGAGGAGCTTCTCTTCGACGGCAACTTTCCGGCAATCCATGAATTGCTTGATTTATACATTCTCTTGTCTATCTAGTGTTACAAGAGATTCAGACTGGGGCAAACATTCGGTGGTTGACTCAGAGAGTGCCGCCGCAGTTGCCGGACCCGAGTGTGGCTGTTATGACGGTTGCCAGTCAAACAGATTGGGATATATACTGATCCCTACGGATTCGAAGTGCCAGGGTCTTTGGGTTCCGCAGTCTTTTAGCTATCAGTTTAACTTCCGCGGAATAATGTTTTTTAGGCTTGCTTTATGTCATTGCATGAACATTATTCAGAAACGCATGCCCAAATTCCTGTCCTTTAATTCGACAGTAGTGGCGTATCTCCGGAACCAGGGAGGCACTCTTTCGTTTCCGTTATTCAATTTAATGGAAAGAATCCGTCTGTTGGTTATAGTACACCAAGTTCAGTTTTGGTCCGTCATATTCTGGGTCGTCTGATTGTTTTATCGCACTCCCGTTCTCTTACGGGTCGCTTGTTGCTGTCAGATTGGACTCTCAACAAACAAGTATTCAATCAGATTTGCTATCTATGGGAGCGCCCAATGATGTTTTATTTATGACACAGCTTGCTAATCAATTGCAGACGTATGTGTTGGCTTATCCAGATCTCTGAGCTAATACTGTTAACGCTCTATTGATCTATAGGACGGAATGATAGGATACGCGTATCCTCCGGCGCTGTTGTTTTAGCAGGTATTGCTAAGATAAACAACCACAATACATTTCTGTTGATAGCATCTCTATCTTCACAGAGATCATGAGTAATTTACTCTCTTGTCTACTGTGGATCTTAACGTGAAATCTTCCTCTATGTGAGGATCTTTTTCACTGGGTAAATCGTGTCATCTTTATCACAACCAGCAAGGTCGCAACCTTCATGTATTCCGTTGTGTGGTCCGTATTGCATTGTAAGCACTGTACTGGACGAGCTTTGGACGCGATTTCTTACTATAGGAGATCCTCTTCTTCGCTATTCTATGCGACTAAAGTGGAGGCTCTTCCGTCGTGGTGTACGGATCATTATGTTCATATGGTTGATCCCTCCATACTACTCATTGCTATTTTTTAGTATACTTGTTTCACAAGATCTACTGCAGCCTGTTGTTATTTAGGTTATAGGTTTATGTTACCTCATACCTATGCACTCTACGATAGTTTACATTTGAGTCTTTTGTCTCTTTATCTAAGTCAGTTAGTAACTTTTTGATAAATAGACTTAGAATCTTTAGATTAAATTCCTATACGGATTTTAACTTCGGTTCTTATTTAGCTAAGTAATCATTTGAGCCTCTGGAAACAGTAGTTTTCAAATTCTGACCTTTTAGACAGTAATTCTGTTGGTTTCTCTTTTACTGTAGAGTCAGTGAGTTTCATGCACTATCGATGGATGATTTTCACTTTCATAGTTTCGGAATCAATACTTCCGTTACTATTTAGGTTGGATTGTTGCATAAGAGTTAGGCTCCTATTATCCGGAACCTATTATTTTAAGGTCCTTCCGTCTTCGTATGGGCATAGGCCTTTACTCTTTCCGGGTACAGTTTATGTATTTATAAATAGATATCTGTTTATTACAAGGGCGTAAGCTTCTTCTGTCTTTGATGTCTAGTAGAAGGACGTTACGCTCCATTTTATTGTTAATGGATTCTATTAACTAGCGTACTGCTTATGGTATATCATTGGCTTAGCAGTTGTGCTTAAGATTTCGGCTCATGAAGTAAGAGTTCTTCTACTTCTTGGGCTTACATTAATAGTGTTGCTATTATAGATTTTTTGAAGGCTGCTCATTGCGCTCAGCCATCCATTCATGAATTTTATCTCAGAAATATCGAGTCCATTTCTGGAGGCCTCTATTGTTAGGTCTATTATCTACTGCTCAGAATGTCATTCACTTAACAGTTGCTACTATAGCTAGGTAGGCTGTCTGTTTCGGCAGTGTCTCCGTTCGGCTGCCTTCTTCGCTCTGGGCTATATTGACCCAGGGCAAGAAAAAGGGGGGGGGGGAGGGTGTTCCCTTGGGTCACCTGTTTTTACTATGAAAACAAGGGGATACCTCCTCCGGAGTTTGTAATTCTGAGCTGTTATTGGGATGGTTGTTTAGTGAGAAGTTTAAGTTTATAAAATTCATTCAAGTCTTAGTTTTTAAAGTATAGCTTTTGAATATTGCATATGTCAACGGACATGATTATGCAATTCTCACACACTTTTAGGAGTATAAGAGTCTCTATTCTCTAGACTTACTTTATTATTGGCTTACTTTAAAAATTATTAGTATAAGGATTATTGGATATTAATAGAGTACATGGATGTATGAAGCTCAATTTTTGGAAGGTGTTGTATCTTTCTAATTTATCATAAATAAGAAAGATACATGTAAGGCCTATTACTTCTTTTCCCTACAGGGGATGACTCTATTTTATTTTATTGAGCGTATTCCATTTTGCTCTATGTCCTTGGCCCTCCAGCCTTTTTACTATTCAGCTATGTCTGGGTCATTGGTACAGTATAAAAATGTTAAAAAATTTATAGTAATTTCTATATTTTTTATACTTACCAATGACCCAGACGGGGATGGCCCTCCCAGGAGTTGGGAACTCTTGCCTCCCCGCTGAGTACATAGCGCTTACCAGGCACTGGTTATTAGAATGATAAATGGCGCCAATTTCGGAACGTCCTTGACACTGCGCATGCGCAGTAGGGGCGAAGTGTGGAGGGCCTTTCAGGACATGTTTTCTTTAGTTTTAGATGCAAATTTTGGGGATTGGGGGGCAAAATTTGTGTTTGGCCCTATATTTTAAGAGTTAGCACCAGCTATGTCTGGGTCATTGGTAAGTATAAAAAATATATAAATTACTATAAATTTTTTAACTTTCCCCATAGTTACGTTTTCACCCATGGGTGTATAACGTTTGTGTTCTGCATCTTCCATCTGATGTTCTACAGATTCTCCCCTGGGAGTCTCTGTTTTGCATCAGATAGAGTGTAATTGATGACTGATTCCGGGCCAGTTTTTTCAGTGCCTGGAGTCATGTTTCTGGTGTTTTTACACTGTTTGTTTTCATTGGCAACAGCCTTTTTTGAGGGGGGCTGTTTGCCTTTGCTGTAGTTTATCTCACTATAAGATACATTTATATTATCCGAAAGTGTCTCATTAATTATTTAATATAAATTTAAAAATTTTTGACCACACTTTGCCATCGGATCCATCGGAGCTCAACGTTACTTTTCAGCAACTTGGGCTTCGCTGAAAAAATATTTTTTCAAAATTATTTTGTTTTGCAATTGTTTTTTCATTTATTAATGGCTCATGTTATTATGTATCTTTGTGTCAGGGGTTTTTGCGAGTAACTAGGACTTATTGTTGTTCTTTCCAATGAAGGGACGTTGTTCAAATTGTAATAGGAAGAAATCTTCCTCTGACTTTCATGATCATTGTATTAATTGTAGTCAGTGTTCTCGCATTAATCCCTGTCCTATATGTCAACATTGGGATGAGAAACATTGGAAAAGTGTGTCACGATATGTTGTTTCTGGAGAAAGAGCGATGCCGGCTCTTTCTCCGCAAGGTCACTCTACTCTCTCAGTTTCTATTTCAGAGGAACCAGAACAGGGTGATGTTTCCATGTTATCTTCTTCAAGTGTGCGTCCGTCGTCACAAATGAATTCAGAGCTAGCGGCAAAAGTGCTCATGGAGATTAGACAAATGTCGTCCACTAGCTCGCCCGGTGTAGCGTCCATTCACCGAATGGTTCGGCAGCCGGGTTCGTCCGATGCGGTCCAAGAGGAAATTTTGGGTGATGCGAGCACTATAAACATAATAGATGCACACCCAGTGACGGCGGATAGTAAGCGAGAACGGAGGAAGCCTTTGAGTCCGGTTCCTAGCTCGTCCAGGTCCAGCCGGGCCGCGAGCGAGAGAGGCTCCTCTCTCGTACAACAACATCTGGGACCAGATGTTGTGGTACAAAATGTGTCTTTAGCAGAGCATACGTCCGTCGCTCGGGACGCTCTGTTGTATAAGCAGTCCGCAGAGACTGTTAAGGCTTCCTCTTCTCGTCAGCGCACACGACCGCACCTTGGCTGCGTGACCGCCGATATATTACCAGCTTCGCCGATCAAGGATTTTTCGGCGACCAGGTCACACCATCCGGCAGCCAGGGATTCGAGACCGATGGACTCCGGACGTTCGCATAGGAAAAGTATGCGGGAGCCATCTGATGCGGAGCTGCCCTCGGCGAAGCAGCGAAAGACTGTGCCTCCGCAGGTCTCGACGCCGGACATTCTTGTGCAGATAGCACAGCTTATCGCAGCATCCCAGCAGCCGACAGAAACGGTGTCGGATCGGGAATTATCCGACGGCGCTGGGTCGGTACACTCCGCCGAAGCATCGGGGGCGGACGACCGGGAACATCATGAGGTCCGACCGGATGGTGAAAGGGATACGGATGACTTGGAGCTATCCCTTTCGGAACAACATAAAGCTGCCGTGGACTTCATCCGGCACTTTCTCCCTCAAGTTGTTCCATCGGGCCAGACTGCTGCGCTTCCGGACAAGAGAATTATAGCGTCATTGGACTCTGAATTTTTTGAGCGGTTCAGGGACATCGCTCCCGAGTTTCCGTCGCAGTCCAATAATGTTGCAAGAACATTTGAATTATTGAACGACGCTATATTTAAACTTGCTTCCAGGACGGGGAAAGCAGGTTTCTTGTCTGCTAATACTCTCAACCTGCCTTTCATTAATGCAAGGAATAAATTCGATACGGCAGGACAGGGTATATCGAGAGTTCCTCTGCGTATGGACGACGAGGCGGAAGACTTAGAGCTATCATTACCGTCGTCAGCTTCTATTCCAACCGCGGTGTTGGAAACAGCTATTGCGTCTAACAGAGCCAATTTAGATGCCTTATCTTACGCAGATCACCTTACTAAGGCGTTATCACTGCGCCTTCAGGGGAAAGAGTTTCAGGATATACAATCCTCTTTAAGACTTCTTTCAAGGGCAGTAGCTTATTCCACGTGTAACTCCGCCCTTTCAGTGGCAAATCTGGAGTTGGTTAGACGTGACGCAGCCCTAGCTACATCCACACTAGTGGATTCTAAGGTGAAGAACTCTCTTAGAGTCGCTTCGGTCTCAGGAGAACTTCTCTTTGACGGCAAGCTTTCCACTATTTATGATAAAATTACAAAGAAAGCTAAGGATTCTCTGTGGTTCAAATCTGCTCCTAAGAAGTCGGATACAGCAGACACGAATAAGACAGGCACTTCTGGGTCTAATGCGCCCAAGAGAGGTTCCTATAGAGGTTCCGGTGCGTCCTCTTGGTCTTATTCGAGAGACCGTCAGGATAGCGACTCTCGTTCGGGACGTCCTTCAGGCCGGGACAATCGGTCGGACGCCCCGAGGTCGACGGGGCGAGGTGCGGGTCGTGGAAGACGTGGTTTCTCCTACCGCAGGCCTCGCAGGTCCAGGAGGTGATGGCTTAAACCTCTATCGCGTACCGGTTGGCGGAAGGTTGTCGAGCTTTTCACAAGAATGGGCGTCGATTACGGACGACCCTTGGGTGAGAGGAGTGACTTCGGAAGGTCTAAAGATATCCTACAAACGAAAGCCTCCATTAACTCGAAGTCCAAAGTGGACTCATCTTCCGTCAAATCCGCAGAAAAGAGACGCTCTGTTATCAGAGGTGCAGTCTCTTTTAATGAAGAACGCGGTAGAGGTCGTAGAAAACCAGGAATCTCCGGGATTCTACAGCCATCTGTTTCTGGTTCCGAAACCAGACGGCTCATTCCGTCCAGTCATAGATTTGAGCTGGATAAACAAGCTGATCGTCGCTCCGAAGTTTTATATGGAGACGATTCGATCGGTCAGAGCGAGTATTCGGGTGAACGATTATGCAACGAGCATAGATCTCAAAGATGCGTACTTTCACGTCATGGTACATCCGACATTCCGAAAGTATCTACGCTTCGCAGTCCTAGGAGTGGTGTATCAATTCCGGGCGATGTGCTTCGGATTGAATCTAGCACCCTGGGCTTTCACTCGGGTAATGAACTCGGTAATGATCTACTTCCGAGCTCATTCGTCTGCGGTAACGTCGGCCTACCTGGACGACATTCTTCAGAGGTACGGCAACGAGTTAACGCTTCAGAACGATGTTCAGAATCTTCTTCTATTGCTCCGACGTCTCGGTTTTATAGTAAACGAGGAGAAGTCGGATCTGGTGCCGTCCAAGTCATTCACTCATCTGGGAATGAGCTTCGAGACGCACAACAATCTCGTTCGTCTGCCGTTAACCAGAGCAAAATTAGTCAGTTGTTACGCTCGCTATTGTCTGCACGCAGACAAAGTCACGGCGAGAGAATTTATGAGACTGATAGGTCTGGGCGGAGCCGCCGCGGATCTCATTCCGATGGGGCGGTTACGCACACGTCCTCTTCAAATTTTCCTGACTCAGAATTGGAGTGTGAAAATTCATTCGCTCGATGTAGACGTTCTCTTGTCAGATCAAGTGAAACAAGAGATTCAGACTTGGGCAAACATTCAGTGGTTAACTCAAGGAGTTCCGCTGCAGTTGCCGGATCCGAGTTTTACCGTTATGACGGATGCCAGTCAAACAGGTTGGGGTGCATCATTAATCCCAACGGATTCGAGATGCCAGGGTCTTTGGGATCCGCTATTCCTGTGCAAGCACATAAACATCAAGGAAATGATGTCAATTTGGCTTGCGTTACGTCACTGGATGGACATTATTCACAATGCTCATGTCCAAATCCTATCCGACAATACGACAGTAGTGGCGTATATACGGAATCAGGGAGGCACTCATTCAGTTCCGTTGTTCAATCTAACGGAAATAATCCTTCTGTTTGCGTTAGAACATCACGTTCTTCTTTCGGTCCGTCACATACCGGGTCGTCTGAATGTGCTAGCAGACTCCCTTTCACGAAAGGGTCGCTTGTTGCCGTCGGAGTGGACTCTCAACAAACAAGTATTCAATCAGATTTGCTACCAATGGGAACGGCCAATGATAGACTTATTTGCGACACATCTCAACAATCAGTTGCAGACGTATGTGTCTCCGTGTCCGGATCCAAGAGCATTTGCAGTAGACGCTCTGTCGATCCCTTGGGACGGAATGATAGGATATGCGTATCCTCCAGCGCCGTTAATTCAACAAGTATTGCTAAAGATAAAACAATCTCAATGCAAGATTCTGTTGGTAGCATCTCTGTCGCCACAGAGACCGTGGATAAATCTACTCAGGTGTCTGTTGTGGGACCTACCGCGGAAGCTTCCTCCACGAGAGGATCTTCTTTCGCAGGGGAAATCGCGCCAACTCCATCACAACCCGCAAGGTCTCAACCTTCACGTTTTTCCGTTGTGCGGTCCTTCTTGCATGGCAAGCACTTTACAGGACGAGCAGTGGACGCGATTTCTAACTGTAGGAGGACCTCCTCTTCGCTAAACTATGCGGCTAAGTGGAAGGTTTTTCATCGTTGGTGTAGGGATCATTCTGTAGATATATTCGATCCCTCTATACCAGACATTGCAAACTTTCTAGTATACTTGTTTGACGAAATCAAACTGCAGCCTGTTACTATAAAGGGTTATAGATCTATGTTATCTGATACCTATGCACATCATGATAGTTTACAAATTGGATCTAATGTCTCTTTATTGAAGTTGGTTTGAAACTTTTCGATAAATAGGCCCAGAACTCTTAGATTAATTCCTAAGTGGAATTTAGCTTGGGTTCTTCTTAAATTGAAGGAAAAGCCATTTGAACCTCTTGGGACAGTAGATTTCAAATTCTTATCTTATAAGACAGCTTTTCTCTTAGCTTTCTCTTCTGCTAGAAGAGTCAGTGAGCTTCATGCACTATCGGTGGATGATTCTCATTATCGTTATTGTTATTAAGGCTCTTCCGTCTTCAGACGGGCGTAGGCCTTTACTCTGTCCTGTTATAGCATTACGTATCTATAACAGAGATCTCAGTTTATCAGAAAGGGCCGGAAACGTTTCTTTCTGTCTTTGATGCCTAATAGAAAGGATATTTCAGTCCATTCTATTGCTAGATGGATTCAGTTAACTATCCGTACTGCTTATGAAGATTTATCTTCTTCTGAGCAGTCTGTGCTTAAGATTTCTGCTCATGAAGTAAGAGCTCTTTCTACTTCCTGGGCTTATGCTAATAGTGTTGCTATTACAGATTTAATGAAGGCTGCTTATTGGTCTCAGCCATCCACATTTACGAATTTTTATCTCAGAAATATTGAGTCCATTTCTGGAGACCTGCATTGTTTAGGTCCGTTATCTGTTGCTCAGAGTGTCGTCCACTAAACAGTTGCAACTATAGTTATGCAGGCTTTCTGTTCCGGCAGTGACTCCGTCTGGCTGCCCTCTTCGCTCTGGGCTATTTGACCCAGGGCAAGGGGAAGGGGGGGGGGGGTGTTCCCTTAGGTCACCGGCTTTATAGTGAAAAGCAAGGGAATGCCTCCTCCAAGTCAGTATTTCTGAGTCGCTTCCGGGATGGTTTTAAAGTGTAATATTAATGTTTAAATTCATTCATGTCTTATTTTTAAAGTGTAGCTCGGTGTGAAGCATTTGTATATGTCAAGTGTCAAACGGGCTTTAATATACAATACTCGGACACTTTTAAATGACTATAAAGAGTCTCAATTCTCTGGACTACTTTATTTATTGGCTTGCTTTAAAAATAATTAGTATAAGGGTTATACTGGATGTTAATAGAGAACATGAATGTTATTGTGCTCAATTATTAAGGGTAGTGTATCTTTCTAATTTAATATTAAATAAGAAAGATACATGTAAAGCCTAATACTCCTTTTCTCCTTAAGGGGTTACCTCTTTACTATATAGTTGAGCTTATTGGATTTTCTTCTATGTCCTAGGCCCTCCAGCCTGTTTACTATTCAGCTAAGTCTGGGTCATTGGTACAGTATAAAAATGTTAAAAAATTTATAGTAATTTATATATTTTTTATACTTACCAATGACCCAGACGGGATGGCCCTCCCTGGAGTTGGGAACTCTTGCCTCCCCGCTGAGTACATAGCGCTGACCAGGCACTGCCAGTAAGAATGATAATTGGCGCCAATTTCGGGACGTCTGCGTCACTGCGCATGCGCAGTAGAGGCATAGTATGGAGGTCCTTTAGGACATGATTTCTTTTTGTTTTGGATGCAAATTTTGGGGATTGGGGGCAAAATTTGTGTTTGGCCCTGGTTTTGTTAGAGTTAGCACCAGCTAAGTCTGGGTCATTGGTAAGTATAAAAAATATATAAATTACTATAAATTTTTTAACTTTCGTGCAATTGATTCTTGCAGGAGGAGAAAAGAACATCTCCAAAATTGGAACTTGGCCATTGTTGGGCAGCAAGAGAGTTAAAGGTTTCATATTCTGTGGATTTGCTTCATATTATCTTTGAAGTGAAATTAGTAAGTCTGTGTGGATTTGTCTTGTCACAATTTATGGGAGAGTGCCTCTAGGTACTCTCTGCTAAATTGTAACAAGTCAAAGACAAGAGATCAAATATTTTAATACTAAAACCAATGGCCCAGACTTATCTTGTGCAACCTCAATATTATTAAAGGCCAAACACAAATTTTGAACCCCCATATCCCCAAAATTTGCATACTATACCGAAAATTAAAAGTCTTATCTGGCCCTCCATACTGTTAGTACTTGCACATGTGCAGTACTCAGGAAGAGACCGGAATTGGCACAAACATCGTTCTCCTGTTTGGCCCAAAGTCAGTAACAACTGAACTGACATCTGTGCTTTAAATTCTCATTGTTGAAGATGCCAGACACAAATCAATGATGGTTTTCATGAAATCAACAGTGTAACAGGATGTTGGAAGTGAATAACGGTGGTTTCGGATGTTCAGGGCTGTAACTTTATAATTTTAATGTAAATTATTCATGTTACCCAATTTCGTGATATGATTCTGAACGTCGTCATTATTATATGACTCCACTGTTGTTGTGTTACTATTACTTCCCTTCCCTCTCCTGAACCCTCCTGTTATACTCGCAAGCTCTTTTGGCTTTTTTATTGAAGAATTTTTTATTAAATTCTTGGGAGTTTAACTTGTAAACTGAATAGGTATTCTGTTTATCCCCAATTACATCCTGTCTATTTTGGTTCAGGACATTTTTGTACTCTTGCATCTTCAACCAGATGCATTGTTTTTTCTTCATATGAAGATCTAGCTTTGCATCAGGTGGTGGTTGTTGATCGGATACTGACTCTGGGCCTTTGTTGTGCCTGTTGTTGGTTAGTTTCCGGTTATTCCTCTTGACGTCTGTTCAATAACGTTTTTGGCTTTGTATTAATTCAATGTTTAGTTTTTAAACAAGCATGTTTTTTCTATTAGGATACATAGTATATCTTATTCCGGTAGTTTAGCTTTTATTAGTTGGCCCCACTTAGGCTCTATCGGGATGCCCTTGGGCTCATGAGGTTCCTTTGGGGCACTAAGGCTTCATTCCAAATTTTTTGAAATTTAAAAAAAAAATTTTATTAAAAATTTTTTTGTTTTGTCTATGTTATGTATCCTTGTGATGTTTATTTTTGGGAGTGCAGCGGACTTATGTTTTTTGCCTCATTATTATTGTTGCCATTATAATAATTGATATTTACATGCTGCTTTCATCGCACTCTGATGAGCCCCACTCTGATGAGTAAATAGAGCTAGGTGCTCATGATATAAATGCACAGGATTAAAGCCAGATCGCAAGTTGGAGAGCATTCTCTGTCTCGTTAACAGTCGGTGTTGACTTTGTCCATTGTGAGACACTTTTATGAGTCAGAGCATTGCTCCTTCCACACTTCAGCTGGAGTCGGCTGTTGTTATGGTTTCCTCTACTTCCATGAAAAAGCATGTTAACGGGTAGAAGCCAACAAGTTTCTAAACAGATCGCTCGGCGAGGTCTGGAGCTAGACTGCGATAGACCCCTCTCTGTTCCTGGGGCCGACTGTTTTCGCTTCGAGAAACTTTTTTGAGTAGGGATACCCGTTCACGCTTGCACTTGCAATTTGGGACACTCCTTCCACACTGCAGCCGGGGCCGGTTGCAGCTATGGCTTCTTCCTCTGCTTCATCGACGACGCACGTTAGACCACTGACTAGCTATCTGACTTCGCATGTTCATGCTGTTCCATGGAGATGTTCCCAGTCTTTACCACCGAAATCGGATTAACCTGTAGCTAGTCGTTCGAGGCATTTTTATACGGTACATGTATTGAAGATCTGGAGACAGATCTCCATCCCATCAGCAGCATATGGTGAAGAAATGAATAATCGCTGCTCTGCAAGCCTCGTTCATGGGCCTGCTGCCACAGATTGCACAGCGTATCGCAGCATCCCAGTAGTCGCAGATTCTGCCGTCAACAGTCTCTGGTAGTGAGCTGTCAGACAGTGCTAGGTTGGTCCAGTCATCTGTACATTTGGATGATGTTGACCATATTTCAGATGGAACATTCAGATGGTGAGAGGGCTATGGAGGTTGATTCTCCAGCCCTCATAGACCTGCACTTTAAGACTTTGAATTTGTATTCATAAACCCTTTGAATCTTGTTCCATCTGAACAAAAGTCTGCGCTTTGCTAGGCACAAAACAGCTTAAGGTACTGGGTGAAGGAAAGACGAAGATCTTCCTTCCCGGATATTTCAGCTCAGGTGTTGAAGGCTTTTGGTCCGATTAACAATGCCCCCCCTTGGCTTAGCAATAGTATAAGAAAGCCAATGATCTATTCCTTACGAATAGAAGATTGATAGCTCATAGATAGGCTGAGATAGCTGTCTTGTTGGGAATAGAGCCGTTAGAAGGAGTAAGTACATCTTTCCCTTCTCAGTGTTATATTCCTAGGTGTTCGAGGTATTTAGTGCTATTGTGGATGCCATAGTAGCCTTATGTACAGTTAGAGCAGTCTTTTCTTATACATTAGCAGCTAACGTCATAAGTCTCTGTTTAGTGAGCTGTCTAAGGCTGCAGGGTTATACATAGATATCTGTTTTTCACCGATACATGACTTTTAGGCTCTGTTAGCTATGCTGAGACCGCTAGCTGTTTGGAATAAGCCGTTAGAAGGAAATAATTATGTTTTCCTTCTCGGTGTAATATTCCTAGGCGTCAAAGGCAATTAGTCCTATTGCGGTCTGTGTCTATATATCATGAGCAGCTAATGTCATAGTGGCCTTATATATTGTTACAGCGGTCTTTTTCTTTTACATTGTGGCTAATGTTAAAAGTCTCCATTTTAGTGAGCTTTCCAAGGCTACAGGTGAAACAGCTATTTGTTTTCATGGAGATGAAGACTAATAACTGGGTTAGCTACCTGGGACTACTGTCTCTTTGAAATTGCGGTTGTTAGAGCTGTCCTTATTCCTTACCTTGAGTGACTAATGCTGTAAGGCTCCGTTTAGAGAGCTTTCAAGGTTGCAGTTTCACCCAGATATCTGTCTTCACTAGAGGTTGAATTTTCAAGTTGGTGTTTTTTAAGAAGTAAAACCGCAGTTGTGGTGCGGTTATCGGTGGTGGAACAGGCCAAGTTCATTCAAAGAATTTAGGTTGATTTTGCAAACTTGCTTACCCAGTGCAGTGTTTGAACAATGTCGAAACACCGACAGTCCTTGACAAAGATAAATTATTTGAACTGAAAAGAATGTTTGGCTTATTGATGTATACTGTAAGGTTCAAATTCCGCACAAATAAACCATTTTTACATAGCACCATTTTACATCTGGGACTCCATTTCAATGCTGACCAGCAGTTCAGTACACATGAGTGCAATGTTGATAAATAAAATAAAGCCGGTTTGTGGGAGCAAATGAAGTCCCAGATGTAGGATGGCACTATGTAAAAATGGTCTCTTTGTAGAGTTCAGGTTGGGTTTTAACTTAAAAAATATTCTAGGGTCTATTTTGGAAAAGAGCAAACCCTCGATAAACAATAGAAAAACATAGTCTGACTCCATGGATTCTGTCATTTTATCTGTTTCAAAGAAATGGTCGTTGAACCTGCACCATTTTTTACTTAAACTAAATAAGTGCACTCAGTGCAGTGAATTAAAATGTTATAAAAGAAAATATGCATCGGCAAACATGGAACCTGCCATGGTTTTGAAGTTCTACAACGAATGTGCTGATGACCATGAAACTGAGCAGACATAGTCCCAAAACAGGCCCCAGTCATTCTGCCCATTTTGAATTCCATTCGTGTTCTATATTCTAACTTTTTACTATGTTGTATACCTGCAGTGTAAAACTTTGACTCAACTAAATGTAAATTCGCAACGTAATATTACACAAATAAATAGAAGGAGTGGCTCGATTATATGCGTGCGAAGTTGCACACTAAGTAAATTTTGCATGCGTGTAGTAGCTAGCCGTCCCTTCTATTTATGTATAATTATGTAATGTGCATCGCGAGTTCATGTGCGAATTCAGGTGCAAACTTATGCATAGTCGAGCCAACAAAGCTGTACATTGATGAACCAGCTTTTAAGCACCTGCTTGTTTCAAGTCTAAAGTGGAGGGTGGATGGGACATTTCTCCACAAATGCAACAACTTTCAAACAGATGCTTTAAAAAGTCGCACTCCAAAATTACTGTGTTTTGTTGTTCGTTCGCTAATGTGTCGATAAAAAGGCGTGAAGAAGGGAATCTAGGTTCAGAAAACAGTAAGTGAAGGGTCTATTTTAGGACAAGGTAAAGTTTGGACAATCTCGCCTAGTGCTGTCACCACGTAGTAAGTTAGTAAAGTTACACACAGAATGACTTTGGGACTAAGGGACTAGCTGTGGTTACATTCAAATTATGGCTTAAAAACACAAGCTGTTCCATATTAGAAGGTTTCAGACTTGCTCTGCGATCAGATATAACAAGGCCAGCTTAAATTGCCTGAAGATGCGTTCACTGGGAACACTAGTGCCCTGAATGAAAAGAAAACGTTTTGCCACATCAGCTACAGGAGGGAAAGCTTCTGCATTGGTCTTCCACCACTCGATTGGGGATTTATCAGGGTCCAGCAATGGAGCTTTAAAGTAAAATTCAATCGCAAAAAGAAGTTTTTTCTTGAAGTCTTCAGGTGTGGTTTCAATGTTTGCTTCCAACTCCTTTTTTCTGAGCAACTTTTCGTTTAAAAGAATCCCAGAAATTGCGCTTTTTGCCCTTTTACTAGAACCGCTAAGCTGAGTTGTTGACTCCGAACCATCTGTGCCCAAAACAACTACTGAGTCCGACGTTGCAGCTTTTCTGGTGCCAGTTGTTGTAGTCGCTCTGGAGGTACTTGGCTCAGTACATTCTGGCGAGGTCTGACTCTCTGCATATGATTTGCATTGAGGCTATTTGGGGATACACAAGTGGAATGCTGAAGCATATACTTCAATTTGTTCAAAAGCAAATTCTCGCAAACATCCCTTGCATTCCCATTTGAAAATGCATAGTATTTGAATCCTGGGTCAACTATCGTGGACAAGGCAAACAATTCACATCTCCAACATCCAGAAAAGGTGGTCTGATTATGATGTCTTCGTAATCAGACCACGTTTTCTGCATGTTTGAGATGACATTTTTTCCAAAGCAGTCCATCTCGATTTCTTCCATCTTCTCTTTGAGCGAGTTTAGAATAGGGATTACCATTGACACTCTGGGGTAGCTTGAGGCAGACATAATGACTGCGGCATCTTCAAATGGTTTCAGTGCCTCAACGTAACTCTCCACAGTTTTCCGTTCAAATGAACTGAGATTTGCAGGGCATTTCTCAATACTGGTGAGGACTGCATTCAGGGGCGCCTTCTGTTCCGTAATCCTCTGCATCATGTAGTATGTGCTATTCCATCTTCTTGGGAATTCAGTTTTCAGTTTGTGTTGGGGGCATTCAAAGTTTTCTGCATTTCTTTCAACAAATGGTAAGATTTGGGGCTGTGAGAAAAATGGTTGACAATTTCCTTGCAGTTAGCAGTTACACTCCTCGTCCCTGCAAAGTCTTTCAAAAAATCATTAATAACTAATTGGAGCATATGGGCAAAGCAACCCATAGAAGTGAAATTCTTTGGGAGAAGTCTGCAGGCTGCCTGCACATTTGCAGCGTTATCACTCACAACATATATCTGCATTTTATCCGAATTGGGCATCCATATTTTTATACTGTAAACCAATGGCCCAGACTTAGCTGGTGCTAACTCTTAAATAGTCAGGGACAAACACAAATTTTGTCCTCAAATCCCCCAAATTTGCATCCAAAACCAAAAAAACTAATGTCCTGTATGGTCCTCCATACTTTTGTCTACTGCGCATGTGCAGTCTCAAGGGAGTACCGAAATTGGTGCCAAGCCTCATTCTTTGTTTGGCCCTTCTGTCAGTAACAACTAACTGACTTCTGTGCTTGTAAATCTCAGTTTATATGATGCCAGACACAAATTAATTTTTATTGAAAATTATTTCATGTTCCCTAATTTTGGGACATGGGCCTGATGTTATCATTCTCGCTATGAAATTGCCGCTGTTTGTTAAGTGTTTCCTCCATCTCCTTCCTTGATACCCCCCTGTTAAGCTTCCATACTTTTTGGACCTTTTTTTAAATTTTTTTTTGTTAAAAATTTCATGGGAGTTTAACTTGGTTACAGAATGTTTATTCTGTATATCCCCATGGTTACGTCCTCACCCTTCGGGTGTTCAGGCATTTTTGGTTTTGCATCTCCCATCTGATGTATCACAGTTTCTTCTGATAAAGATTCTGTCTTACATCGGATAGTTTAAAAAATCTGTTACTGGCTTCGGGCCGTGTTGTTCAGTGCCTGGAGTTTTCTTTCCGGTTTTTATAGCATTTTGTTTACATTGACAACGGTTACTTTCTGTAAGTAATTTCCTAGTCATTATGATGTTAGGTCTTTAATCAGATACATTATATACTCTGGAAGTATAGCATTAATTTTTTAGAATCATGTAAAAAATTTTGTCCACACTTAGGCTTTTTGGGGATCCATTTGGGCTCATGCGAGAACTATGGACTTGTAATTTTTTGGCACAATGAAAGAATATTGCTCAAATTGTCAGTCGAGGAAATCTTCCTCCGATCTCATGTTTATTGTGTTTGCTGTAGTCAATGTTCTCGCACTAACACATGTTCTGTTTGTGCCAATTGGGATGACAAACCTTGGAGACGTGTGTCACGATATGTTGCTAGTGGTGAGAGATCCATGTTCTCTCACCACAAGGTCACTCTAGAATGTCAGTTTCTTTTTCAGAGGAACAAGAACATGGTGATGTATCGATGATACCGTCAGAAAGTGAGCTACCATCATCGCAATCTAATACAGAGCTAGCGGCAAAAGTGCTCAAGGAAATTAGACAAGGGTCTAGATCACTGATCATGGGATTTACGTCCTTGTTGCCAGCTAGCTTGACCGGTGCTTCTATCACTCAGAATATGGGTGTGATGACACCGGGTAAGTCTGTAGCAGTCGAGGAAAGGAAAAAGGGTGTTGCGAGCACTATAATATCGGAACATGCTCACCCTGCTATGACGGAACAGAGGAAGCCAGTTAGTTCTGCGGTCGGCTCGTCCAGGTCTTCCCGGACCACGTGCGAGACAGGTCCCTCTCTCTTACAACAACATCTGGGGCCAGATGTTGTTGTTCAGAATGATCGTCAGTCAGAGCATACGTCCACGCCTCCCATCCAAGATGCTCCGTCATATAGGCGGCTGGGGTCGGCAAGTCTTTCAGCTTCCAGTTCGTCTTTAAAGCACACATGACTGCACTTTGGCTATGTGACTATGGAGATACAGCCTGCATCACCGAAGAAGGATTCAAGAAAGTTACACCATCCAATAACCAAGGAAATGAGGCCACATGATTTGGGAAGTCGGCATAAGAGGAGTATGTCGGATAGCATCTCGGACTTTTGAACTGATAAATGACGCTATACTCAATCTATCCTCGGGACCGAGGAAAAGCAGTTTTTTATCTACACATGCTCTAGATCTGACGTTTATCAATAATAGAGATAAATTTAAAACAGCAGGTCAGGGTATATTGAGAGTTCCTCTGTGCTTGGACGAACAGGCTGAGGACTTAGATTTGTCCTTACTCTCGTCTTTTTCTATTCACTCGGTTACTATGGATACAACGTTATTCTCAAATAGAGCAAATCTAGATGCTTTATCTTATGCAGATCACCTTACTAGAGCATTAGCACAACGTCTCAGTGGAGAAGAATTCGAGGACGTTCATACCTCATTAAGAGTTCTTTCTAGGGCTATAGCTTATTCCATGTATAACTCTGCCTTATCAGTGGCTAATTTAGAGTTAGTTAGATGTGATGCAGCTCTAGCGTCATCATCCCTGGTGGATATTAAGGTGAAAAACTCTCTTCGAGTTGCTCCAGTATCTGGTGACCTTCTCTTTGATGGCAAGCTTTTGTTGATCTACGATCAGGTCACTAAGAAAGCATCTGAAACTCTGCTTTTGAAATCAGTTTCAAGTAAAACTGGTACAGCAGAGAAGGGTAAAGGAGGAGCTTCAGGACAAAATACGTCCAAAGGAAGCTCCTACAGAGGATACAAGAAATCCTCAGGTAGTTACCCTAGAGATCGTCAAAGTAGCAACTCAGGTAGTGGACGTGGGTCTGGCCCGAAACTACCAGTCGGACGTCCCCAGGTCGGCGGGCTGAGGCATTGCACTGGGAGGACGTAGTTTCTGTTCCCGTAGGCCTCGCAGGTCCAGGAGGTGATGGTCAGGATCTCTATTGCGGTACTGTTGGCAGAAGACTGTCAAGGTTTCTGGTAAATTGGATTCCAGTTACAGAAGACCTCTGGGTCAGAGGGGTTATCTCGGAAGGCCTTAGGCTATCATTCTGAGAGAAACCTCCGTTAACACGAAGTCCATTCTGGATTAAGCTTCCGACCAACCCTCAAAAAAGAGATTCACTTCTATCCGTGGTAAAATCTCTTTTGGAGAAGATGCAATAGAGGTCGTAGAAAACCAGGATTCACTTGTTTTTTACAGTCACCTGTTCTTGGTGCCGAAGCAGATGGCTCGTTCCGTCCAGTAATAGACTTGAGCTGGATAAACACACTGAACGTGGCTCCAAAATTTTATATGGAGACCATTCAATCAGTAAGAGTGAGCATTCGGGTGAATGACTATGCATCAAGCATAGATCTAAAGGATGCATACTTTCATGTCATAGTAAATCCAGCATTCAGAAAGTACCTACGGTTCGCCATCCTAGGGGTCGTTTATCAGTTCTGAGCGATGTGCTTCGGACTCAATCTAACACCCTGGGCATTCACTCAAATAATGAACTCAGTAATGGCATATTTCCAGGCTCATTCGTCTGTGGTAACGTCGGCCTATTTGGACAACATTCTTCAGAGATACGGCAACAAAACGGTTCTTCAGAACGATGTTCAGAGTCTGCTTCAATTGCTCTGATGTCTCGGTTTCATTGTAAATGAAAAGAAGTTGGATCTAGCTCCGTCCAAGTCATTCATACACTTGGGAATGAGCTTCGAGACTCACAACAATCTGGTTTGTCTTCCGTTACTCAGAGCGAAATTAGTCAGTTGTTATGCACTCTTTGTCTACTCAGAGCGAAATTAGTCAGTTGTTATGCACTCTTTTGTCTACACTCCGATGCATTAACAGTGAGGGAATTTATGCGACTGATGGGGCTGTGTGGAGCGGCTGCAAATCTCATTCTGATGGGTCGCTTACACACACGTCCACTCCAGATATTCTTTACTCAGAACTAGAGTGTGAAGACGCATTCGCTCGAGACCAGTATTGTTTTAAAGGACCAAGTAAAACAAAAAGTTCAGATTTGGGCAGACATTCAGTGGTTAACTCAGGGAGTTCCACTGCAGCTTCCAGATCCGGTTTTTATGATTATGATGGATGCAAATCAAACAGGTTGGGGTGCGACCCTGAGCCCAATAGACTCGAAGTGTCAGGGTCTTTGGGACAACTTGACAGTAGTAGCATATATTCGGAACCAAGGAGGCACACATTCGATTCCGTTACAGAGAGAATTCTTCTGTTTGTCTTGGAACATAACGTTCATCTATCGGTCCGTCATATACCGGGTTGTCGGAACATTCTAGCAGACTTGCTCTCTCGGAAAGGTCGCATGTTGCCTTCGGAATGGACTCTCTACAAGTGAGTATTCAGGCAGATTTGCTACCAATGGGATCGGGCAATGATAGACTTATTTGCGACTCATCTCAACAATCAATTGCAGACATATGTGTTGCCATGCCCAGATCCTCGAGCTTACGCAATAGACGCTCTCTCAATTTCTTGAGACGGAATGATAGTATATGCATATCCTCCAACTCCGTTGATTCAACCAATCTTGTTAAAGATCAAGCAATCGCAGTGCAAGATACTGCTGGTAGCATATCTGTCTTCTCAGAACTATGGATAAATCTACTCAGGTGTTTGTTATGGGACGTTCCCTGGAAGCTTCATCCAAGGGAGGACCTTCTCTTTCAAGGGAAATCTCGCACACTGCATCACAACCTGCAAGGTCTCAACCTTCACGTTTTTCCATTGTGCGGTCATTCTTGCACCGGAAGTGCTTTTCAGGACGAGCAGTGGATGCAAATTCTAACTGTAGGAGGGCCTCCTCTTCACTAAACTATGCGGTAAAGTGGAAGGTTTTCTTTCGCTGGTGTAAGTATTAGTCGATAGACGTTTATGATCCATCCATCCCAGACATTGCAAACTTTCTGGTCTACTTTGTTTGACGTTTTCAAACTGCAGCCAAGGGTTGTAGGTCTATGTTATCAGACACTTATGCTCATCATGATAGCTTAGAAATTGGATCTCATGTTTCTTTATCTAAGTTAGTTAAAAACTTTTTGATCAATAGGCCTAGAACCCTTAGGTTAATTCCTAAGTGGAATTTAGCTTGGGTTCTGTTGAAGCTTAAAGTAGCTCCATTTGAACCATTGGATGCTGTAGAATTCAAATTATTGGCATATAAAACAGCTTTTCTCTTAGCCTTTGCTTCTGCAAGAAGAGTTAGTGAACTTCATGCTTTATCTATAGATGATTCTCTTTATTGTAGTGTTGGTAATACTATTACTTTAACTACTAATGTGGGATTTCTGGCTAAGAATCAGGCTCCTAATAAATATCCTGAGCCTATTATCATTAAGGCTCTTCCGTCATCAGAGATAGCCGTAGACCTTTGCTGTGTCCAGTAAGAGCTATGCGCATTTATAAACGCATATCAGAGTTTATCAGAAAAGGTAGGAAACACGTCTTTTTATCATTAATTCCCAAGAGACGGAACATTTCTGTTCATTATATTGCTAGATGGATTCAATTAGCAATTCGCACTGCTTATGAAAGTTTATCTTCTAATCAGCAGTCGGTGCTTAAGATTTCAGTGCATGAAGTTAGAGCACTGTCCACATCTTGGGCTTATTCTAACAGTAGTGCCATTACTGATCTCATGAAGGCTGCTTACTGGACACAGCCTTCTACCTTTACAAACTTTTATCTTAGAAATATAGAGTCTATTTCAGGCGGCCTTAGATGTTTAGGCTATAGTTATGTAGGTTTTCCATTCCAGCAGTGACTCTGTCCTGCTGCCCTCTTCGTTCTGTGGTGATTTGACCCAGAGCAAGGGGAAGGTTGGGGGGGGGGGGGGATGGTTTTCCCTTATATCACCAGCTTTATAGTGAAAAGCAAGGGAATTCCTCCTCTGATGTCAGTAATTCTGAGTAGGTACTGGAACGGTTTTAAAGTGTAAAGCTAATATATATCTCATTTGTGTAATATTTTTAAAGTGTAGCTCGGTGTGAAGCATTTGTATATGTCAGGTGTCATACGAGTGTTAATATACAATCCACGGACACTTTTAAATGAGTATAAAGAGTCTCTTTCTCTGGACTCTCTTCATTTATTGGCTTCCTTTGTTAAATTAGTATAATGGGTTATACTGGATGTTAATAGAGAATTATAGATGATATACTGCTCAATTATCTGGTTGGTATTGTATCTTTCTTATTTCTAATAAATAAGAAAGACATATGTAAATCCTTTCCCTCCTTTTCTCCTTGAGGGGATTTTCCTGTATATATAATTGAGCTTATTGGATTTTTCCTCTCTGTCCTTGGCCCTCCAGCCTTTTTACTATGTCTGGGCCATTGGTTCACAGTATAAAAATATGAAAACATTTTATGTAATTTATATATTTTTTTATACTTACCAATGGCCCAGACGGGGATGGCCCTCCCACGAGTTGGGAACTCATACCTCCCCGCTGATTATATACATTTAGCAGGCACTGGTTGTAAGAATGAGGCTTGATGCCAATTTTGGTACTTCCTTGACACTGCGCATGTGCAGTAGACAAAAGTATGGAGGACCATATAGGACATTAGTTGTGGGGTTTTGGATGCAAATTTTGGGGATTTGGGGGGCAAAATTTGTGTTTGGCCCTGAATATTTAAGAGTTAGCACCAGCTAAGTCTGGGCCATTGGTAAGTATAAAAAATATATAAATTACTTTAAATTTTTTTCATTTTTTCAGTGTTGTGATAAGTGCATCTGAGATATTGATAGCTGTGTGGCTTTCGGGCATAAATGACACGTTTAAGCAATAATCTTTTATCTCGAATTCATCATTCAAAAAGTGGGCTGTTGTTGCCATGTATGCCTGGTAAGCCCTTGAAGTCCAGTGGTCTGTAGTAATGCCAAGGGACTGAACAAATGTTAAGCTACACTCAATCTCTTGTTTGATTTTTTCATGCAAGTCAGGAATCAATTTCTCTCCAAGAGTCTTTCTTGACGGTATTTCATAAACAGGCTGTAAATCATGAACCAAACTTCTAAATCCCACATCATTAACTATGTTCAACGGCTGCATGTCCTTAGCTATCATTTCACACAGGTTATCTGACGTGAAGGAATGCTGAATTTTTTTCTGTTTTACTTTTGTCTCACCTTCATCTTTCGACTGAAAAAGTAGAAGCAAAATAAAACATCAGCATTTCTTGACATGACATGCCATTCACATCAAGTGACAATAATGACAATATGTGTCAGTCTTCTGTTGCCAGCTTTGTCAACAATGAATATGGCGAACCAAACTCAAACCTGCTCGACCAGCCATAGCTCTTCAACATAGCTCATATTACCGAGATAAATCATTACCCATGTTGAATGGTATTTAATGACATTACAGGTAGTTGTGACATGCGCTTCAAACTGTGTATGTGCGAGTAAGGAGGGGGGGGGAGGTTGCAGTATTTTTAAATTTGGGATGGGGGCAATATTGTGCCATGAAGGGCCTTTCACTCGAGTTCAAAGAAAAAGGCTACAGGCCAGAACAGGGAGTGATAGGCATTTGTTACACATAAATACACTCTATACACACGGCAGGCAAAAAATGAGACGCATTGTAATGTACATTGTACGCATTAAAAGAATAGAAAATTTCAGGGATGCTGTTAGTCGGTGTTGAGAAGTTAATGAGAACTTATGGGAGTTGAGGGAACTTCAGAAATTGAATACAACAAGAATCAGACAAACACTTGTACCTCAGTATTTGATCTTTTGTTTCATAAAATATTCACAGAGTGAACAAATGGTGGGAATCTTTCAAAACACCCCCCCTCCCCCCTCTCTGGAAACACCTGAAGGAAAGCATTACTTATTAACTGTGGTGTCTGAAAATCTGAAATATATTGGCTCTATTAAATAAACCGTGTCTGGCTCATTGTAAATAAAATACAAAGTTACCTTCTTGATAATAACTGACTTGATTGAATTTCAATTTGACGTGATTAAAAATAAGTACATGTACAATTGTACATAACTGATGAATGCAAACAATTTATCTTATAATTTGACATGACTTTAGTGGGAATAGCTAATGGAAAGGGTTTGGTTAATAAGTTAGTTTTCAAAGAGCTAGTGGCTTTGTTTCTGGAATGCTGGAATGTTCTGAGTCTCACAAGGACATAAAACATTCTAGAAGCTGCACTCAGCCTGACCTGCATCCTTAGAGAATATGACCAGCTAGGTCACCAACGGCTGGTTACAAGACCCTGAAGTGAAGAGCATAGGTATGAGCAATTGGTAAACTTGTCTTCATATCTTTAATTTGTTGAATGGCATATGTAATACGTATTCGTGCAGCATTTTTATGTCCATTACGGTAGCTTTCCAGAACATTTTGGTTTAGGAAGACCGTCTTGAAAATGACAAAACAATGTATGTTCTGCACTACAAATTCAATCTACATAAAATTCAACACAGCACAGACACCTGTTTCCAGTCCAAAAGACAAAATTATATGCCAGGAAAAAAATGTCTCCACCCCGTACTATATTGCAACATATTGGGACCTTCGGAGAAAATATTTTTTGTCTCTCAGCACTGCTCTTTGTGAAATTCGACTGGAAAGAGATGCCTGTGAATAATGCCATGGTTTACCGTGCATGCGAGAGTTTTCGTAACAAAACAATGCACACCTCTTCTTCGTGCTTTTGCTTTTCAGCAATGAATCTTTCAATTTCAGTAAATTGTTATTTTTATACTGTACCAATGACCCAGACTTAGCTGGTGCTAACTCCAACAAAACCAGGGCCAAACACAAATTTTGCCCCCCAATCCCCAAAATTTGCATCCAAAACAAAAAGAAATCATGTCCTAAAGGACCTCCATACTACGCCTCTACTGCGCATGCGCAGTGACGCAGTCGTCCCGAAATTGGCGCCAATTATCATTCTCTGTTTGGCCCTTCATCAGTCAACATCTCACTGATCTTTGTGCTTGTAAATCTCAGTTTAAAGGATGCCAGACACGTAATTTTTGGAGAAAATGTGATTCTAAGGAGGATAGAAGGAGGAGAGGAAAAAGAAGTGGCAAAAAATAATCAGGGCTGTACTTAAAATTTTTTGATGAAATTATGTTAAGTTGCCTATTTTCGAGGGATGGGCCTCTTGTTGTCATTCTTGCTAATTGTTGCACTGCTTATTCAGTGTTTCCTCTCCCCTAGCCTTCTAAAGTCCCCCCTGGCAATTCTCCCATGCTTTTGGCATATTTTTGAGAAATTTCATTTCTAAAATTTCCTGGGAGAGTTGCTTGGTTACAGAATGTTTTCTGTTATTTTCCCCATAGTTACGTTTTCACCCATGGGTGTATAACGTTTGTGTTCTGCATCTTCCATCTGATGTTCTACAGATTCTCCCCTGGGAGTCTCTGTTTTGCATCAGATAGAGTGTAATTGATGACTGATTCCGGGCCAGTTTTTTCAGTGCCTGGAGTCATGTTTTCTAGTGTGTTTACACGGTTTGTTTTCATTGGCAACAGCCTTTTTTGAGGGGGGCTGTTTGCCTTTGTGGTAGTTTATCTCATTATAAGATACATTTATATTATCCGAAAGTGTCTCATTAATTATTTTATATAAATTTAAAATTTTTGACCACACTTTGACATCGGATCCATCGGGGCTCAACGTTACTTTTCAGCAACTTGGGCTTCTCTGAAAAAATATTTTTTCAAAATTATTTTGTTTTGCAATTGTTTTTTCATTTATTAATGGATCATGTTATTATGTATCTTTGTGTCAGGGGTTTTTGCGAGTAACTAGGACTTATTGTTGTTCTTTCACAATGAAGGGACATTGTTCAAATTGTAATAGGAAGAAATCTTCCTCTGACTTTCATGATCATTGTATTAATTGTAGTCAGTGTTCTCGCATTAATCCCTGTCCTATATGTGAACATTGGGATGAGAAACATTGGAAACGTGTGTCACGATATGTTGTTTCTGGAGAAAGAGTGATGCCGGCTCTTTCTCCACAAGGTCACTCTACTCTCTCAGTTTCTATTTCAGAGGAACCAGAACAGGGTGATGTTTCCATGTTATCTTCTTCAAGTGTGCGTCCGTCGTCACAAATGAATTCAGAGCTAGCGGCAAAAGTGCTCATGGAGATTAGACAAATGTCGTCCACTAGCTCGCCCGGTGTAGCGTCCATTCACCGAATGGTTCGGCAGCCGGGTTCGTCCGATGCGGTCCAAGAGGAAATTTTGGGTGATGCGAGCACTATAAACATAATAGATGCACACCCAGTGACGGCGGATAGTAAGCGAGAACGGAGGAAGCCTTTTAGTCCGGTTCCTAGCTCGTCCAGGTCCAGCCGGGCCGCGAGCGAGAGAGGTCCCTCTCTCGTACAACAACATCTGGGACCAGATGTTGTGGTACAAAATGTGTCTTTAGCGGAGCATACGTCCGTCGCTCGGGACGCTCCGTTGTATAAGCAGTCCGCAGAGACTGTTAAGGCTTCCTCTTCTCGTCAGCGCACACGACCGCACCTTGGCTGCATGACCGCCGATATTTTACCAGCTTCGCCGATGAAGGATTCTTCGGCGACCAGGTCACACCATCCGGCAGCCAGGGATTCGAGACCGATGGACTCCGGACGTTCGCATAGGAAAAGTATGCGGGAGCCATCTGATGCGGAGCTGCCCTCGGCGAAGCAGCGAAAGACTGCGCCTCCGCAGGTTTCGACGTCGGACATTCTTGTGCAGATAGCACAGCTTATCGCAGCATCCCAGCAGCCGACAGAAACGGTGTCGGATCGAGAATTATCCGACGGCGCTGGGTCGGTACGCGCCGCCGAAGCATCGGGGGCGGACGACCGGGAACATCGGGAGGTCCGACCGGATGGTGAAAGGGATACGGATGACTTGGAGCTATCCCTTTCGGAACAACATAAAGCTGCCGTGGACTTCATCCGGCACTTTCTCCCTCAAGTTGTTCCGTCGGGCCAGACTGCTG
Source organism: Pictodentalium vernedei (assembly GCA_031216915.1). Taxonomy (NCBI): domain Eukaryota; kingdom Metazoa; phylum Mollusca; class Scaphopoda; order Dentaliida; family Dentaliidae; genus Pictodentalium; species Pictodentalium vernedei. The sequence goes on along the minus strand of CM062288.1, from coordinate 81,933,109 downwards.
CGCTTCCGGACAAGAGAATTATAGCGTCATTGGACTCTGAATTTTTTGAGCGGTTCAGGGACATCGCTCCCGAGTTTCCGTCGCAGTCCAATAATGTTGCAAGAACATTTGAATTATTGAACGACGCTATATTTAAACTTGCTTCCAGGACGGGGAAAGCAGGTTTCTTGTCCGCTAATACTCTTAACCTGCCTTTCATTAATGCAAGGAATAAATTTGATACGGCAGGACAGGGTATACCGAGAGTTCCTCTGCGTATGGACGACGAGGCGGAAGACTTAGAGCTATCATTACCGTCGTCAGCTTCTATTTCAACCGCGGTGTTGGAAACAGCTATTGCGTCTAACAGAGCCAATTTAGATGCCTTATCTTACGCAGATCACCTTACTAAGGCGTTATCACTGCGCCTTCAAGGGGAAGAGTTTCAGGATATACAATCCTCTTTAAGACTTCTTTCAAGGGCAGTAGCTTATTCCACGTGTAACTCCGCCCTTTCAGTGGCAAATCTGGAGTTGGTTAGACGTGACGCAGCCCTAGCTACATCCACACTAGTGGATTCTAAGGTGAAGAACTCTCTTAGAGTCGCTTCGGTCTCAGGAGAACTTCTCTTTGACGGCAAGCTTTCCGCTATTTATGATAAAATTAAAAAGAAAGCTAATGATTCTCTGTTGTTCAGATCGGCTCCTAAAAAGTCGGATACAGCAGACACGAATAAGACAGGCACTTCTGGGTCTAATGCGCCCAAGAGAGGTTCCTATAGAGGTTCCGGTGCGTCCTCTTGGTCTTATTCGAGAGACCGTCAGGATAGCGACTCTCGTTCGGGACGTCCTTCAGGCCGGGACAATCGGTCGGACGCCCCGAAGTCGACGAGGCGAGGTGCGGGTCGTGGAAGACGTGGTTTCTCCTACCGCAGGCCTCGCAGGTCCAGGAGGTGATGGCTTAAACCTCTATCGCGTTCCAGTTGGCGGAAGGTTGTCGAGTTTTTCCACAAGAGTGGGCGTCGATTACGGACGACCCTTGGGTGAGAGGAGTGACTTCGGAAGGTCTAAAGATATCCTTCAAACGAAAGCCTCCATTAACTCGAAGTCCAAAGTGGACTCATCTTCCGTCAAATCCACAGAAAAGAGACGCTCTGTTATCAGAGGTGCAGTCTCTTTTAATGAAGAACGCGGTAGAGGTCGTAGAAAACCAGGAATCTCTGGGATTCTACAGCCATCTGTTTCTGGTTCCGAAACCAGACGGCTCGTTCCGTCCAGTCATAGATTTGAGCTGGATAAACAAGCTGATCGTCGCTCCGAAGTTTTATATGGAGATGATTCGATCGGTCAGAGCGAGTATTCGGGTGAACGATTATGCAACGAGCATAGATCTCAAAGATGCGTACTTTCACGTCATGGTACATCCGACATTCCGAAAGTATCTACGCTTCGCAGTCCTAGGAGTGGTGTATCAATTCCGGGCGATGTGCTTCGGATTGAATCTAGCACCCTGGGCTTTCACTCGGGTAATGAACTCGGTAATGATCTACTTCCGAGCTCATTCGTCTGCGGTAACGTCGGCCTACCTGGACGACATTCTTCAGAGGTACGGCAACGAGTTAACGCTTCAGAACGATGTTCAGAATCTTCTTCTATTGCTCCGACGTCTCGGTTTTATAGTAAACGAGGAGAAGTCGGATCTGGTGCCGTCCAAGTCATTCACTCATCTGGGAATGAGCTTCGAGACGCACAACAATCTCGTTCGTCTGCCGTTAACCAGAGCGAAATTAGTCAGTTGTTACGCTCGCTATTGTCTGCACGCAGACAAAGTCACGGCGAGAGAATTTATGAGACTGATAGGTCTGTGCGGAGCCGCCGCAGATCTCATTCCGATGGGGCGGCTACGCACACGTCCTCTTCAAATTTTCCTGACTCAGAATTGGAGTGTGAAAATTCATTCGCTCGATGTAGACGTTCTCTTGTCAGATCAAGTGAAACAAGAGATTCAGACTTGGGCAAACATTCAGTGGTTAACTCAAGGAGTTCTGCTGCAGTTGCCGGATCCGAGTTTTACCGTTATGACGGATGCCAGTCAAACAGGTTGGGGTGTATCATTAATCCCAACGGATTCGAGATGCCAGGGTCTTTGGGATCCGCAATTCCTGTGCAAGCACATAAACATCAAGGAAATGATGTCAATTTGGCTTGCGTTACGTCACTGGATGGACATTATTCACGATGCTCATGTCCAAATCCTATCCGACAATACGACAGTAGTGGCGTATATACGGAATCAGGGAGGCACTCATTCAGTTCCGTTGTTCAATCTAACGGAAAGAATCCTTCTGTTTGCGTTAGAACATCACGTTCTTCTTTCGGTCCGTCACATACCGGGTCGTCTGAATGTGCTAGCAGACTCCCTTTCACGAAAAGGTCGCTTGTTGCCGTCGGAGTGGACTCTCAACAAACAAGTATTCAATCAGATTTGCTACCAATGGGAACGGCCAATGATAGACTTATTTGCGACACATCTCAACAATCAGTTGCAGACGTATGTGTCTCCGTGTCCGGATCCCAGAGGATTTGCAATAGACGCTCTGTCGATCCCTTGGGACGGAATGATAGGATATGCGTATCCTCCAGCGCCATTAATTCAACAAGTATTGCTAAAGATAAAACAATCTCAATGCAAGATTCTGTTGGTAGCATCTCTGTCGCCACAGAGACCGTGGATAAATCTACTCAGGTGTCTGTTGTGGGACCTACCGCGGAAGCTTCCTCCACGAGAGGATCTTCTTTCGCAGGGGAAATCGCGCCAACTCCATCACAACCCGCAAGGTCTCAACCTTCACGTTTTTCCGTTGTGCGGTCCTTCTTGCATGGCAAGCACTTTACAGGACGAGCAGTGGACGCGATTTCTAACTGTAGGAGGACCTACTCTTCGCTAAACTATGCGGCTAAGTGGAAGGTTTTTCGTCGTTGGTGTAGGGATCATTCTGTAGATATATTTGATCCCTCTATACCAGACATTGCAAACTTTCTAGTATACTTGTTTGACGAAATCAAACTGCAGCCTGTTACTATAAAGGGTTATAGATCTATGTTATCTGATACCTATGCACATCATGATAGTTTACAAATTGGATCTAATGTCTCTTTATCGAAGTTGGTTAGAAACTTTTCGATAAATAGACCCAGAACTCTTAGATTAATTCCTAAGTGGAATTTAGCTTGGGTTCTCCTTAAATTGAAGGAAAAGCCATTTGAACCTCTTGGGACAGTAGATTTCAAATTCTTATCTTATAAGACAGCTTTTCTCTTAGCTTTCTCTTCTGCCAGAAGAGTCAGTGAGCTTCATGCACTATCGGTGGATGATTCTCATTATCATAGTGTTGGGAACACTATCACCTTCACTACTAATGTGGGTTTTTTAGCTAAGAATCAGGCTCCTAATAAATATCCGGAACCTATTGTTATTAAGGCTCTTCTGTCTTCAGACGGGCGTAGGTCTTTACTCTGTCCTGTTAGAGCACTACGTATCTATAAACAGAGATCTCAGTTTATCAGAAAGGGACGGAAACGTTTCTTTCTGTCTTTGATGCCTAATAGAAAGGACATTTCAGTCCATTCTATTGCTAGATGGATTCAGTTAACTATCCGTACTGCTTATGAAGATTTATCTTTTTCTCAGCAGTCTGTGCTTAAGATTTCTGCTCATGAAGTAAGAGCTCTTTCTACTTCCTGGGCTTATGCTAATAGTGTTGCTATTACAGATTTAATGAAGGCTGCTTATTGGTCTCAGCCATCCACATTTACGAATTTTTATCTCAGAAATATTGAGTCCATTTCTGGAGACCTGCATTGTTTAGGTCCGTTATCTGTTGCTCAGAATGTCGTCCACTAAACAGTTGCAACTATAGTTATGCAGGCTTTCTGTTCCGGCAGTGACTCCGTCCGGCTGCCCTCTTCGCTCTGGGCTATTTGACCCAGGGCAAGGGGAAGGGGGGGGGGGGGGGGGGGGGGGGCGGGCGGGTGTTCCCTTAGGTCACCTGCTTTATAGTGAAAAGCAAGGGAATGCCTCCTCCAAGTCAGTATTTCTGAGTCGCTTCCGGGATGGTTTTAAAGTGTAATATTAATGTTTAAATTCATTCATGTCTTATTTTTAAAGTGTAGCTCGGTGTGAAGCATTTGTATATGTCAAGTGTCAAACAGGCTTTAATATACAATACTCGGACACTTTTAAATGATTATAAAGAGTCTCAATTCTCTGGACTACTTTATTTATTGGCTTGCTTTAAAAATAATTAGTATAAGGGTTATACTGGATGTTAATAGAGAACATGAATGTTATTGTGCTCAATTATTAAGGGTAGAGTATCTTTCTAATTTAATATTAAATAAGAAAGATACATGTAAAGCCTAATACTCCTTTTCTCCTTAAGGGGTTACCTCTTTACTATATAGTTGAGCTTATTGGATTTTCCTCTGTGTCCTAGGCCCTCCAGCCTGTTTACTATTCAGTTAAGTCTGGGTCATTGGTACAGTATAAAAATGTTAAAAAATTTATAGTAATTTATATATTTTTTATACTTACCAATGACCCAGACAGGGATGGCCCTCCCTGGAGTTGGGAACTCTTGCCTCCCCGCTGAGTACATAGCGCTGACCAGGCACTGCCAGTAAGAATGATAATTGGCGCCAATTTCGGGACGACTGCGTCACTGCGCATGCGCAGTAGAGGCGTAGTATGGAGGTCCTTTAGGACATGATTTCTTTTTGTTTTGGATGCAAATTTTGAGGATTGGGGGGCAAAATTTGTGTTTGGCCCTGGTTTTGTTGGAGTTAGCACCAGCTAAGTCTGGGTCATTGGTAAGTATAAAAAATATATAAATTACTATAAATTTTTTAACTTTTTTGTGCCAGGACATTATATGGCCTTTAAGATTTGAAGTATTGCATCGTGATGATGATATGACTTTGTCACAAAGTTTACATTTGCATTTCTCCTTGTCAATTCATTCGAATTCTGTAACCCACAGACTTTTAGTTAGTTCCACCATTGTTAAATATTGAAACTAGAAAAATGCGGAATGGAAAGTGGATTTTACCAACCACCAAAAATGTTGGTGTTTTCAAATTAATGCGGTGTGTTTTTTCGATGGTGGTCCAAAACTGAAACCATGCCGAAAATACCGACACTGACCCAGTTCTAGTCTTCACGGGATAAAGACTCATTAGCTACGCTATCTAATAGGAGACTGCTATCTCTTTGGAATTAGGGCCGTTGAAAGGAAAGAGAAAGTTGTTTCCTTCTCTGTGTTGTATTCTTAGGTGTCTGGGGCTTTTAGTCCTTTTGTTGATGCCTTATAAGAATCAAGTGCGGCCTTTTTTTCCCTTAACTTGAGTGACTAACGTTGTAAGTCTCAGTATAGTGAACTGTTTAAAGTCGCAAAATTGACACCTAGATATCTGTCTTCACGGAGATGAAATCTTCTAAGCTCCATTAGCTAGGCTAATACCTATGCCATGTTCATCACGTCCCCCTCTGTCCTTAAGGGCATTATGGAGTCGGTCAGATGTGAAGGAGCCATATGGTTTCTATACTATTCTAGATAGCTAACACTAAAGCATTATGAGTCGTGCCAGGTTAGTGTCATTCTGCTTGCTTGGGCTAACTACAAGCTTTTTAGCTGTATTACTCTTTTTTGAGAATAGCATCAGCTGTATAGCTTCGGAATGTAGCGTGAAGTTTCTTTTTCTTATATGAAAAAGGAATTTGTCACTGTCCCAAGTCTTAATATTACTACGCTGACTTTACTTATCCAGTGATTCAAGTATTGTGGGTGAGGGGGGTACGATATGATCTATTCATCGAACACCCCCTCCCCCACCCCCTGCCAATATGTTAAGATGCCATTACAGGGCAGGACACAGTGCTCTTCCTGTAAGCCTTGTAGGCATTCAATTATATGCATGCCTTTCATTGCTCTTATTGGCGGTTGGGTTGTGGTCTAATGGCGACATCAGGGGCCCAGCCACTCTAGTTGGTTTGCTTCCTGTGAGTGATATATGAGTCCATAAGTGATATGTGAGCATATGATTCCTGAACAGTAACTGTTCTTGGATTCCAAATTCTATCATGAATACATTCGGTTGAGAGTTCTAGCCTTCATGTTCCTGTATGGCAGGCATGTCGGTTATCTGGGCGACATTCTCCAAATGTGGCAATTAGTCTACTCTGAGTAGTTATGCTCAGAGCTGTCTGCTTTTCTTACAACATATGAGTTTATTCCTCAGGTAATCGCATTATAACGTTGTTTTAAGGTGGGATTCTGTTGATTGCATGCATAATATGTATACATTATTAGGCAGACTTATTACGGAATAGATTCTCTTGATTCTGGCTCTGCATTTCTATAGATCTTATGAGAATATTGGGTCTAGTTGGATCAGTTAGGAAGTTTCCAACAGGCCGTCTATGCATACGTTCTCTAATTTTGACTTCATTATTCGGAGTGGTAAATTCTTTCCCTGAACAGTCATTGGTTTTAACAGACCTAGGGAACAATGAATTATTGGGGACGGTCCCGGACGGGCTTTTTAATCGTATCCCATTCCATATTCGGAATCCAGTATTTTTATACTGTACCAATGACCCAGACATAGCTGGTGCTAACTCTTAAAATATAGGGCCAAACACAAATTTTGCCCCCCAATCCCCAAAATTTGCATCTAAAACTAAAGAAAACATGTCCAGAGAGGCCCTCCACACCTCGCCCCCACTGCGCATGCGCAGTGTCAAGGACGTTCCGAAATTGGCGCCATTTATCATTCTAAGTTTGGCCCTTCATCAGTTAACATCTGACTGATCTTTGTGCTTTTAAATCTCAGTTTAAATGATGCCAGACAAATAAATATTAGTGAAATGGTGATTCTAAGGAGGATAGAAAAGGAGGAGAGGAAAAGAATGTGTGACAGAATATTATCAGGGCTGTAACTTAAAATTTTTAATGAAATTATGTTAAGTTACCTATTTTCAAGGCAGCAGCCATTTTGTTGTCATTCTGATTATTTAGTTACACTGTTTTTACAAGTGTTTTTCCTCTCTCCCTGTCCTTTAAGTTCCCCCTTGCTATTCTCCCATGCTTTTGGCATAATTTCTGTAATTATTATTACTAAAATTTCTTGGGAGTTTAGCTGAATAACAGAATGAATTCTGTTCTTTCCCCATGTTTACGTCTTCACCTACGGGTGGTTAGGCGTTGTGTTCTGCATCTACCATCTGATGTTCTGCAGTTTCTTCCCTGGAAGTCTCTGTTTTGCATCAGATGGTGTATTTTTGGTAACTGATTTCGGGCCTGGGTGCCTGGAGTCTTATTTTAGTGTTTTTACACTCATTGTTTACATTTACAACAGCCCTCTGTGTGAGGGGGGGATTTCTAAATAATAATATCTTTATGTTATTTCAATCATAACTAGATACATTATTATTGTTCGTAAGTGTTGAATAAATTGTTTAAAATATTTTTAAAATTTTTGTCCACACTTAGGCTTGGGATCCATTGGGGCTCAACGTTACTTTTCAGAAACTTGGGCTGTTCTGAAAAAATATTTTTTCAAAATATTTTGATTTCAATTATTTTTTCTATATTAATGGATCATATTATTATTATGTATTTTGATTGCCAGGGGTTAGTGCGAGTACCAGGACTTGTTTTCTTTTCACATTGAAAGGATATTGATCTATTGTTTTAAGAGGAAGTCTTCCTCTGACCTTATTATCATTCTATATGTGGTCAGTGTACTCGCATTAACTCCGGTTCTGTATCGTATGATTTCGATGACAATATGGGAAGCGTATGTCACGGTATGTTGTTGGGGATTTGGACACTCCGGTCCTTTCCCCGCAGGGTCACTCTACTTTATCAATTTCTATTTCAGACGATCAAGATTAGGGTGATGTATCTGTGATGTCTTCCAACAGTGTGCCTCCGTCGTCACAATTAATGAAGGGCTAGCGGAAAAGTGCTCATGTAATACGCCAATTGCCTAAGAGGACCCTAGTAGGTTCGACGGCCTTTGACGTCCGCTAGCTCGCCCGGTGTAGCGTCCATTCACCGAATGGTTCGGCAGCCGGGTTCGTCCGTTGCGGTCTAGAAGGAATTTTGGGGTGATGCGAGCACTATAAAATTAACTTAATGCACACCCAGTGACGGCGGATCGGAGGGAGAACGGAGGAAGCCTTTTAGTCCGGTTCATAGCTCGTTCCGGTCCATCCGGACGGCAAGCGAGAGAGGCCCCTCTCTCGTTCAACAACATCTGGCCCCAGATGTTGTGGTACAAATGTGTCGTTAGCGGAGCATACGTCCGTCGCTCGGGACGCTCCGTTGTATAGGCAGTCCGCTGAGACTGCTAAGGCTTCCTCTTCTCGTCAGCGCACACGACCGCACCTTGGCTGCGTGACCGCCGATATATTACCAGCTTCGCCGATCAAGGATTCTTCGGCGACCAGGTCACACCATCCGGCAGCCAGGGATTCGAGACCGATGGACTCCGGACGTTCGCATAGGAAAAGTATGCGGGAGCCATCTGATGCGGAGCTGCCCTCGGCGAAGCAGCGATAGACTGCGCCTCCGCAGGTCTCGACGCCGGACATTCTTGTGCACATAGCACAGCTTATCGCAGCATCCCAGCAGCCGACAGAAACGGTGTCGGATCGAGAATTATCCGACAGCGCTGGGTCGGTAGCCGGGGACTCGAGGTCTGCAGACTCCGGACGTTCGCATAGGAAGTATGCGGGAGTCAACGTACACGGAGCTTCCAGCGGCAATGCATCGTAAGTCCGCTACTGCACAGGCCTCGGGAACGAACGTGCTTTCCTTAATAGCACAGTTTATCGCAGCATCCCAGCATCAACTGAATCTGTCGCATATATTTTATCCGACGATGCTGGGTCGGGACGCTCCGCGGAAGCGGGTACGGACGTCCGAAAGTTTCATCCGGTCCGACGGGATACCGAAAGGGATTCGGTGGATTTCAAGCTTTCCCTTTCGGAACAACATATGCTGCGATGCCGGATAAGAAACTGATAGCGTCGGTGGACTTAGAAATTTTTGGTTCGGTTCAGGGACATCGTCCCTCAGTTCCGACATAGTCCAATAATGTCACACAAACTTTCGAATTATTGAACGACGCTATATATATTATTATTTTATGCTTGCTATCCAAGCATTTCTGGTTTCTTGTTCGAAGAGTTATGGAGATGTCTTTCAAAAGTGTGCCTCTGTCGTCATAGTTAATGAAGAGTTAGCGGCAATAAGTGCTCATGGAATATGTCTATCGCTTACGGAGTGACATTCGCTAGCTCACCCGGTGTAGCGTACATTCATCGAATGGTTCGGCTGCCGGGTTCGTCCGTTGCGGTCTAGGAAGGAGATTTGGGTGATGCGAGCACTTTAATTACTTTAGTACTCACCCAGTGACGGCAGATTGAGGACAGATCGGAGGAAGCCAACAACATAGGGGACCGCATGTTGTGGTTCAGATATTTTACATTCGGAGCATATGTCCGTTGCTCGGGACGCTCCGTTATATTGACAGTCCGAGAGACTGTCTTTAATGCTTCCTCATCCTCACAGCAGGGCACACGACCGCACATTGGCTACGTGACCTCGAGTATCCGATCAGTTTCGGCATTCAGTGATTCCACAGCGAATAGGTCGCGCCATCCGGTAGCCAAGGGACACGAGGCCTATACACTCCGTTCGCTCGCATATTGGAAGTATGCACGGGGTAACGATCTCGGAGCTTCCTGCGGCAATGCATCGTAAGACCGCTGCTCCTCAGGCCTCAGTGACGGACGTGCTATCCGAGTTAGCACAGTTGTTTTGCAGCATCCCAGCAATTGACGGTTTCTCGGTCGAATCAGGAATTATCCGACGGCGCTGGGTCGGTGCGGTCCGCGGTTGCATCAAGCTACGGACGACCGAACGCTTTATAGGGTCCGACAGGATGGCGAAAGGGATTCGAAACATTTCGAGTTTTCCCTTTAGTAGTATCGGAAGATGCCTTTCATATCTTCTGGCATTTCTTCCAGTGATTATTTTTCGGACTTCATTGCTGCGATCTTGGATAAGAGACTTATAGCGTCATTGGACTCGGATTTTTCGATCGGTACAGGGACTTTGTCCCTGACTTACCGACGCAGTCCAATATTGTCATTACAACATGTGTTTTATTTTTCGACGCTATATATTTATATATATACAAGACGGCCACTAAGCATGATAGTTTAGTTTCTTGTCCGCGTGGCTCATTTCTGCCATTTTATCTTTTTTACATATAGTTTATTTTGGCAGAGCAGGGCATACCGAGAGTTCATATGCGTCTAGACGGTGTGATTAAAGACTGCATATATTCTTTTTCACCGTTTATGTCTTTTCCAATTTCAATGTTGGGAACGACATTATGTATATTAGACTTAACTTAGACGCTTTATTATACGTAATCCGCCTTACTGAGGCGTTATCATTACGTCTTCAAGAAAAGATTTACGGGATATTATTCTCAATGTAATTTCTTTTGAGGGCAGTAGTTTGTTCACGTATAACTCCGCCCTTCAGTGGCTGATTGGAGTTGGTTAGACGTGAGGCAGCCCTAGCTACATCCACGCGTGGATAGTAGGTTAAGAACTCTCTCAGAGTCGCTTCGTTCTCGGAGGAGCTTCTCTTCGACGGCAACTTTCCGGCAATCCATGAATTGCTTGATTTATACATTCTCTTGTCTATCTAGTGTTACAAGAGATTCAGACTGGGGCAAACATTCGGTGGTTGACTCAGAGAGTGCCGCCGCAGTTGCCGGACCCGAGTGTGGCTGTTATGACGGTTGCCAGTCAAACAGATTGGGATATATACTGATCCCTACGGATTCGAAGTGCCAGGGTCTTTGGGTTCCGCAGTCTTTTAGCTATCAGTTAACTTCCGCGGAATAATGTTTTTTAGGCTTGCTTTATGTCATTGCATGAACATTATTCAGAAACGCATGCCCAAATTCCTGTCCTTTAATTCGACAGTAGTGGCGTATCTCCGGAACCAGGGAGGCACTCTTTCGTTTCCGTTATTCAATTTAATGGAAAGAATCCGTCTGTTGGTTATAGTACACCAAGTTCAGTTTTGGTCCGTCATATTCTGGGTCGTCTGATTGTTTTATCGCACTCCCGTTCTCTTACGGGTCGCTTGTTGCTGTCAGAATGGACTCTCAACAAACAAGTATTCAATCAGATTTGCTATCTATGGGAGCGCCCAATGATGTTTTATTTATGACACAGTTGGCTAATCAATTGCAGACGTATGTGTTGGCTTGTCCAGATCTCTGAGCTAATACTGTTAACGCTCTATTGATCTATAGGACAGAATGATAGGATACGCGTATCCTCCGGCGCTGTTGTTTTTAGCAGGTATTGCTAAGATAAACAACCACAATATATTTCTGTTGATAGCATCTCTATCTTCACAGAGATCATGAGTAATTTACTCTCTTGTCTACTGTGGATCTTAACGTGAAATCTTCCTCTATGTGAGGATCTTTTTTCACTGGGTAAATCGTGTCATTTTTATCACAACCAGCAAGGTCGCAACCTTCATGTTTTCCGTTGTGTGGTCCATATTGCATTGTAAGCACTGTACTGGACGAGCTTTGGACGCGATTTCTTACTATAGGAGATCCTCTTCTTCGCTATTCTATGCGACTAAAGTGGAGGCTCTTCCGTCGTGGTGTAGGGATCATTATGTTCATATGGTTGATCCCTCCATACTACTCATTGCTATTTTTTAGTATACTTGTTTCACAAGATCTACTGCAGCCTGTTGTTATTTAGGTTATAGGTTTATGTTACCTCATACCTATGCACTCTACGATAGTTTACAATTGAGTCTTTTGTCTCTTTATCTAAGTCAGTTAGTAACTTTTTGATAAATAGACTTAGAATCTTTAGATTAAATTCCTATACGGATTTTAACTTCAGGTTCTTATTTAGCTAAGTAATCATTTGAGCCTCTGGAAACAGTAGTTTTCAAATTCTGACCTTTTAGACAGTAATTCTGTTGGTTTCTCTTTTACTGTAGAGTCAGTGAGTTTCATGCACTATCGATGGATGATTTTCACTTTCATAGTTTCGGAATCAATACTTCCGTTACTATTTAGGTTGGATTGTTGCATAAGAGTTAGGCTCCTATTATCCGGAACCTATTATTTTAAGGTCCTTCCGTCTTCGTATGGGCATAGGCCTTTACTCTTTCCGGGTACAGTTTATGTATTTATAAACAGATATCTGTTTATTACAAGGGCGTAAGCTTCTTCTGTCTTTGATGTCTAGTAGAAGGACGTTACGCTCCATTTTATTGTTAATGGATTCTATTAACTAGCGTACTGCTTATGGTATATCATTGGCTTAGCAGTTGTGCTTAAGATTTCGGCTCATGAAGTAAGAGTTCTTCTACTTCTTGGGCTTACATTAATAGTGTTCTATTATAGATTTTTGAAGGCTGCTCATTGCGCTCAGCCATCCATTCATGAATTTTATCTCAGAAATATCGAGTCCATTTCTGGAGGCCTCTATTGTTAGGTCTATTATCTACTGCTCAGAATGTCATTCACTTAACAGTTGCTACTATAGCTAGGTAGGCTGTCTGTTTCGGCAGTGTCTCCGTTCGGCTGCCCTCTTCGCTCTGGGCTATTTGACCCAGGGCGAGAAAAAGGGGGGGGGGGAGGGTGTTCCCTTGGGTCACCTGTTTTTACTATGAAAACAAGGGGATACCTCCTCCGGAGTTAGTAATTCTGAGCTGTTTTTAGGATGGTTGTTTAGTGAGAAGTTTAAGTTTATAAAATTCATTCAAGTCTTAGTTTTTAAAGTATAGCTTTTGAATATTGCATATGTCAACGGACATGATTATGCAATTCTCACACACTTTTAGGAGTATAAGAGTCTCTATTCTCTAGACTTACTTTATTATTGGCTTACTTTAAAAATTATTAGTATAAGGATTATTGGATATTAATAGAGTACATGGATGTATGAAGCTCAATTTTTGGAAGGTGTTGTATCTTTCTAATTTATCATAAATAAGAAAGATACATGTAAGGCCTATTACTTCTTTTCCCTACAGGGGATGACTCTATTTTATTTTATTGAGCGTATTCCATTTTGCTCTATGTCCTTGGCCCTCCAGCCTTTTTACTATTCAGCTATGTCTGGGTCATTGGTACAGTATAAAAATGTTAAAAAATTTATAGTAATTTATATATTTTTTATACTTACCAATGACCCAGACGGGGATGGCCCTCCCAGGAGTTGGGAACTCTTGCCTCCCCGCTGAGTACATAGCGCTTACCAGGCACTGGTTATTAGAATGATAAATGGCGCCAATTTCGGAACGTCCTTGACACTGCGCATGCGCAGTGGGGGCGAGGTGTGGAGGGCCTCTCTGGACATGTTTTCTTTAGTTTTAGATGCAAATTTTGGGGATTGGGGGGCAAAATTTGTGTTTGGCCCTATATTTTAAGAGTTAGCACCAGCTATGTCTGGGTCATTGGTAAGTATAAAAAATATATAAATTACTATAAATTTTTTAACTTTCAACCATAAAGTGGTACACAAGGTTTATTCCTACACTCATATAATTGTACGGTTACAATTGGGTGGTTCGTTATTGGAATTGTACACCTGAATGTGGTCGCCTGTGTGTTGGCTAAGAACGTATAGTTCTATTAGATAACTTTCCATTGGGATTCAATTGGACAAGTTTTAAGGTTGTATATTTTTATATCACTGGTTTTTGACCTATCTACATATTCCGAATGTGGCATACATTTTGAAAATTGCGATTTTAATAACCAGGATCACCAGGATATAGCCTTAGCTGCTGATGTGGCATTAAGCACCAATAAATTAATAATAAATTAATAATAATTAATAGCCTGGTGCCTTTTAGACGAATATATATATTATTCGATACCGCTTTTTCACTGTTTCCAGACCGCTCCCCTCTTTGTTTTGAAGATTATTCCTTCAAAAAAAAAGGGGGGGGGGAGGAGGGGAGGGGTTTCTCCTTACCTCTTCTGGCCTTTAATAAGTGTGTAACTATGAGTAAAGCTGTTATCATCTGTAGATAATTCTGGTATTATGAAAAGCTTGTTACATTATATATGGGGTGTGTTTGTGGGCATTAGTCTCTCACTTTCGGACATGCTTTTCCTAATTTTAAGTGTTTTATTCCGAACTAGCCTTCAATTGGGGGTTTGTTTAATACACCCATTTAGCATATTCATTTATGCTAAGTAATAGGGAATTACCTAGATGTTGTCCTTGTTTAAGTGGTATGTCTTCTACATTGTGGTTTTGCGAGACATGTTGGTAATTCCTTAAAATATTGAAACTCCTTTTCACTTTGGGAGTTCCAATGCAGGCTAAGGAGCTGTATTTGGTCTGCTAATTCTTTAAGTCCAAGACCCTCCACCTTTTTATGATTCAGCTAAGTCTGGGCCATTGGTTTTAGTATTAAAATATGATAAATTTAAAGTAATTTGTATATTTTTAATACTTACCAATGGCCCAGACGGGGATGGGATGGCCCTCCCATGAGTGGGCACTCATACCTCCCTGCTGAGTTGTCACTTCAGTAGGCACAACTAAGAAGAATGATGTTGGCGCCAATTCCGGTCTTTTTCTGGGTACTGCGCATGCGCAAGTACTAAAAGTATGGAGGGCCAGATAGGACTTTTAATTTTCGGTATTGTATGCAAATTTTGGGGATTGGGAGGTTCAAAATTTGTGTTTGGCCCTTAATAATATTGAGGTTGCACCAGCTAAGTCTGGACCATTGGTAAGTATTAAAAATATACAAATTACTTTAAATTTATCATTTTGATGACCAAAAATAAGTAGGCACTCTACCGATTAAAAAAATAATGCTGACAAAAGAGAGCTCAGTGCAATGAGGTTTATCTTGCCTCAAAAGCATGCAATTGTTTAGCCATAGCCATTGTTGGGTTATCTTAAATTATCAATTTGTGCATTCCTGTTTGAGGAGGGTATATTCCTCTTGTACCGACTGATAACAACATGTTTCAGATGCAACTGGATAAAGACAAATTCTGTCATAACAATGTTTTGTGTCTGATGTCGCCTGGAGTCTAAAATTAAACTTAAAAGATTATTTAGATGTTTTGTCATTTTTTCCTCCTTTTATTAATTTTTTTTAACAATGTCTTATCATTTTTTGATCCTTTATTATTTTTTAATACATATCATGTCATATTCTCATCCTTAATTATTCCATTTTAGGGCATTATTTTTTCACAAGTAAGTTGCTGAAACTGTAGCAAGCTTCAACATATATATTCACATATATTCAGCTGTTTAACATATTACCTTTTAATAGTCTCAGTAGTTTCTTTTTATCAGATACTGTACTACACAGTAATCACAGTAATCACCAATGTTTAAACCGCATCAAAATTAAAAGAAAATGAAAAAAATTAAATGGAATGAAAAAGTCAAAGGACTTCAGCCCTTTATGTAGAGGGTGAAATTAGCGAAGATATTTATTGAAAACCAAAACATTTTCAGTATCCGAAGATTGCATCTCTAAATCCTGCACTTTAGGCCATTAAAAAAAAGATTCTTGTTTCTCAGGCACCTCCCCCATCATATAAAATCTGCTCATCACTTGTTCACTACTTTGCACTTGTAGGAAAATATTTAACCTGTTACCTAACATGAAAAGCAAACAACAGTCTTGAATAACTAATTTTTTTCATTTTTTGTCTCAAAAACATAGGTTATGACCTCTCATTGGAAAGAGCTCAACAAGCTTGTTCCAAGGAGGGGTCATAACCTATGTTTTTGAGACAAAAAATGAAAACATAATGAAAATTAATTGGTGATTTTTGAGAATAGCACTGGCTGGGTTTGGCCATTACGTTGGATAAATGGTTAACCAACGATACCTTGTTTGACAGAGCTCACATTTTTCAACTACATTATTGGAAATTTTCACTGCTGAAAATGTTGGTTTTGCCACGAAATATTGTAAGTTGTTCAATTTCTGACTCCAGCTATTTTCAGTACTGTTTTGTTGAATAAACCCCCAAAAAGCCTTCTCCCCCCCCCCCCCCCCCCCCCCCCCATCATAAAATTGAGGAAAAACTGCCTGTCTGAGAAACCAGAAAAAAAAATTTATATAGACCTTACTAGAAATAAATAAACACAACTCTCTTTCAAATTTCCTGCTGATTTCCAGTGAAGTGTAGTGTGTGGAATTAAGTATACTATCCTTGGTTGATTAAAATTCTTGTTTAGGGTTTTTTGATGGTCGAGTGGTGTGCATGGTTTAGTATAGTTTTGCTTGATGGTTGGTGCCAAAGCAAATCTCTCAACATGGCACCAAACCTCTGCTACGCAATTTGTAAAACGGTTTCATTTTTGGCTTCAGAACATAGATTATGAACAACCCTGAATGAAATGATCTCAGTGAGCTCATTCTGATGGGGGGTCATAATCTGTGTTTTGTTGGAATAAATAGAAAAGCAATAAAATTTGAATGGCACTGATGAGTTTGTTATGTTTGGCAAGTGTGTTAAGGTTTAACTCTTAACCCTTTAACCAACGAATCGCTCGCATCCGCCTGCGAAATATGCAAATTCAGCAGTTGAAAAAATATTATTTTTTAAAAAAATTTCAACAAAACCATATCATGTTACCCCTCGTTGGAACGAGCTCGTCGAGCTCGTTCCAATGAGGGGTCACATGATATGGTTTTGTTGAAATATTTTTTAAAAATTAAAAAAAATGATATTTAAAATAATAAATTTTTATATCATCTGCGTTGGGTAAAAAGTTAATCCGCTGAGTATTTTAAAAAAAATTTTTATCAAATCTAGTCATGACTGCAGTCAATGTAAAAAAAATGTAAATGAACAACTGTCAGATTACCTGTCTTGGGGAGAAATATCTGCCAGCAGCATACAAGGAGT